>CM076603.1:20000000-20625000 GCA_038502835.1 Octonoba sinensis
TATTTCACATCGCCTTTATGTACTGGCCTTTTTTTAAGGATTTTTTATTTGGGGGGGGCCATTGATAAATCCATGAAACTTTCGTTAATGTTCCCAGGCATGGTCCTTTCAGCTCAACATTGGGAGTTGGTAGAGCCATATGAAAGGCCCCCTTAACTGGAGATATGAAATTCTGACAGTCCAGGGGTTTCTCCCTCGGGAAAATTTATATGCAAACTGGTGCATCTGGCCAGTGGCATTAAGGCATCAGTGCCTTAATGCGCATTTGGGACGGCAAAAATATATTAGGAGAAAAAAGGCATACAAAAACTTTTTTAAAAATTCTTTTACTCACGAAAATACTCATCAAAATACAAAACGAAATTAGCATTTTTGTTTAAATGCAAGAGAAAGAACCCCCCCCCCCCCCCCGTTCCCAAAAAAATGATTTGAAAATTTGTAAAAGAAGAACTTCTGTATTGTTTGAGCATGACATGATTTATATTTCACTATCACAAGCTCTCCCCCCTCCCCCCCCTTCGCCCCTTCCCAAAAGGATGCTTTGAAAGTGTGTAAATGAAAAACTATTAATATATTGTTAGCATAGCATGATTTATATTTCTTTATCAGAAGAGGAAAAAACCTTTACTTTTTTAATTTAAATTTTTGGCATTGAAAATTTGCCGCCCCCAAAACTGCTTTAATATGGAGCCCTTGCCTAACAGACGAGCCTGCCGACCGATCAACAACGCAACATATTCAGTATACCTCAATTTTAGTTCCCGATAGTTCATACAAATAAATAATTCTATTAATCGGTTTTAATCGTTAGCAAAATAGCCGATCAATGATCAAATCGGAGCGCCGAACTAGGATTTTAATTTTCTCTTTCCAAAAGTTAAATTTTCTTAATTAAATACATTTTTCTTTTTTTAAAATTTTGTCTTTTCTTTCTTCTTTTTCCCTTTTTTTTTTTTTTTTTTTTTTTGCATCACAAATGAATTTGCTGCCCAGAAGTGCCGCCGGGGGCAAGGGCCCGGGTGCCCCCCCCCTAGACCCAGCACTGTTAAATATAACACATTCTCCTTTCTATCTGCCTATCTAATTTCATACGCTCTTTGTCACTGAGATTGATTGTTTTAATTAGTAGTACAACCAGAATTTTTTCCTTAGTGGGATTTTTTCCAAGAAATCTTGTTATTAACATCTACATATTACTGTCTTAAAATTTGGCGCTGAATAGAAAAAAAATTGGGGAGGGGGTGCCTCTCCCTCATCGACTTTGGGTTTCAATGATGCTAAAATTTACATTCCTCATCGACCTTGGGTTTCAATGATGCTAAAATTTACATTCCTATACACAAACTCCCCAAAATTCATGCATCACAGTTCCTCGTTTTCCAGTAAATGCTCCAAATTTAGTGAGCATACCCATTTGTGTTCAGTCATTCAGAAATTTAAATCACTGATCAGCATTTTTCTTTAATGAAATTTTTTAAAGATCTTACTCCCCGTGTGAAACTCTTTTTATTGTTATGAATACTAACTTTTGTACCAGTAGATTATTTTAATTTTTAATTTCAAGAACTATTTGTCACATCACTAAGCAAATGCTTGTCATTATTTATATCATTTCAGTGTTTTTGAACAGAAATAAAAAAAATATTTCATTAAAAAATCTCAATTTTAATTTTATCTTTTTTAAATGATATTCCTAAAATTATACTTTGAATCATAGACGCTAGTTTTTATGCATAATTCTGCAAATATTTTTTTAAACTACTTATTTCTTGAAATACAATGTACTTTATTTTAAATAAAATGTTACGCAACAATTAAATGCCCTCTTTGAATTTTTTTCATTAATGAGCTTTCTATTACAATGCGATATCATAGCTTATATAACCATAAATATCAGATCAAATGTACATGTAAATAAATAAATAATATATATATATATGTGTGTGTGTGTGTACATATATTAATAAGGCATTCAAGATATTTATTAAAATTTTTTAAAAAATGCTTGAGAAGACATGGAAGCGCAAACTCTGAATAAGAATGTATAAAATAAGTTTAATATTAACACAATACATGAGAAAACCGGCAAAATTATCGAAGGGCAAGCGCTCAGAGCATCGAAAAATGCGTTACAAAAACCAGCATTTTCTATAATAAAATTGCACCTAATGTTAACCGTTTTTAAATGAGAACTTGCCAATAGTATGGTGTAATTGTTTTTCGCGTTATTTGGAAGATTGCATGAAATCGGAATAAGATATAGGCAATGAAAATTTGAAAAATTCTCGTAGAAAAGCATTAAGCACACGGTTTGTTTGTGCCGATGCGAAAGAGCGACACATGGCAGGAAATGGTAACCCCGATCCCTCTGATGTTAGCCGCCGTGTCATCTCCCCTCGATACTACCTCCATGGATCTAACAGGCGGATATTGTGCTTGGAATGAACTTTATCGGAAAGATGTTAAGACGTAGAACATGTGCAGATACGATAGTTCAACCAGAACTGAACGAGCCAATTTTTGTATGAAATTTTTTGATCAGGAGTTTTAAGGATATTATGAATGAAGAAATAAATGAATAAATAAATGAATGAATGAGTAAAAGAATGTATGAAAGAATGAGTGAATAAATACAAGAATGATTAAATCGAAGAATGAATAAATAAAAGAATGTATGCATGGATGAGTGAATAAATACAAGAATGAGTAAATCGAAGAGTGAATAAATAAAAGAATGTATGAATGAATGAGTGAATAAATACATGAATGAGTAAATCGAAGAATAAATAAATAAATGAATGATTGAGTGAATGTGTATTAGCCGTTGAAAAGGTATATTTGAGGTAATTAAGAACTAAAGCTGAATGAGGAAGAGAGAGAGGGAGATCGCTAGATTATAAATTTGAAGCTGGGTGTATACAGGGAAGTAGGCTCGTATAGTTCTAGATGGAACTTCTTTTTTAATATTTGTTTTTATTTATTTTAAAAAACTTTATAATTAGCAGCATTTGATTTCTGAATCAAAAATAAAAAAATTAACTAGAAGGTACTGTATATATATGAATGGAATCATTCAAAAATTATAATTGTACTCACTATTTTGCAGTAGAGTATTAAAGGGGAACAATTCACTGAAACTACTGAACACTACTTGAAACATTGTACTGAATTTTTGAATAAATAGTACAGCATCAAAATGCTTTAAAATATTAGCATTTATTTATTTTCCATACGAATAGCAAATTTCAGATCATTGCCAAACGTAGCAACAGAAAATTTAATACAAAATAGCATTCATTAGATGATGAAAGCATTTTCCTCTCTGGTAGGGAAATTCTGATGTTTGCAAATACAAATCGCCTGAAATTGATCCCGTCAGTCACGCTACCTCAAAAATGGAAGATTTTATGCAAGAGAAAAATTTCCATTCCATTTGATATCGATTCTGAGGGGAAAATATTTTTAAAGATAAGTTTAGAATTCCAAATTTTGGCTAGACCAGATATTTGTGTTTTTCCCTGTGGCGTAAAATTTTATTTTTGAAAAGTTTAAGTTTCCTTGTTTGCAAGGAACAAGCAAAGAGTATTCAAACTGATGCAAGTGAAATTAATTTGCAATACTCGTTTGATTCCAGTCGTAAGAAGTAACTTTGTTTCCTAATTTTGTATTATAAAATATGAAAAAATAATCCTACAATTCAGGAATTCGAAAAATAACAAACAATAATTAAATACATTTACACTCGATTAGTTTTGTTAGATGTATCTTTTTTTAATTAATATTTTTGAGTTCTTTTCATTAATGAAAAATAAGGCAACTGTTATATTTTTCTCGACTAACGGATGATATTTCAATTTGGTAAATATTCTGAAAAACAATTTTAAAATATCTTGTTTTAAAAATTTTGCTTAAATTTAATAGAGAACTACCGTTATAACAGAGCCCTAAGTAGACTCTAGAGTATCTAGCCTAAGATGGCGGAATGACAGGCTGGATAACAAAGAAAAAGCAGGATAGGCCGCTGTTATATGAACTACATTTTCCCCCCTACAAATACAAGAAGTTCTTGTTACAAAAACCCCTCTTTTATAGCAAAACTTATTTTTTTTTTCAATTCTTATTTAGTACAGAGCCCTCCATTTGTCTCCGGTCTCGTAAAATGTGAACGAAGGCCGGTGATTCATAGAATTAGTTGTCAATAAACTGTCGAGTTAAAATAGAAGGCTCTGTACCGGGTAGTTTATGAACGTTTATGTACTGCACTGCACATTTCAAGAATTTATTAGAGAAAAAGTAAGTTGAGGAATATAGATTGTTCAGATTTCTGTAATACCAACCCTTAATGAAGAAAGCATGAACAAAATATTAACATAAATCGTAGCCCTAATTGTTATATTACTGATTTATGCCTACGATTCACTGATAAATGATTATACAAATATGAAATGGTAGCCTCAAGATAAGAATAACGGCTCGGTTGATGAGGATCGTAGCAAATGCCGCTTCCAACGCCTTGGCAATGTAATTTTCACAACATTTTATTACAACAGGCCGAATAATACGGAAGCCGGAAAGTCGCGAGCCGGATACTCGGGAGTTTATTGTATATAATAACTTGTATTATTTTTGCGTCACTTTTTTTTCGAAAAGTTAAGCAAATAGTGCATAAGACTGTCTAAAGTTTTTCTTAAAGGAAAGCCAACATCAATTACACTCATTTATAAATGATGTCACGTTTCAAATGGAGAGGAGGGTTCCAGAAAGTGTGAGTTTATGACAAGAGGAGGGGAGGAGTAACAAGAAGTGTGACATCGTGCAGTTTGATTTCTATAAAAAAATTTAAAATCAGCAAATTAAACTTATTTTATGCTAATGTAATATAACGTGACATGTGACAGAGTGAGGGAGCGGGTATGTTGAAGTGTGACACTTAGTGACAAAGGGGGCAAGGGGGTCAACTATATTGGAAAAAAGTGCGACATTTTATGAACGGTCTCTTATAAAACCCTACAAAGCAGGCAGGCTGTTTCTAACTTAGGATTTTCAAGTGCCTTAAGATTTTCAGCATATTATTTGCAAAACATATATGGTTAGTATAATAAGCAACCAATAGCAACAAATTTTTTAACATAAAAGCAAAAATTCAGGCTCTAACTAATACTCGAGGAAAGAAATCGAAACACGTTGTCAAAAAGCACAGAAATAATAAGTTCATTCCAAATTGGATAGGAAAATAAATACAGAATTTTAGCTGCGTGTTTTTTCTGACAGCATAAAAATATTTTTTACTGAGAAATGACTAGAATACTAAAATATTAATCGAGCAAAGAGTAGAAGAGTTTACTTTTCTGCAAATCGGAAACTTTTGAGGAATTAAGATTGAAGCGTAACGTAACTGCAAACCGTAATTCTCCTCCAGAAATAAATATCCTATAATAAAGAGAGATGATTTCGTTATGTCGGTGCCTCATATACCACGGAATCCTTTATACCGCGGGGAGAGGGGTCATCATGTCGCTAATATTTCAATATTATGTTTAAAATCCTTGGTTTCTCTTATACATCCACTTTTTTTACGAGATCTAATTTTGCAATCCATTCCAAGTTCTTTAAGTTATCTGACTAGGTTCTGAAGCATTTTTTTTTAAACACTGTTATGAAGCAATATTTTTTTAAGAGACGAAAAGATCTTGCATATATTTTATTTTAAAATATCTCACAATGTTATGAGTTTTCTTGAAACTATTTTTTAGTGAAACTTACTAAAATTTATGAATCGGGAGAAACGCTCTATTTAAATAACTAAAAAGCACATAAAAATGCTTTTAAAAAATACTAAAAAATTTCGCCATGATTTCAGCACAGTAACCCCTCGTTATATCGCTTATTCGGATATATTGCGCTTTTTCTATGCCTCCGAAAAAATAATTTTTCGTTCTCGAAAGTAAAAATATTGCATTTCTGAGTAAAGCCCTTTCTCCCCACTAAACAAAGTTATCGAACGGAAGTGTTTTCCTTTCTTCTAAATTTGCTTTAGTTAAAATCTGCAGCAATTCTCTTCCCACACCTCAACTTACATGCCTCAGAATAATTCTACTCCAAACCAGTTGACGTTTTACTTGTTCTTTTTGTATTGATCCTAACGCCGATTAATAAATGAAACAGATCTTTACTGCCCAAGGAGAAAAAATTTCTGGATACCTTCTAGTGCAGTAAGGATTCGCACTTGGCTGAACAAATCCAAATTATACAATCCCCTTGGCGGACTCGGCACCTTTCAAATGTAGAAAATGGCTGAAAATAACGCCTAAAATATGGCTTGACTCTTCTAGTATATTTGAGCGAAGTTTTGAAGCGATACAACCAATATAAATGTAGTTAAGAAGTAAGAGAATTCAAATATTTCTGATGTTTTAGTAGGATTTTGTATTCTTTAAACTGCGTTTTCTCGATTTGTGTTTTTTCGCAATATTGTAATACTTAAAATGCTAAAATTTTTACATTTATTCATGTAGCAACTTGAAATTTTTTGTGTGTTCAATATGATGTGCTTGATAAAATTAGGGATGGATTTTGCTATATATTTGCAAAAAAATTTTTAAAATGAAAATGTAGCGAAAGTCGTGCAGCGGTAGGCTGCTCAACTCGACCAACGGGAAGAGTGAAGTGAAGTCACGGTTGTTGATGTCGATTCCTTCCCACTTGCACGCGGTTGCACTTGCTCGCTTGCACGCGTTTGCACTCGCTCGCTCGTACGCGACTGCACCAAATGTTTTCCGATAGTTGACTTGTTTTATACGTTATGTTATTTCCAGTTATGTTTAATTTGTTTCTAGTCATGTTTATTGTTGCATTAAAGTTTTGTTACTTAACCTCAAGTGTTGCTAGTCACCCGCTAAATCTGGTGTCCCGGACAATTGAAATACTTTTCTGAAATGAACTCCTTCTGTTACACGTCGGAAATTTCGCCCGTTTTCCGCTTGAGTTTACTGCAAGAGGTTAGTGACATTTGCTGTGCATTTTTTATTCTCCCGCCGAACTGAACATTGTTTCCTGTGTGCTGCTCGCTACAAAGCAGAAAAATGCCGAATGAGGATGGCATGCAAAAGACTGAAGTCGCACGTGTTGCTTTGCGGCTCCCTGCATTTTGGAAAGCTAACGTACGCTTATGGCTCGCTCAGTGTGACAATTCTTTCGCGTTCAGCGGCATAGTGAGCGATGATACAAAATATTCAGCCCTTGTTTCGAACATCGATGCGGAAACTTTATCCCACGTATCGGACATTGTGCTTAATCCTCCAGCTAGTGAAAAATACAAGGCTTTGTGTGACCGGCTTATTGCTGAGTTCGAGGACTCGGAGCAGAAAAAAATTAAAAAATTGTTAATCGATTTGCAACTCGGAGATGAACGGCCCAGCCAGCTTCTTCGGAAAATGAGGGAACTTTCCGGAGGTCAACTTAAAGATGATTTTCTGCAGAGCTTGTGGATACAACGTATGCCTACGCACATCCAGACAGTTTTATCAGCATCCTCCGAACCGCTTGAAAAATTGGCAGGTATAGCTGACAAGGTAGCAGAAATTGTTTCCCCGTCATCAGTCTGTGCCACATCTGTAGTTCCCGCATCTTCAAGCCAATCTTCCATTGATGCCCTTGTGTTGAAAGTGGAAGAACTTTCTCGTCAGGTAGCTGAATTATC
The DNA here is from genome assembly GCA_038502835.1 of Octonoba sinensis. NCBI lineage: Eukaryota > Metazoa > Arthropoda > Arachnida > Araneae > Uloboridae > Octonoba > Octonoba sinensis. Next base: position 20,007,700 of record CM076603.1, read on the forward strand.
ATGCGAACGTGCTTCTCGTGCTTCTAATTATCGCAAGCCTTACTGGCGTCGGAATCGTTCGAGCTCTCGCCATAGGGCAAATAGTACAGACAGAGGGGAGAAAATTTGTTTCTGCCATCGACGTTTTGGGGATCGTGCAATAAAGTGCTATGAACCGTGTGGCTTCAACCAAAAAAACGGTGCAGCTCAGTCATAGCTGGGATGACTGAAGTCAATCTGAAAGCCAGCCGCTTATTTGTGTTCGACCGCAAGACTGGTCAAAAGTTTTTAATTGACTCTGGAAGTGAAATTTCTGTAATCCCACGTTTATCAAATAGTCCCAAAGGTACCAGTTCTAAGTTTGAATTATTTGCTGCAAACAATACTAAAATTCCGGCTTATGGAGTGGCCATTAAAGAACTGGATCTAGGCCTTCGGAAACCTTTCCGCTGGACATTTGTCATTGCAGATGTGATCTCTCCCATAATTGGAGCTGATTTTCTGTCACATTTCAATTTGGTCATCGATTTAAAAAACAAAAAGCTTATCAACTCGGAAACATCCTTGCACGCTTTTGGATCAATTGGACATGCAACACAGCCATCAGTTGTTACCATACGTGTTACTTCAGAGTATGAGAGTATCATTGCCGAATTCCCTGAGATAACAAATCCAGCATTACTGGGTAAATCCGCCTCCCATGATGCTGTACATCATATAATAACACGAGGACCACCCGTCACAGCTAAACCAAGACGTCTACACCTAAATTGTATGCTACTGTAAAGGCAGAGTTTGAATTTCTGCTGGAGCAAGGAATCATCCGGCCATCCAAGAGTTCTTGGAGCTCTCCTCTCCATGTTGTACTCAAGCAGGACTCAACAATTCGTCCCGTTGGAGATTACAGGAAGCTTAACTCGGTGACTGAATTCGACAGCTACCCTATTCCTTATCTCCATGATTTTGCCCATGCATTGCATGGTAAGAAAATTTTTTCCAAAGTTGATATTTTCAAAGCATTTCATCAGATCCCCATCGCGGAAGCTGATATACCAAAAACCGCTGTGACCACTCCGTGGGGCCTATATGAATACACACATCTATGCTTTGGCCTTGTGAATGCTCCGCAAACCTTTATGCGGTTCATGCATGAGGTGCTCAGAGGATTGCCCTTTTGTTACGTCTATCTTGATGACATTTTATGCTTTTCAGATAATGAAGTTGAGCATAAGCATCATCTGCGGACCCTCTTTCAGCGTCTAAATACGTACGGCCTTAAACTGAATTTTTCCAAATGTGTGTTTGGTGTGTCAGAACTTGTATTTCTAGGCCACCTGATCACACCACAAGGCATTAAGCCACTACCAGAAAAGGTCCAGGCTGTTTTGGAGTACAAGCTGCCAGACTCTATTGCTGCTCTCAGAAGGTTTTTGGGACTTTTAAATTTTTATCGCCGTTTCATACCCCATGCGGCACAACATCAATTCCTCTTAAGTCGACTGTTAAAAGGAACTCGAAGTAAAAAGCGAGATCGGACTGAGATTACTTGGTCTGCTGAGGCAGTCAACGCTTTCCAGAATTGCAAAGAGGTCTTAGCTGAGGCAACATTGCTTGCCCACCCAGACCCATCAGCTGCCCTCGCTCTGCATGTTGACGCTTCGGATTTTGCTATCGGCGGAGCTCTACATCAGATCGTAGATTCTGAGCTGCAACCTCTGGGTTTTTTCTCACGTCAGCTCAACTCTGCTGAAATGGCATATAGCGCTTACGACCGCGAGCTATTGGCTGCTTACTCATCAAATCGCCACTTCCGGTACATGTTGGAGGCTAGGGAATTTACCCTGTACAGTGACCACAAGCCCTTAACATTTGCTTTCAGGCAAAAATTTGATAAGTGCTCTCCAAGACAGATTCGTCAGTTGGATTTCATATCCCAATTTACCACTAATATTCAACACATCCGCGGGATTAACAACATTGCTGCTGATGTAATGTCTCGCATCTCTTCAATACATATGCCTAGCACTATTGATTACAACAGTATTGCAACATCACAGAAAACTGATCCCGAGCTTGCTAAGTTGTTGGCATCGGATTCCCCTCTACAACTTAGAAGAATCACACTTCCTGAGTCTGATGTTGAGATAGTGGTTGATCTGTCAACAGGAACAGCGCGCCCTTACATCCCCAAAGAGCAGCGACAACAAGTATTTTCTGCCTTACATAACTTGGCACATCCAGGTATACGCCGCACAGTGCACTTGTTAAAGAAGCGTTTTGTTTGGCCTTCAATTTCAACTGATGTCGCTCACTGGGCGAAGCATTGTGTCGCATGCCAAAAATCAAAGGTTCATCGGCACACACGAGCACCATTAGCATCCTTCCAAGAACCTTTCGGCCGCTTTGATCATGTACATCTAGACATCATTGGACCACTTCCACCATCAAATGGTTTCACGCATTGTCTGACAATGATCGACAGATTTTCCCGGTGGCCAGAGGCTCAACCTTTGAAGGAGATAACCGCCACTGCAGTTGCTGAAGGTTTTTTTACATGTTGGGTATCCCGTTACGGTGTTCCCTCCACTGTAACAACAGATCAGGGTCGTCAGTTTGAGGCGTCCCTATTCAAAGAGCTTGCCAGGTTGTTAGGTGTGCACAAGACCCGTACAACTGCCTACCACCCACAATGCAATGGGTTAATTGAGGAGTTTCACCGTCCCCTGAAAAGTGCCCTCAAGTGCTATGCTACAGAGCGTTGGACGGAAGTGCTCCCTTTGCTTTTATTGGGTCTGCGAGCTGCACTGAAAGAGGATATAAAGTGTACCCCTGCCGAAATGGTGTTTGGAACTTCTCCCAGGCTACCAGGAGAGTTCTTTAACCCGACGAAGCCAGTATCTGACACAATCGATTTTGTCACTAAACTAAAAGCGCATATGCAGGCACTTCGACCGTTGGCGCCTAAGCAACATGGAAAGCGCCCCATATTCATCCACAAAAATTTAGCCACTTCCTCACATGTCTTTCTTCGCAGGGACATGGTTAGACGTCCACTTCAGCAACCCTACGATGGCCCATTTAGGGTCATCAGCAGGACAGACAAGGTGTTCACGTTGGATGCAAATGGCAAAAATATCACAGTTTCCATTGATCGTGTCAAGCCAGCATTTGTGTTGTCCTTACCCGAGGATATGGTTGTGCAGCCGTCACCACCAGTACAACTTGAGACTGTGCCACCACCATCGCAGCCTTCAGTGCCAGTGACACGATATGGCAGAAAAGTTCACTTCCCTGATCGATATCGTTGTCACTGGAGGGGGAGTATGCAGCGGTAGGCTGCTCAACTCGACCAACGGGAAGAGTGAAGTGAAGTCACGGTTGTTGATGTCGATTCCTTCCCACTTGCACTTGCTCGCTTGCACGCGGTTGCACTTGCTCGCTTGCACGCGTTTGCACTCGCTCGCTCGTACGCGACTGCACCAAATGTTTTCCGATAGTTGACTTGTTTTATACGTTATGTTATTTCTAGTTATGTTTAATTTGTTTCTAGTCATGTTTATTGTTGCATTAAAGTTTTGTTACTTAACCTCAAGTGTTGCTAGTCACCCGCTAAAGTCGTTTTTTTTCTGTGATTTACCATCGATGTAACTTTAAAAGCTTTTTTCTCAAAAACTAATTACTTAATAGCAAAACCCATCCCTAAAATTGTAAACCATACTATAATAAGTACTTTAAAAAAATTTGGTTAAAGGAAATCAAGAAATAAAGAAGGAAATCTAAAATCGTTAAATTATTTTTAAAAAATTAAATTTTAAAATTTTCTGTTAGTTGAATTTGGATTTTTCGCGTGAGAATCATTTTGTTGAACAATAGCACTTCATAATATTCAAGTAAAATAGGTAAAAGTTATTAAATAAAAAACAATTGTCAAAAGGTGCCAAGTCCCCTTAACCAAGAAAGGGAGAGTGATAGGTAAAGTAATTTTCTGGAAAGAAAATGGTTACCTTTATCTCTGGCATTGTTTTCACACCCACGCTCTGGTGGCATGCACAGGTTCACTCAATTTACTTGCGCGTTTTGACTTATTTCTAACGGCATCGGTTATATCGCGCTTTTTTGCTGCCCCCCGACAAGCGAGATATAACGGGGCTATATTATTTCAAAATTCAAAATATTCGTAGCATTATCCAAACACAGCTCGACAAATAATGATTCTGATAATTTCCTCAGAGCATCGTTTTCACACCTACGCTCTGGTGGCATGCACAGGTTCACTCAATTTACTTGCGCGTTTTAACTTCTTTCTAACGGCATCGGTTATATCGCGCTTTTTTGCTGTCCCCCGACAAGCGAGATATAACGGGGTTATTTTGTTTCAAAATTCAAAATATTCGTTGAATCCAAACATTCCAAACAAAGCTATCGTTGCCATTCGACAAATAATAATTCTGGTAATTTCCTCGGCGCCAAAAATATTATTTTTTTTTCCTAATTAACGTTATAATAATTTACTATATATTGCTCCATTTTATAATTTATAAAATGGATGGAATAGTGTATTGTCATCGAAGATAAGCTTGTGTGAAAAGTTCGAAGATAATTTATGCAGTAATAAGCGTCGAAAACCGCGTAACAAATCAAGTTAAATAAAACCGTGTAAAAGAAACATAGCAAGTTAACTATAATTTGCTTAGATGATTTGGCACGTACACCTCAAAATGTAAAACTGCAACATAAGTAATATGTCAAGAATTTTAGAATTTATGACACATTGCGTGAGTTTATTCATAAATTTCCTAACAATGTTTTGCTTTAACTTAGAAAGAAGGCTACAAATTAAAGAAATGTTTCTTCATTTACTAAACCTGCGATCTACTACACTCACATGTACTTACATGACATGAGTGCTAAATTTCATTCTTCAATGTGCAATAGAACTTGAAAAAGAACTACGTTTTCCGTAGCCAGTCAATAGCAAAAATTACATTCTTTAAAAAATGCAAAAGAAAGATTAGACTATTTTTTCATAGGGCGTTTATTACATACATTTCCTAAAAGTCTCCAGATTTATAACCTATTCCTTCCATTTCCGTATTTTTAGCGAGTTTTTTTTCTTTCTGGAAGCTCAGTTTTTTTCTGGTGCTTTTTGCACATGGCGGCGAGTGCCGTTTTGGTTGTGGTGCCGTTCAGCGGCACCACAATGAGTGTGGTACGATCGCCGCATGAACATTTTGACGTCCGGTTTATCCACCGGAAAGTACGAGCACCCTATCTGCTAATGCGAAATCGCACTAGGAATTTAATTTGAATCGGCGATTCTCTCGAGAATCGCCTTTCCAACCTAGTCGGATACCTTTTTTTAAAAATTATTTCTAATGGCTGCTGTTGGCTTCTGCCAGTTGCAGACCTAGTGCGCTCCCGAGAGATTGGTACCATATCTTTCAGCGGCACCACAATGAGTGTGGTACGATCGCCGCATGATCATTTTGACGTCCGGTTTATCCACCGGAAAGTACGAGCACCCTATCTGCTAATGCGAAATCGCACTAGGAATTTAATTTAGCTGAGGGAGTCGAAGCCAAATGTCTACTCGAGGGATCTGGAATATATCACATAATCATACGACACGAGTGAAAGAAAGTTTCAGAAAAAGTTTGAAATTTTTTTGCATTTAATTACAATCAATTTTTCCCATCCCGAATCATTTAGTAGCTCCTGCCTGTTTTTGATTTAATTATATCGTCTACTCTTATTTTCAGAGACATTATGCAAACATATTTGGCTACTAAAATTGTTACATTAAGTTAGAGAAATATCAAAATTCCTAAATATTTAGCGACTTGTGGTTTAAGAAACTCTGCTCTACGGTATATACTCCATTTACGATGAAATTTCTTCTAATCTTGGTTTTCTCTTTCACTAACTCGTTTATGCATTTTTTTCTTCGTGCATTTACTCATTTATTCATTTTTTTCTTTCATTCTTTCAGAATTATCCTCCAAAAATACAAATCAAAACGTTTTGTGATTAGTGTTCATTAGAAGGTAGGCTCCTTTAGTTCTGGAAGAACTTGTTAAATGAACACTCTACCTGATAAGCTCTTTCCGTTAAAGTTTGTTCCAAGCAAATCCATTCGTTAGATCAGGATTTATGAGCGATTCAAATTTTCCCGTTGGCACTAATGTTACGTAAAGTTATATAAAAATATTAACTCTCCAAAAAATATTTTAAGTTACACGGTTTTATTTAAAAACTAGAATGCATTAATAGTAGTCTAAAACCGCGTAACACTTCCGTGACAAATCAAATTAAATAACACCGTTGCATTACCCAAACAAAGCTTTCATTGCCATTCGACAAATAATAATTCTGATCATTTCCTCAGAGACAAAATTAATTTTTTTCCTAATTAACGTTATAATAAATTACAAAACGGATGAAATATTGTTTTGTCATCGAAGATAAGCTTGTGCGCAACGTTTAAAGATAATGTATGCAGTAAAAGTGGTCGAAAACCGCGTAGCAAACTTCCGTGACAAATCATGTCATAAAAGTGTAAAAAGGTATAAAATCCGCGAGATAATTATGTGGAGAAATCTGCACAATGACATACAGCAAAACGCTTCTGAAAAAACTAAGCATACTAGTTTACTACCTTATCGAGTTTACTGTTTTTTTTTAATTTGTTACTAAAAGATAAACTTTTTAAAAATATTTATATATTTTTCCCTTTATTAGTTCGCCAGAGCTTTCTTTTGTTCGACATTTTGCATTTCAAATACATACTGATTAACTGAAGGATAAATACGCAAGGGTTTACATGTCATTTGCAGGGTTTTTTTTTTTGTTTGTAAAGTTAATTTAAAGTGCCTTTTTTCCTTCTCCAACAGGACTTGCAGAAGGTCGAGATGAATTGATCAGTGCATGGAGGACTGCTCGTGCAAGATTGTGCTTGTTGGTGATAGTGGATGTGGAAAGACTTCTCTTATTACCAGATTCGTTAGCGACACTTTCACTCAGGTAAAAAGGTCCTCATAACATAACGAATTAAATGTATTGTGTACCTTATTTATATTTATTATTTTATTCAGTATTTTCGACTTTTACTCAGGTCTATAGGTTCTTCCTATGCAAACAAACCTGTAGACATTACGGTCTATACGTTTGTTTGCATAGGAAACCTACCTATAGATACATGCGCAATAATTGCATAACATTTTAGTATCTATGCAACTTCGCGAAAAACAAAAAATCAAATCTGTTTATTTAAGTGGTAGTTTTTTTTTAGGGGGGGGGGTGCACAGTTTGCATATTTGAATGGTTTCCTATTGAGTTTAGAATGTGCTTCTACGGACGACCGTAGTCTGATATTCAAAAAAGAGAATAACCGCTCTTGCTTCAAAAAGTGTACTTTCCAGAGTTATTTTTAAACAACTATTTAAAAACTTTAACGAAGGAACATAAATTCTCATTTTTAAATTGAAATATCAGAGATACTTATTTCAGAGAAAGTTAGTGCCGTAACTGTTATCTATCGCATGAGTGAAAGATGACTTTCAATGGAATGCGTCAATCCGGGGGAGCAAAAAACAAGAGGCTCAAAATGCAATCCTATTTTCAGAACGGAATTTCCATTCAGCCATTTAGGAAAAATTATCCATCGCAAAGAAATCGGGAGGTTGATTGAATTTTACGATATCTGTCCTCGTGCAATGCTGAAGAATCTGCTGTTCTTACTCAGAAAGAAGGATGCTCAATATAGAACAGATAAATTTTACGTCATTGCCAGTTGTAAAATTGAGAATAAAAAAGTATAACCTTACCTTAGTTCAGAGATCCTCAATTCTTAAAGAAAATGTCAAAACACTATCTAGATCTAAACACAAAATCTTCCAAGTTTTGCTTACAATTTATTTTCTTGACATGACCAAAGCTATTGATCTACTGATCTCAAAAACACAAAAGTGATTTAAGAAAATATTTTTACTGTCGCATATTTGAATTCAGAACAATTATTAAAAGTATTGCCAATTCACAACTTGCAGATTAAAAGTCTTAATTATTAAAAATTCTAATAGTTGCGTAACCAGTCGCAAATGTTCGAAATGATTGGAGATAAAAATAAGTTCAACGGTACATGACCGGGAAGTACTTTACAGTTTTAATTCTTCCATGAGTAACTTCTTTATTTCTTCGTCATCCAACTTCATAATATCCTTAGTATCTGTATCATAGGAATCTTTATCATAGGCATCTTTATCGGTTTGTTTCCCATAAACTATCTTCTTTCCTTTTAACCTGTAAAGAACAAACTATTAGGTACTATTACATCCTTGCAAGAATTGCTAAAAAATTTTAATTCAGAAATTCGGCAATCTTAACACAATGTGTGTGGGTACATTTCGCGGCGGAATTGAACCGGGCTCGTGGGTTTTGCGCGCAAATGTAGTTATTCAGTTAAATCTCAATAAATCAAATTTTTTAGCCTTAACTTTTCGTATTTTATATTGAAATATAAAATATTGTTGTGAACTAAAAATAAAATTTTTAGTGGATAAATTTATAAAAATATCGTAAATATGAAAAATCAAATACAAATAAGTTTTTTTTTTTGAATTATATTATTTACAATCATTCTTACATTATAAAAAAATGAAAATAGCAATCATAAAACTAATTAGCGCTACGGGCCGTCTGCTGTGATTTTGTATATCACTGCAAAGGTGCTTTGACATGCTCTGTTCCATTTACCAGCCTACTTTCTCTAAAAGCGATACAAAGAAACCATGCCGTTACACTCACCTGTACTGGTACGTGTCCCGCGCTCAAGTATCAATCGTCAGAAAACGTACTAGTACGTGTCCCGCGCTCAAGTATCAATCGTCAGAAAACGTACTGGTACGTGTCCCGCGCTCAAGTATCAATCGTCAGAAAACGTACTGGTACGTGTCCCGCGCTCAAGTATCAATCGTCAGAAAACGTACTGGTACGTGTCCCGCGCTCAAGTATCAATCGTCAGAAAACGTACTGGTACGTGTCCCGCGCTCAAGTATCAATCGTCAGAAAACGTACTGGTACGTGTCCCGCGCTCAAGTATCAATCGTCAGAAAACTACTGGTATTACTTTTCACGATTTCTTAAAATTGAAAATATTTTTTAAAATTTTTCATTTTAATACTTTTACGTGTCCCGCGAAGTATTAAAAATCGTCAGAAAACGTACTGGTACGTGTCCCGCGCTCAAGTATCAATCGTCAGAAAACGTACTGGTACGTGTCCCGCGCTCAAGTATCAATCGTCAGAAAACGCACTAGTATTAACACATTGTGTGCGGGACACTTACAAGTTAAAAAGTTAATATTGAGGAAACTAATAAAAAAGTGAATTTATTACTATTAATCAGATTTTTCTTCAAATTGAAAATATTTTTTAAAATGTTTCATATTTAATCACTTTTACAGCCAATAAGAATTAGCAGAAGAATAGTTCAAGAATCATCAGTTGAACCAAACCGAACCAAAGTATTAATTTTTGTAACTAGGTTGTTCTAGTCTAATACTAACAGTATTTCCAACTACAATGTACTTGCATTTCAGAAATTCGCGAAAAGTTATTTCAGGTAATGAATGCAAAAGCTGAACTTTTTTCGTGGGATAGACACGAGATGCATTAGTGTGGTTAACATTGAACCAAAAACTACAGTTTTTATACTCTTTTATGTTTTAAACCTCGATTTTACGAATGTCGATGGACTCAAATGATATCTTTAAATAAAGAATATCGTTAAATCGAGGAAATATAACCTTCAAATCCAAACCGAGACTCCAAATCGATCACTAATTTGAGGAAATCGTTAAATCGTTTAAAGTTATTTTTCTAACAGAAATTTAATAAGTTTCGTAATTTTAAATCTCTAAAAAGAAAAACTTAAACTATTGCTTTTAAGCATCGTTTTCAAGAAGTGCAATAATTTCAAATGTTTACACTCTCAGAAATGGAGCTCTCACTTTTGACGGTTCTTGAATCGTCAAGAAAAAATTTCGTCATTTATAACGATTCTTTCCTCGCGCGATCACGCGACTGAAAAAAGTTACACAAATTTCGACAATTTGACGAAAGGTTTACCCTGAGCATTTTTCACGAAGCCATTTCGTCAAATACGACGAAAGTTTCGTGAGATTTGAGCATGCTTTCCCGAGAGTGTATGACCTTCAAAACTTATTGAAAAGCTGACTGCACGGCGAAAAAATTTTAGAGAGCTTTGCAATAAAAATTAGATTATCTTCTGGAAGGGAATCCCTTTTCAAATACATGATTGTTAGCAAGTTATTTTATAACTCAACCATTCAAAATTCATTGTCGACAGTTTAATGCCAGAGTGCAATAAAAAATCTCAAGATTAGTTTCATATAAAAATCCGAATGAAGACAACTTCTGGTGTTATCATTTGCTTTGCACCTAAACCAAGTGAGAGTATTCTATAAATATACTTAAACTTAAATATTTTTATTTGTATACCGACACTTTCTAAAATAGTACTAGAATGTCTAATTTGCCTTTTTATTAGCCTACTTTCCAGTAAAAGTAAAAAAAATAATAAAGCATGAAGGCTTAATATATCGTGAAAATATCGTTAGAAATCAAGAAAAGTCAAAAATAAGTTAATTAAATAAAAATTGAAAAATAAAAAATTTGAAAGTAGGGTTTTGAGATGGAGAATTTGTGTGTCGGTCTGTCTGTCCCCCCCCCCCCCCCCTAATAACTTTTGAACGAACTGTCCGATTCGAAAAATTTTTGCATTCGAAAGATCTCGGCGAAAACTCTCATTTCCATATTTTACTTTTTGATTTGAAAAATTTTTTGTTCAATTTTGAACAGTTGAAAAAATTTTAACATTAGCGCCTATGAGCGAAAATGAAGAAAATTATGTAAACTCCGGGTACAAGATCCAAGTACCAATGAACAAGCTCACTGGAAGAAGTTCTTTGCGTAAAATATTGATTTGACCAATTTTTGTTCATTTTTGAACAGTTCAAAAAAACTTAACATAGCGTCTACGGGAAAATTTCAATCCTATGTAAATCCTGATCTAACGGACCGATTTGCTTGGAACAAACTTTATCGGAAAGCACTTATGACGTAGAACGTGTACAAATAGAAAGTTCATCCAGAACTAACTAGCCTATTTTCCTATGAAATCGTTTGATCGGGAATTTCAAGAATATTTTTTAATTAATGAATTATTAAATGAATAAGCAAAAGAATGAATGAATAAATGAGTGAATACATAAATGACTGAATAAACTAATGATTGAATGAATATGTATTAACCGTTGAAAAAGGAATATTTGAAGCCGTTAAGAACTAAAGCTAAATGAGAAAGAGAGAGATAGCTAGATTATAAATTTGAAGCTGGTATATACGGGAAAGTAGGCTCGTATAGTTCTAGACGGAACTTCTTGTTCTATTTGAATTAGTATTACTTATCTTACTTTATATTTACCATTGAGTTGTGGCAGGAAGCATCTTCTAAATTAGTGTGACGCAAGCCATTTTATTTCATGATTGCATTTCGGAAGTCTAAATTCTATTTTATTTAATTATTTCATGCTATTAAGACACCAAAATGACTCAAAACTTGGGTGCTATGTCATAGGCGAGTTCAATAAGTGGTTTAATCCTAAGCTGTTTACAGATCAATTTCTACGCAGAAAAACCTGCCTCAAAATAACTTATTGAAACTACATTTTAAAAGTACCATTTAAGAAAATGTACCATTAATTTGTTTTACACAGAATTTACTCTATTCCTGAGCGTCACATTTGTAAAAAGTTACAGAATAAATTTAGACGAGAACATCAGGGTGGATATTCTTTTATCGCACAAGACTTCTTTGGATTAAATTCTACTTAACTCGACATATATTTCACTTAAAAATGCGTTACATAAAAACGTTTGTTAGAAATTCTCATTTTAATTTAGAAGGGAGACACAGCACTTGTCAAATGCTGGATATTTTTTTCAATATGTTGAATGTCTTCAAGAAAATGAGTTAACCGGCACGTTAAATTTTAAGAATCTAGCGATGCAGCAATTCGCTTAATTTTGAAAACGAAACATTCATCTTTAGCATTTTGATTTTTGATACAAAATGAGACTTTGTTTTTGGAGAAGTAATAAGTGCTTTTCAGAAAAAAATTATGTAGAAATGGCCGAGATTCACTGTTCCAAAGAAAGTGTCAATTTAGCCATTTGGCTTAGAAATGCATTTAGAATAATTGTGCGAATAAATGAGATCAGTATTCATTACTTATATAGTTGATTTTTTTCAAATCCAAGTCGCACCCAGGCAACAAAAGAGATACAACTTGAGAAGTTGAGTTCGTAACTAAAGAACTTGAAAAACAATGCAATATCGTTCTGAAAACATTAAAGGATGAAACGGAGCCAAAATATCGGGAATACTTATTAATCTGCTAGGATATGCAGTATAAATTTCAGAGTTTTATTTGTCAATTTGCAGGACAACCGATTGATTGATTTTTAAGTTTTATCACTTCTATTGCCGGGGTGAGAAGGATTAGAACTGCAACATAAAACAAGCATAACTGAATTCATGGAAAAAGCAGATGGAAATTACTCGGCTTGAAAATTAAAATATTTAACGGTGAAGCAACTACAGCACGAATCAAAAACTGGAAATTAATGTTGGTTTTGCAAAAATATGCAATAATTGACTCTTATTTTAATTTTACATTCAATAAAAAGTAAACTAGTCCCCCAAGATTACTCAATTTACCTTTTCAAAGAACACATTAAATTTGTGGCCACTTGAAAATTTACCTTAAAAATATGCCATTAAACACTAGCACGAAGCTGTAGAATTCCATTGCATTTTTAAAATTGTTATAATATATTTAACGCGTCGACCCAGACATTTACAGAAGACACGAAACTAGACTAATACTACGGTGTCTGATTAGTTGAAATACATCGAGAAATCCTTTCACAACTTTGAAGGTTATACAAAATTCAGCATCTAAACTAGTGACAGAACGCGAAAGAAATGACATCTTGAGATTGAAGTTCATAGAACATATTCAAATGCTTCAAATAGTAAATGCTTTTAAGTAGAATAAACTCTAAACTGGCATCCATAAAAACCAGACTGACATAGGTTTAAAAAATTTGAAACGTAGGGTAAACCGGACAGTTATTGACACCATTAAGACTACATTTCTGTGGTGAAATTCAAAAAAAACTTTATGAAGGGATCATATTGAAACGTTATCGATCCTTATAGACTCGAGAGTTTTTTTTGTGTCAAAAGTTGAATTCCTTTTACCACATGGCAGTATTTATAGTAAAAAGTGAAAAAACTATTAACACCCTGTGGATGGGTTTCCTGTAGTTAGTTTCTTAAAAACTTGCGTCATAAATGACTGAGCAGGGATGGCGAACCTTTTGGAGACGCGAGTGAAATTTTGTTCATATTTTTAACTACTAGCTCGTGAGTCACTCATGCCCATTTGGGCCAATTTTAAATTTAAAAATTTTTAACCGAGTATCTTTAAAACTATATCTTGAAAATTCATTTGGCTTAACCGGTAAACTTGGTTGTGGTTTGACAATTTAAAAACTTTTAGTGTAGTTTAAAGCTCTCAAGTGTTCGGTGCAAATGGCAATAAGTGTTTGAATGAACAAAGAGCAACGAAACTTGCATGCATTTTATTTGAAAAAAGTGTTTTAAAGATTGTTTTCTTTTTTTTGGTTTGTCGATTTTTTTTCCAACAACCAAAATTTGAGTAAAATTACACGCTTTATCTGTTCTAAACACTTGCTTTATTTCAAGTACTACAAATGCATTGACCGCCATTTGCGTAATTTTAGAACTGTAATGATCAAACTGAAGGTTATAGGCTGCATTTAGATTGCTTTCGTGTTAATTCAGTGCTTGAAAATATACGGATAGAATGTAAATTATCTACAAATTATAAAACAAAGAAACCCGCGTAAACAAACAAATGGTTGCCTAGCAATCGTGGGTCGGTTAAAAATCTTGCGTGGGTCAGTGTCCGACCCACGGCTTAGAGGTTCGCCATCACTGACTTAAAGGAACCTCAAACATTAGTTTCGTGTATATCTTGAAATAAAATTAGGACTTATTTACTTATTACTTTAAGTTAAAGTTTGAGGCATCAATAACTGTCCGGTTTATCCTATATAAATTTAAAAGGTAACTTCCAAGGCTTATGATATAGTCGCCGCATTCTGTAGGGCAGGGATGGCGAACCTTTTTAAGACGTGGGTCAAATCTTTTCATATTTTTTTAATATGAGTTTGTGGGTCACTAATGCCATTTGCACCGAAGTTGTTTAAAATTTGTAACTGCGTATTTTTAAAGCAAAATCTTTAAAATTCAATTGGCTTAACTACTAAAATTGGGCGTGGTTTGACGATTCAAAAATGTTTAGTGAGGTTAAAAACTTTTAAGAGTTTGGTGCAAATGACAGCAATTATTTCAATGAAGGAGTAACAAAAATTACACACATTTTATTTGAAGAAAGTGCTTTAAATATGTTTATTTGATTTGGTTTGTCGTTTTATTTTCAACATACAAAATACGAGTAAAACTACACACTTCATTTGTTATTTATAAAAGCTTTTGCCTTATTCCAAATACTACAAACGCATTTGCCGTCGTTTGCGTAACTTTAGAACAGTAATGAACAAACTGAAGGTTATAGACAGCATAAATTGCTTTTGTGTCAATGCAGTGCTTGAAGAAATACAAATTTTCCCCACAAATTAGAAAATCTAAATGAACCCGCATAAACAAACAACTAGTTGCCTAGCAATAGTGGGTCAGTTAAAATTCTCACGTGGGTCAGATGCTGAGCCACGGGTCACGGGTTCGCCATAACTGCTGTAGGGTGCTTTGTAAAAGTTTCAGTTATAAGGTTGGTACGCAAAACATGTTTAGACAAACCTTGCTTTTAAATTCAAATCATTAACAGGAGATAAAAAATTTTGAGATGAACTACTTACGTTGCTGGAACTGGATTCTTGCTTATTATTCCTTTTTCCCGGATTATTTCAATCGGTACTCCAATAGGCTTTGGAATGGGTATCGGTAATGGCTTCAGAAGAGGAACTAAAAATGGTTTCTTAATTGGAATTGGAATCGGTACAGGTGCTAACTTTGGAACTGGTACCGGGAAAGGTTTCTTGACTTTGTACGGCTTCGGTATTTTAATTTCTTTTGGGTAGAAGTAAGGTTTTGGATAAGGAATTGGCTTCTTGATTTTAACAATCTTCGGATATGGAACCACTTTAGGAATAATTTTCACCTTTTTTACTACAAGTGGTACTGGAACCTTTTTAAACACAGGAACTGGTTTAGGCACTGGTATTACTTTGGGAATTTTGACAATTTTTGGAACTTTAACAGGATGTGGAACTGGAACTAGTTTTGGCTTCTCTTTTACAATTATGTGCACAGGCTGTTTTACAAATTTAGGCACAGGGATTGGTTTTGGCTTGAAGATTGGAATTATTACAGGTTTCGGTACTGGAACAAACACCTTCTTTATGAACGGCTTGGGAACTGGAACTGGGAATGGTTTCTTCACGGTGTATGGTTTAAAAATTTTAACTGGGACAGGTTTCATGTAAGGCTTTTTCACTGGTACAATCTTGGGAACTTTCACAAATTTGGGAATTGGCACCAATTTGGGCACCGGCTTTACCTTTGTGATAACATGAGGAACAGGAACTGGTTTCTTGATAAAAACTGGTTTAAAAACTGGGACCACCTTCGGCATTTTCACTATTTTTGGAACCTTAACTATAGTAGGAACCGGAACTTTTTTGGGCGTTTCTTTCACAATAACATGAATTGGCTGTTTGACAAACTTCGGTACAGGGACAGGCACTGGTTTAAATTTAGGAATAGGAATCTTTTTTGGCACTGGAAAAAATACTTTTTTCTTGTAAAACTTCGGAACAGGCACAGGAAATGGCTTTGGTACAGCATAAGGTTTAGGAATAGGAATTTCTTTTGGAACAAGATAAGGTTTTGGTATTGGGATGGGTTTCATGATTTTAAAAGGTTTAGGAACCAGAACCTTCTTTGGGATGGGCTTTATTATTGGCACAAAGAACGGAACTGGTAACGGCTTTAGGATTGGGACTTTTTTCACAACAGGGACAGGCTTTGGAACTGGTACAAAATGTTTCACAGGGTAAGGATGAGGAACATTGACAACTTCTGGTTTGTCACGAATGATGACTTTCACCGGCTGAACTGTCCAGTCTTCCTTTTTACCGCCATCTGGGATATTAAAGTCTATGCTTCGCGTCTTCCTCGACTTTTCAAGTGACTGATCGAGAACTTCTCCATTCTCTTGTCCTGCCAAAATGCATTTAATCCAAGATGATGCATTAATAACAAGCAACAGGAGTACTAATCTGATCATCCTAAAGAGAAGAAAGCACTGCATTTATCTACATTAGAAATTACTAAAAGCTCAAGATATGACGTCTCGGATCAGATGGCACATAAAATGTCATGGAGAATTTGTATGTCAATTGGTTATATCTGTAAAGTTGTCAGTTATCGTAACTAAGTGATTAAGTCACTTTGATAAAATTAGAGAAAAATTTAAATACTTAATCAGTTTTATAAAAAAAATTCCCTCAACGGTTATTTGTTTTTTTGGCGCAAAATTCAATTTTAAGTCAACTCTGACACGCATAGAAGTCTATTGTAAATTGAATGCTAAAACAAGCATTTCGGAACAAGTTTCAGTACATTTCATAACGAAATTTATTTTTAAACTTAAAAAAGGTTTAGGAAGTTTCGGAGCAAATTTTTCACTTCAAAAGTTATTGCTACAAAAAACCTTAAGCGCCAAGAAGCAGTGAACCAAGAAAGTATTACGTAAGTATTAGCTGGAAAGTTGAAATTCCAATTTACACATAAATCTAGTGGCAAAATTGCTTTGAATCGCAAGTGATCTGTAGTTCATTTCGTTACATAAATGTTTTTTTTTAATTTGAAAACTAATTTGCCACTTTTTTCCATTAGTTTTTCACTTTAAAGAAAAATACACTAACGCAAATTTTAAAGCGAAATAAAAGTTTTGAAAATAGGAACACAACTAGAAACTTTAATTACATGGAGCTTATATTTCCCTTATTTACCAAGATTTATCAATACAGTTCTGAATATATCTTTTAAAAGAAATACAAATACCGTGGAAAATGTTTCATGCATCTGAACACTGCAAGCATACAATAATAATATAATTCTTTAAATTAACGTGTAATTATATTATTATTGTTTGCTTTGCACAAAGTTAAATTATTTTTAACTGCAAGCATAGTTTAAATTCGGAATATTGGATTCAATGAAGATGTTATATTTCGTTTTCTCAATTATTAAACAATAATTTACTAAAAATAAAGTGTTTCCTTTACAATTTTACTGTAAAAATCTCATTGATTTATTACCCTTACTTTGACACAGTAAAGGTTCAAAATAGTACCAAATTTGTTTTTATATACATTCATTAAAATTATTCTAGCTTGTGAATAAAATTTAGTTCAGTAGTGTTAAACCAATCTGCATACGTTAAAATGACAGGATTAAATAATGCGTCGAAAATCAATTTGAAACATTACATTTGATCTAACCATGCTTTCCGAATGCGTTGCAGGGGTACAGGCTACAACTTAAGAAAATTCGGCGAATCTTTCGAATATTTAAGAAAAACCGCTTACACCAAAATAAAATATGAGCTAACATTGCAATCATTTAGCTGAATTTTTCATTATACGCATCAGATAAACGGATCTAGTTTTGCATCAACAAGTTGCTTTCTGCTTTGAATCCTACCTGTGCAATTTTATCCAACAACTTTTACTTTTTACATTATACAGTAAAAAGCATGCTAAAATGTAAATATTTAGAATAGAAAAACTAGTTTATAAAGTAAATATATCAGCTTTAATTAAACATTTAAATATTACAAATTTTGTGTTAGTTTGAAAAAGATTGTTTTGACTGCGGAGTTTTGATTGTAGGGGCGAGACATTTTTATTCCATTTCAGACATATACTGAATTTACTTTTACTAATTAACCAAGAACACATTTTTTACTGCACTAGTCAGTTATTAGAAAATTTTAACTAATAGAAAAGGCTTCATAATTTTTCGAGTGGAGAAACGTTAAAACCAAATAATTAAGTTTTCGACAATAGTATATTCAAAGTTTTTTTTATGTATGAAACCTAAAATAAAACATTCCGCATTGCTTCATTTGGAAGAGTTCTTGTAGCCTTTATTTCCGATACTAAACTAAACAAATACTTAAGGTCAGCTCAGTTCAAATAATTTTAAACCTAGTTTTTTTTCTTTAAAAAAAACTTATAATAATATACTTCGAACAATCACGGTTAAAAATAAAAATTGAACTAGATGAACGAAACTCACCTACCCTTTAGCCTGACACCTACGTGGGCACTACAATCAAACAGCAGCAAGTACGAAAGTCAAACGCCTTAAAAGTACATTTTATCGCCCCCAAGTGACAAAAATTGCAATAATCGATTATTAAACTTACTTCCGTAATCGATTAAAGCTACAAAATTTGTCTTCTTCCCTAATGGCAAATTGTTAGATTGTTTGTTTACGACCATATCAGGTCACATATATATTGGAGTTTATTTGCTATTCTCAAGGATATGCCTCAAACGCTCGTCTAATATGACAGATAGAACAAGACAGCACAACAGATTTTAATATACAAAGAAGGAAATACACCCAGCGGAAAGTGGGAATCGAACCCACGCCTCTTTCACTCTGCGCAGGGAGGCACCGGAACCAGTCGATTTAACCGCTCAGCCACTGAGGCCCCTAACGGCAAATTTTTAAATACACGTTGGGGGCCTCAGTGGCTGAGCGGTCAAATCAACTGGCTCCGGTGCCTCCCTGCGCGGAGAGAAAGAGGCGTGGGTTCGATTCCCACCTTTGCCCTGGGTGTATTTCCTTCTTTGTATATTAAAATCTGTTGTGCTGTCTTGTTCTATCTGTCATATTAGACGAGAGTTTGAGGCATATCCTTGAGAATAGCAAATAAACTCGAATATTTATGTGACCTGAAATGGTTGAAAAGAAAGAAAGAAAATACACGTTGGGGCCTCAGTAACTGAGCGGTCTAATCGACTGTCTCCGGTACCTGCCTGAGCACAGTAAAGAGGCGTGGGTTCGATTCCCACTTTCTCCTGGGTGTATTTCCTTCTTTGTAATAGTAAATCTGTTGTACTGTCTTGTTCTATCTGTCGTATTAGACGAGAGTTTGAGGCATATCCGTGAGAAAAGCAAATAAACTAGAATATTTATGTGACCTGAAATGGTCGTTAAAAAACAATAAATAGACGTAACTGTTTCTTAAGTTGAAAAATAGTATAAAAGAACATTAAAAATACAGACATTGGAAAGTGAGAACTTCAATTATAAGAAGTTAAATTACAAGTTTAAGGTATTTGATTTATATTCTATTCTATTCTATATGCTTCTAGCATCATATTAAGAAGTCTGCGTACAATGCGCCTAGCGTATTATATATATATATATATATATGTTACGGCGTATGTCCGAAATTGGAGAATGTGGACAATCTCCGGTATGATAGATGGTGAATGTCGACAATCTCCGGTCTGATAGATGGTGAATGTCGACAATCTCCGGTCTGATAGATGGTGAATGTCGACAATCTCCGCTTTCGGAGATTCACCGTAACATGCATATATCGTATTGACATTTTTTTCTTCGTATTTTGGATGCACTTATTTTGAAAACCGTGTACTGTTCGACCATAAAGTTCTGACTTTTGGACGCTTCAGTGCATGGCAGAAAAGAACGAATCCATTCAAATTTCAGGGAAGTTCGTTTTGTAGGTGTGTTTATTAGCAAGCGAATCATAATGCTTGTTTCTCTGTTTCTTGAAAGCAACCGAATTTTTAAACTGGCTGTAGGATCAGTTTGGAAGAAATCAACTAGGCTAAACGAAGTAAAACGAGCACATAATACGGCACTTTCCTTATACCAGCAGTTTCTTCCTTGAACATAAATGGAATCTTTTCGACACTCTACCAGTCAGAGGTCTTTTTGCGGTAGAACTGTGTCAGTGTCTCACCTACGTAATAACATTCCCACGCTGAAACCCATCCCGCAGTGGACCAATCGGTAGAAGCTCGGTTCCCGCAGAATACCGAAAGCGAAACAACATCGACTAAGGTCAGTGTTTGGGAGGGTGACAACCTCTCGCGGTTGGTTCCTGTGGGCCATGCTCGCTAAAGAAAGCTGGTGCACGTTAAATAGGTCGTGGCTCCAAAGTCCTCCAAGTGAAACGATACCTCTGGGGGTGCCAATCCCAGGTGACGGTCTCTAATCTGGGATCTAGTTCTCGCTCTAAAATGAAGCTGCATATCACCCTAAGCCAGCGGATTCATCAAGTTCAGAGTGTTAGCTACGAATGTCTCTGTATCAAATTCTGATCCAATTCTTGTTTCTGTTCAATGGGAGAAGTTCTTTCCGGTCAGTTTTTTCCGAAGAAAGTTCACCTGTTAGACTAGAACTTAAGTAAGATTCGGATTTTTACGCAAAACTTCAGAGCTCATTTTTAGCCTACTTTCCCGTAAAAGTAAAAAAAAAATAATAATAAAGCATGAAAGAAGGCTTAATGTATCGTGAAAATATCGTTAAAAATCAAGAAAAGTCAAAAATAAGTGAAGTAATTAAATAAAGATTGAAAAATAAAAAATTTGAAAGTAGGGTATTGAGATGGGGAAAAAGTGTGTCTGTCGGTCTGTCGGTCTGTCTGTCTGTCTGTCTGTCTGTCTGTCTGTCTGTCTGTCTGTCGGTCTGTCTGTCTGTCTGTCGGTCTGTCCCCCCCCCTAATAACTTTTGAACGAATTGTCCGATTCAAAAAATTCTTTTTGCATTCGAAAGATCTCGGCGAGGACATCTCATTTCTATATTTTACTTTTTGATTTGAACAATTTTTTGTTCAATTTTGAACAGTTCAAAAAATTTTAACATTAGCGCCTATGGACAAAATTGAAGCAAATTCTGTAAACTCTGGGCACAAGAGCCAAGTTCCCATTGCAAGCTTATTGAAAGGAGTTCGCGGCGTGAAATATTGATTTGAACAGTTTTTGTTCATTTTTGAACAGTTCAAAAAATTAACACAGAGCTTACGGGGAAATTTCAACCCTATATAAATCCTGATCTAACGGACCGATTTGCTTGGAACAAACTTTATCGGAAAGCTCTTATAACGTAGAACATGTAGAAATAGAAAGTTTATCCAGACCTTACGAGCCTATTTTGCTATGAAATTTTTTGATCGGGATTTTCAAGGATATTTCTCAGTGACTCAATGAGTGAAATAATGAATGAATGAATAAATGAAAGGGTGAAAGAATAAATCAATGAATAAATGAATGAGGAAAAGAATGAATGAATAAATTATTGAATAAATGAAAATATAAATAAATGAGTGAATATATACATGAATGCGTAAATGAATGAATAAACACTTGAATGAGGTAACGAATGAATGAGTAAATGCATGGCTGAATAAATGAAAGGATAAATGAGTGAGTGAATGAATATGTATTATCCGTTGAAAAAGGTATACTTTCAATAATTAGAACTAAAGATAAATAAGAATGAGAGAGAAAGAGATAGCTAGATTATAAATTTGAATTTGGTGTATACCGGAAAGTAGGCTCGTATAGTTCTAGACGGAACTTCTTGTTTATTTTAACTACTCGAAATTGAATGAAAAAACGTCCAAAAAATTATTCCACCTTCTTTAAATGTTATTGGGAGCATAGATCATTTTTTAAATATTTATTGAAATAATTTATTGTTACGATACACTAAGCCTTTATTTATGCTTTTAATAATCGTTTCTTTTTTTTAAAATCAAAATTGAGTAAAAAGATCAACACATTTATTCTTATACCTGTATATTCTTTACGAAAAAAACAATCCCTTCATGCTTAAAAACGCATTTAACTTCTTTTGTTGAAGAATGTCGTTCCTGAGAAATCAATTTCTTCGACATTTTATGTGAATAAATACTTCAAATTTGCCCGGGGGTAAGCCGTTCAGATCATATGAAGTCAATATATTCCGGAAAAATGTAAATAGAATTTGCGAAATTTAATACTTTTTTATTGCAAAAAAAAGTCGTTTCCTGATGCATATTTGTCAAATTCCCATCTACAAATACATAAAAGATATTGCCATTTTTAAATTAAAAGTATCTTGGGATATTCAAAATATTTATTAATAAACATTTTTTGGTTGGAAACTTTTGAAATGATTCTGCGGAAATGAAATGCTATTTGTGTTTGCTTTCTACTACCAATTTTATTCTTTAGCTGTTACGAAATAAAAGCGGAAATGTATTTTAATGTGGTTATGTTACGTCTTTATGTATGGCAAAAGAAGAAAAACATTAAAACTAGAAATAAAGTAAACCATCCATCTGATGCAATATTTATTTTCCATTAATTCTTTATTCGCTGGAGAGAAAAAACTTTTTATGAAATTGAATTTCTAATTAAAAATATTGTATAGAGGCTGCAGATGAAATCATGCGTAATTAACAAATTAAATTATTTAAGGCTTTGTTAAAAGTCGCAGTCGTGCAATATGCATATTGTTTACGTTGATGGTAACGTAAAAATTCAAATATAATGCTTTCTTAAACATGTTATCCTTCAATCCTAAATTTACAGTTGAAATAATAGGCTAACTGTCAACTAATTTATAAGTACAGTCTCGCTTAATACGAAATGCCAAAAATTCGTATTAAAAATTCGTATAAATTTATATTTTAGCTTTCGTATTATGCGTGAGATATTTAGTGTAAATAAATAGAAAACCAAACTCAGTGGACAAAATGTTCCTTTTTAGTCGTGATTTCGTATTAACCGTAACCGTTTCGTATTAAGAAATTTCAACTGTATTAATAATGTTCATCTATTTTGCGTAATAATGTTGCTGAAGCAAAGATATTGTAATTCTAAGCCTAACTGCCGAATTTTGACCGCTGCGTGAACTCTAGCATTAGTTAAAATACAAAAATGTTCAGCCAGAAATTGTTAAATTTCTTGTGCAAATGCAGCCAGTTTTAAAATTGTTTTAAGTTGCCTCGCATGGCTGGGAGCTTTTCCAAAATCTCGCATTACTTGAAGAAGTTCTCAAATATTTATTCTAGAATTTGAAACATTCTACTCAAAATCAAATTAGTTTTAAATGTAAATATCTCATTTAAAATCCTGACTCGAGGCTTCTCACCGGAACTTAAAGTCCCTCAATTGATAATGTGGGATTGAGTAAAATGAAACGAATGTTTAATTTTGGGCCGCTGACAATGTTAAATCATGCATCCGCATGTATTGGAATGTTTGAGAAACGCAATAACGTTCAAGTACAAAGTTTAAATCGGCATTTTACTGTTCTAATCAATTTTCGGGATAAATTATTTTTATTGCCAGTATAAGGGACCGTCCATAAATGATGTCACGTTTTTTCCCCATATATTTGACCCCCTCCTCCCTTTGTCACAAAATATCACACTTCAACATACCCCTCTCCCCTTTGTCGCATGTCACGCTATGTTGTATAAGCATGTGGTCACACTTCTTGTTACTCCTCCCCTCCCCCTGTCACAAATTGTCACAATTACACGAACCCCCCATTCCTATTGGATATTCAAGATATGCTTTACAAGTATTGGTCAGGGGTTCAAAATCAGGATAAAAAAGTTAGGTGTCATTGGCACCTAGCCTTTTTGTTTTAGTTGCCGAAAATGTTCCGATAAGCGTCATTTTAAAATAATTCAAATTGCTTATGCAGAGATGTCAACTGATTACTATTAAGACAGTTCTGCAATCGTTAAAAAAATCGCAAAACCTCACAATTTTACTGATAAAATTAATGATAAGTAAGAGAAGAATCTTCTAAAATCAATTTCTGTTAGTAACTTTCGAGAAGTTGGTCATTTTTCTTAAGTTTATGCATCCATATAAACACTTATTTTAATGAATGCCTAATAAAATAAAATATGAGTTAATCGGATTAGCTATTTTTTTTTCAACTGTTATTTACAATCAAATGTTACTTATAAAAAAGTAAGTTTATTACGTAACACTTGACTGTAAATTACTTACAAATTAGTAAAAATTGACAAATCAAAAATTCGAAGTTCAAGAAGTTAAGTTAGTTTCACAGGCATAATAAAAACTCAAAATACAGAAGATTAGATAAAATTTGTTCATAAAAATGTCATTGACAATAAACGTTACATCAGATTAAGAAAATAATAATAAATTTTAAAAATATGACAGTGAAATATTGCAGTCGCCAACTAGAAGTTTCATGAAAGTTTAGGCGTCAAAAGTGACGACTGGATGTAAAATCGTAGTAGTCAAACGGAAATTTTTAGTTTCAAAATACGACTAACGTCCGCTAATTTCGAACCCTGATAGCAAGTACTTTTTCAGTTTTTCAGCGGACCCGTCGGGAAAACCTCTGTTATTGCAGAACGCCGAAGTTCACCTTCGGCATTGACCGTCAGTGTTTGGGAGGGTGACTATCTGTCGCGGCTGGTTGCTCTGGGACCGTCTACGCTAAAGATAGTTGGTGCACGCTCAATCCGTCATGGCTCCAATATCCTCCAAGTGAAATGATACCTCTGTGGGTGGCAACCTCCCAGTGGCAGTATCTCATCTGAAAGCAAGTTCAAAAATTAAGAGACCTCTCAAAGGTGCGGAAGTCGAACTCCTGCCTATAAGGGACCCGGCAAACTCAGTAGCAGCGAACCCTTTCTTCCTCACTTCGCGTGAGGACCCGACAACAACAACAACAACAACAACATAGCAACATCTTACCTCTTGCGGAAAATAATATTTAATCGCCAACAGTAAAAACAATAACGTAGGAAAAAACAAATACATGTGTGGATACAATTAACAAAGCAGCGTACTTAGCGCAGTGGTTCCCAAAGTTGACTGGGCTCCGACCCATGTAACAAAAATGTCCAATCTTGGGACCCACCACTTAGCTGTCTTAGAGAAAAGAGAGCATAAACATTGGTAACGCTCAGATCCCCTAGCGGCGAGTTGTGGAACTACAGTCGAACTCATTTATAACGAGCACAAAGGGACCGCAACATTTACTCGTTAAATCCGAGTGCTCGTTAAATCCAAGTGCTAATAAACGGGCCCTTAAGTCTGGCGTGCAACTAGAAGGGAGATCACACACCAAGGTCTTGTGTGGTCAAATGATTGTGTTTAGTTAAAATTTAATTGATTCTTACTTACTTTAATTGTATTAATTAATTTAATTAAACACTTTTCTTAACTTAACGACAATTATCCCCCCCCTTCCCCCCAACCAGGAAAACGTTTCTAGTTCCGCTACAGCCTTAAATAAAAATTGCCGTGTGTACTCAACGAACTCAGGTCAAAGAATGACCATCTGTCCCTCCTACCTACTTGACCCCTACACTTATCAGGTCCACCTTTTCTCCCCCTCCCACCCCCATCCCCCTGTTTACAATAAGCCCCACCTGTTGCACCGGATTTGTGAACCCTCCCTATTGACGTTGGAATGCTGGAGGAATTTTTCCTACAAAAGTATTAAACCGCAGAGAAGAAAAAAAAAAGATAAGACAGAAAGGCTAGAAAGATGATGAGAAAAAGATTGCAAGACAGAAAAATATTGCTCGCTAAAACCGGGTCTTGCTCGTTAAAAGCGATTTCTGTTCCATATACTTAACACTGATCCAACCAAATATTCTGGCTTCCCTCGTTAAATCCGAGTTCTCGTTAAATCCGAGCTCGTTATAAGCGAGTTCAACTGTACTTAATGTTGTCTTATGTGTTCTAATTGAAATTAAAAAGATAATTTCCTTAGTGTTACCAATATGAATGACTGTTGATATAAGAAATCAAACTTAAATATTTTTTATTGCTTAAATTACTGCAAAAAAATCTGCAAGGTTTTTTTTTTTTACAGTGTTATTTTAATGGGAAGGAAGTATTTGTTTCTTATTTCTCTTCATTAAAGTTTTAGCATCAACTTCAACTTTAGTGTCGACAGGGTGGCGTAGTGGTAAAACGCAGGTCTCGTATGCCCAAGATCGCAGGTTCACACCTGGCCCGAGTCGGTGGATTTTCAAGATGCAGGAAATCGTCTGCGTCCATGTCGTATGATTATGCGGCACGTTAAAGATCCCTTGAGTATCCGTTTCGCATGGATACTCTCGGCTAAATTAAATTCCTAGTGCATATTGCATCAATGAGAGTTCAGGTACCGCCATCTAACTGAACGTCAAAATTCTCATGCGGCCACACTCATTGTGGTGCCGCTGAAAGAGATGGTACCAATTACTGGGGAACGCACTAGGTCTGCAATGGTTGAGGACCAATACCGCAGCCCCATTGGAAAGGAAAGGACTTCAACTTTAGTTACTTTTATTCGCCAACTTCCTAGTTTGTTTTTAACACTCCGTCGGTCTCGCTGTATCTCACAGATACAAAGATTTGAAATTACTTTCTTTTAAATTGAAGGAGGAATGTCACGACCTTGACCAGAGCAATATCTGCCCTTCCGGTCACTAGGTCTCCTAGAATGTTGTGGGAGTAGGTGTCGGGGGATTTTTCCCCCCGCTTTTGGGGGTTCATTTACGGTTTGTATCTGTGGGATACAGCGCGAACATTTTCCGTTTGTTATACTAATTTTATTAATTTTTGTGTTTATTTTGCTTTGAAAATAAATAAAAAACGCTTTCTAGATTTAAATGATCAGAAAAATCTTGAAACATTCATAAAAAAAATTTTTTTTTTGATGAAAATTAAGATTTTGATGTAGAAATTTTCGATGAAAGTGGTAAGGGCAAAGGAGATTTCATGGAATGCCATTCTGGTTATAGAATGTCATTCAACAAAAGACTAGGTAAACGCAATATAAGTGCCTAAAATGCAGCGAAGGTATTTGCTTAGAACATGTCGTGATGTTTTTTAAAAAAAAGTGCAATTGATGAACCAAATGTATCGGAGTCTAATTATTTTTTTCATTTCCTAAAATTATTTGAATAGTTAATATTTCAATTAAGAATATTTTCACTTAATATAATTATGTATAAACACCCATTGTACGCATATATTTTATTACTTTACATTTCTTTTTGCTTGGAAGTATTTGCGTTGTAATTTAATATTTTCATTGTATTTTGTATTGAAATAAAGGAAATAAAAGAGAGATAAGGGTCCAAGTGTAAGGGAGGTGAAGCCTGGTACCAAAAATAAAAAAACATTTTTAAAAAACTTTCATAATTAATTTTACGCTTTGCTTTTACGAAATGTATCTGTGAGATACAACGCGCCCGATGGTGCAAAATTTGGAGCGCCCGACGTAGTATTAATTCATGTGTACAGTGGCAAGGACCCACTAAATAGAGACAAAAAGTATTGCAGAGGGGTGTTTCGGAGTTACAAGGAACGTCTTTATCGATGTGACCTGGTTCGGTATGTAAGTAATCGATTACTAACATCCTGAAGCTCTCATCTTTTTACATTGATAAAAGACATTCTAGTACCCCAAAACACGGGCGATCAATATAACTTTTTCCATTAATTTGTAGTTGCGCTTGGCAACTTTAGCTTGGGATTAAGAAAACAGCAAACTTAAGTATTCAAAAAAGGATAAGATTATTTGCATTAAATGACTGAGGCTACTTCAGTTGAAAGCACCATAGGCCTTCTGCTAATCATGAATTCAGGTCCAAAGTTCTTTAATTTTAAACCAAGCTTGAAAACTGTAGCGAAACAATAATATATGACACATTAGTTTAACATTTACCAACTAATTTGAATGATTTCATTGAAATTCGAAAAATTATGCATCAATTCAGACTAATTCAATCACATCGTTTAAACTCAAAAAATAAGTTGTGTGAAAGAATTACCAATTTTCAAACTCCCAGCAACTCGGTTGAGAATTTGAATTAAACTCACGCACATTTTTCCAATTTACCACTGTCACATATATCGAAGAAAATTGTTATTCTTTTGCAGTTAAACTCCCTGAAATCCTTCAGCTAGGATCAATATTTCCATCCAAATTAGAAGAAAATATGTTCTGAATACTTAATCAAAAATACCAACAGAAGGAAGTTCTGTTATCGATAATGTATTGGGTCTTCCATTGGGAATATTCTATAACAAGCTCGGTGTCATCAATCATCGTCGTGACGTAGACAAATGAGCACGATCTAAAAATTTACGTGCTCCCTGCATTAGATAGTTATTTCCCTAATCAGATTAAATAAAGATTAGAGTTACATGGCCAATTATATGATTTGGAAGAAAGACGTTTTTTAATTTTTTGGAGGGAAATTGTAATGAAATGTGTATCGATTGAATGGCTGTCGTAGGAAGCTGGTGAAATATTTGTTGGGCTTAGGATGTTCACTTCACTGATGAGGATTGCAATTGAAATTTACTGCACATATTTTGTTATCCTTAGGAGTGATATGTATTTCTTATTTGTAAATTTTCGAAAACAAATAGGAGGTTAAAAACCAACTACTGTCGAAGAAAGCTTGTAAAATATTTGTTGAGCATAGGATGTTTCCTTCTTTGATGAGGATTGCAGATGAAATTTACTGCATATATTTTATCATCCACAGGCGTGATATGTATTTATTATTTTTAAATTTTCGAAAAGAATAGGAAGTTGAAAACTAAATATTTTATTAAGTAAAAGCTCTTGCTAAAAAAATATGTCATTTGCTTTTGAGAAAAAATACATTTTTGAATGAAATACTCCTCAAAACTACGAGAAATCCGTTGAAGTTTATACCAAAAGTGCAAAATATCTTTTTGTTAGATTTAAAGCGTATGTTATTTTATTGAATCAGATTTACTTAAATAATTTGAAAATACAAAATTTAAAAAATATTATTCCTTCATGAAATATGCAAAAATTTAAAGTTTCCGTACGTTTACTATGACAGTAATATTTCTGCCCAAATCAATATAAGTAAAAAAATTGCCAAGCTTTAATATTTTTTTTTTTTTTTTGGTTTGTTACAGTTTTACTTTTCAACTCTCTACAAAACGATTTATTTACATTCTAAGTCTTACCTAAGGGATAGGTTAGAAATTTTGTTCGTCTTAGCCGGAATTTGTATTTTAGCCTTCGTAATATGCGTGACATATTTAGTGTAAATAAATAGTAAACCTAACTTAATGAACAAAAGTTCGTTTTAGCCGTGATTTTGTATTCACAGTGTTCGTATTAAGAAAGTTCAGCTGTATACCATTCAGTGCCTCTTTAAAAGTTTCTCAAAGAAACATTTCTATCGCTCTCTGTGCTAGGGATCCACCATTTTACTTAAATTTACGCATACAGGAAGGAAAAACAATACTACAAATTCGAACCAATTACGAAATTTAAGATTACAAAGAGGTTTAATTAACTTTATGAAGAAAAGCAGTAATTAAACATTTAACAGTGATCGATTTCATCTAAGTTAGTGAGAAGCTCTTAAGTAATTAAGTAGCAATTTGTTTTATTTCTAAATACATTTGAATTACTCTATAAATTTGCTAAAATGAATTTAATGGAATGATGAAAGAGAATCGTAGCAATAAATATTCTCTTTGATGAATGTTGGAAATAGTCTTAATTTCCCAGTCAATGATTACTTATCTTGATTAACCATTTAACGCATTTGCCCGCGTCTGACACGGGCTAAAGGTACAGGCATCTTGATTAACCATTTAACGCATTTGCCCGCGTCTGACACGGGCTAAAGGTACAGGCATCTTGATTAACCATTTAACGCATTTGCCCGCGCCTGACACGGGGCTAAAGGTACAGGCATCTTGATTAACCATTTAACGCATTTGCCCGCGTCTGACACGGGCTAAAGGTACAGGCATCTTGATTAACCATTTAACGCATTTGCCCGCGTCTGACAGGGGCTAAAGGTACAGGTATCTTGATTAACCCCTTAACGCATTTGCCCGCGTCTGACACGGGCTAAAGGTACAGGTATCTTGATTAACCCCTTAACGCATTTGCCCGCGTCTGACACGGGCTAAAGGTACAGGCATCTTGATTAACCCCTTAACGCATTTACCCGCGTCTGACACGGGCTAAAGGTACAGGCAAATTTGCACGTGTCCGTGTCTCACACGGGCAATCTTGTATCTTGCGTTCTTTTATTCCTAATGCCCGTCTGAAATCCGTTTACACTTCGTATAATACTTTTTACATAGGATATATTCCGTATAATATATTTTACATACTTCGTATATTACATTTCACATATATAGGCTGTTTAGTAACCCCTACAACTGAAATTGCAGGAAACAATTCATATTATACCTATATATTTATTTTCTATCAAAAAAAAAAAGAGAAAAAAAAACTCGATAAGTTTTTTTACCAGTTTTTACGAAAAGAAACTCATGCTTCAAGGGGTTAAGAGCTTTCAGAATTATTGAATCTATGTGACTTGATGTAAGGATTACCTTCCAGAACCCACATACATTAAGTGTTCCTCAGCATATTTGCGCATGATGTATGCTTCTGTTTTGTTTATGTAATACGATGGGCTTAAAAAACTCAAAATATTTTGCTTTGTTTGGAATACCAGGTAAAAGTTGCGAATTGGGAAGACTAAAAAGAGCTCAAAAAATGAAATAGAATATTTTTACAATTTCCGGTAGCGCAGTGTGCTCTAAACTTAGCTAAATCTAGAATATATGTTAAAAAAAATAAGTTTATAAATATTAAAATAAGGAAGGAGACAAGATATTGCTTCAGCTGTGGAATACTTTTATTTGTATCTTCTGTTCAAAATTCAATGTACCACGCGAAGCTGCTCAGGCCCTCAAATAGTAGTACTCCAGCATTATTTTCTCTGCCTCGAATACATGACAATTTGAGCTTTACATTCAGGAAGAACCCAATATAAAAACATTAAAAATTGTTGTAAAAAAGTGAATTATTCAAAATGTTGCAACCTTAAGAGCATATGCAAGACCGGAAGACATTAACCTTTTCTTTTTCTAACCCTTGTTAGTCACCCCAATTCGCAACGTTTCCGCGGAAATGTGACTTAGGGGAAAAAGTTTTGTATTTTTTCTAGCCCGCCTTATTATATAATGAATGACTTCGTACTATAAGAAGAATGTCTTATTGAAAACACGTACTGGAACTCAAAAAAGGGGATTCAAACAATATATGTGAGTAAAAAAAAATACCATCCCCCCTGGTTTGCTTGGTTTTTGAAAGGAGAAAAGATAAAAATAATATATGAAGTGAACTTGTATGAAACTTTATACAGTAGAATTTCTTTTAACCAGGCTGCGGATTAACCGGCCTTCGCTTTTTCCGACCCATATTTTCAAAATACAAAAATAGCTTTTAGAGTGCTAGTTACGTGGAAGAAAAGGTGCTGCGGTGCTCGAGTGAATTTATTTGTAGAATCCTCATACCCCTGACAAAAGCGACATTCCGATGTCGGAGAGAGTACATTTCTTCTATTGTATTGTATAATTGTTTCTTTTCTTGTTTGCTGCCATTTTATTTGCTGCAATTGCTGTGCAAGAAGCACACTTCTCAACTGACGGGTTAATCAATTGAGTGATAGATTATTCAGATTAAGTTTTTCTGCTCTTTGAGACTCCTAAGCTAAAACAATATTAACCACAACAAAAACAATTGTGCTTGTTATCAACATGAGATTATGAAGGGAGAGAGGTTCTAAGAAAGAAGCAGATTTGTGCGGACTAGAGAATATGTTTACTTTTCAGAAATTTCGAAGAATCTGGAATACAAAAGGGTGGTTTGTAATGATAAAGGGTGGTTTAAACGTCAGGGGACATGATGGTAACCGCGTTATACCCGATTCCGCTGCGTACTGAGGCTCGGTATTACGGGGTTTTACTGTAATTCCATAATGATTGCACAAAATTGTGCATTTATTTAAAATAATATCGTCTGCACAATTTTAACCCAAAGTGTTATTCAAGCTCAGAAAAGTGAATTAAAATGAAAACTAAATACATACACATACATATCAGCCAGATTAAGAAAAAAATGTGGAAGAGCATTAGGTTCGCTCAGAAGGGACTAAAAATGGCCTTTGGCTTGATAAACGAGGGGATTAATTCCAAGGCTTACCTCAGCAAACAGCTTTCACATGAAGGCAAGATTAATGCCAGATTAACTCGCGTGGAAGGACACTAATCTAGCCTTCGGACGCTCCCCTCAGCCGATTATTTTCTTATAGTAAATATTAAGCAGGAAAAATATTAGTAGTTTTAGTCATTAGGATTCGTATGTGTATGTATCGCAAGGACACATATTGCCTTTTTATCCACAGTTGAAAAATATTTGATCAACAATGTTTGCTTGCATTCTGAAATTGTCATAAAAATTAATTTCTGTTCAAATGTTTGATATGTTGAAATTTCAATCAGAATGGGCTGAGCTAAACGAATAGAAAGTAATACCTGACTTATCGCTTATAGAAATAAACAGTGTCATGTCTGCAAAAAATCGTTTTTTTTTTTAGTTTTTATATCAAAATGCTCAGATTTTTGCGCTCTTTATATTGGGAATACTGCTGTGAGAAAATGTTCAAAAATTAAGGTCAGCGGCAAATTTTTTTTTTTTGGTGCAATACTGTAATAACTTCTTTTTTTAGTTATTTTCAATTTTTTTGACATCATTAACAAACATCCAACATGTGAGATAAAACCAGAAAAATAACTATTTTCTGAACAAAATCGAATATAATAATCACTGAAACAAATAAGGCAGTTAAATAAAACAAATTGTAAAACGTTCAAACGCCTCTCTTGAAAAATTCAATTTTGTAGATATGACACTGTTCATTTCTATAAGCGATACGCTTGCTTAGAACAAGTTGAAACAGTACATCAGCTGAAATAACAGAAAACTGTATAAAATTCACTATTAAATAGGAAAAATAAAAGAATAGATACAATAGAAAAGTAAAAACAATTTCTAAACTGTACTATATAAAGCTTCTTCCTTTTTTGCTACAAAACGAGTGTGATAATTTAATCCAACCAGAAAAAAAAGTCTTTTAACTTTTAATGATTCTTTCAAATCAGAAAAAATGTTCATATTAAAAATAAAAAATAAATATAATAGTCTTGTTTATAATCCTTTCTATGAGAAGAAGAAAAAATAGTTTGCAGCTTTTCTTTTTTGATGATAGATAAAGCTTTTTAACATCCCTTCATTTTGTTTCCATCAATCAATACCTAACTATCGTCAATGTTATGTTTACGAAAAACTGCGTTCTTAAATTCTGTACCTGACAGCCATAGTATCTTATTTTTGAGTTGTTGCGATGAAGTTAAAAAATAAACATTTTTAGTACTATAATAATCGACTTTTCCGTGCGAACCTTAGAATAAAGATGTCCGCTTGGAGCTTTAAAATGTTCGGAACCCTCATGTAGCTAGCAGCTTTATCGTCGGTACTCTGTGTGTCTATTAAGTGTAAACTCACAAAAACTCTAAAAATGGGCTTAAGATAATATGGCTCTCAGGTAGAGTTAATAACTGTCGTCAATGTTATGTTTACGAAAAACTGCCTTCTTAAATTCTGTACCTGACAGCCATAGTATCTTATTTTCGAGTTTTTGCAATAAGTTCAAAAATAAACATTTTTAATACTATACGACTAGACTTTTCCGTGCGAACCTTAGAATGAAGATGCCCAATGGGAGCTTGAAAAGTTCGGAACACTCATATAGCTAGCAGCTTTATCGTCGGTACTCTGTGTGTCTATTAAGTGTAAACTCACAAAAACTCTAAAAATGTGCTTAAGATAGTAGCTCTAAAAATGTGCTTAAGTAGCTCTCAAGTATAGTTAATAACTGCTTTTATATTCATTGAAAGTAAAAAGCTGAAATTATGTTCAGAACACCTGAAATTTTCCCGATTTTTTTCGTGCTAAAAATAATTGTTTGTGCGTTTAGTTGTTTAGAGGAAAGGGTTTGAATTATTATCGCAGGTGCTGGTCTAAAAAAATATTTGAATTGTATAAAAAATCCCTTAAAAAAAAAAGTCCAAATTAAAAATTTCTTTTTTAACAGGTTCTTCCGATTCTTTCAAATAAAGTTTGTTAAAAATATCAAATTTTTCTTTTCAAGTGTTGAAATTTGAACAAAAACATTTTCAATTAAAATAAATAAATAAATTTGTGAATTCGGTATCTTCTCCGAAATCTTCCGAATTGAAAAAGTTATATTCCAACTATTCATTCCAATTGGATTAGGTATGAGTGCAAACAGACAGACACCTCCCGCCCCCCATCTAAAAACTGTACTTTCAAACTTTTTAAAATTTTTCACCATTTATTTATTTTGACTCTTTTTAACAATTTTCTTACAATACATTTTTTTTCATACTTTTTATTGCTATTATTACTATTAACTTTTACGGGAAAAAAGGGTAAAAATCACTCACGTTTTCAAATTATGATTCAGAAGAAAAGTTTCAATCTTTGAGATGAATTTTTTTTTTGATATCGCGTATTGATAAGCAAAACCAAAGGAACATTTTTGGAAAAGCTAAGCTGTTTACGGCTGACCTGTACCTCAATATTTCTCATACACTATCAGAAATAGAACGCTTTTTTTAGACAATTCTTCAATCGTCAAGAAAATTTCGTCATTTACAACGATTCTTTCCTCGCACAATCACGTGACTTTAAAAAGTTCCTACGAAAATTTGCGCCAATTTGACGAAAGGTTTACTCGGAGCATTTTTCACGAAGCCATTTCGCCAATTTGACGAAAGGTTTACTCGGAGCATTTTTCACTAAGCCATTTCGCCAATTTGACGAAAGGTTTATTCGGAGCATTTTACACGAAGCCATTTCGCCAATTTGACGAAAAGTTGACTCGGAGCATTTTTCCCGAAGTCATTTCGCCAATTTGACGAAAGGTTTACTCGGAGCATTTTACACGAAGCCATTTCGCCAATTTGACGAAAAGTTGACTCGGAGCATTTTTCCCGAAGTCATTTCGCCAATTTGACGAAAGGTTTACTCGGAGCATTTTTCCCGAAGCCATTTCGCCAATTTGACGAAAGGTTTACTCGGAGCATTTTTCACGAAGCCATTTCGCCAATTTGATGAAAGGTTTACTCGGAGCATTTTTCACGAAGCCATTTCGCCAATTTGACGAAAGGTTTACTCGGAGCATTTTACACGAAGCCATTTCGCCAATTTGACGAAAGGTTTACTCGGAGCATTTTTCCCGAAGCCATTTCGCCAATTTGACGAAAGGTTTACTCGGAGCATTTTTCACGAAGCCATTTCGCCAATTTGATGAAAGGTTTACTCGGAGCATTTTTCACGAAGCCATTTCGCCAGTTTGACGAAAGGTTTACTCGGAGCATTTTTCACGAAGCCATTTCGCCAATTTGACGAAAAGTTGACTCGGAGCATTTTTCCCGAAGCCATTTCGCCAATTTGACGAAAGGTTTACTCGGAGCATTTTTCACGAAGCCATTTCGCCAATTTGATGAAAGGTTTACTCGGAGCATTTTTCACGAAGCCATTTCGCCAGTTTGACGAAAGGTTTACTCGGAGCATTTTTCACGAAGCCATTTCGCCAATTACGACGAAAGTTTCCTGAGATTTGAGCATGCGGTTCTGAGAGTGTATTGGGCATTATCGATTACTATATACTGTGTATACCAAGAGCACCTGGATCTTTTATATTTTTTTAGTTAACCCTTCACTGTGGCGTGTTGTTTTTAAACAACACCTCCATTTCTTGTTCACTAAGCTTTTATTTTGTAATATTTGCAACATGTGGCGCATTCTTTCGTTTCATTTTGTTTGTGTGATCATATTAGTTAATATAGTTTCCCCTAGATCTTGTAAACTGAACTCAAGGTTCATCTTTTTTCACAAAATCGTACGACATGTTGATTTCGTAAAAAACAGTAACTTCTTAATTTTTTTTCCTACAAATTTTAAGCAACAATTTTATTTTAAAAAAATAGTCTCTAATTGCTTACATAGTTTTAAAATAAAATAAACATAAGTTGTTCGAAAAATTTCGGGAAAAATATATATTAAGGCGCCTTTTTTACTTGTTGTTTTAAAACAACACCGCGCATTTGGGGACAATTTTTATGCCCCTGCATTATTCGCAGTATAAACAAAAACAGGTGTCACAAGTTGTTCTATTTCCCTTTATTTAGTATATTTTAGAAGATTACTGTTAAATATTTCACAAATTAGCTTAAAGTGGTCGATTAAATTATTATTTAGGAATTTTGTTTAAAATCAATTCACGCTCAACCAAAGAAGAAACGAACATTATCGCATAGACCCCCTACAGGTGTTAGGTTTCTTGTTTAAAATCTTTTAGTGAAATTATTATTAAACTTTATTGGTAGTCAAAGTAAAAATTCGTACATGTAACTAATAATTATTAGCTACATCTGCAAATTTTTACTTTAATAAATTTATAAATGATAATAAAATAAATTATTTTAATAAATTTTCATATTTTAGTGCTATTTTATCATTATAATGCATGCCTATTCATTAAAATTTGGTTTCATTTGTTAAAATGATTATATAAAAAAATTATTTTTGTTACCCCTAATTGCGCAGTGTTGTTTTTAAACAACATGTCAATTTTTCTCGAATTCTACTTTTCCGAATTAAATAAGAATTTTTTTAGTATTTTTCCCACTTATAACTAGCACAAACAAACACTAAAAAAAAAATTTTTTTTACAAAGAAAAAAAAATTGCGCAGTGTAGGGTTAATACAACAACATTTTGCAGCTAAGTGCTTGGAAACACAATTGACATCCTATACTATACTGAGAAGCGAATTTCGTAAAAAAAAAAACATAACAGTGAAATTTTTACCACGCTCCCGAAACAAGTTTTCGGCTCATTCATTCGACTGTTACATCATGCATCGGGTCCAAGGGAGATTTGTTTCATTTTATTTGCGTATTTATCTTAATTTTATACATATTAGGACTTTTTTCAAGACAAATATGATACTGGTGAGATACTATGTATACATACTTTTATACAAGTTAAGTACAGGATGGGGCAGAAGTACTGACCTGGTTTTGACGGGGTATAAAAAAACTAATACAATTTGAGACTTGAAACGCTTTTTTATTTTGATCTGTATATATAATCCCATTTCTTACATTAAGTTTTGAATACCACTTCAGCAACATGGCTGCCTTCAGCACCAATACACTGATGCAGTCCATTTCTGAAGTTTTGGGAAACTTTTCTGGAACATTTCAATGGGTATGGCGGATATTTTCTCGATAATTCGGTCCTTCAGCTCTTCTAAAGTATTTGGAACTTTCACCTTCAAATAACTCCACAAAAAAAGGCTCAGGGACAGTATCATTACGCGGGATGATTGAAATGCACACAAAGATACAGTCTATTCTCTCTGCGTGGAAAAATAGACTGAATCAGTGTATTGCTGCAGAAGGCCGCCATCTTCCTGAAGTGCCATTCAAAACTTAATGTAAAAAAATGGGATTATAAACATATCAAAAAAGAAAAAGTTTTTAGTCTCAAATTGCATTAGTTTTTTTTAATACCCCCTCAAAACCGGGTCATTACTTTTGCCCCACCCTGTACATACATTATTTATTTCTCCACTTCTAAAATGGTTTCAATATTTTTTAGGTATACACGCCCACAGGATTTGAGAGATATACTGCTACATATTGCGTAGGAGGTCACAGAATCAATTTTACACTATGGGACACATCAGGTGAGATCCTCAAGTGGAACAACAATGCTACACACTTCAGCTGTTCGCAGAGGTTCTTTTCGCGAAAACGTTTTTAGTATTTATTAACTATATTCTTGCCCAGACGTAAACTGAAATTGTGGTAAGACAAACATATTTTTAGTTATCTTAAAAACTGTAACTAAGAGCAAAGTTTGCAATCAAACTTTATTTACGAAAACCACGATTATCAAGGTTACTTTATGAAATATTGGCCTTAAAGTAAGTAAGTAAAGCATTAAAGGGAAAGAAAATTCGCTTAAAGTGTCACATTTTCAACAGCCTTTTGATATATTTAAATATTTAGCTCACTTAACAAAAATTAAGAGTTAGTAGGAAAGGTTGGTGGGCCGTGGTAGCCTAGTGGTTAGCACGTCGGACTTCCACATGGAAGGTCGCGCGTTCGATACCCACTGAAGACCACCATGTATACTTGGGGACATGTGCATGTAAAATCCGTAGACCCCACTACCTCTCCCCGTGCGTAAGCAATCCTAAGGCCTCGGCTAACAGGTAGGGGTCTGGTGGAGAAAAGTAGGAAAGGTTGAGATGTCTTTAAAAATGAGAATGATGTTGTTATAATTGGAAAATTGCTAATTATTTTCAAATTTTTAGATTCAATCTATGTCAGCAGGGTGGCGTAGTGGTGAGGGCGCAGGCCTCGTACGCCCAAGATCGCAGGTTCAAACCTAGCCCAAGTCGGTGGATTTTCAAGATGCAGAAAATTGTCTGCGCCCATGTCGTATGATTATGTGGCATGTTCAAGATCCCTTAAGTATCCGTTTGGGAAAATTAAATTCCTACTCACGGCAAAATTAAATTCCTAGTGCCGTTTGCATCAACGAGAGCTTAGGTGCCGCCAGATAGGGGGAAACTGAGCCTCAAAAACTGCGGCAACGGTACCACACTCATTGTGGTGCCGCTAAAAGAGTTGGTACCAATTTTTTCGGAAGCACTGGGTTTGCAATGGTTGAGGACCAATACTGCAGCCCCATTAGAAAGAAAAAATATTCAATCTATTAAATTTTATAAAATTTTTAATGCAATAAAAGTTTAGTGTAAGATTTCTTTGATGCAGAATTATTTATTAATCCCCATTAATACTACGGTATGGTATAAGGTTATAAGCTCTTTTTCGAAAAGTTAGCTACACGATTGAACTGTAATGCGATCGATTTTTCCTAAATACAATTTCTGTTGCTCTTTCATTTGTGAAATATTTCCTATATGTCTTTGTCAATTGATAAAGTATTCCCACTTGGTAATTAATTTCAATGTATTTTCTTTTATATGCGTCCAGGTACATCAACTTACGATACAGTACGGCCACTAGCTTACAAAGATGCAAGTGTCTTCCTGCTTTGCTTCAGTATTGGTAGCCCTGATTCTCTGGATAGTATTACAAATAAGGTAAACATTATCAAATACGTATTCTATTAGAAAACTGCTGCTTTTTCTTCTTAATATTTTTAGGCCTATCTATGTGAGTAAGTCTTTCTCTAATTTTTAGCGTTTAATTTTATTTTCAAATATATAGATATATCTATACAGAGCGAATTGCAACTATTAATTTGAAATG
Organism: Octonoba sinensis; assembly: GCA_038502835.1. Taxonomy (NCBI): domain Eukaryota; kingdom Metazoa; phylum Arthropoda; class Arachnida; order Araneae; family Uloboridae; genus Octonoba; species Octonoba sinensis. Next base: position 20,047,199 of record CM076603.1, read on the forward strand.
AGTAAGAAAAGTGAAAAATTGAAATATATGTATTTATATATATATATATATATATATATATATAGTGAGACATGTTTGAAAAAATGAAAACGGAAAAATAAATACTTATTATCTAAACATGCGCAAAGCAGCAATAATTTAAGTAAAGCAATGTATAACAGAAATGTAGTAATACATTTTTGAAAGGTTTACAAAAAAATTTTAAGGTTTGTGGAATGAGACAAACCAACACTGAAAAGTCTTGTCTCATTCTCAAATATTTCAATTTCTTTTGTAAACCTTGTAACATCCTCGTAACTGCCTTCCCTAGTTCTTCACATACATAACAAATAGATGGCGTTGTTGCCACAATAGTGATAGTGACGTCAGTCATGGGAATAGTAGCTTTTTCGTTCTGTGTCTATGTCGTGTTCGTTCTGTGTCTGTTTCGTTCTTAAAAATGCGTTCTACGTGTTCCAGCAGTGTAATTTTGTTTGTGAGTCCATTAAATGTTACCTTTCAAAAATATTTTACTATATTTCTGTTATACATATATCTAACACGACGGTTACATTTGCACTTCATTTCGGTAGAATGTCTGTTTTTAAATCAATCATGAGCAACAGTCGTGACCAATTACCATCAATAATGAATTTCTTGTATCATCCAGGGTTAAGTTACAGCCTCATGTGGCGGTAGTTGTCCACTTGTGAAAATAGTCGTAGCCAAAATCCAATAAATCATTGTTTATTTACTTGCCTCTTCAGCATAGTAAATACGCATTCCAAACAAAGCAAGAAGACAACACAAAACATCAACGTTTTAACTACACTATTTACATTGTAAGAATCCCCAACGAAAACCTTGCGAAACGCCTTTAAATGATCTTTCGAATTCTCAGTCACATGACCCTGCAGGTCCTTTTTCTATTGGATGAGCTCTGCAAAGCCCTCTGGGCTCATGCACGTAAGTTCTTTCCGCCATGAACCAAAGGGGAAAATATATAAAGAGCCTACCATTGTCTGTAGGTTACTTTAGTTATTGTGTTTCAAAATCGAAACTGAATTTTAAAAACGGTTTAAAGGTGTTATTTGTTTTTTATAGTTACATAAATATAAATCACGAAATTTTTTTATTCCTGTACTCAGTAACAAAAGTGTTTTCTTTTTCAGTGGTATCCAGAAATTCGGCAACATAGTCAAAACATACCCATCATCCTTTGCGGCTGCCAAAGTGACCTTCGACACGACGCAGAAACCATGCGCGCCTTGGCGAAAATAAAGAAAGTGCCTGTGACAGCAGAGCAGGTACTCTTTGTTTTAGTTTCATTTGTTTAGTTAATTTACTATACACAGAAATTGTTTACTGATCCTGCTATAAAAAGCAAAATTCATTAAGCATTCAGGGCCTCAGTGGCTGAGCGGTCTAACCGACTGGTTCCGGTACCTGCCTGTGCGCAGTGAAGAAGCGTCGGTTCGATTCCAACATTCCCTCTGGGTGTATTTCCTTCTTTGCATAGTAAATCTGTTGCACTGTCTTGTGCTATCTGTCATATTAGACGAGAGTTTGAGGCACATCCTAGAGAATAGCAAATAAACTCGAATATTTATGACCTGAAATGGTCGTTAACAAATTAAGCATTCCTAAAAAAAAGCGTCATCTACTAAATATTAAGCATAATAACCTACAGGATATGAAATATCTCAGCTAATCTACACCGACAGCGACTTATGTGTAATTATCCTATCATTTGTGCTATTCTAGAGTCAGGAATGCATTCGAAATGTCAGGTCTCCGCAGCAGGAAACTGTCCATCATCTGAACATTTCGTTAAAAAATGTATAAGAATTTTGCTTTAAGTGCGATATAATAAATTTTCCAACAATCAGTTCTGCTTCCATAAAGATAAACTGCCGGCATGGTGGCGTAGTGGAAAGGAACTGGCCTCGTAGTTGTATGATTATGCGGCCTGTTAAAAAGCTCTGGGGTATCCGTTTGGCTTGCATACTCTCGGCTAAATTAAATTCCTAGTGCAGGTTGCATCAATAAAAGCTAAGATGTCGCCAATAAGTGGAAAACTGAGAGTCAAAATTCTCAAGTGGTAATAGCATCCGCTGATAGTGGTGCTACTTGAAAAAATGGATTCCGGTTTCCGGGAGAGCAATAGGTCTGCAAAGGTTAGTGACCATACGCAGCTTCATTAGAAGGAAATAAAGATAAACCTCTATTTTTTGTTTTTTCTCACGTCTTCAGTAAAATAAAACACTTTATTTTGTACCTTCTTTTAGACTCTAGGAGTATCTCAGAAAACCCACGACATAACCTATGAGGAATTATCCTCATTTTCGTACTCTTGCAGTTTCAGGAATGCATTTGAAGAATCCGCTTTCACAGCAGACAATCGTCGATCAGCTGAAAGTTTCGTTAAAAACTGCTGGTTGAAAATTTTAAAAATATATACATAAATATTTTACTTTGATTGAAATAAGTTTTACCTATCATCAAAGAATTTTGTTTCCGTGAAGATAAAAACGCATTTCATGGTAACTGACGCAACATTTTGAAGCAAAAAGTTCCTTAAATAATTAGAATGAGTAAAGTATTAAATACAAAATAATGTGTTTTAGTGTCTTATATAGCTACATTAATGCATTATAATAAGGCCTTATGTGATACCCTGCTATTCAGCTCGGAATGAGAAAAAATGATAAAAACATTAGAGTAACCGACGCAAGATGAAATACACATATGTACTAGAAAATTTAAAAAAAATAAAAAATATGAATTATGAACTTGTGACAAGGAAATTTTTATTTAAATGAAAAAGTAATGCATGCTTTAAAAGATGTACACTTGTGTTAGTCTTTGGTGTTAGGCGAACTATTTATGCTTGGAAAAAATAGTAGTAACTGACGCAACACGAAGGAAAAACGGGCTTCTAATATTCATCTACTGACAGCCAAATTGTTCATTGTGAAGAAGTTTCTTCTCACAATAGGATTGGGAAGAGTGCTTTTAAATAACTTCTGTATCCCAAAAAACATAATAAAATAATACTTGTTAAAATTTTTCATTTTAATATTTCACACAGATGTCCACTTTTACATGGAATTCCCCTAAACTGCTTTTATTAGTTTTTTCTAAGTGAAAAAATATCTCTCTTTTAGGCTCTAGGAGTGTCTCGGCAAATCCACGCCACGACGTATGTGGAATCATCCTCGCATTCATGCTCTCGCAGCGTCAGGGATGCGTTCGAAATTTCCGCTCTCGCAGCTCTAGGGAAGCTAAACAAGAACCACGTCCTGCGCAGTGCCACAGCTCCGCCGTCGATGACTACCAGGGGCAAGTATAAGGACAAGGAATCTCTCAAAGAGGACTTGCAGGACAGAACGCGAAACTGCTCGCTCATGTGAGGGAGCGGGCAGCGGAATGCGAAATCATCGTTCTTTATTCTCAAACCGTTGAAAATTGCTGAAGATTGGATCAAAAAATTCATGATTAATTGAGCATGATTCAATTGGATCAAAAAATTCATGATTTCTTGAGTATAATTCAATTGGATCAAAAAATTCATGATTTCTTGAGTATAATTCAATTGGATCAAAAAATTCATGATTTCTTGAGTATAATTCAATTGGATCAAAAAATTCATGATTTCTTGAGTATAATTCAATTGGATCAAAACATTCATGATTTCTTGAGTACGCTTTAGTTGGATCAAAAAATTCCTGATTCCTTGAGCATGCTTTAGTTGGATCAAAAAATTCATAATATATTCCTTGAGTATGCTTCAATGTGATCAAAAAATTCTTGACTCCCTGAGTATGCTTCAATTGGGGTCAAACAATTCATGATTCCTTGAGTATACTTCAATTGGGGGATCAAAAAATTCATAATATATTCCTTTAGTATGCTTCAATTGGAGATAAAAAAATTCGTGATTCCTTGAGTATGCTTCATTTGGAGATAAAAAAATTCGTGATTCCTTGAGTATGCTTCATTTGGAGATAAAAAAAATTCGTGGTTAATTGAGTATGCTTCAATTGGAAATAAAAAAGCTAATGATTCCTTGAGTATGCTTTAATTGGATCAAAAAATTCATGATTCCTTGAGTACGCTTTAGTTGGATCAAAAAATTCATGATTCCTTGAGCATGCTTTAGTTAGATCAAAAAATTCATGACTCCCTGAGTATGCTTCAATTGGGGTCAAACAATTCATGACTCTTTGAGTATACTTCAATTGGGGGATCAAAAAATTCATAATATATTCCTTGAGTATGCTTCAATTGGAGATAAAAAAAATTCGTGATTCCTTGAGTATGCTTCAATTGGAGATAAAAAAATTCGTGATTCCTTGAGTATGCTTCGATTGGAGATAAAAAAATTCATGATTAATTGAGTATGCTTCAATTGGAGATAAAAAAGCTAATGATTCCTTGAGTATGCTTTAATTGGATCAAACATTTCCCATGATTCCCTGAGTATGCTTCAACAAATACAAAGTTGTGCGCCTTGAGGCCAATCATTTAACAACGATACACGCGAAATGAATTCCTTTTAAACTAGTTTTGTAATTAACGCAAATTTCATATCTTAGTAAGCAAATGTTAAAAAGTAGTGCAATATCTACTTATTCATCTGAAGGTTCATAGACAAATTCTCCAGAAATTCCATTTAACAATTTTGGGTACATTATTATGGTCATGCATGTGTGTAGACACATACATGAGATTCATTCTCTACTAAGCACCTCAAAACAACTGTGAACGTGATGTTGCTTGCTTCCGGTCATAGTTACTTTAAAAATCCTTTTTCAAAACGCCAAAACGTAATTACATTTATCTATAACACTCGGAGATTTAAAATGGCTGATAATGCAATATTGTGGTATAAACTAAACCTCCAGTTTAATTAAGTGGAATGTTAGAAGACGTTGTAATGGTTTGCGTGTGAGTGTAAGCTAAATATCTTCCAACGTCAAGAGTAAACGTTGTATAACAGCAAGCGCAACGAGATGTTTCAATTACTAAAATTAATTCAACTGGCTGTAAAAGGGACATCCTTCTATTTGCAATAGCACCACCTGTTCCTAATATCGTGTCAATTGATTTTATACTGATTCTATACGGACGGCAACATGGCTGTTCCACGTCCACTGCTGTAAATGCCACACCAATATCAACGATTTGCATATTCCATTATGGCGTTAAAACGTAAACGTGTTCCTTTAGGTGAAAATAGGTACTGTCAACAAGATGACATGTTGCTTAAATTATATAGAACCAAGCAACCAGTGAGTACGTATGTTTCAACAAGAGAACTTGTAAGTTAAATTACGCCAAACCAATGACATGATCAGAAAATTTGCAAGTAAAGTTCTGTTTCTTGCAAAGCGATGGGAAATTAGGTGTGAATTATGACCTAACGGCATGTCACACAATGTCATCTCATATAATTAAATTTTATAATTATTGTAAAATTCATGTTTGTGAGTTGCACTTTAAGGCTGATTCTCCACGAGCGGGCAAAACGCCGCTGTCCACCCGCCTGACCGCTCATAAAAATGTCCTATTCTACACAAGCGGTTGAATTGACGCTTGTTAACAGCGCCAAAAACGTCGGCGAATCGAAAAGCCATTCTCCACTAGCGATAAACCTGCCATATTTACAATGGATGTCGTACAGATAGGGGATCATTCATAAATGATGTCACGCTTCGAGGGGGGGAGGGGGATTCGTGAAATTGTGACAGAGTGTGACAAGAGGAGGGGAGGGGGGTAACAAGAAGTGTGACATCATGCATTATGCAACATAGCGTGATGCGTGACAAAGGGGGGAGGGGGTCCGCTGAAGTGTGACATATTGTGACAAAGGGGGGGAGGGGGGTCAAATATATGGGAAAAAAGCGTGACATCATTTGTGAACAGCCCCTAGGTTGTGTTGTCGGAGTTGTTCAACTACAGTTATTAGAAATGTTTCAAAAGAAATCTGTCAACAAAAGACGTCGGTGGACTCACCCTACGTTATCGAATCGGCTCACCACTGGGCAATTTCATTTAACGTTTCGCGAACACCGGGGCTATCCGGAAAAGTTTTTCCAATATTACAGATTGTCCGTTGCTTCACTGTTAGGATTGATTAGGATACATATTACTAAACAAGACACGATGACGAAAAGCTCCTTCCTGAGTCGAACCAGCATTTAGATTTAATTTCTCTCTTTGAGTATTCTTTACACTTTATATCGTATAATAGAGGTCTAGCCGCAATTTCACGAATAAACTTTTCTGTGTCGAACAAAATTATACGGTGATATAATAAATAGTATAAAACTAAACAAAATTAATAACGAATACACAGAAAAGACGAAATTTATCGTACGACAGAGGCGGATGAACTGATCATTGGCGCCAAGTGGAGTTTGTCTCGCTGTTCTACCGCTACCGGGCACAACGCCTCTGCTGGCGTTCGACCCGCCGGCCCGCTCGCGAACGCCCCCACCCGAGGCGTGCAAACCGCCTGTGTAGACACGTATGTGAATACTTCATAGTTCTGTTCTGCAAGCGGGTGAACAGCGGCGTTTTGCCTGCTCGTGGAGAATCAGCCTAACAATTGGAATAACATTTACGAACCATATTTTATTTATAAACAAATTACAAGCGGAAAAAAGAAAATTATATATTTATACTCAAGGGAGAAATTTATGCTGCTCATAAACAAAAGCATCTTGCCTGGTCTTTTGAACTTTTTTTTTTTAATAATAATGAAAAAGCCGAATAAAATCGTAAAATACTGATAAGCTACTTCATTCAAATTAAAAATTTTACATTTTTTTATTAAATAAAAAGCTTTGAAGAAAATATTGAATAAAACGCAAAAAGAACTTGAACGAAGGCTTTCATTTTCGAATAAAAATATTTTACTCAAAATAACATAGTTACATCGTCAGCCATTTTCTTTCGCCATAAAATCGTATCGTTCATCAAATCTAACTTTAGAAATTTTAACTCGGATTTTCAATATAGAACAACTAATACAGTAATAGAGATAAACTAAATTCTGATTATGAAAAATAGTATTGTATTAGTAGCGTGAAAAAAACAGTCTGCTGTTTGAGAATAAAGAATGATTTATTTAAGGCTGAAGACACATGCTGGTATTTTAAGTCATGGAATTTCTAGCTCTTCTGAAATTACGTTTTTGTTGGGTCCAGTAATAAATTCTTTATGTGGAAATGTCATGTTTTTCCCCCTCAAAGTTTCTTCAGAAATGGACTTGGTTTGACTGGTTAAAGATTAAATTTTTATGTTGAAAGGTTATTTTAATCGATGTTCCTTTTATACCCGTTATGTGCTAGATTGACAGCATAATAAAATTTGATGCTTTTAATTTTATAATTGTACTTGACATAGATTATACCATGATTTGTGATAAATTCTGGCTTTCTTTTACATGTTATGTCATGAAGCGAAAAGCAAGGAGTTGTAAGGGAAAAAGAAATAATTCAGTAGAACTAGTGCAAAGTTTGAATCTTAAGGAGAGAAATTCAAAACTTTTAAGTGTCTGAATGTTTTCCATGGTTTGCGAATCCAGTCTGTAGAAACCCACTTCGTTCTTGTCGCAAACGTTTTAAGATATACTTGATTTCTTGTTTACATATGCGCTAAAATACCAATTAAAACGTGCATTATTTAAAAAAATTTTCTCGGTTTAAAGTCAAGTTGACACATCGATGCTTGAAAATAATAGTGACACAACTCAAAAAATACCGAAAATGAATTTTTTAATGGTTAATACTTTAAAAAAATTGATCTTTTATATGGAATAAAGACATAAGTTGTAGATAGCAAAGTTGCCGGTAGACGGCATAAGTGTCTTTTCGAAATGAAAATAAAACGCCATTTTTTTTTTGTTGAACAGAGGCATAAACTCGTGTTGTATTTCGACTGCTGTGTGGGTAAATACTGCCAATTTTACTGAAAAAAGGCACAACTCCGATTAGGTCCTAAGTGATAGAGTCCCTTATAGAGCAATAGAGAACCATTTTGTGTTGTGTCTGTATTGCTGTTAATGTAGGATTTTTTCGTAAAATTTTATTATGGACAATAGAGACATATTTAGAATTGTTTTATTCAAAAAAGACACAGAAATAAGTATTTATTTTAAAACTCTATTAATTTTATTCGGTATAGAAGCAACTAAAAATAAAATTTACGAAAAATTGTTGTTTTTATTCGAAAGAGACACAACTCAAAGTCTCCTAAATTTGATTAAAATTTCTAGGAACCCTAAAAGGCTAGCACAAAGACTGCATGAAATAAACAAAAATAATACCATTAATCATTTTTAATTGGCATTACAATAATAAGGAATTGTTCTGAATGAAACAACAATAAATTACATACCGCAACAATTTAAAAACTGGTCTCCTGAAAAAGTTGCTTTTTTGAGTTGAGTCACTATTAATTTCAAGCGACGACATCTTCTCTCGAGATAACAGTTAAAACTCAAAAAAACTGCAATTAAAAGTTGGAATATAGTAGTTTATTTTACTTAAAATAATTCTTATTTTAAAAAATTCTTTGTTTTAACACCATTTAAATGTGATTTTACTGTATTTAGTACTATTCATTTAGGAAGTTCACAGAGTGAAAACTTAAACAGAAGTGCCTCATTATTTTTTCAAATTATCATCGTTTTATATGCAAACCGAAATCATCGGGAGTTATTTTGGTTGTTTAAGTTTGTTCGATGATTCTTTTTTTTAAAAAATCTACATCACAATTGCGCAACGTTGTAATAACATCCTATAAAGGTAACAGTAAACATATCATTAGAAATTCACCTAAAATTGATGAGAGCCCCCCCCCCCCTTTCCAATCCGTGAGGTGTGACCCACAGTTTGGGAAAGGTTGATGTGGGGGGCTTTTATTTAGCATTCTCTCCAAGTCACGCTGGATACCTGTTAGAACTACCACCTACTCTCTTGCCACAGAATGTATCGGTGTACCTCCTACAACTAGAAAAGTTATCTTCAATTTTTCATTATTTTCACTTACACCCCTTTGCTTCTCACGTGATTATGTTATCAATGCAATATAATAATTCAAGTTATTATGTAATAATCAATACGGAGTAATTTTTTGAAACAATAACCAGCTTCTAAAAAATTCATTTTGAGCAGGGATCTGGAGTAGAGCGTGGATTAGGAGCGCGGAGCATGGAGCATTGGAGCAACAAAGTTTTGCTCAAAACTGCCCGTTCGAATGGATTCGCTCCAAAAACTAATCAGCCGCAATTCTTCTTAGAGTACACATTTGCACCAAATTTCGTTCGATTCTATGAATAAGTTTTTAAGTTAGTGACCACACACACACAAAAAAAAAATACACACAGACAAATTTTCCAAAAAATGACCAAAATAGCTTCAGCACACTTCAAAACCTGCAAATCCGCCGGAATTCGAAATTCAAAAAATGTCACGAATCCATAACTTTTTCTATACATTGGATATAAAAGAAAGTAAAATTAGCTATAAAAAAGAGATAAAGAATATAACTCCTATTAACAGGTTGAGGACAGCACAAATTTTTGCAACCTGTAAAAATAAGCTTTTCAATTTTTCAATAAAAAAGTTATTTTTAGTCACATGAATTTTTTTTTCATCTAACAAAACTGTGTTACAAGACTATAGCTGATATAAGCCAACAGTGGTACACGCTACCAGATGAACCATTCGTGTGTGAGCCACCAGTGGTACATGCCGTTAGATAAAATATTCGTGTGTGAGCAACCAGTGGTACACGCCGCCAGATGAACCATTCGCGTGTGAGCCACCAGTGGTACACGCCGCCAAATGAACTATTCGCATGTGAGCCACCGGTGGTACACGCAACTCAAAAAGTGGCTGCTCCAGACCCCAAATTTTAGGTTATTAACTTACATAATATTTCTTGAACAGTCTAACCTATTTACATACAATAAGTTACATAATATGCGTTTGGCTAACTCATTTCAGCATGTTTTATGATATGATGAATTTACACGCAATAGAGGCAATTCACCGCGAGAGGGACTCATGAACGATCACCGTTGTCAAGTGATATCCGCTCTTTGTTTACTAAGATTTTCAAAGGCGTTCTATGTGGAGTACACTAGGCAAAATTAGCTATCTTAAAATTAATTAGACTATTTGCACAGCTTTTTTCTGATTATAACCCAGTATTTACATTTAATTTAATCATTATTCACGAAATTTATAATTATTACAATATTTATAGTGTTTTATTTGGTGTTAATTTTATGTAATGTAGAAGAACTTTATTTAGGCCTAGTTTTTATTAGATTTGTCGAACTCGAAGTAAAGCTATGCGACGGCTTATTTTACATTGCTTTCATCGCTACCACGTGACCAATGACGCTGCTTGAATTGCCTCCATTTAATGATGAAGATATTTCATCTTATATTTACATCATAAGAGTATGCCTTAATTTCAAAGCGTTTACTGAAATATATTAATTTAAAATAATGGGAGTTTTTTAATAGTTAAGTTTATTTCTCGATGAATAAAAGTACATGATGTATGAAATTGACAAATAATTTAAAAAGAGGATTAGGGAAAATAAAGGACGTAAAACATGTGTTCTGATGCCTGCAAGAGTTTTCCATAAGGATTTTTATTATGTCGTAATTGTCGAAGGATATATCATGATGTTATAGATGTGTTCCTTAATGTTTGTGAATGATGAATGTTATATTTTTTGAAGAAATATTATTGAAGACTTGTTGGTAAATGAAAAATATAAAATGGTGCGGCTGCTTCTAAATAATTAAAAAGAAGACGTTTTTGTACTTCTGAACTATAGAGCTTATAAACTTGAGTTTTTAAGTTCCTTTGCCTAATAAAATTAACATTTTTTTTTTCTACAAATTTTAAACTTTTACATTAAATTTTGCTTTTTTTTTTAATCTTATAGAATACCCGTATTATTGGTGTTACAAAATTGGTGTATACCCATATTATTGGTTTTTACGAATTCAAGAAAATGAAAGTTCGTGCACACCTAATTATATTTTTACGAATTATTACAAAAAGAAAAATATAAACAGTGGTAAACTTTTGAAAACCATCTATAAATTTTAAAAGAATAATATATCTCTATCCATAAATCGCGTAACAAACTTCCTTGACAAATTCAGTTAAATAACATCGTTGCATTATCCAAACAAAGCTATCGTTGCCATTCGACAAATAATAATTCTGATAATTTCCTCAGAGCCAAAATTTATAATCTTTTCCTAATTAACGTTATAATAAAATTTAAAATTTATGGAATACTGTATTGTCGTCGAAGATAAGCTTATGTGCAAAGTTTGAAGATTATGCAGTAATGGTGGTCGAAAATCGCTTAATAAACTTCCGAGACAAATTAAGTTAAATTAAATAGAGTAAAAAAAAAAAAAAAAAAACAAAGCTTGAGTGACAAAATTATTTTTTCTTTAAAATGTGTGTGAATAGATATATGCATTAGCTACAGTCTGACTAATTACAGGCTCTAATAAATCAATAGTTTGGATAGAGGAAATATCAGCTGTCGATATCATTAGTTGGAAATGACATTGCCTTTTGTTATATCACACCACGATACACGTTCATGCATCTTGGGTTTTTTTTTTAGTTTCAATTATTTTTGAGATACTTTATTGAAGCAGCCGTCGTTTGTAAAGGACAGTTGACGTTACTATTGTCAGTAAAACGAAGAAAGAATCTGCGAATTCTGAGCTTTGAAAAGAAACAAAAAGCATTTAGAAAGAGATTACGTTACATTTCATTGATTTTTTAAATGTTTGTGAGAGAAAACCAATTACCTATTACATTGTCTTATTAAAGAAAAGTGATGTGAAATTAAATCGCCATGTAAAAGGCTGATATCAATGTGATTTTAACAATAAAGTATTATTTGATGTATGTTTCTACTTTTTGTTCTTGTTTTTACTTTAATTTAATAAAGTAACATTTAAGACACAACACATGCTCATTACATTGACATTCTTTTTTCATGCAGTGACCTTCATGAAACCCATATTCTCATTACAAAGAGATTACTACATTTTTTCATCTAGTGATCTTCACGTCAACCCATATTTTCATTACATACAGAGATTACTACATTTTTTCTCATCTTGTGTCTTTCACGACAACCCAGATTCTTATTACATACAGATGCAGAAAGTCACATATTTTTTCTCATGTAGTTTCCTACTTTTTGTTCATGATGTTTAGATGTATGTTTCTACTTCTTGTTCATGTTTTCACTTTAATATAATACAGTAACATTTAAGACACCACACATGCTCATTACATTAAGATTTATTTTTTCCATATATTTACCTTTATGAAACCCATATATATTCTCATTACATAGAGATTACTACATTTTTTCTCATCTAGTGACCTTCATAACAACCTATATGCTCATTACATACAGAGATTACTACATTTTTTCTCATCTAGTGACCTTCATAACAACCTATATGCTCATTACATACAGAGATTACTACATTTTTTCTCATCTAGTGATCTTTACGACAACCCATATTCTCATTATATACAGAGATTCACAGTTTTTCTCATCTTGTGATCTTCACGACAGCCCATATTCTCATTACATACAGGGTTCGCACAGTTTTTCTCATCTATTGATCTTAACGACAACCCAGACTCTCATTACATACAAATACAGAGTGTTACACATTTTTTTCTCATTTAGTGAAATTTCATTTAAGACACCACATATTCTTCTAACATTAAGGGAACTACACATCTTTTCCATTCAGTAACAGTTACGACACCACATATTCTTCTAAGATTAAGAGAACTACACATATTTTCCATTCAGTAGCAGTTAAGACACCACATATTCTTCTAACATTAAGGGAACTACACATATTTTAAATTCAGTAACAGTTACGACACCACATATTCTTCTAAGATTAAGAGAATTACACATATTTTCCATTCAGTAACAGTTAAGACACCACATATTCTTATAACGTTAAGAGAATAACACGTCTTTTTCAATTAGTAACAGTTAAAACACCACGTGTTCTCGTTATACGCAGACACCCGCATTTTTCTTATTTAGTAAGATTTGAGACGATATGCAATCTTGTTATATTCAGATAGTCGCATATCTTTCTCATTTTATTAGCCTGCGATTTTTTCTTTTTAAACTTTAGTAAGATTCAATAACATATTTCATTTTTTTTAACCCGTAGCTCACCTCTTTCTAGAAAAGTAACCTAACAGGTCAGGCAGCCGTTATACCGTCAAGTACCATTTGTATCAAAGCTGCATCTGAAATTCTGATGGGAAGTTTTCAATGGCACAAGCTCCCAGTCTTTTAGTTGCAGAAATAAATATAAAAGACCTAAGCGCGGATCAATTAAATATTATCGATTTGATATTTTTTAAATTGTAGCTAGCAACCACAGCTCTAAAAATTGGCAAAAACAAGATTCTAAAGCATTTTTATACTCAATGTCGTTAACGTCGGGAAAGCAAATGTTGTGATAATTCATGACTACCAATAGTCCATCAGACATTTTCACAGAGTAGCAGAATACATTATGAAAATGTTTGTGTACCAATGGGGCTTAACTATTGCTTACCACTATCAGTTCTCAAATGGGAAAGAACCTGTTACACTTCCTAACTCCCAAACGAGCTGCCGATCACTGACCGTAAAAATGCAGATCTGAACGTGAAATACATGGCCAATGACTGTAAATTAACATCAAAGGCATCATTAATAAATAACATGGTTAGCACTTACAGAAGATGCAGATACTTCCCCTGCCGGGAGTTGAACTCGGGACGCCGAGGTAAAAGCCAAGCATCCTAACCACTAGACCACATTTGTATGTAGCTCATTTTCAATATAATACAGTTAAATACCATCAAGTGCGCCAAATTTGTGCCACAACGTCCTTTAGACACTAGGACTGCCTAACGGCTGTTGATTTGTGACTAGAGCTTCGAAAAAATTTTAAAAGTTGTAAAAAAAGTTTCGAAGCTCTATTTACACCTCGGCATCCAGTTGGTAGTCCTAGTGTCCAAAAGGATGTTGTGCCACAAAGTTGGCGCACTTCACGGTAGTTGTAAACAGCACTGAAATTAGTTATTTTTTTTTGAATTTCTTTTCACAGCATTTCCAAATGTTGCATAGGGAAGATTTTATGTAATAGAGTTATTAGCAATTCCATGACTTCTTTAATGTAAAAAATATTGTGAAGTATTTATCAATAACAACAAATTATAATTTTTATTTATACAGTAAGCACATGGTAATGACCTTCGCCTTTGACATTGTTCTCCTTGCTATGACGTGCAGTGACATATGATCGCCAGCAGCCAATGGTGGCATCTAACTTTGCGGATATCTTTTCAGGAGGTTGTATTTAACGGCCGGAGACCATTTTTTTGGAAGAGATTAGCTGTACGTTCTATTTTAGCGGTCAACTCGACTAATTTTTCTGTAGCTCCTCATAATAACGGGCACTGGACATTTTCCTCAAATGAGGTAGTTAGCCGTATAAATAGATGGTGAGCTCTCGGAGTTTTACGGAAATTTCTTAGAGGTAGCAACGTCTTCAGCTTGAAAGGTGTAACTTTTATGAACTCTTACAAAGTAAGTTTTATAATTTTATGCCTTTATATTAAACCTTTGTACTCTATCATACGGAAGTTTCACGTCTTGCTGTAAAGTTCGTACGCTGAGCGGAGTCTAAATCTGTTTTCACATAAATGATTTTATTTGTAAATTGTGTTTATATACTATTAAAGCAAAAATGTCCGTATTAATAAGGTTTATAACTATTTTCAGTCCAAGAGGATGGGTGCCTTATGATATTACGTATTATTACTCAATTTGAAGGCATGAGCGGAACCTTTGAATACAGTTTCTTATAAAAATGCTTGTACAGTAGAACCTGTAAAGTTGACTACCTTTGTAAGGGGACCACCTGTCTAAGTTGACCACTTTTGTCAAGAACGGAATTAGCCCTTCACCCTCTACCTCACCATTTATAAGTTGACCACCTGTCTAAATTGACCACTAAAGTGCAGCACCGCCAGTGGTCAACTTACACAGGTTTCACTGTGCACTTAGTATACAATGTGTACACTATGCCAAAATTTCCGCGGTACACGAAATTTATCAATGATAAGAGTTATTGTTGCATTTGTACATATATTCATTTATATTTTCAATTTTAAAAAAATATGAAAAGCGAAAATTTATTTTAATGTCTTACATGAAAATGATCTTGACTTTTTAATTAAACAAATGTAAAATAAAAATTGATTAATACTAAACTTTAATTAAATGCAATGAGAAAAGGAATATAAGTTTTGAAGAACAAGAAAACATTAAAACACGTAAATCGTTCCCAAGTATATTCTTTCAAATCACCAAGAAAAAATAAGGAGAGATAGAAAATCGATTTTTGGTTCTGAATAGTCCCATTTATCACTGTCTAAAACAATGATTGATGAATCTGGTAGACGCAGAACATTCATTTGGTATATAATGACCAATGAGATATAAGTTTACTTCCATTATTGATCTTTATTATTGCAACTTATATTTTCGGTCGAATTCTTTTTGATGGTTTTTGTCTAGACAAAATAAGAGTAAGACTTTGATTTGAATTACAAAAATAATAAACTATTGCAAAAATAAAAAGGAATTATGCACGATGTTACGGCGAGATATAAAATCTGATTAAAATTCAGACAAATTTACAATGGGTATCCCGTTTAGTTAGAAATTAAGTAGACAAAAAAGTTCATTGCATAATTTTATGCAATCTATTAATCATGAAAGAAAATAAAAGAAAGAAAGAAAATTATAAAAGTACACTGAAAAAATTGTCTAAATGTCTTAAATAAAACATTAACGCTTTTTGCACCATTCAAAAAAGGCCGCTGATTTGTTAAACGCGTTCTTTCAATTGATGTAACTGCTACATTTTCTCGTAAGTTCTGGCTCTTTAGGTTTTACTTTATTACTATTTATTCATTCATTTATTAGTACACAATGTCTCTTTGATGGTGTGCAGGACTAACTATTGGTGTTTAATACATGTACGTAATTATTTTTCTTCTGAAGTC
This sequence comes from Octonoba sinensis, assembly GCA_038502835.1. Taxonomy (NCBI): domain Eukaryota; kingdom Metazoa; phylum Arthropoda; class Arachnida; order Araneae; family Uloboridae; genus Octonoba; species Octonoba sinensis. Next base: position 20,063,354 of record CM076603.1, read on the forward strand.
TATTATAATGACGTTTTTAAAAGTTAGTTTATAGTTAGTATAATGATAATGTGCAAATTGATGATTTCGTAAAATGTCATAATTCACATTTAGGACTGATGTAAGACTTATAAACTGTATTGAAAGATTTTTTTTTCATTGTGTATAATCTCTTGGGCAAAATTTTAGTTTACTTTCTTGGAATATACAAGGTGGTTGTAACTAAAGTTAACTTGAAGTAAGTAATCGAAAAACGTTACCTTTTGTGTTAAAAATGTGGTAAGTAAAAAGGCAGCGAGTACAATGTTAAATTACAACAAGAAGTTCCGTCTAGAACTATACGAGCCTACTTTCCCGTATACACCAAATTCAAATTTATAATCTAGCTATCTCTTTCTCTCTCTTTCTTATTTATCTTTAGTTCTAATTATTGAAAATATACCTTTTTCAACGGATAATACATATTCATTCACTCACTCATTCATTCTTTCATTTATTCAGCCATGCATTTATTCATTCATTCGTTACCTCATTCAAGTGTTTATTCATTCATTTACGCATTCATGTATTTATTCACTCATTTATTTATATTTTCATTTATTCAATAATTTATTCATTTATTCTTTTCCTCATTCATTTATTCATTGATTTATTCTTTCACTCTTTCATTTATTCATTCATTCTTTCATTATTTCACTCATTGAGTCACTGAGAAATATCCTTGAAAATCCCGATCAAAAAATTTCATAGCAAAATAGGCTCGTAAGTTCTGGATAAACTTTCTATTTCTACATGTTCTACGTTATAAGAGCTTTCCGATAAAGTTTGTTCCAAGCAAATCGGTCCGTTAGATCAGGATTTATATAGGGTTGAAATTTCCCCGTAAGCTCTGTGTTAATTTTTTGAACTGTTCAAAAATGAACAAAAACTGTTCAAATCAATATTTCACGCCGAGAACTCCTTTCAATAAGCTTGCAATAGGAACTTGGCTCTTGTGCCCAGAGTTTACAGAATTTGCTTCAATTTTGTCCATAGGCGCTAATGTTAAAATTTTTTGAACTGTTCAAAATTGAACAAAAAATTGTTCAAATCAAAAAGTAAAATATAGAAATGAGATGTCCTCGCCGAGATCTTTCGAATGAAAAAGAATTTTTTGAATCGGACAATTCGTTCAAAAGTTATTAGGGGGGGACAGACCGACAGACCGACAGACAGACCGACAGACAGACAGACCGACAGACACACTTTTTCCTCATCTCAATACCCTACTTTCAAATTTTTTATTTTTCAATCTTTATTTAATTACTTCACTTATTTTTGACTTTTCTTGATTTTTAACGATATTTTCACGATACATTAAGCCTTCTTTCATGCTTTATTATTATTTTTTTTTACTTTTACGGGAAAGTAGGCTAAAAAGCAGCCGAGTTTCGGAATTACATGGAATTCCTTTTTAATGCAAGCAAAAAGGGAGCAAGGAGAGCAAAGATCCTTCAAGAGTCCCGCCGAAAAAGAATATTCCCGCCAAAAGAGGAGAAGAGCTCGCTCTAACAGTCGCATATCTTTGAAATTTGAATTCTTATATACCTTATACGGACCATGGAGAAAAAAGATCTCCAGTAATCAAAAATAGTTCAATTTTTATCACCCGAGGAGAAGAAGGCGCATGGAAATTTAAAACTGTGCTGACGATAGACCTGGTTAGAGGCCGCTGCTAGCACTCACAAAAGGAAATAGAAATCTAGATTCGAACCTTTAAAAACCGTGGACCGCTCGGTCAGAACATGTGTGTGAATCGTATTGTATGTCTGTCGAAAATTCAAATATTAAACTTCAGTATAATAAATCTCAAGCTAAGGATATATACTGCAGTAGTTATGTTCGCAGTCCATCCTTTCTTGTTTTCAGATGAATGGTTAGCTGTCTTATTTTAGTCGGAAGTTCGGAATCAGTCGCCATAATTTAACCAGGTAAACGATATTCCTTATTCGAATTTTTTGCTCGTGTAAACGAGTACTTCAAATCTTATACACCATCCCTAACAACTAATTAAAAAAAGGGAAAAAAAGAACTTAATTTCATCACAGAATCAGTTTAATGTGCATTCCATTTGCATCAATCAAAGGTGTTGCACCGGGTTTAAGAGCATCGCGAAGGGATTATCTTCCAAATGCAGCAACTTATCGATAGTAAATGCAAATGACAGAGAAGTAAAAAGCCCTCACCTGATGGCAAAAATTCCAACTATCGTTTTCTTATTGCAGATATCCTTTCCTTCTTTAGTTGACATAGTGTGTGTATTCCATTTGCGTCAATCTGTAACAGATGTCGATTAGAATGAGCTCTACGTTGAACTCAAAATGGTTAACTTTAATTATGATTACACTAAAAAAATCTCCTGAAAATAACGGGAAAATTCCGGCAGCAGAGTTGCCGGAAATATTCAGTTTCTGATAACATTTTCCCGAGATTTGACAGAAGTTCTGTTTCTTTTTTTCTACGCTATTCCAAATCAGGTTATGAAAATACAGCAACCGTAAAACGGAAAAGATCCGTTCTAGTATTTTCAGGACGTGATATTTCCGTTTTTGGAAGCATGTATTGAAGCACTACGGAAATCTTCCGTTAAAATCAGGCCCGAAAAACACTCTGAAAATTCAGGTTCTTTTTTAACAGTGTACTTAGTGTCGGTGGATTTTCAAGATACAGAAAATCGTTTTCGCCTATGTAGGTAGCACGATTATGCGGCATGTAAAAGCTCCCTTGAATAGACATTTGGCTTGGATGCTCTCGGCTAAATTAACTTCCTAGTGCAAATTTCGCATCAACAGAGTGCTCGCCCTTTCAGGAGGAGAAACCGGAAGTCGAAATTGTCATGTGGCGATGGTACCACACTCATTGAGGTGCAGCTGAAAGAGATGGTACCAATCTCTGGGGAACGCATTAAGTCTGCAATTGGCAGAAGCCAACAGCTGCTCTTTTGAAATTTTAAAAAAGCGATTAGTCTGTGTTGTCTGTGCTGACTTAGCCCAAATAGTGAGCTAGCCTAATCAACAACTAAGGCAGGTTAGCTCACCTTGCCCAAACTTTAGAAGCTAAAATTGCGATAGACCGTGCTCATAATCGAGGCGATTCACAGCTAGAGGGACTCATGAGCGATCATCGTTGTCACCTGATATCAGCTCTTTGTTTACTAATATTTTCCATTGCGTTCTACGTGGAGTTCACTAGGCAAAATGAGCTATCTTAAAATTAATTGGACTATTTTCACAGCTTTTTCTGATTACAACCCAGTATTTACATTTAATTAAATCAGTATAAAAGAAATGTATTAATTATTACAATAGTTATAATGTTTTATTTCGTATTAATTTTATATAATGTATAAGAACTTTATTCAGGAATAATTTTTAATTAGATTTGTAGAACTCGAAGTAAAAATCGATGCTACGGCTTCCTTTGTATACATTGCTTTCATCGCTACCACGTGACTAATGACGTTGCTTGAATTGCCTCCACTAAGCTAATAAAAATATAGAGATGTACCTAAGAGATCAATACCTGCCCGCATGATCTTAGTTGTAAAATATTCGATGCTTTTAGTTAAACAAAAAAAGAAAAATAAAATTACAAAAATGCGCCAACTATCCCCTGTCTCCCTTATGTGTCCAGCCGATGGCAAAGAGCGTACTTTAAAATGAAAAAACTCAAGCATTTCAAAGGATTAATTTTCTATTTGATAATAAAGAAAGAATTTTCTTTGCAAATACTAAACATAAGAAAACGTGCGTAACGGGCCGCTGTAGCCTAGTAGTTAGGATGTCAGATTTCCAACCGGAAGATTGCGTGTTTGATGCCCGACCCGCTGAAGACCCACCATGTACACTCGCGGATACGTGCATGTAAAATCCGTAGACCCTGAAGTCCCGAGGCAGTTCCAAGGGTGAAGGATTTCCCTTCTCTTTACTCTTAGATAAGAAAATGAGGGTGGCATATTTGTGGTGGTGCCATCCAAATACATAATGAGCCAAGTCGTACTTCTACCGTTGTGGTGCTTATCTATAAAAGGAATTCGCTCCTTTACTGCCTTAATTCCTGGTCGCTCTGTGAAGGAGAACTTGGATATCCAAGTGACATTAGAAATAACAACAACAAATGTGCGTAGCAAAAATTATTTCGTACATTTATGTAGGGAGCTTGTGTGGTTGGCAATGAAAAGTAAAAAGTTTCCATAACAATATTTGTTTTCTATGCATTAGAAAAAATATGTACTTTATTAAAACTGAAAAAGAAAAAAAAAATAACTATGCATTTGGAAGTATGCGTAAGAACTCTTTTTGTTTCAGTCATTGGATAAAATATGCATTTTAAGAAATACAAATACCAATAACAATAACACTGGTCAACACTTGTTTTGCCCCAAGAATGAATTTCCCTTTTCCTGAAGTACTTTTGTACGAGAAATTCATATCTGCATTCAAAATATTTCTATCACGTATAGTTTTCTAGTTCTGAGGAAGAAAATGTTTCATTTTTACGTTTTTCCGATCATGCCGCATCGTTTTTATCGAGATAAAATACACAAAAGATCTTGAATGACAACCGTTAAATCAGTGGGCCTTTTATTTTGCTGGAAAAAACTAAGTAAAGTATCGCAAACAGCCCCCCGCAGACCCCCGAACGGAAGTGCGTATCAAATTACTGCACTGGGTGCGAGTATCGGTAGGAATGTCGCGAGAATCGGGATACAAAGGCAAATAGGTAAAAGATTGATACGTTTAATAAGCATAAGCTACTATTTTTTTATCATAGAAGTCTCCTGTTGTGTGTAAAAATGCCCCCTGAAACCATGGGAGCTGTATAAGCGATGAACATGGAGCGCGGTTCCATCAAGGCATTTCAGTTACGGAAAAGATATATCAAGGGAAGTGGAGTGCAACTAATGTTAGCAGATTACTGCTAGACTTTAAAAAGGGACATTCCTGAGGCAAAGTATGCCAGACCATGTCAAAATCGACCCTTTTACGGTAAATAGAAAATTACTTGCTTTTTTAGTGGAAATGCGTTTAATGTAAAAATTTCAATGTCCTTAAAAATAGGGGGAGGGGTCCTAAAGACTTTATTGACTGATCTTAGAAATATTTTCCAAGCTGAATTCGAAAATGAAAAATAATTTAGGGTAAATATTATTAATGTGAACTATTACAACACCTTCCACGGAAAATTCTTACGTGATAGAGAAAAATGGTTTTCATTGTTGAGTTCAGCGTGAAAAATACTTCCAAGATCAGTTAACACAGTCTTTGGGGTGGGAATAAAATATTTTGTTTGGTAAACCAGTGTAATTAATTGAAGAATAAAAATTAAATGAAAAATAAGCATAAAAGAGAAAAGTAATAAAGTATTACTATGCATTTTAAAATCATCTTTAGTCCAACAATGGAGGCTTTAAGATATGAACTTGATCTAAAAGGCACTACAACTTATATAAGTTTAAAAAATAATAAGAAGCAAGGGGAAAAAAGAGAAAATAGGTTTCCGAGTTTGAAAAATACAAAGGACACTACCATGGAAAATTCTGAAGAACACTTTTAAGCTCCCTTCAACTTCGAAAAAACACTCAGGAAAATAAATGAGTCTCCAGTCATTGCTAAGTGTTCGTAAACGTTCAGTTTTTCTCAAGAATATAGAGATTAATTTATCATGACATCAAAGACAACAAAAAGAAAGAAAAAATTACTAATGGTACCAAAAGTGTTACAATAATCTTCTTGATTTTCAGCGCCGGAAATATTTTTGAGCGGAGGGCTCTAAACCTAACGTTGCTACAAAAAAAAAAAAATGAAGCAATAGTACAAAAACGAAGAAAAAAAAACTCTAGAAAGATTGGAGAGATATTTTTCACAGGTTTTGTGAAAGATTTTTCTATTGAATTAATTTTAATCTCTAACAAGAGCAAGAATTTGTACAGTACTAATTTGTTTGTTAACGATCATTTCAGCTTGCATAAATATTTGAGTTTATTTGCTATTCTCAAGGATATGCCTCAAACTGTCGTCTAATATGACAGATAGAACAAGACAGTACAACAGATTTACTATACAAAGAAGGAAATACACCCAGGGGAAAGTGGGAATCGAACCCACGCCACTTTACTGCGCGCAGGCATTCACCGGAACCAGTCGATCAGACCGCTGAGCCCCTACAGTAATAATTAACGTTTTTGAAACAGAAGAAATTTCGTGACAAGTATCGCCTCTCCCGCCAAAAGAAACTTATGTATATTATTGTTAATGTAATTGTTACTAATATTTTACGTCAAAATGGACGCAAATTTCTTACATTTGATTGTCCTAAAAATTCTGTTGCCGAATAACACGTGGGTCAATAGTGAAATAAGGAACTATTATTCCCGACGTCAATATTTGCAAGCAATATTGCAAATAAAAGCCAAGTAGCTAAAAACTAAATCAAATGTTATTAGATCAAATTATTTTAAAACTGTAAATAACAATACTATAAAAGCTGACAGATATTAAGGTGCTGAAGGTTTGGAAAAAGCAATCCTTGTTCTTTATTGTTTAAGCGTTTAAGGCATTCTTATTTGCAAGAAAACTGTGAAAAAGCTGTAGACAATAACCGACGTATCACTTCTGCCATAATTATTCCTAATTTAAAGCCAGCAAAAGGTCACTAAGAGACAAAAAAAAAACTCTGATCTTCTAGACCTTGTAAAAAATAGCGCATTCCAAAACTTTATGCAAATTTTCTTTTTGAGGATGTTTACTAATAAATAACCGAAATTAAAATATTAAAAATTTTCGCATTGTGTTTTGTGTATTACTATTTTTCTTTCTTATTTTTGGTTTGGAAGTCGGAAAATAACATGTGTTTACTATTAATTTGTGTGTTTCGCCACCATTTCATTCTAACACTTAATTAAAAATAAAGAACTTCAAATAGAAGAACAATGACGCATCTCAAAAAGAGAGCCTGAATGGCCCTAAAAAATATAGTTATAGAATAGAAGCACAAAAAACAAATAATCTATGGCTAAATGGGGAGAAAAAAATTAAATATCACGAAATTTAGACATTCTGAGAACTACATTCAAGCCACAATTAAAAAAATAGTAAATCAACATTCATTTTTTGTGTCTTCTCAAAAGTAGCTTATTTTTAGTTGTGACGGTAAACTTCTACACAGTAAAAATGAGTTTTAATGACACACAGATGAGTTTTTATTAAACACAGTTTTAATGAATACTGAACACTATTTTTGGTGTTATTGAACACTGTTTTTGGTGTTACTGAACACTATTTTTGGTGTTACTGAACGCTATTTTTGGTGTTACTGAACACTATTTTTGGTGTTACTGAACACTATTTTTGGTGTTACTAAATACCATTTTTGATGTTACTGAGCACTATTTTTGGTGTTATTGAACACCGTTTTTGGTGTTATTGAACACCGTTTTTGGTGTTACTGAACACTATTATTGGTGTTATTGAACACTGTTTTTGGTGTTACTGAACACTATTTTTGGTGTTACTGAACACTATTTTTGGTGTTCAGTTGGTGTAAAGTTGAAAATTATTCCTTTTTGATATACAGTGGAACCCCGCCATTCGTCCGCCTCGCTATCGTCCAATTTGTTCAAGTAAAATTCCAACTCGCCATTCGTACTTGTCCCGTGATTCGTACGGCACCACGGGCCAGCTTAATTGCCAGTTTCGCTTTTTTTTTAAGAAAAAAATCGAGAAATAATGCTTATTTTAAACTCGTTTGGAAATAATTTGTTTGGCGTTTCGAATTTTTAAAAAAATTGAATACTTTTTCATATTTTACTGAAACTTTAACTAAGAGGAAGTGGTTGAAGAACTTTCCTTGCTTCACAGGATTAAAGTAGAATATACACTCTAAGAGGAAAGCGTTTCCTTTGGCAGAAATTAAAGAGCTGTGTTACATCTGCGAGAAAACATAGAGTGGTGGGAAAATGGTATCCCAACACTGCTGTGGTCAACAGAATTAACTTGTTTAATGACAATGTTATAGACCATTTTAGAAAAATTCTGAACAATCGTCAAAGGCAGACAACATTTGACAGGTTTTTAGAGAAAGAAATCCAAGATTCTTCAAGTGAAAAATGACAGAAAAAAGAAAGAGAGAAAACACCTGAAGGGATTTTACCTGATGTTTTTATAGAAGGGACTTCTCTTACAACCACTTCTCTTCCTCCTCTCAACATTTCACTTATGCCATCAACTCTCCTCAGTACAAGCAAAGAGCAGTTAAATTTTTATTTATCAATAATTTCATGTACAGTACTATACAATTGTTTTCCATAGGTTTAAATAAGCAACCATCTGTGGGTCTGGAACGACCCACAGATGGTTTATCCAATTTACATTGTATCTTATGTGAAAAAATAATTCGCCGCTCCTACAAATCGCCATTCGAACTGCCTCCTGGAACGAATTGCGTACGAATTGCAAGGTTCTGCTGTACTTTAAATTTTTCATGTGTCTGTCTAAAAAAATACAGAGAGTATAACGTTTCTTAGCACTTGAAATTTGCTGATTCTTTTACGTATCGAAATTTCATTGTTATTGCTCATTTCTATGAAAATCGGATAAATGAGCAATCGTAATGAAATTGGTACTTACGTATTATCGCAACCAGGTTGGCGAGATTGGCGACTTATATACCTACTTATGGTTACCATAAGCGCCTTAGATAGGTACAAAATCCGAGTTGCCAATTTGGCTCGTTATCCCCGAATTTGGCATGGTTGCGATAATACGTAAGTACCTAAAATTTGTATGCGCATATGGAGTTAACGAACATCATATGCTAAAGAAAAAACATTCTGCTGTCTGTATTTTTGGACAGACATTTTAAACGATTTAAAATACAGCTGCACTCGCTTAATACGAAATGCCAAAAATTTTCGAATTTGTTCGTATTAGATGTTATTCGTAACAACCATGAATAAGTAAAATTGTGTAAAAAAAAAGTTACACAGTTGTGTAAAAAAAAGTTTATTAGAAGTGCATGTTTATATTTTTAAAATAATTACGACAACTATTTAAGAATGATTCGACAATAGAGGGTTTGATCCCTGAACAGACTGCCCTCTCCGAAAGCCAACACGTGCATGAGTTCTATTATCGACCCAGAAAGATTCAACGTATGGTTCGAAATACGTACTTGTTGGTTTACAATGACTCAAAATAACCAACAATTTCTAAAAAAAAAACAATTATATGCAATCGAGAACACTTTTCGTGATTAGGCCAGAAATTTTGTTCGTCTTAGCCGGAATTTGTATTTTAGCCTTCGTAATATGCGTGAGATATTTAGTGTCATTAAATAGTAAACCAAACTTAATGAACAATATGTTCGTTTTAGCCGTGATTTCGTATTAACCGTGTTCGTATTAAGAAAGATCAACTGTACATCAAAAAATGAAAAATTTTCAACTTTGCAGCAATTGAACAGCAAAAAAGGTGTTCAGTAACTTAATGAACGAAATGTTCGTTTTAGCCGTGATTTCGTATTAACCGTGTTCGTATAAAGAAAGTTCAACTGTACATCAAAAAAAGGAATAATTTTCAACTTTACACGAACTGAACACCAAAAAAGGGGTTCAGTAACACCTAAATTTTTTAGAGCGTAGGTGTGTGACATATTCGAAGAACTTGATTCTATGAAAAAATGTGTTGAATTATAAAACCATTTACTTTCTTTTCGAATCAACGTCAAATTTTAATTATTGAAAAGCATAATAATTATACTTCAAAAAAAAAAAAAAAATGTTCCTCTTTGCACCGTTAACGATGCAATAAATAAATTATAGCACACTTAAATCATTTTTTAATGAATTTATCCTTAATTACTACAGAAACATCATGCCAATTACTACCGGGGAAATAATAAGCTTCATTAAAAATTACTTTAGTATCCCGAAAGTTTAATAACACAGCAATCGCATCTTATTAGATTTAATTAACTAATACCTCCTTGTTTCAACAATTATTGTTACTTAATTTAGTACTAGAAGACTTCAAGAAAATCTCCCAGGAGCTTAATTACGTATGATTATTATTAACGCTCTGAAATTTTCTGAGGAATTCTTAAGTACTAATGGTGTCATACGCTATGGATCATCTTCATTCTTTAATGATATTTTACATGAATTATAAATTTTTAATTAAAAAATACTAATGTTTTCTCCTAAATAGAATTGGATTCCCCACAATGCAGTAAATATACAAATAACACAATCCAACAATACACAAAAATTTAGTGTAAGTTGCACCAAGAAATGGTGCAAATCTGTGGGCTACAAAGGATGGCGTTTGATTTTATTGCATTTTGGAGCTAACTTGCGTATGTTGTACCTAAATATAGTAAAATTCAGCGCCGTCCTCTTGAGTAAGCAACACTTTGCACTGTTTTGTGGTGCATTTCGTATTAATTTGCACTGTTTTGTTGTGCTTTTGTATTAATTTGCACTATTTTTTGGTGCAACATGCAGCTAAATTTTTTAACTTGTACAATCCAACGATAAATTCGCGAATTTAATTTAATTACTCTTTCTTTGTTTTAATTCATTTATCGTCTGTGCTTTTTATATATATTGAAGTGGCAGCGCTCTTTTTTCCAGGTTTCGTTAAAACTATTGCTTTGACGATGATTATGTTGGGTATAAATAAATATCTTTCACAAGTAATTTGATTACATAGTAAATAATATTTTTATTTTAAAGACTATTATAACTTTTTTTTTTCGGTAGGAAATTATTTTTCCGAAATTCTTAAATGTTTATTATTTATTCATTAAACTTTACTGTTCTACCTGATAAATATCTCTTTGATTAGATGTGCATTTCCGGTTACTGGGAGAATTGTATATTTATAATTTCTAGAACAGCGGTCATTTCGCATGACCGCCGGGTTTACTAGTAAAGCTCTAATAGCATTATTCACCAACCGATGCGAACCGCAGTCAAACAGTCGAACCGACCATTTGAGCGTTCTGATTGGTTGAGGAAATCTTTGATCTGCAGTTCGGAGGTTCAAATCGGCTGGTGAATAAGGCAGTAAAATAATTCGTTGACCTACCGTTGTGAGGTCATAGCTTCAGGGGCTCCAGTTAAGCGTTTTAAACATTTTCAAATAAAATAAAAATCTTAAAGCTGCTGATACAGTTTCAGAAGCTCCAAACTTAGAAGGATTTACGTTTTGTAATAAACTGTGCAATAAAATATTTTTTTATAAAAAAACAGAACCGACATCAAATTAAAAATTGCGCTAAAAAGTAAAAAATAAACTCATTCTTTAAACAACATCGATGTGACTTTTAAACATAGTTTTAGAAGTCTGTGCAAAATTAGGATAGATAAAATCTTTTGTAATCATGAATCAATTACAAATATATACGTATATTTCCGCAGAATTAGCAACAGTTCCAATATGAAGTAGCACATGGTGTAATGGCAATTAGGCTCATAATTTTGCACCGACTTCTACAACTATGTTTAAAAGTCACATCGATGTTGTTTAAAGAATGAGTTTACTTTTTACTTTTTAGCGCAATTTTTAATTTGAAGTCGGTTCCGTTTTTTTATAAAAAATATTTTATTTTATTCTTTTTAGTGTAAATACAATTTGTATATAAATACTCTATTTTTAAAAAAATCCATATCAAAGGGCAAAACTTCTTTGAATGAATGGCACTACAAACTAATCATTTGTATGATAAATTCCCTTTTGAAGCCTATTTTAGCAAACAAACTGATTGGATTAATTTTTGTCACAGAGAAACCTTTAGTCAAACTCTAGCTGTAATTTCTTTTAATATTATAGCTCATGACAACAAACATGTTTTCAACAATGCTTTTGTATTTATTGATAGATTTCCCAACAAAGAAAAATCAAGCCAAGCCTTTCCAATTAAAATAAAAAATTCTTATTTTTCGCTCGTAACGTTTTTCTAAAGAGCAAATGTAGTCAAATTGATTTGCAATATTTGAGTTAGACGACCCTCTATCGATTAAAGAAAAAATCATTAAAATCGGTCCATTTAGTCAAAAGTTATGGATGAAAAGACAGAAAAAATACTACATTTCTGCTCATAACTTTTTTTCTAATTATCGAATATGGTCAAACGAAAGTACGGGACCTATGGGAAACCACCCCTGATCGATTAAAAAAAGAATCATGAAAATCGGTTCATCCGGTGTGAAGTTATGAGTGGACAAACAAACAAACAAAAAAAAACGACATACATACAATACGAATGTATTGTATGTATGAATCCTCCTTCCTTTGTGAAGTCGGTTAAAAATAAATTTAAAATATTCAAAATTTTTTATGACTTGAGTCATTTTGATGCCTGGACTCGTTATATCCGATTAAAAAATATTCTTTAAAGTTTAATGAGAAAGGTAGCATTTTAGCAAAGACCTAACTTGATACGATGTTACAAGTACAATATCAACCTTGCTCACAATAAGTCAGTTAACACTTTCTAAGGCGGTGGGAAGTATGCTTCTCACCAAATTCTTCAAATTATAGGGGCCGTTCATAAATGGAGTCACGCTTTTTTCCCATATATTTGCCCCCCCCCCCATCCCCCCTTTGTCACCATATGTCACACTTCGGTGGACCCCTCCCCCCCTTTGTCATGCGTCACGCTATGTTGCATAATGCATGGTGTCACACTTCTTGCTACCCCCTCCCATCCCCTTGTCACACTTTGTCACAATTTCACGAACCCCCCTCCCCCCTCGAAGCGTGACATCATTTATGAATGATCCCATAGATGTTTATAGTAAGCTATTTCACCCTTTCTGATTGGCAGAATCGTGCAAAGACGCTGGGAAATATATTTACCACCACATGCATCAATATTCAAATATTATAACTATCCCCCCTTAAAGGGGGATGGGAGTGAAAAATATTATGCTAATATTATTTGAGGCGGTGAGAAGCAAAGGGAGGTAAGTGACAAAAGTATCATTTTGAGTAAAACTCGTTCGAAGTTTAATTCCTATATGAAATTCTAGAGGTTCTTCATATAAATAATATTTTGATTTTTGAGTCCTATATGTATGTGTTAGTTTAAGTGTGAAGTGTAAAATGTTTCTGATAATTAGAGTTGGCGTAGGATTTTTTTAAAAATAGCTTATTTTTACTTACCCCCCTTTGCTTCCAACTAGTTAACTTACACCCCTTTTCCACTAAATGAAAGACGTGTCTTGTTCATTTTGCTAATTTTCACAGAAATAAAGACCGTTTGTTAGTGATATAAACTTCATTAAAAACTGCATAATATAAATTTCGAATAATTATGTTTATCAACGAACTAAAAACCATTGCCATTAGAACTATTGCCGAAAACAAAACAAGACAAAAATAAAATCTGCAGACGATTTAACCCTTGTTATTATTATTATTATTCAACAATTCAGAATTCTTTTCCTATTTTTTTTTTCTTCGTCTCCCCTCTAAGTTTCATAAACAGATCATCTGCATTGCGTATTTAAACTAACTGAAAAATCAAATAATTTTATTTAGAGGCAAACGGATGCAAGTGCACTTGCATCCCTTTGCCACCAAACGGAATGCAGCTTTTATTTAGTCATTTTTTTAAACCACGCTTTTTTGCAGTGATATGTCAAAGTTACCACTAGGAATCTCTTTCCCACAAAACAGAAGGGTGTTTAATTTATCATTTGCACTAGGTATCTCAAAATTTTCATTTTGGTCACTTACACCCCTTTGCTTCTAAGTGACTGATTTACTGTCCTATATGACTTTCTTTTTTGAAACAAAACAAAATCTGAAAAATATTTTAACATACCGGCACTACAGAAAAATGGCCATATAAAGAGTTAATAGACATCCAAAATGAAAACCAACAGAAACAGAAGATTTGTTTAAAATATCCAAGTGACAAAATCAAACAATTTTTCTTAAGGCATGAAGAATTTTAAAGGCATTTAATGTAACTCATGTTAAATGTAGCGGAAACTGAATATATTTTCTAGTGTCATGTTGCTTTCCTTTCCGAATGATTTAACAAAATGATAAGATGGTTCTTGTTGGAATAAAATACCATTTTCTTGATCTTGTCCCTACTTTACTGAGGCTTTTCTTTCTTTTTTCTTTCTTTCTTATAGGTACAAAGTTGAAATCTTTTATACGAAGTCAGAATTATGACATTGAGATCGAAAAAATGGCTCGCGTAAATACACTCTTAAAATTTTCGCTTAAGATAACGTTAAACAAAGACTCACGAGCAGAAAAATAAAGTGGTGAATAAAGAAAAGAAAACTATGCTTAAAAGTGCAAGTTACATAAAATTTTCTGAGTTTGGTTTTTAAACTGTTTAAGGGGAGTCAGCACCCAAAAATGTCGAAAAAAAACGAAAAAAAAATATTGTTGTAGTAAAATATATCTTTAAAAATGTTCTCTGAAATTTTCAGAAAAATTGAAGCAATATTTATTGATTTTTCATTGATTTTATTACGGTGTGATTTTACACCTTTTCACTCCGAAACCGAAACTGCTGAATATAAGATACATTTTTTTTTTTAAAATTAAAATAAGCGAGAAGAAGCAATTTCATCGTGACTGTAACTGAAAAAAGTTCCGTACTTAAAATTTTGAATAAAGATATTGTAGGCCGAAAACTTAAAATGCTATTGTCTCTCGCTTTGTTCTTTGCGCATTTCAAACGTAAAGACTGCTTAAAATTTGTATTTATGATATGGATTTTCCCCCGCATATTCCTGAAACTATACATAACAAATTTATGCTTTACCTTTATAATAACTTAAGTACTTTTTTTTTTTTTTTAATTCTTCTTGTAGGTTTTTCAAATTTTTCGTTGTTTTTTTTCTGCATTACTTCATATTTTATTTCTTTTCTCAAAAAGTATTTGACTTGCAAAAATCGAAGCATAAAAGGTTTGCTTTATGAGTAATGAATCAATAAAAAAAACTCTTGAGACTTTACGCCAATTTTTGAAAAAAAAACAAAGCATTCTTAAAAATTACTTAATTTCGTTTAAAGAATTTAAATTTTCAAATTATGTTTTAAAAAACCATTTTTTTCAATATTAAATTTCTTACGAAGTGATATAACATGACATCAGACAAAAATTGTAAATAAAAACACCACAGATAAAAAAAAATGGTCTCATGGTGCCGGCTCCCCTTAATTGTTAGACAATCGGTATTGTGATTTAATAATAAATTTGCTTTACAGCAAATTTTGTAATGATTTTATTTTTAAATCTTCCAAAACAAAAATCCCTTTCCGAAATTTCTCGAAATAAATCACCTAAACAGTGTCTAATAAAAACAGAAATGAGAAGAAAAAAAACACAAGAACTTCCGTTTGAACTATACGAACCTACTTCGAAAAAGATCATCTCAGCAATTTTAAAAAAGAATGTCTGCTGCTCCTTATTTTGTGTTAAAGATCTTTGATTACCCGTCTGTTTGGAACAAGGTCTCGGTTTTAAATATTTCCGTTACTTCGGGAAACGGGAAAAAGATATGCGTGGTTGTGATAACTTCATGATGCCAACCTTCATAAAAAATCAAAACTTCAATAATACTAGAAAACCTAAATTGTGAGATCGTGTGGAGAGTTATTGTGTCAAAGCAACCTCCTGTATTAAAAAACGATTCCTTGAAAAAAATATTTTGATATAAAATCATCCACACCGATAATAAACTAAGAATTGGGCTTGGATAATGAAAATATTTAAGTAACCCCTTAACTGGTCAAATTTTTTACCGCAAGTGTTCTTAAAATAGAATATTTTTTATTGCATATAGTTAAAGTCCTAACTTGGTATAAAAGGAAAATGAAAGAATTTTTTTCAGAATTTCATAATTAATGAATTTATGAATTTTTCCATTTTATAACTTTGAAACACAATTGCCCCTGAATGACTCTTTTTCAATTTATTAATAATACGTTCAATTCAAAACAAGGAAGTCAGAAATATCAATGCCCGTAAGCTGTACGGGCAAACCAGTTAAGGCCATTTTTGGGTAAAACCAGTTAAGGCCTTTTTTGGGTAGCCCATACACCGTACGTGCAAACCAGTTAAGGCCATTTTTGGGTAGCCCGTACACCGTACGTGCAAACCAGTTAAGGCCATTTTTGGGTAGCCCGTACACCGTACGTGCAAACCAGTTAAGGCCATTTTTGGGTAAAACCAGTTAAGGCCATTTTTGGGTAGCCCATACACCGTACGTGCAAACCAGTTAAGGCCATTTTTGGGTAGCCCGTACACCGTACGTGCACACCAGTTAAGGCCATTTTTGGGTAAAACCAGGTAAGACCATTTTTGGGTAGCCCGTACACCGTACGTGCAAACCAGTTAAGGCCATTTTTGGGTCGCCCGTACACCGTACGTGCAAACCAGTTAAGGGGTTAACACATCTTTCATTACATTTTTTGAGGTCTCTAGCATTAAAAGTTTAGTTGTTACCTACATGTATTTTAACTTTGAAAATCAAAGTTTTTTTTAAATGCATAAATAATAAGATTACATCAATGCAACGTGTATACAAAAAAATGAATATTTGAAAATGCGTTAATAGTAACAAAATCAAATCTTACCCTAGAGCAACTTCTGTTTCTTTTTCCCGAAATGAAGCCATACGTAATCCTCGACAGAAAAGTTCAAAAAAGATTCGAGAAAAGAGCCGATCTACCTGTAGTAATGAAGAAAAATAGTGACAGGCGACAAACATAACTCGACGAAATAACACAGAAAAAGCAATAACTTTGCCAAAAACATTACTTTATTTGTTTCTTACTTTCTTATACTTTTGTACTTTTGAGCTAGAATGGCCTTCGTGTATTTTTCTATACATAAAAATCGTGAAATATACAACGTATAGAACGATTTTGACAATTGTCAATATCACGTTTTTCAAATAGGTTTTTCGTATAAGAAAAAACAACAAATTCTTTCTTTGATGAAAAATAATTTGTATCATATTTTATATAAATTGTTTTTACATTAAGAATTTAATTGATCCCGCAGTGGACCAATTAAATTTCTTATGCTTTTGTAGTTTAGCGCTAGAGTGGCCTTCGTGTATTTTTCTATACATAAAAATCGTGAAATATACAACGTATAGAACGATTTCGATCGTTGTATCAATATCACGTTTTTGAAAGACGAATTTCGTATAAGAATATACAACAAATTCTTTCTTTGATGAAAAATAATTTGTATCATATTTTTATATACATCATTTTTGTAATAAAAATTTAATTGTTCCCGCAGTGGACCAGTCGGTAGAAGTTCGGTTCCGAAAGTGAAGCAACATCGACGTAGGTCAGTGTTTGGGAGGGGGACAAATTCTCGCGGCTGGCTCCTCTGGGCCGTGTACGCTAAAGGGAGCTGGTGCACGTTAAATAGGTCGTGGCTCCAAAGTCCTCCAAGTGGAACGATACCTCTGGGGGTGCCAATCCCAGGTGACGGTCTCTTATTTTGGCACTGGTTCAAAATTAAGAGACCACGAAATTTGAGGTCAAGTCAGACCTCAGCCCTCGTGGTTCCTCGGTCTAAAATGAAGCTGCATATCACTCTAAGCCAGTGGATTATTGATCTTCTGAACCTGGTAGTAGGCTTTCCTATGCCAGAGGGATTAGTAATATAACAACAAAAATATATTTTTCACGGCATCCTGCTCCTGTACTGGTAGAGTACCAGTGTGGGTTTTTTGAAATAAAATCCACAACGGAACAAGTTTTAATGCAGATATTTCAATACCTATCACATCTTTACAGATTCTAAAGCAACTTGGGACTCTTTTAAACATTTAAATTTATTACGGCCGTGGTAGCCTACACACTCAAAAAGAGAATCCTCACTTTCGACGGTTCTTCAATCGTCAAGAAAGTTTCGTCATTTAACGATTCATTCCTCGCGCGATCACGTGACTTGAATAAGTTACTATGCATACAAATTTCGGCAATTTGACGAAAGGTTTACTCTGAGCATTTTTCACGAAGCCATTTCGTCAAAGACGACAAAAGTTTTGTGAGATTTGAGCACGCATTTCTGAGAGTGTAGTGGTTAGGATATCGAGCTTCGGATCGGAGGATCTCGGGTTCGATACCCGCCCCGCTGAAGACCTACCATGTACACTTGGGGATACTGCGCCCATAGCTTTTTTTTAATTAACGAATATAGTCAAGCAAAGTTATGGGGCCTATGGGAGACCACTCTTGATCGATTAATAATATTAAACCGTCAAAAATGTTTTAAGTTACGCGGTTTTATTTAAATTCAAAAAAATCGCTGCTTTATTCAAACAAAACTATTGTTGCCAAATGACAAATGATAATTCTGATCATTTCTTCAGAGCCAAAGTTATTATTTTTCCCTAATTAATGTTATGATAAATTACGAAATGGATGGATAATTCTATTGTCATAGAAGATAAGCTTATATGCAGAGTTTGAAGGTAATTTATGCAGTAATAGCGGTCGAAAACCGCCTAACAAAATTCCGTGACAAGTCAAGTTAAATATATTAAATCGCCAAAAATGTTTTAAGTTACACGGTTTTATTTGAATTCAATTCAAAACATCGTTGTATTATCCAAACAAAACTATTGTTGCCAAACGACAAATGATAATGCTGATCATTTCCTCAGAGCCAAAATTATTCATTTTTTTTTACTAATTAACGTTATAATAAATTATAAAATGAATGGATAATTCTATTGTCATAGAAGATAAGCTTATATGCAAAGTTTGAAGATAATTTATGCAGTAATAGTGGTCGAAAATTGCCTAACAACATCTCGTGACAAGTCAAGTTAAATATATTAAATCGCCAAAAATGTTTTAAGTTACACGGTTTTAGTTAAATTCAATTCAAAACATCGTTGTATTATCCAAACAAAACTATTGTTGCCAAATGACAAATGATAATTCTGATAATTTCCTCAGATCCAAAGTTATTATTTTTAACTAATTAACGTTATAATAAATTACAAAAGGGATGGATTATTGTATTGCCATCGAAGATAAGCTTGTGTGCAAAATTTGAAGATAATTTATGCAGTAATAGTTGGTCGAAAGCCGCCTTAGAAAATTCCGCCACAAGTCAAGTTAAATAAAAACATGTAAAAACAGAATCATCAAAATATGTTCATCCAGACTGAGAAGTTATCGTTGGAAGAACAAACAAACAAAAAAAAAAAAAAAAAAACATACATACGGTATGAATTGATAACCATCCTCCTCTTGGGGAAGTTGTTTAACCACTTAATGATTTGCCCGTGTCTGACACGAGCGAAAGTTACCGGCACATTTGCACATGCCCGTGTCTCACACGGGCGATCTTGTATATCGCATTATTTTATTTCTAATGCCCTTCTGAGATCCGTTTGCACTTTGTTTGTATAATATCTTTTTATATAGCTTTTACCCCACCCCCACTCTCTAGTCACCCCTACAACTGAAATTGCCAAAAACAGTTTATTCTATGCCTGTATATTCATTTTCTGTCCAAAAAAAAAAAAACCTCGCTCAGTTTTTGCCAGTTTTTCTGAAAAAAAAATCGTGCTTCAAAGGGTTAAACAGTAAAAATGTCTACTTACTAAAGTTTTTTTTTTTTTTTTACATGAATGATGTCCGTCTTGGATTTGCCATCTGAAGAAATTATATAAAATATTTGCATCTGTAAAGACTGTGCAAGTATGTCATAAACAGCAAAGAAGATATGTATGAAATTGGAAACTATAACTGCAAATATAAAATTAATTTAATCAACATTTCAAAACCACAATTTTTTTCGATAATTAAAATAAACATCCATCAATAAAACTCGATGCTCCGGCTAAATCGAGGTTTTTAGTTTAACACCACTTCAAAAGCGTTACCCCCTCTTACTCCAGTCCAAAAGTAATACTGCGTTCACAAAGAACACAGATTGTAACGATAATTACCACGTTTTATCGACTAATCTGGTGACACTGGTATTCTCAGAAAGTTGCTTAAGTGCAAGCATCGAAAATTCCAAAGTTATTTCTAGTTTAAATTTATTTCCCGACGCTTTTGAAAGAAAGAAATGTGTTCAAGCAAATAATCGCTTTTCCTAACTAAAGCTTAAGGGATTGGGATAGATACGAATCGATAAACCAATTACACATCAGATTAATCTCGGTCCTTAATTCTATGTGACTGGACTCTATATAAAAAGGAACTAAAAACTGTTGGGATTGCTGTCACAATAAACATTTATTTCGGAAAACAATCTCAAACAAAGCACGAAATCGCTTTCTATCTTTAGTTTTGATTTGTTTCGGTTAAATAAAAAATGGGGTCTCACAAATAATACTGATTAAAGTTGGTTTGTTTCAGTCTGTTATTGACGATAGAATTAATTTTTTTGTTATCACACCAATTCTTGTAAATAAAATTCTTTAATGGGAATTTACAGTTTCGGTTCTGTACTTTTTTATCTAAACATAAATTGTGGTTTGCACTTTGCTATCTAAACGCAAAATCTGTTCTGTGCTTTTCTACCTAAACGTAAAATTTGCTCTGTACTTTCCTAAACGTAAAATCTGTTCTGTACTTTCCTAAACGTAAAATCTGTTCTGTACTTTCCTAAACGTAAAATCTGTTCTGTACTTTCCTAAACGTAAAATCTGATCTGTACTTTGCTATCTAACCGTCAAATTTGTTGTGTACTTTGCTAAACGTAAAATATGTTCTGTACTTTCCTAAACGTAAAATCTGATCTGTACTTTGCTATCTAAACGTAAAATTTGTTCTGTACTTTCCTAAACGTAAAATCTGATCTGTACTTTGCTATCTAAACGTAAAATTTGTTCTGTACTTTTCTAATTAAAGGTAAAATCTGTTCTGTACTTTTCTAATTAAAGGTAAAATCTGTTCTGTACTTTCCTAAACGTAAAATCTGTTCTGTACTTTCTTATCTAAACATAAAATATGGTCTGTATTTTCCTAAACGTAAAATCTGTTCTGTACTTTCTTATCTAAACATAAAATATGGTCTGTACTTTCCTATCTAAACATAAAATCTGTTCTGTACTTTTCTATCTGAATGCAAAAAAAAATGTTCTGAACTTTCCTATCTGAACGTATTTTTTTTTTTTTTTTTGTAATTTCTTATCTAAACGTAAAATCTGTAAATTTAAAAACGTAAAATTTTCCGATTTCAAACAGTCACCGTAACATATACATACAAATTTCAGATAACTGGTAAGGCTGTTTAAAACGGTCCTTCCCTTTCCCTGCAATGGGCCATTGCCATATTTACTATGGAATATGAATATTGTGCAACGCTATCTATGTTAGAAATTTTTTTCTTTAATCTGAGTTCGAAACACGTTGAAACAATATCAAAAATTTGAAATAAATAAGTAAATAGATACCATTACCAGATTTTCCTCCACAGAAGTTTAAAAACCAAGATAACGAAGTATTTTACACGCGATTAAGAGCTTATATCTGCAAAATTGACCAATATTCAGTTTTGTCGGTCATAAAAGTGCTAAGTTTTGATAAATTATGATTTAATCAAGTAAAAAAGTTCATATTTTTGTACCATTTGTCATTTCCGTTTTTCTGGACTAAAATAGCGATTTGTAATAAATGATATGCAATTTAATAAATTTGTTGCCAAAACGGATGTAAAAAAAGGGGGAAAAACTTTTTAAAATTATTTTTATTTACATCTCACCTTCAGTATGTTAATCGAAAGAATTTGAGTGCCTACATTTCCTTTTAGAAAACTTTAGTACTATAATTATAACGAATGATTTTCCTACATTATACTGAACGACATTTAAAGTTTTTCTGGGCATTTGAAATCTTAATTGAAAAACAATGACAACAGAAATATCGGTAACACTGACTTCCGTGTGATCTCTCAAATATTTCCAATATTGACAAACTGACACGAGATTCAGCATTTCGTTTTTGGTTCAGAATTTTTCCCCAACTTGTCAATATATCACGAATTTAAGACGTCACTTCCGGTTTGTTGCATTCCTTTTGATATCTTTTCTCTAAGTTATTGATATTATCTCGCCGTATTTAAGGAATACTAGGAACATCATTCGCAGTAGAAAGAAAATGTTTAGCAATGTCCTTGCTTTCAAAAAAGTTGAAAAATTAATATTTGCTTTTGAAAAAGTTGAAAAATTAATCATGTTCAACATGAATTGATCCCCGCATAGCATCACATTCTTACAAAAATTATGTGATATGTACCACGGCACTCTTGTTATATATAAGCCGCTTAAGTGTCTGTTTGTCCCCGATAGCTTATTCCGAATTTCTTACTCCGAGAAAACTGCATCGTGCTGCTATCTAAACAATTGTTTCTATAATGAAAACGATTAATAATTAAAACATTTCTCTAGCATTTTGAGTGAGGCATCGCTAGATGTGCAATCTTCGTTAAAAATGAATGTAAACGCGAATTTAATTTAATCCTTCTTTCTTTGTTTTAATTAATTTATCGTCTGCGCTTTTTATATATATTAAAGTGGCAGCGCTCTTTTTCCCAGGGGGTGTATCGTTAAAACTATTGTTTTGACGATGATTATGTTGGATATAAATAAATATTTTTCACAAACCATTTGATTATATAGTAAATAATATTTTTATTTTACAGATTATTATAACTTAGATGGGGGGGGGGGGGGGGTTCGGTAAGAATATTTTTTTCCGAAATTATTATATGTTTATTATTTATTCATTAAACTTTACTGTTCTACTTGATAGATATCTCTTTGATTTGATGTGCATTTCCGGTTACTGGGAGAATTGTATATTTATAATATCTAGAACAGCGGTCATTTCGTATGACCGCCGGGCTTACTAGAACTTTTATAGCTGAAAAACACAACACACACACGAATTTTATAGTTTATATTTGAGCATATATGGTTTGCTATCTCTTTGTTATGTATTATTCTACATTTTTATACTGAATTAATAATATAGGATCTGTCTGCCGTGGAATATTTTTTACCATTTAAGATTTCTTTTAATTTAATGTACGTCACTTCATTAATATAATTTAAACAAGTTTACTCCGGATCGGAGGATCTCAGGTTCGATACCCGGCCCGCTGAAGACCCACCATCATGTACACTTGGGGATACGTGTACGTAAAATCCATGGATCCTGAAGTCCCAAGGCAGTTCCGAGAGTACCGGAGAGTTAAGAATTTCCCTTCCCTTCATTCTTATGTCAAAAAAGGAAGGTGGCGTATTTGTGGTGGCGCCATCTGTTGTCATCCAAGTACGTAATGAACCAAATAGTACTTCCACCGTTGTGGTGCTCATCTATCAAAAGAAGGCGCTCCTTATTGCCTTAATTCCTAGTCGCTCTGCGAAGGGGAGCTTGGATATCCAAGTGGCATTCGAAACAACAACAACAAAGAAGTTTACGAATCGAGTTTAATAATTTAGTAGAATTAATCTTCGTAGAATACAAAATTTTTTGAAGTGCTTTATCATTCTTTTGCTACGAAATCTATAGAATTCATATTAGTGTGTCTATTTTCCTCATCTACCGACTATTTCTGTAGTTCAGAAAAATTCGTTCCGTCTTGCAAATATTGATCAATATCACAATATTGATCAACATCATGATTAATTTCAGTGAATTGTGCTTTACTACATTTATGCAGTTTTATATACAGAGCACATGATGACTTATACTCTGTTAATGAGGAAAGTCCCGTACAAATTGCGAACTGAGAAGCTAATAAGTAACGTTTCAACTCAATTTAACTGGAAATTATTTCTCAACTGAACAAAAATTATTTACTTAAACTCACAGCAAAAGTATTAGTACTAATTGATCCTTCAAAGCTTCATTGATTTAATAAAAATAAATTAACTGAAGCCGGACAAAATATATTACCAGAACCTTATAATATATTTATTAAATGAAATGAAGTAACGTAAATCTTTAAAAATGCTGAGTTAAAATGGCTGAAAAGAACAATTGCATTCCACGGTAACTGACGCAACATTTGGAAGCAAAAAGTTAACTTTAAATAATTAGAATAAGTAAAGTACTAAACATAAAATAGTTTATTTTACTGTGTTATACAGCTCCATTAATACATTCGTATACGGCCTTATTTGAAACCCCGTTATTCTCTACTCGTAATGAGAAAAAATTATAAAAACATGACAGTAACTGACGCAACATGAAATAGACATATGTACTGGAAAATTCAAAACAAATTCAAAAATCTGTGAATTAGGAAGTTATGACAAGGAAATTTTTATTTAAATGAAAAAGTAATGCATGCTTAAAAAGATCTACACTTGTGTTATTCTTTGGTCCTAGGCTAATTATTTATGCATACAAAAAATAGTATTAACTGACGCAACAAGAAAGGAATACAGGCTTCTAATCCTCATCGAGTGACAGCCAAAGTGTTTATTCTGAAGAAGTTTTTTTTCTCACAAGGGGGTAGGAAGAGTTCTTGTAAATAACTTCTGTAATCCAAAAAACATAAGAAAGTAATACTTGTTAAAATTTTTATCTTTAACATTTGCCAAAGATGTCCATTTTTACACGGAATTCACCTATATTGATACAGCATACATTAATTTTGATTGCGCAGATTAAAGTATACGTATGCTAAATTATGCATAAATTTAAATTATTTTATATTCATAAAGGTTTTTTATTGAATAACTTAGTTCATTTCAAACACAAAATTGCTCTTTATTTAAGTAATAATTCCACACTAATTATTTTATAAGAACTTAGTACTCATTCAATCAATAAGAACTATCTCTCTTTAAAAAGCCCGTTAACTACTGTAAATCATTTAAAAGTACATCTCACATAAAGTGCTTAACATTATGTCAACTTCTTGAAACGAGAAACTATTGATTCCCGTAAAAATACCTTCACTGGAAATAAATTTAACAGGTATGTTTGGTGTAAACACGTGTGAAACATCAGCAGCAGTTTAAAGTACTTTTTAACAGAATAAGCGGAAGTGAAAGTAAAAATACGGTCGGATAGATCATCGATTGAGTGCCTCAATAAATTGAGAACGGAATAAACGACATTCCTTCTCACAGCGCCATTTTTTCCGTGGTAAATGTTTCAAGCTGGAACTAAAGTGGGTCAATCCTTCTTTTGTAAGTTGTCTGATATCTCCAGGGTATTGGAAAACAGCTTTTCTTGCTCGAATGCAAAGAGATGTTGATATCGACATATTCTTATTTGTTGATGTTTTTCTGTTTATAAGCATAAAAGCACAATGTGGTATCCTAGTAACTATCCGTCGAAGAATATTCTGATATGCTTTCCAACGCCTATTTTAAAGCAAAATGTTCATGTAGATTTAATTGCTTTAAAGTATTTTAGTCATATATACAACAAATATTGCTGGTTACTGCAGCATTGCTTACAATACAATGCGTTCAACCAATGGAGGCAATTCAAGCAACGTCATTGGTCACGTGGCACCGATGAAAGCAATGTAAACAAAGGAAGCCGTAGCATCGCTTTGCATCGAGTTCGACAAATCTAGCTAAAAACTAGGCCTAAATAAAGTTCTTCTACATTACATAAAATTAACACTATAACTATTGTAATAATTAATAAATTTCTTTTATAATGATTATAGTAAATATAAATACTGGGTTATAATCAGAAAAAGCTGCGAAAATAGTCTTAATTAATTTTAAGATAACTAACTTTGCCAAGGGAACTCCACGTAGAACTCAATTGAAAATCTTAGTAAGCAAAGAGCGGATATCACGTGACAACGATGATCGCTCATGAGTCTCTCTAGCGGTGAAGTTGCCTCCATTCGCTTCAGGAAAAAATTTGTCAGGTTTTCAATTTCTGACTAAGAAATAAAAATATTTCAGTATTTGGCCGTAACATCAATAAAAGGTGCTCGATGAAATATCTTATTTGTTGTATCAGACGTTGAATATATGCATCTCAAGAGATAAAACGATATTTTATCTTTTACTCAATCTTTTGCTCAAATAGAGTTCAGTAAAAAATAGCGTATGGATTCGTTGCATCTTAAAATCTTATATACACAAGCCGCTTAAGTGTATGTTTGTCTCCGATAGCTTATTCCGAATTTCTTACTCCGAGAATCCTTCTTTCTTTGTGTTAATTTACTTATTGTCTGCGCTTTTTACATGGTTTTATTTAACTTGACTTGTGGCGGAATTTGGTAAGGCGGTTTTCGACAACTATTACTGCATAAATTATCTTCAAATTTTGCACACAAGCTTATCTTCGATGACAATACAATAATCCATCCATTTTATAATTTATTATAACGTTAATTAGGAAAACAAATTAATAATTTTTGCTCTGAGGAAATGATCAGCATTATCATTTCCCGTTTGGCAACAATAGTTTTGTTTGGATTATGCAACGATGTTTTAAATTTAAATGAAACCGTGCAACTTAAAACATTTTTGGCGATTTATTATTATTATATATTAAAGTGGCAGCACTCTTTTTTCCAGTTTTGTTAAAACTATTGTTCCGACGATGATCATGTTGGATATAAATAAGTATTTTTCACAAACAATTTGATTATATAGTAAATAATATTTTCATTTTACAGATTATTTTAACTTAGAAGTTTCTTTTTTTCGGTAAGAATATTTTTTTCCGAAATGATTATATGTTTATTATTTATTCATTAAACTTCACTGTTCTACCTGATAAATATCTCTTTGATTTGATGTGAATTTCCGGTTGCTGGGAGAATTGTATATTTACAATATCTAGAACAGCGGTCATTCCCTGTGACCGCCGGGCTTACTGGTAGATAAATAAGTAAAAGTGTTATTGAAACAAACGTTCCTGTTAGTCTAACAGTAGAAAACTTTTAATTATTTTCATTTTTACAAAGGGTTGTGTTTTTAGTGGATGCTGCCGTTGTTGTAGTTGCTGTTGTTGTTGTAGTTGCTGCTGTTGTTTTTGCTGCTGTTGTTCTGGAGCACTTATGATAAGAGATTGCAATTTAACCTCTGGCGAATATCAAGGTGATGTCACATTCACGATCGTTATGTTCAGACTAGGAGACTCTGCCCCTTGGTCGATTGGCTCTATTGGAATTTGACGATAACCTAATTTAGTGACATCTCTATACATTAGGCACAAAAGTAGATGTCGACCCATAAAAACTCGGGATAACCAGAGAGAAATACTGACGGGCTAAGGTTTTGCCTTCTATTTCTCACTCCCGTGATATTTCTGGCCTGAAGTGTTTAAAATTTCATGCTAAAAACAAATCAAAAATTAAAAATGAATATATATAACATTCATACACATATTTTTGTATAATTTTCAGGGATAAAAAAATGGGCACTTTTATGACCGTTTTCCTGAAATTATCCGACCGTTAAAGGGTGAACATAAACCCCAAAGTTGTTTACGACCTGCTCCTTATTTCCCTAGCCATTTCCAATCGTCAAAATAAGGTATGTTTACCCACGTGTGCTTTAATTGTGTATTACTCCAGCTCTAGCTAAACCGTGTACACTTATGTTTAAGATCCACAAAATTAGCACAAAACAAATTTAAACAAAGTGAAAAAATACAAAATTTGCATTTAATTATGTGAAAACATTTTCAGAAATGCATACCATCGCTGTATTTACAATTCAGCGCTTCATTAATAGATGTGTATCACATAATCTTTTCTAACTTAAAATCGATTAAAATATTTTCAAATATAAATCTTTTTTTAAAAATATTTTTAAAAATTTGTTTATTCGCCTTCACTTTATGCAATATAATTTCATTTAATACTTTGCTTGGAATCCGTTTTAATTTGTTGCTTAATTTTTACTTAATTGATTTTTTTTTTTGTGTGTGTGTGGTGTGTTCATTAATTATCATACAATTTTAAACGTGCCATTCTATATAGCTTCAACTGTTTGAACTTTTAAGAATTGTTTTTACAATGACACTAAGAAAATTTTATACCTTCATATCTTTTAAGTATATCTTATCTCTATGAGAATATTTCGAATTTTACAAAAAGCAAAAATTTCTTGCCTTTGACTTTCAGTAAATTCCCCTCAGTAAAAATAAATAAACAAATAAGTTCAAGAAAAATGCAAGGAGAAAAAGAATTCCATTCTTTACGCTCTAAAGAAACAAATATTTCACTCTTCTCTTTCTCTGGAATGGAAGACTCTTTTGATCTTTAAGAAAAAACGTTCTCCAAGGAAAGAACTTCTACCGTGCACGTGAAATACCAAATGGCTTTTCAAATAAATTTAAACAACTATTATCATTTTGAAATTATGTTTTCTGGCTGTTTATAGTTTAACTTTTGAAATATGCGAGAAATCTTCAAGAAAGTATTCAGCACATAAAAAAAGGAGGCCTAATTTAAATTCCAAGTGAATCAAAACTACAAAATGTTTTGAATGTACGATAAAGAGTGATCTAAATTCCAAATTTTCAAAATAAATTCCACATTTGTTGCTGGAGCTTACTAAAATTATCTGACCCGAGGATGCATTTCTATCTTTCTATATTCGTGTATATACACATACACGCAGAGAACTTGAAATGGAAATAAAACACAAAAATATGTCTTTAATATATTCATGTAAGTTGTTTTATTTGAAGGATAATTTTATGGAACTAATGTTTGAATATGATGTCGGACATGTGGCCACCACAGCCGGTGCGTACATGACGTAACCTGGAAAACACTGTGCGAAAACTGGACCAGTTTTCACACACTTTTCGCAGTAGATCACCTTGTTCTACTGGGTCACCTTGTTCTTGCGATTTGACGCCCTTGGATAATTTCCTCTGGGGATATGTGGAGTCCCTTGCCTACGATCATAAACCAAGAACAATGCAGCACATGGAAGTCAAGATTCGGCGTATTGATGCCGACATTCAGATAAATCTACTGCAAAAAAATGTGTGAAAACTGCACCTCCAAGCTACGCCATGTAACGCGCCAGCCGTGGAGGCCACATGCCCGACATCATATTCAAACATTAATTCCATGAAATTATTTTTCAAATAAAACAGATTACATGAATATTAACCCTTTAACTATCGGAATATATTCCCAAATCTGTTTGTCTGAACGCCAAAAAAAAATGTCCAAAAATTGCATAAAAGGCGATACATCTATTTCTTATGTATAAGTCAAGAGTTTCTTACATGAAAAAGGCAAAACTGGAGAGTTCCAATCAACATTAGTCGTAGACGCTCCATTTTTGACCTATGGCGATTTTTTGAGAAAAAAACGCTTTCGCCATTGCAAATTTTGTAATTTACTAACCAATAAAAATGCCTGAAAACGGGTAGGATTGTTTGTGAATGTTTTTGCCTTCAGATCGGCGACACACTGTATCAAAAGGGTGTGATCAATGCCCCTTCTGCACCTCTAGTTTTGCCATTTTCAATTGAAGAAATTGTTACTTACAATGTAAAGAACAAATTCATTTCCATTTGTTCACCTTTTTATTCCGAAACCTACATTTTCAGCATAATTCATCAAATCGCTTATTGACGTTACCCGTACCACGGGAACGTTTCGCCAACTCGTCTATTGACGTTACCCGTAGTTAAAGTGTTAAAGACATTTTTTTTTGTGTTTTCTTTCCATTTCAAGTTCTCTGCGTATCATGTTTTACTATTTTTCACTCTTTCTTGTAATACATTTAGATTGCATATGTAAAACAAATGTAAAAACAATGGTATACATAAAAGAAAAAACATTGAATTTTTGTGATGATAACTAGACCATATGACGGAATGATAAAGACAAGTAGGTATGCGACAGAGAACTTTATTTGCGTGTGTTTTATAAAAACAAGTGCACATCTAAAAACAAAATACTTCGTACGTGCCAGTTTTGTAAAATATGCATAATTAATGGAAGAAAATTTATTAGTAAATTCCGAATTTCTTTTTCAACGACAATACAGGATATGTAAAACATAAAATAACAAATAAAGGCTAAATTAAACGGAAAATATGGGTATGTATCTACAACGGCAATATGCAAAAAGTACTTATTTAAACTTTTCGAAGCCAGTTTTTGCTAAGAACAGCATAATGCAACTTTTTTCGGTTAAATATGGTTATCAAAAGATGGGTTTGTTCCTTTTTTTTTAATTAGATGGGGTGCAAGTATTTTTGTTTTTTTTT
This sequence comes from Octonoba sinensis, assembly GCA_038502835.1. Classification (NCBI taxonomy): domain Eukaryota; kingdom Metazoa; phylum Arthropoda; class Arachnida; order Araneae; family Uloboridae; genus Octonoba; species Octonoba sinensis. Next base: position 20,093,569 of record CM076603.1, read on the forward strand.
TGTTCTAAATTCCAGGGTTAAGAAAGGTTCATTTACCAACTGAATAATTCTTAGATGGCTTCCAGATCTCTTTCATATTTTCAAACATGAATCTAAAAGAAAAATAATCTTCCAAGTGATTATAGTTTGCAGAGTCTAGTTGAAAACCTATTTTATACTTCACATGTTGTGCAAACTTTTTACTTGGAAGGCAAGGATTTCTTTTTTTTTCCTTCGGGAAAAGTCCGATATCCCAAAGGGGAAAAAATGGAATATTTGTTTCTTAGAAGCATGAAAAATAGAATCGTGTATCTGATGACATTTTTCTTGAGATATTTTTTTACTTGAAAGAGAAGTTACTGAAAGTCAAACACAGCCATTTTGTTCTTTATTAAGGCAGTGAAAAAAAGCTCATGTTTAGATCCATTTTAGAATGATGGAGAAGAAAATGACATTTTCTTGAAGGTGAGAAAGATAAACAAAATTCAATAAAACACAAGGAGTGCCAAAAGAAAAGGACATTAAAGTTAATAACAAAAGTAAGTTAAAATTTAACTGGCTAAAAATATAAATATAAACACTGAGATAAAAAGTAATAAACTGAATAATGACATTCGAAACTAGAATGATAATTTTAAGAAAACCAAAGAATTACATTTTAATATTCCTTCTTTTACTGCTTTATCACTTTAGTTATCAAAGTCTTAATTGGTAAAAATAAGTTTTCTTGAGGATTACTCAAGAAAAGCATTCTCTGTCTATTGTATTGGGGATCGTTCATAAAGGATGTCACACTTTTTTCCGATATATTTGACCCCCCCTTCCACCCTTTTGTCACAAAATGTCACACTTCAACGGACCCCTCTCCAACCCTTTGTCACATGTCACGCTATGTTCTATAAGCCTGATGTCACACTGCCTTGTTACCCCCTCCCCTCCCCTTGTCCCACTTTGTCACACTTTCACGAACCCCCTCCCCCCTCGAAGCGTGACATCATTTATGAATGATCCCTTATCTGCTTACCTATTGCCCGCCAATTCTCTGAAACCTTTCCCTTGTTGCCTAAAAAAGCTAATGATAACAAAATCGGGGGATACAGTTTGGCGTTGTAGTTTCGAATCTATAGTCTGCATCCAAAATTAAATAATACCACTGGATAGCTAAAGGATCAAAGAATTCATTACGATAAGCGAGAACAGCGACGCATGACGGGGAAAAAGAGGGAAACGCTGCCATTTTGAGGTTATTTTGCTGCCTATCGAAATTTGCAATTAGTATAGCTTTTGACTCGTAGAAGCTACGATGTTCGTTTAAGTTTTAATCATCATCTGTCGTCAAAATCTATCGATTGTATATAAAACTTTAGTTTAAAGTCGTGACAGTGAATATAATAAGGTGTTGGAATAAAAAAATGTCAAAAATATATAGATTTTGTCGGCTTGTACGTGTCGAAAAGCCAAAACTATAAAGTTATTAATTAAAAAAGTTACATTGTAACACAATAATTATTTGTTTCCTTGCTTTTATTCTAAATACATAAATAAAAATATTTTATTAAAAATATATAACCCATTACATAAACGTATTCAAGTACAAGACACGGCCGTGTTCATAACCAGCCACACCCCACATTTTTCATTTTATAATACGTACAGCAAATGCCTTTTTCACCTCGTTGACGACGCTTTCATTCAGTTTACCAGTTAACCCACGTTTCCTTCTCGATTTGGACAGGGTCCGTCTTATCCGAGTTTTCGATTACCCGAGGTACCCTCAGTCCACATTGTTGTTATAACTGTTGCCCCCTGGCGTAGGAAAGCCTTTTACCAGGTCCAGAAGATCAATAATCCACTGGCTTAGGGTGATATGCAGCTTCATTTTAGGGCGTGGAACCACGAAGGCTGACTTGACCTCAAATTTTGTAGACTCTTAATTTTTGAACCCAGATGAGAGACCGTCACCTGGGATTGGCACACCCAGAGGTATCGTTTCACTTGGAGGACTTTGGAACCCCGACCTATTTAACGTGCACCAGCTCCCTTTAGCGTACACGGCCCCACAGGAACTAGCTGAGAGGGGGTGTCACCCTCCCAAACACTGACCTAAGTCGATGCTGCTTCACTTTCGGTGCTCTGCGGGAGCCGAGCTTCTACCGACTACGGGACTTAGTCTCGGACATTACCTCGGATAATCGAGACTATACTGCATATTGTTCCTGTGATCCCGGATAATGGAATATCCCGCTTATTAGAATATTTTTTCGTGGCAAATTGCAAATTCCATTCCTCATCTCTATGTCTTTTAGTCCTTAAAAGAGCGAAATAGAATATTCAAAATGGCTGAAAACGGTAACAATATAATGGCAATCCCTTCGCGAACGAAATAGAAAAATAAGAAAAATGCAAATCATTCCAGACCTTATTTGCCTTTGTAATGAAAGGATAACTTTGTAACCTTGTATGTGAAATGCGATGCTATAATGGGGAGAAGGCAAGGGATTTTTTTTCTTTCACGTCCGGAACAATGCACATACTCGTAAAACATATTTAAATAGTTGAATAACGTTATTTGTAAGAGGAATAAAAAAACCTTTTCCCTAGATACAATATGAATCCTTGCAAGTTGGTGCTGAAATGTAAAACGAAACAAAATATGCTTTGCACTAATAAAAGATGTAAAACAAATCATGTGTTTAAAAAATAATACATGTATTTATTGTTCTATTATGCTCGTTAGGAATGAAAAATTTATTAAAATTTATTTTCTAAGTGTAGCTTTTTTTTAATTGTCAATCGAACGCTTAAATTCTTTCAGCAATGACTTTAAGTAAAACGGATTTTAAAAAAGAAATTTAAATTTGAACAAAATGTTTTAAGCACAAAACTGCAATAAAAAATGTAGATACGTTCTAAAGGAACCAATGTACAGTTGCAAAAGGTTTTATTACGTAATGAATAAACAATGCTCCATAAACATCTGTAGGAAATTAAATAGAATTTTCACACTAAAAGCAACAAAAAAGTTGGAGTAGAACTTAATAGTGAAAAATTCCTGTGAAATTAACAGATCGGATCAGAATATGTTTACACCCACGCACCCACACATATATATACTCGTGTACACATATTTATACATCTTATATATAAGCCGCTAAGTTTGTCACCGATAGCTTATTCCGAATTTCTTACTCCGAGAAAACTGCCTCGTGCTGCCATCTACATAATTGTTTCTAAAATGAAGCCGACTAATAATCAAAACATTTTTTCAGCATTTTGAGCGAGGCATCGCTAGATTTGCAATATCCGTTAAAAATTAACGTAAACGCGAATTTAATTTAATTCTTCTTTCTTTGTTTTAATTTATTTATCGTCTGCGCTTTTTATATATATTAAAGTGGCAGCGCTCTTTTCTCCAGTTCCGTTAAAACTATTGTTTTGATGATGATTATGTTGAATATAAATAAATATTTTTCACAAACAATTTAATAATATAGTAAATAATATTTTTATTTTACAGATTATTATAACTTAGATGTTTTTTTCGGTAAGAATATTTTTTTCCCGAAATTATTATATGTGTAACTGACATTTACTCGTTTCAATTACAAAACACACATTTTTAATAAACACACAAAACGATACACTACTAGAACACATTTTTACAACAGAACATGGACACACACAGAAAGCAACAACACTCTTCTCCATTTTCTACACCTGACAGACTCCTCGCCGAGGTTATCCATAATGTCACCCGTCATTTGCCGTAAGCGCGATCTATTATTTGTTACAGTCTTTCTATATGTTACAGTTTCTATTATTTGTTACCGTCTTTCCATTTGTTACATATGCTTATTATTTATTCTTTAAACTTACTGTTCTACCTGATAAATATCTCCTTGATTTGATGTGCATTTCCGGTTACTGGGAGAATTGTATATTCATAATATCTAGAACAGCGGTCATTTCGCATGACGGCCAGGATTACTACTACATATATATCCGAAATAAAAATTATAAAGTGATGTTCGAGCACACCGACTGAATTTCCATACGCATTTGTTCCCCCAAGGTCTTATTTTGCTAAAGATCGTATTTTTCCTGATGTAAAGATAAATCAACAATGTGCTGATTTTATAGGGATGTGCGTATCAAATGGGGTCCGACCATGGAAAAAAAAATGTTCAGAAATGACATATTTTGAAATGTAACGCAATCTACAGCAACCATCAACATCGATTACGATATGTCATCGATACGCTAAGAACAAATCACGCACAGTCGAAGGACTAGAGCTGAATTTCCAGATAGTTTACACATACTATATAAACCAATTATGCAATTTAAAAGTTAAAAGAATAAGGGATCAGTAAAATAATTTTCACTATTATGCATAACGATTTAACCCTAAGAATAATATTAAATCTCCAAAAATGTTTTAAATTTACACGGTTTCATTTAAATTCAAAACATCGTTGCATAATCCAAACAAAACTATTGTTGCCAAACGGCAAATGATAATGCTGATCATTTCCTCAGAGCCAAAATTATTAATTTTTTTTCCTAATTAGCGTTATAATAAATTATAAAATGGATGGATTATTGTATTGTCATCGAAGATAAGCTTGTGTGCAAAATTTGAGGATAATTTATGCAGTAATAGTGGTCGAAAACCGCCTTACAAAATTCCGCCACAAGTCAAGTTAAATAAAACCATGTAATAAAAACACTGTACTGAAGGTGACCGACTACGTTCGGAACATTTTTTTTTTTAAATGCATTTTCTACACTTGTTTTATACCTTTTTGGTTAAATAATGATTTATGAGCATAAAAATACTTTTAAAAAATCCTCATGTACTGTAGTTTCTGAACGTATGGGTAAGACGAGGAACATTTTAGTTAAATTTTATCAAAATGGTTAACACTTAAAAAAAATATCGCTGCAATATTAATTATTTTCAGGCATTAGTTACAAATAACAATGATCTTCAAAATTAACTAAAATGAAAGAGAAATAATAAAATGTATTAAAATTACAGGAAAAAATGTATGCTAGTGCATCGTTTTTAAGAATTTTTTATGTGCAATCCACATAAAAACCCTTGTAAATAAAAAAATGTTTCATTTACATTAAAATTGTAGTTCATATGATAGCTGCTACTATTTAAAACAAACACCGAAAATTTTGTAAGAATACATTGATTATGTTTTCAGATATCATGATAACGGTAAATGGGTCTTGCGAGAAAATAATTTTCGCGAAAATTGCAGTTGAAAGTTACAGTTCGTTGGAAAACAAGCCGGAATTACATGAGTAGTAGCAGACGATATGTTTTATAATAGTTATAACTTTTTTTCTAAGGCACAAAGAAGAGAAAGAAAATCAGTTTTGGAAAGAGAAAAGTTCAAAATATTAGCAACGGAAATAAAAAAAAATTCAACCTTTAGGCCAAAAATCGATGTTTTTAACGTAGTCGGTCACCTCAAGTACACATTCCGTCATTTGTCTGCTCTTTAGAAAATAGGAATGGTTAAAACTTTAAGCTATTTTATTTTATTTGAGTGAAAAAATCCTAAGTAGTGGATGATTTTATATAAGCGAATATATGCTTCGAATTTCATAGACCACGTTATAAAATGAAGCTAGAAGCTAGGAAAAAAATCTTTGTCAATAGAAAATAAATATATGAAAAAAACAAGGGGAAAAAGCACATAAATTGTCTATTTATGTTTTTCTTATTCGTTTTTCTTGCCTTTTGTATTGTTTTTGCTGTTCCATTCAATAACGCTGATGAAGATGATCATAAAGTCCTCAAAACAGCTCATTGCTATCGGGCATAAATAAGTATATAATTTAGATTTGTTTTTTCCCCTAGGACAGCTTATTTAAATGAATCTTGAATAAAATAAAATACTATGAATTAAAAACCATATTTTCCCACATTTTAAAAACAATTCATCCCTTCAAAATTCAAATTTTTTCTTGATATCAAATGGGAAGAAATTAAATGAAACTATTTTTTACGCTTACGTTCAAGATGCCTTGAAAACCAAACTACGATAGTAAAATATGCAGATTAACTGAGCAGAGTTTGTTTCACCACCCTATTAAATTAGAACGTTCTATGAAATCATTATGTTCAATTGTAGAAAAAATGCTTCCTTTACACCTAGAAATGCAAAGAAGTCATTTACGAAAACAATTTAGTGTTGTTCTCGCATTTCAATTTACAAAAGTATGTCTTAGAGTTATACGTTGTTAGAGCTCTTCAAAAGTGACAATATACTTAAGGAAATTGTGATTTTTTTTTTTTTTTTGGAAGAAACCAATTTCAATTGCCAGAGTATGCAAGGAAATGTTCCAGGTTTCTAAAGCAAGTATTGTAAGTTATTCTAATTGCATACAGCGTACAATTAACTATCTATATGGAAAAAAAGATCAGTTTTATTTAAGAATAAGTATCCCAATAAAAGTTGATATGCTTTGAAAATATTCATTTTTCATTGTCTAATTGGCATTTCTTAAAGCATAAAGCTGCACTTTATTTTAACGCTTTTATATCATTGTAAAGATTAAAGGATACTAAAGACATTTTTTGTTTCATCCACACCATTTCGCACTACAGGTTCTTACTGAAGCATTATGTTTGAAGACAATATTTCACACCTTCAGTGTAAGCGGGCCACAAATCAAAACTGACTACTTTCTCATGAGAAGCAGCAGAAAACTTTAAAAGTGAAAGAGGCGTGGGTTCGATTCCCACTCTCCCCTGGGTGTATTTCATTCTTTGTATAGTACATCTGTTGCACTGTCCTGTTCTATCCGCCATATTGGACGAGAGTTTGAGGCATATCCTTGAGAATAGCAAATAAACTCGAAAATAAATGTGACCTGAAATGGTCGTTTGCAAACAAGTAACAAAACCACATCAAAAAGAGGCAAGGCGTATAATTTGCAGTCCTCCTGAAAAGCCGGAGCTGATGCTTCTAATATAATGTAATGTAAGTTGACATGCCGCCTCATTTAGTCACGTGCAGTATTGTTGACGTGTGGCAAAACATTTGGTGTTTTTATTAGCTCTGGGACTGAGCAAAGGTAATTTCACTGCAAGCAAACAACACAACAAGTAAGAAGCATTTTATTATTGGATAATTGATCTAACCTACGTTTGTTTAGCTTTAACTTTTAGGCAGCTAATCTCCTAACTACGTATGTAGTAATTGATATGGTGTTGTTCATGTTCGTATTGTATCGGTCAGAGTATTGCGGGTTGTCTTGGAAACCATTGAAAGTAGATTTAAAATAATCGCGCGGATTTTTTTTTTCTTTTGTATTTTTCATGACAATGTGAGTAAACTACGCTGGAGTGAAAGGAAAAAATATTAAAGGAACCTATAAAAAAGTCGTACAGAATGAAATGTCAGTTGGAAGAATTTTTCCGTTCCAAATGGCACGTTCATAGATGAAATACAGAACTTTCTGCTGATGGTAAAAAACGTAGACATTAAACCAAATTTGGGAAACTTTGCTTAGTTTCAGGAAAAGAGGCCAAGAGACGTTACAGGATTAAGTGTAGGATTTGTGCAGTATTTGTAAATTTGTACAAATATGAAGAGAAATATTGTGTATTACGAATATGACGTTTTAATCAAAGAGAAAGGTACTTACAGCATGCCTTTGATGTAAAATAATTTTCGTTTTAAGTTTTGAAGATTTTTTAATATTTCATACAACAATTTTTCTTTTTTTTACCCCTTATTATCGTAATTACGAGATCTCTTGTAAACGTCTTTTGTAAGTTTATCGAAAACGTCTGTCTCTAGCAATAAATAATTGCTTGTGAACTACACTGTTTTTCTTTTTCTTTTCTTTTCTTTTCTTTTTTTTTTTTTTTTTTTTGGAGGCGTAAGTTCATTTTTTGCATGTTCGTTCAATCTTTTGCAAACATAATTGATAAAAATACAATGTCCAAAAGATATTTTTATTTTGTAGAAACATGTTTCAAAAAGTGCTTTTGTAAAGGCAATGAAGTTTTGATCGAATGGTAATTTGGTTCAATTGAAATGCAATTTCTTTTTCTCGCTGCTAATGTTATGACCACAACAGCTACAGTCTATTGCGACCGTTATAAAATATCGCCGTCACCAATAGTGAACATGCACTATAACAGCGGTTCCCAAACTCTTTTATTCGCGTACCAACATCTTTCTTGCGAACCATTTTGCGTACCCCTGCTATATCGCCGTGCGGTGGCCGGCGTAGAATAGCGCCGACGTAGTTATGCGTGTAATAAGAGGCGACTAAAATAGCATTATCCGATCCGGGTGAAGTAAGGCTAACTTTGAAGTATGACTGAGGCCCCGGGTCGGTAAAGCAGGTAGGCAACGCTCTGCCAGTCCAGCCCTTTATGGCCGGTGCTGGTTGTCAAGTGTCAAGAGAGTTTGTGGGAGGTTCGAAGGAAGACAGCGCTGCGGCCGCACCCCCTCGTATTGGGGTTAGTCTGAGAAACCGAAAAAGTACAGCCAGTATGGCCGTAGTTAGCATTGATTACCACTGCTATATAACTTTATTATATAGAATAGAAGATCAATAGATTATAGATAGATTTCTTTGCCCGGACGCGTACCACCTAGAGAGGCTTCGCGTACTAAAATTTTGGGGAAACCCTGCTGAACTATAAGGGAAGAAAAGTTCGGGAGAAAAATATACATCTTCCAGTAACCTATATGGTATAGTAATAGGACCCCTGATTTTTAAATTGAGTCTGCCTACGTTCGGAGGCTTTTTTTTTTTTTTTAACAAAACAATGAAATAATTACCAAATACATATTATTTTAAGTTGAAAAGTAATTAAAATTAAGAAAACAAACAAAATCATAGCTATATTTTTATAAAATTTTGAAAAATTGGAAAATTTTAGCAAAAAATAGGTGAACTTTACAGTTTACGCCAAACACTCTATACTCACTTTATCTCGATATATTTTAAAATCCTTAATAATATATGTTTCTATATTACTTAACTGTTCTGAACTAAAAGTTTTATGATAGGTCCAAAATTGAGAAAAAATATAGCAGTTTTCTAGAAATTCATACTTTTTTCCCCCGAAAAAAACACCATATTTCACAAATAAATGCCTGTAAAATTTTTAAGTACTGACATAGAGCTCTGATTTTAGTTCAAAACACAGATAGCAATGTGTAAAACAATGCTTTAAAAAATCACAGTAATGGGTATAAAACTTTTCGAGTTATGAGATCTGCCGTGAACGAAAATATCGAAAAACGTACTTTTTCAGAAAACGCATTTTAAATTCCCCTTTTATGTGCTTGCGATGCGACTTCTGGTTAACTTAATTGCGTGTAACTTCGTTTCTATATGTCGTAGAAATAAAAACCAAACATTTTTGAAATCTTGAATACTCATTCTTTTTAAATACAAAATATATATATATATCGATTTTTTTTCCGCAAAAATTGTCTTTTTGGGGCAAGCAGACCCCTTAACTAGGCATTAACGAAGCAGTTATTGATGCCCAATGTCATATTCAATTTTTTTTCATATCGTTTCTCATCGCGCACACGGAAAAAACGAAACAAAAAACACCAAGATCAATTTCCTACTACATGTGAAGCATCATCACATCTACGCCATGATAAATTATTTCTAATTCACTTAATTCTTGATTCACTATCTAGCAGTGCTCGAAAATTATATTGCCCGACATGCCCGGGGCAAGTAAAAATTCCTATCGGGCATAAATATTCTACCCTTGCATGACCGGCAGGGCATGTAACTTTTTAATCAAATATTTCTTTCATGAACTTTATTATTTCGTATTTTATTGAAAAATCACGGCATCCTTACTGGATCTCAAAATTGACACGTTGACGCACATGCATGTCAACAATAAAATGGTAATACAATTCAAATTTTGTAAATTTTGACTTGTAGCGACTTATTGTGTTATATTTATTTGTAATATAATTTTTTAGCGTTTTAGATAAGCGTTAAAATAATTCTTGATTCAGATATAAAAAGCTGTTACTTAAGTTTTTTGTCTGATTAATGCCATGCAACAAATCTAAATGTTTTTATTAATTTGCAATAAAACAACTTCTGGGCATGTAAAAATTTTGTTCGGGAATGTATTTTTTAGACAAACATACTCGAATGGGCATGAATAATTTTAAAGATATTTCGAGCCCTGCTATCTAGTAATCAGGCCTGTCATTTTGGAGATTAAAAGTGGGCAATCTCCCCCCCCCCCTCCGTTTTGGAAACAACAAGATATTTATTTATACATGTATGCATTAAATATATACCCTTTGCCGCCTCCTCCCCTGTAAAATTCGAAATTTACTGCTTTATAGGAAAATTTACTGCTAGACTAGGAAATTTACTGCTAGAAGTATCTGTATGAATTATAAAATTATTTATTATCATAACACTTGTCTAGCGTGTTATCAAAATAAAGAGGATGTATTAACTTACGATCATAAGGGTCATTCATAAATGATGCCAAGCTTCGAGGGGGAGGGGGTTCAAGAAAATGTGACAGTTTGTGACAAGGGGAGGGGAGGGGTAGCGAGAAGTGTGACATCGTACATTTTAATTTCTATAAAACATTTTAAATCAGCAAATAAAACTTTTTTTAATGCTAACGTAATATAGCGTGACATGTGACAAAGTGGGGTAGGGGGTATTGAATGTTAACTACGGCCATACTGTATGTAGCATCGAGGCCTTCACAGACTACCCCCCATACGAGGGGATGCGGCTGCCGCGCTGTCCTCCATCGAACCTCCCACAAACTCTCTAGACACTTGACAACCAGCACCGGCCATAAAGGGCTGGACTGGCAGAGCGTTGCCTACCTGCTTTACCGACCCGGGGCCGTAGTCATACTACAAAGTAAGCCTTACGTCGGATAGTGCTATTTTAGTCACCTCTTACTACACTCATAACTACGTCGGCCACCGCCCGGCGGGGGGTAGGGGGTATGTTGAAGTGTGGCTTAGTGACACAGGAGGGAGGGGTCAAATATATTGAAAAATAGGGCGAGGGTCAGTTGCACTACCCACTCACCTGTCAATCAAAGCAAAAGGGTCAGTTGCCCTCAAAGTATTTCTTATCAGTAAACTGGCGAGGGTCAGTTGCACTCACCACGCCACCACTCACATGGGGTGTGGGGGGGGGAGGGAAGCTAATTTCTTTATCATACCTATAAAGGGGCTCTTTCTCTGATCAACAAAATTAAATCTCTTTATAATGCTTTAAGTACCCGTTTTACTAGTAATAATAATTATTATTTTAAAGTATTCTAATAAACGGAAGAAAAATAACACTAGTCAAAATTGATTTCGGTGCCAAGAATTTTGGAGCTGATTTTGTATGGACTTAATGCCCCGAATTCAAATATGGCATCACGTTTACCCTAGCAGCTCTAGTTCTTCAGATATAACATGTTGGTGTACTATACATTATTCTATTTCAATGGATTAAATGAACAACTAAACATGGGAGTTTTATTATTATTATTATACAAATATTATTATATACAAAGAGGAGAAAAAAATCATCAATTAATCAAGTTACTCAATGAATACTTCGGTTACTTTTTCATGTGACATTCTTGAATGTACTTTAAAGCATTCTGGTTTTAAATCCAGCAATAACCGGTCATTCATTATGCAGGTATCCCATATTCCTAGATAGCGGTCCCAGAGGGGGATTGAGGGCAACTCGGTCGCTTAGAATTTGGGTGGTGAGGGCAACTCGACCCTTTTGCATTATCTTGAGGGCAATTGACCCATCCCCGAAAAATATGTGACATCCTTTATGAACGGTCCCATACGGGCAAAATGGAAGTAGAAAACTAGTAGCATTTACAACTATCGGCACGCGAAATTATTTACTTTTGTAATAAAAGAAAACAAAATAATGATCATAAACAATCATGATGCCTTTATTTTTGCTCACAAAATAATTACCTTACTTTTTTATAATTACTTTAACCTCTTGAAGCATATTTTTTTTTTCAGAAAAAAGGATCGTAAAATAATGAATCGGTAAAAAAGGATAGAGGGTTTTTTTTTTTTCAGAAAAAAGGATCGTAAAATAATGAATCAGTAAAAAAGGATAGAGAGTTTTTTTTCCAGAAAAAAGGATCGTAAAATAATGAATCGGTAAAAAAGGATAGAGTTTTTTTTTTCCAGAAAAAAGGATCGTAAAATAATGAATCGGTAAAAAAGGATAGAGGGTTTTTTTCTTTTTTTTTTTTCAGAAAAAAGGATCGTAAAATAATGAATCGGTAAAAAAGGATAGAGGGTTTTTTTTCCAGAAAAAAGGATCGTAAAATAATGAATCGGTAAAAAAGGATAGAGGGTTTTTTTTTTTTTTTTTTTTTCGGAAAAACGGATCGTAAAATAATGAATCGGTAAAAAAGGATAGAGGGTTTTTTTTTTTCAGAAAAAAGGATCGTAAAATAATGAATCGGTAAAAAAGGATAGATGGTTCTTTTGCAAGAAAATTAATATATAGGTATAGTATAAATTGTTTTTGGCAATTTCAGTTGTAGGGGGTGACTAGAGAGCGGGGGTGGGGTAAAAGTTATATAAAAAAATATTATACAAACGAAGTGAAAACATGGATCTCAGAGGGGCATTAGAAATAAAATAACGCGAGATACCAGATAGCCCGTGTGAGAGACGGGCATGTGCAAATTTGCCGGTAACTTTCGCCCGTGTCAGACACGGGCAAATGCGTCACGTGGTTAAAAAAAACATTAAAACTGATAATGATATGGTATATATAGTTATTTATGATTCGCATATTCCGTGTCCTTAAAAAGATGTTTACATTTCGGGGTCAAATAGCTGGGCCACACTCTCAGAAATGAAGCTCTCATTTTTGACGATCCTTCAATCGTCAAGAAAATATCGTCATTTATAACGACTCTTTCCTCGCGAGAGCACTTGACTTTAAAAAGTTCCTACGAAAATTTGCGCCAATTTGACGAAAGGTTTACTCGGAGCATTTTTCACGAAGCCATTTCGCCAATTTGACGAAAGGTTTACTCGGAGCATTTTTCACGAAGCCATTTCGTCAAATGAGACGAAAGTTTCGTGATATTTGAGCATGCGTTTCAGCTAGTGCATGGTTGATCGCTTCTAATAATGATCCTTATAGACAGTAAGGATCTATTGACACATTACTATAGGTAAATTAGAGAAATGGAGTAACAAAATACAAAACCCGCATACAAAACTTATTGCTTGCTAAAGGACATGGATAAATATGAATGAAGGTGCATCACGTGGGGCATAACTGTTGTTCTTTTCTAATATACAAACAAGCCGGTATTTTTAGTCAGTATTCACTTATCTATTCCGCACCCGCATTCATTTAATTAAGAATTCCTTGCAAACGGCACTTTGATAATAGGATATGTAAATAAACTACGCTACGCTTGTTTCAACCCTCTTAGATTAAGTTAGAGGTTTGCGTGTTGTGCTCTCCGTTTTGGAAAATGCTCTCTTAATCTAGAAATGTCATTATGCGCAGTAACTTATGAAACGAGCTTAGCATTTATTCTGTATTTTATTTTGTTTTATACGAGTGCGTTTTTACTAATGCCCTTTATCAGAAATGGAACAGTGTTTATTCGATTAAAAGTGTACAATTTGGAAGATTTCTTAGTGGAGTTCTAGTCAACGTTACATGAATTTGAATTATTGTAGGTATTTAGAAAAATCGAAGATTATTGTGTAGTTAATTACTATTGTTATTCAAAATTATGAGGTCGTTTCGTTCGCAGTAAAATGTTTCAAATCCTCTTCTTAGATCTTCTTATATATAAGCGGCTTATTCTGTCTGTGTCTGTCAGCTATAGAATCCCAGGCCATTTTACCGATCAAGACCACATTCTGTACACGGTTCATGTTTACGACCCGAAAAACTCATCGCTGCAAAAATGAAAGTCGTGACTCAATTAGTTTTTTTTAATTCATTTTTAAAGATTTTTCAATGATTTTCTTGACCCGTTTTATTTTATTTTTGCATTGTTGCCATCGTTTGCAACAGTACAATTACAACTGCAGTGAGAACAGACAAATCAAAGCAGTTGCCATTGTTATTGTAACAAATGTAACACATATACTAATAACAATATAAACGTTTATCTAGCAAATTGAGTGAGGCTTCGCTGTATTTGCAACCTCTTTTAAAAAATAATGTATACGCGAATTTAATTTAATCCTTTCTTTCATTTTAATTTATTTATTTATCGTCTGCCCCTTTTATATTTTTCTTATTAGAATGGCAGCGCTCTTTTTCCCAGTTTCGTTAATATATATTTTTCACAAACAATTTGATTATGTAGTAAATAAATATATACTAGTGTGGGGCAGTAAGCGAAGGGGCGTCCTCGGAGCCTGACCTGGTAATTCAGTTTGAATTAGCGGACACCTTTGCACAAATAATTTTAATTACAATTCATAATATCTAAAACAGCGGTCATTTCGTATGACTGCCGGGTTACTAGTATATGTATAAGCGGCTTAGGATCTGTTGCCGGTTCGCTATAGAATCTCAGGCCGTTTTACCGACAGGGGACCACATTCGGCACGGTTAATTTTTACGACCCGAGAAGCTCACCGCTGCAAAAAATGAATTTTGACTCACTTAGTTTTTTTTAAATTACTTTTTTTAATTTTTCAAGGAACAATTCCAATGTACGATGTAACTAATGCCGTCGCCATTGTTGAAACACATGTCAAATATACTAATAATCAAAACATTTCTCTAGCATTTTGAGTGAGGCATCGCTAGATTTGCAATTTCCGTTAAAAATGAATGTAAACGCGAATTTAATTTAATCCTTCTTTCTTTGTTTTAATTTATTTATTGTCTGCACTTTTTATATGTATTAAAGTGGAAGCGCTCTTTTTTCCAGGGGGGGGGGTTTCGTTAAAACTATTGTTTTGACGATGATTACTAGAACAGCGGCTATTTCGTATGACCGCCGGGCTTACTAGTGTAATATAATGGGCTTGTTTCTATAATATTTAAATAGTTCATGATCTTGCAACGACATACGTAGAGTGCCTCACACGCTAACTTCAAAAGGTTCGTAGAATTGGGAATGGATATTTTTGAATGCAATTTTTAACCAAGTTCTTTTAAAAGGGTATTATTATTTTTGGTGTCATTATTAATTAAACAAAAAAATAGTTACATCTGTACTGATAGAGGGCATTTTACGCCAGAAAATACAAATAATATGCAAATGGGAGGTTTATAAAATACAGGGTGTACGATTAACAATTAATGGTTACTTTTAGATGCAATATTTTGGTGAGTTTTGAAGATAAAAAAAATGTACGATCAAAAGGAGCCTCTGAAACTCCTCCATTTTATTCTGGTAAATAGGTATTCTATGTAAAAGCAAATAGAGAAAACCTATCTTTAAATTGTCTAATAATTATGCATTTTTATTTATTCTAAAACAAAATTTGATTCACATTTTTCGTTCTAAAATTTTATCAATATGCGAGTAGAATTATATTCCATAGCTACCACTGAAATTTCCGTGAACAAATTCGTAGGTCAGCTAGCGATAAAAGACATAATTTTAATATCTTTGCAATTTTTAGAAGAGTTATTTCTAAAATAGTTCAGCGTAAAATTTTATTTTAAAATGTGGATTTTTTCCCCTTTCTTGCTTTTTTCTTTTTTTCCTTTTTTTAGTGGAACGTTTTATTTTCTTTCACTTTATTTTTGTTGTAAATAAATTTTAACTTTTAATATATTTTTATATTTTAATATTTTCCAGTTTTTGAATTTTTTTTTTTTTTTCAACTTTTCCTGTAACCTTCTGCAGTGCAAGAAATAATTAATTTTGAAATTGAAAAAAAAAAGCAAGCAAGGTCAATCCGAGAGTTTGTTTCAATTCCTGGATACCACTAGTGTCTGTCACGTGATGGATCACATTGTATATAAGCATCAGATTTTTTCTCTAATGGGATGCGTACATTGATTCTTAACCATTAGAGACCAGGTGCATTCCCAGAGATTGGTACCAACTTTTTCAGAGGCACCACAGTGAGTGTGGTGCCATTGCCGCAATTTTTGACGCTCGGTTTCCCCATGCATAGTGTCACCCGAGCTCTCATTGGTGCAGACTGCACTTGGAATTTAAGTTAGCCAATAGTATCCCCGCCAAATGTCTGCTCAAGGGATCTTTTACATGCCGCATAATCATACGACATGAGCGACTGTCGATTATTTGCATTTTGAAAACCCACCGACTTGGGCCAGGTCTGATCCTGCTAACTTTGACCTACAAGGACTGCGCCTTACCACTACGTCACCCTGCCGGCTCAGATTTTTAACCTCGTGATGGATAACGAAAGAAATAAGAAAGCATAGTTCTTATCTTTAGAGGACAAGCTCAATGATTTAGATCATAGGGGCCGTTCATAAATGTCACGCTTTTTTCCCGTATATTTGACCCGCTCCCCCCTTTGTCACAATATGTCACACTTCAGCGGACCCCCCTCCCCCTTTTGTCCATGTCACGCTTTGTTGTATAATGCATGATGTCACGCTTTGTTGTATAATGCATGATGTCACACCTCTTGTTACCCCTCCCCTTGTCACACTTTGTCACAATTTCACGAACCTCCTCCCCCCTCGAAGCGTGACAACATTTGTGAATGATTTCATAGCACATAAAGCTACTTCCTTGAACATTTTACTTTCTACTTAAAAATAACGATACTACTTCCATTTTCCTGATTTTGAAAAAAAATATTCAAATTATTATTTAGCAAAAACGCTTGAAAAACTAGACTTCGAGCTCACTTACGTTTCAACTGCAAATAGTATTGCCGTGTCTTTTTTTACTATACATTTATTAAACTCACAATATATGAAAAATTAAAAGCCAATACTTTTCTATAAATATTGCCTTTTTGGAATAAGACAATGACGTCATAATTACCCAGACTGATTTATTTTTTACTTTTGTGTTAATGTGTCAGTCATATTGAAACATGGACCTTAAACACAGTTATTTTATCTTTGGAAAATCATGGCCATTCTCTCATATCATTCTGAGATTTAATAACTTTTTTAAGCTCTTTTTTACCGCGTTATTCAAAACGTCTCTTTTATTGTTGCGGTTTTTTCTTCTAGAGTGTATTTGAACGGCGTACCGGTAACAGTCCGGTAAGTTTGTGATATTGCCATTTTTATCCCTCAACTATTTTCAAATTAATTAATAAAGTAATTTATTAATTACATTTAAACAAAGATAATAACTATTCCAATAAATTCACTGATGTAACTTTTAAAGTCATAATTGGTTTATATCTTGAAATAATTACTCGCACATTCTAGTTCACTGCACAAAATAGCAGTGATTTTTCGTTAAACAGCATATTGAGAAAAACCACTTTTTTTCTTTTTTTTCAGAGCCTCATTTTCTTGGGGATCATTCATAAATGATGTCGCGCTTCAAGGGGGGGGGGAGGGGGTTCGTGAAATTGAGACAAAGTGTGACGAGGGGAGGGGGTAACAAAAAGTGTGACATCATCCATTATGCAACATAGCGTGACGCATGACAAAGGAGGGGAGGGGGGTCTCCTGAAGTGTGACATATTGTGACAAAGTAGGGGAGGGGGTCAAATATATGGGAAAAAAGTGTGACGTCATTTATGAACGGCCCCTTATGCGGAAGAAAAGGAGAAATTTTTTAATTTTTTGGAATTTCGCGCTTACGTGTGTGCGTGTGCATGTGTTCAAAAGTAGTGATGGGTAGGATTGAGTGCCATACAGGGAGGGGGGCGAGTAATCAAAAAAATTGATTTAGAACTGAAATCACTCGAAAAATTCATTCGATTCTTAAATCACTCGATATGTTCATTCAATTCCGAAATCACTTGATTACGAAATCCCTTGAGAGTCAATCTCAATAAAGATTTGCACCATCGCTCATCATTCAAGTATCAGAATAACTTGAAATATCATCATTCAATTATGCAAATGATCGACCATACCAATCCCTATCCGGCATATGTGCAATTTCCATCGTAAATTATGCAATTATTACATTTGGTTTCCTTAAACATACCTCTGGAGCGTTATTTAAATATTTACGTACAAATATGCTACCGAAATCAACAATTACTTTTCGAAAGAGTATTATTTCAATCACGTTTGCTTAGTTTTTTTCTCAACTAATGTACTCCTGCCGCCCGAAAGCCATATTTACAGCCCATGGAAGTAAATTGAGGCACTTGGATGGTGTTGGACTTGAAGTAATGGGATGCAATAGCAAATATTAAAGGTTTGAAGATAGTGTAAATGATGTGAGAAACACTTATCCGTTTTGTGGAAAAGGATGATGGTAGTGAACCTGGCACGTGCCACTATTCTGCGTGGTTTAGAAAAGCACTCATGTTTAAGATTCCTATGGGATTATAACTTTACACGCAATTTACTCGAAATCTTTTATTTATTTATTGTATTTTGTTTATTTCATTTCTTCTCATTTTGTTTTATTTATTTTTTTCTATTATTTTTATATTTTTTATTTATTTATTTATTTATTTTTTGAAGTTAAAATATTGCATGTTATTTATAGCACAAAAAAGCGTTAAAATGCAGACATATGTTTCGGGATGTCTTGCAATCCCTTTTTCAATGCGATAGTGGAGCTTCTAGATGCAGAAACATCCAAATGTTTCATTTGGCTTCGTGTGAATGTTTCTGAAGCGACGTAAGACAAAAACAATTTTGTTCTGAGCATTTCATTGGCTCTGCATAATTTCATAACCACGCCCTCGCGTTGACGAATTGACATTTTTGTTGCGTCATTAAAATTCTGCGACTTTACCCCAGCCGACAGTGATCGGTGGATACGTCATAGCTGTTAGTTTGATAACACTGGTCTGCAAAAAAAAAAAACAATCTGCCCCAAAGACTTTGTTAACTGATCTTGGAAGTATTTTTCACGCTGAACTCGAAAATAAAATCCATTTTTCTCTATCACGTAAGGATTTTCCGTGTAAGGTGCTGTAACAGCTTACATTAATAACATTTACCATTACAAGCAAAACCCTTAATTGATATAGAAAATGGTTTTTATTTGTGAATTCAGCTTGAAAAATACTTCTAAGGTCAGTCAAGAAAGTCTTTAGGATACCCTCTTATTTTTTTAAGGGCATTGTAATTTTTACATTAAAAAGCTTTTCCACCAAAAACCTTTAATTTAAACCTTTAATTAAACCTGTAATTTTCTATTTACCGTACAGGATCAATTTTGACATGTTCTGGTATACTTTGCCACAGGAATGTCCCTTTTTAATGTCCAACAGTAATCTGCTACGCTGTTAAAAATTTCCGTAACAAAATAGTAAAATAACCATTTATTTGATTGTTATTTTACCATATTTAATTAAAACTGTTGAATAACCATTAAAAAGATGGTACTCAAACCGATGATTGCGAAAAAAATCGTTTATTCTCTGTTTCTACTAAAGAACGTTTAACTAACCGTTATTTACAAGCGCTCAGTAAGAATCGGGCGTCCATCTTGGTTGCGAAATCTTACCGGTCGTACGATGTTGTTAAAATATGAATATATATTTATCACTTCAAATTTGCATGTGTATATAAAAAAAGAAGAAAAAAAAAAGCGGCTGAAGCAGTGGTTACTAAATAAAAACACATACACACGTAAATCAAAAATTGGAGACATCGGATTCCCGAACTGTTTGCGAATGAGCGAACCCATAACTTGAGCTGCTGAAGCTTGTTTGTATTTTAATTTTTGCAGCAAATAAAATGATTTTCGTCAATATACTATAAATTTTGACCAAAGATGTCTTTGGATCCAATCGAAAACTGAAATCTCAATTTTAATGCCGTATGTTTATCAATAAATCTTTCTTCTCCTGTTCAAAAGAAAGATTTATTGATAAATAAACGACGGCTTTTTGTGGTGCTGATAGCCGAATCGTTAGAGAGCAAGGTTGGCATGCCATACTAAGCGGGTTCGATTCCCGCAAGCTTCGTTTACGATTTCTACGCCTGGAAGATTCTACGTCTCGAAATGATTCAAAAACGGTAAAAATTTTCTTTTGAAACCATTTTTAAATGGTTATAAAACCGTAAACTTTTGTATTTACGGCTTTTTAACCAAGTTGATTGGAAATGGTTAGGTCCCGTAAAGATAGAAAAATGTTCCAAACCATAAATTTAACAATGAATTCGATGGACAGACTGCTGCCGGTCATTTAACCGTAATTTCAGGATGAAATTTCTAACAGTGTAACATAGTTGCTCTCCACTTCCCTTGATACCTCTTTTCCATAACTGAAATGTCCTGATGGAACCGCTCTCCATGTTCATCGCTTTTACAGCTCCCATGTTTTCAAGGGGCGTTTTTACACACAACAGAAGACTTCTATGATAAAAAATAGTAGCTTATGCTCATTAAACTTGTCGTACAGTATCAATATTTTGCTTATTTGCCTTTGTATCCCAATTCTCGCGAAATTCCTACCGAGACCCGCACCCAGTGCAGTAATTTGATACGCACTTCCGTTCGGGGGTCTGCTAGGGCTGTTTGCGACATCTCGCTTAGTTTTTCCAGCAAAATGAAATGGCCACTAATTTAACGGTTGATATTCAAGATCCTTTTTGTACTTTATATCAATAAAAATGATACTGCATGATCGGAAAAACACTGAAAAAACGTAAAAATAGAACATTTCCGTCCTCATAACAAGAAACTATATGTGATAGAAAAATTTTGATAGCAGATATGGATTTCTCGTACAAAAGTACTTCAGAAAAAGTGAAATTCATTCTTGGGGCAAAAGAGGCGTTGACCAGTGTAGCCATAGCAACAGTCTGTGACGACGGAGACAGAATGTCTCCGTCGTCGTTGGTGTAAAAGCACTTAGAACTGAAATACCATTACGCGTTAGTAAAATATGCAATATATAGTTAGTATACTGAAGAAAGTTTTTTGGGAATTAATTTTTAAAACAAAGAAATGCTGTTGTTTCAAAAATAATATTTAACCATAATAATTTGCTTTTTTTTTTTTGCCACTTAAAAACAATGTTATTACATTTTTTCAAAATGCAAATCTTGGAACCACAAAAAAAAAAAGAATCTCCTTAGAATAGCGACTATCTTTCGTTTCATATCTCTTTTCTTTTCTTTCCTTTTTCACCTCATAAATCAAGTGTTGTTTTGAGTCAACAATTCACCATAAAATATGAAGTGCGAGAATACATAAAGTAAAAATCTTTTGTAGAAAATAATTTTTTCTTCTTCATTTTGGCAAGTATTCTTCGAAATGATTTAAAAGCTGTGCAAGACAAAAACAACGCGTGTTTTTTATAAATGAAAAGAAATAGTTTTATTCACATTGTGTCGTTTTCCTCCTAGGAACAGGTAACATTTAAATTACATTTTGTGCAATTAATTTTAATTTGTATAAGTAGAAAACAAAAAAACTCGCTAACTCGTATGAAATAACGGATTCTAAAAAATATTTTTGTTTTGAATTGTTCTAAATTGTTGCACTTAAGGCAATTATTTTCAAAATCTCTACTTGAGAATGAAATAAATAATTGTTATGCATTAAAAAGTTAATTTTTAAATGAAATGATGATACATTTAAAAGATATGCTATTTTTTAATAAATCATATTTTTATAAATGTTATTAAAATTTCTTGAGAAGAAGTTTAAATTTTAAACGTTATTAATTTTAAAATAACTACAGTAATTTTTTGATTATTGCTAAACTACTTCAGTTAAATTAAATCCGAATATATTTTGCTCATTCAACTGTTTTTCCCCCAGTTTACTTCTTAGTTGTTTTTCTTTTTTTTTTTTTTTCGCTTTTGGTACGGTATTTCTCTTAAATTAAAAACAACTATATGACTGTATCTAAAAACACTTTCAAATCTTCCATACTTAAATGGTACATACAAGATGTCATATGTATAAGTTAATAAGAAAAACGTCAGTATCGCAGTATCGCCTGAGGCAACGTATAAAATAAATTACATAAATTAAATTTTATGAAATCTGAAGTACATTTTAAATGAACGTTATATTAACTAAAATAAGTAAAACTGTTACGGACTCCAATACTGAATTCGTAACCGCAGAAATCTTGCACTAATGCTATCTAGTATTTTTCTTTTTTTTAATTATAATGCTTTGTGTTACGTTTCTTAAAAGCTTAACTGTAACAAAAAGGCAAAAAAGCGCCTCGAATCTAGTCCACCGAAAATGAGTAGTAATTACAATGTCTGCAGTTTAGATTTGTTCGTAATCCCATGGTCTTAGTAGTTCAATGATTTTTAGCCTACTTTCCCGTAAAAGTAAAAAAATAATAATACTAAAGTATGAAAAGGCTTAATGTATCGTGAAAATATCGTTAGAAATCAAGAAAAGTCAAAAATAAGTTAAGTAATTAAATAAAGATTGAAAAATAAAAAATTTGAAAGTAGGGTTTTGAGATGGGGAAAAAGTGTGTCGGTCGGTCTGTCTGTCGGTCTGTCCCCTCCTAATAACTTTTGAACGAATTGTCCGATTGGAAAAATTCTTTTTCCATTCGAAAGATCTCGGCGAGGACATCTCATTTCCATATTTTAATTTTTGATTCGAACAATTTTTTGTTCAATTTTGAGTAGTTCAAAAAATTTTAACATTAGCGCCTATGGGCGAAAATAAAGCAAATGATGTAAACTCTGGGTACAAGATCCAAGTTCCCATGAACAAGCTCACTGGAAGAAGTTCTTGGCGTGAAATATTGATTTGAACAATTTTTGTTCATTTTTGAACAGTTCAAAAAACAAATTAACATACCGCCTACGGGGAAATTTAGATCCTATATAATTCCTGATCTAACGGACCGATTTGCTTGGAACAAACTTTATCAGAATGCTCTTATGACCGTAGAACATGTACAAATAGAAAGTTAATCCAGAACTAACGAGCCTATTTTCCTATGAAATTTTTTGATCGGGATTTTCAAGAATATTTTTTAATTAATGAATGATTAAATGAATAAGCAAAAGAATGAATGAATAAATGAGTTAATAAATACATGAATGACTTAATAAATAATGATTGAATAAAATATGTATTAACCGTTGAAAAAGGTATATTTGAAGCAATGAAGAACTAAAGCTAAACGAGAAAGACAGAGAGAGATATAGCTGGATTATAAATTTGAATTCGGTGTCTACGGGAAAGTAGGCTCGTATAGTTCTAGACGGAACTTCTTGTTTAAAAAATGATATCACGCTTTCGCTTTTCATAAACTGTAAGAATAAGACAGTTTTCTATTATCTCCACTGCAATGTCCAGGTAATCACTCTTTTGCGGAGGGCAATAGTAATAATAATTCTTTCACTTATTCATTTAATCATTCTTTAATTGAAAAATGCTTTTGAAACTTCCAATCAAAAAATTTCATAGGAAATTAGAATCGTTAGTTCTAGATTTATATACAAGTAGGATTAAAATTTCACCGTTGGTGCTTTGTTAATTTTTTCTGAACTGTTCAAAAATGACCACAAATTGGCAGATAGACAGACCGACAGACACACTTTTTCCCCATCGCAAAACCCTTGTTTCATTTTTTTTTTTTTCAATATTTATTTAATTACTTAATTTATTTTCGACTTTTCTTGATTTCTAACGATATTTTCACGATACATTAAGCCTTCTTTCATGCTTTATTTGCTTTTTTTACTTAAACGGGAAAGTAGGTTAAAAAGCCAATATCCATTACTTCAAATGAAAAATTATCCACTAATACAAGAACTTGTATGCGAAATTTCTTTTAACGTTACCAGTTTTACCTGATGTTTGGAAAATTTTAAGAATGCATTTGGAAAAGACTACAAACGCCATATGCATAAATTTTCCAGTTCTCCTAACTGGAACTGAAGAAAATCTAAAGAATAAGAAAATATAAGGTGCATGTACTTAAATCTACAGAGCAGTAGTTTTTTTTCATTATTGAATAAGTCTTTGAATCTACTTAAATTTTCCCCTAATGTAGATAAAAACGTAGTAAGATATAATTGAAAAAACCTTCTTCCGGTGAAGAGAAATTTTATTTTTAAATAACAAACTATTTATCGTAGATACAAATAAAGCGGTAATTACTTTTATTTTAGATACTTACTGGTTTTATCTGTGCTCAATTCCGAAAGAATTTTTCTTTCATCCTATAGATAAATCGAGATTTTTCGCAAATTTTATACGAAATCTTTGATCTAAGGGAAACTGCATTAAGTTGATAGGGATCTCTGAACTTAATAACAAACTAGAACATCCCAGCGGTCCGTTTTTATCTGGTACAACCTTCTAACACCTCAAGAAAAAAAATCTGCTCTTGGTAAAAAGTTCGAAGTTTTTAGTTTCAATTGATCTTTTATTTTAAATATCGAAGCACTCTTTCTACATTAAATTAAAATATTATGAATGATGAAAGTCTTCCCATATAAAGTTTTCATCAAATTCAAACACAGTTCACATAACTAGAATTGAACGAGTTTGAGAGAACAATAAATATCTTTCTTTAAATGATGTAAAATATCTTACTTGTGAGGAATTGTGACTCAGTGTCTTGTGTTCACCGATTTAAGGAACCACATACAGCACAATTTCACCACAATTAAGTCACAGAAAGTAGGAATCATTTTATTTTAATTTGTTACTGCAACCATTTAAAAACAGGATGCATTGGGAGAAAGTGAGTTTTAAGTTTTGATTTCCCGGGCAATATTGTCTTTCCGCCAAACTGTGCATTCTTTATGTAAATTATAAAGCATATCTAGGGTTTTTTCTCGTAAAATAATTTGTTTACCACTGGTATAATTTTTTCCTTTTTATTATATAGGCATACATATTTTACAATATGTAAAGTCTTGAGCAAAGGAGAGTTAGAGGGGACATGATTCAGTTTAAATTCATTAAAACGGGAAATCTTGATGGGCTTCCGTTATTTGCTGAAAGTAGAACCAGAGGTCATCGTTTTAAGCTTTTCAAACATCAAGCTAATCTTGAAATTAGGAAAAATTACTACTTCAATAGGGTTGTAGGCAGTTGGAATAGTTTACCGGAGGCAACTGTTAATTGCAGTGGGGTAAAAACTTTTAAGGAAGCTCTTGATGTTCATTGGGGACTGCTAAATTGACTAGAACCAGCCTAGCTTCGCCCTGAGCCTGTTGCTGGTCGTCATTTTTGTATTTGTATTAATCCCACTACAGAACATTATGAAATGTTGACAGAATATTTCATAGCTCACTTTATTTATGCATTCTATCCCGTCCACTTATATTTTCCTAAATAATTTACTCCATATTTTCTCCAAAGGGTCTCCAAGTACTGTTCTGAGCATGATATATATAAGGTTTTAGAATCCTGGATGAATGACAAAGTTCTACGCTGGTAAGCTACAAACAAATTGCTCAAATTGATGAAATTGGAAACTTTGTTCCAAACTTTAGCCAGCTGAGGTTTAAGTGCTACGTTTTTTGAAACGTTCACAATAAAAGCACATCATATACAAGAAAGAACTAGATTTAAAGTATACTCTTAATGAGTATTAACCACTTAACTCATTTGCCCGTGCGTGACACGGGCGAAATATACCGGCACATTTTTTGCGGGCGATCTTGTGGCTCGCGTTACTTTATTTCTAATGCCCCTCTGAGATCCGTTTGCACTTTGTTTGTATAATATTTTTTATATAACTTTTACGCCACCCCTCGCTCTCTAGTCCCCCCCTCCCCCCTGCAACTGAAATTTCCAAAACAATTTATGCCCTATATATTCATTTTCTGTCAAAAAAAACCTCGATCATTTTTCGCCAAGTTTTTCCGAAAAAACTCGTGCTTTAGCCTCTTCAGACCCCAGAACTAAGCACAAGCAATTTTGGTGCAATTTTTTGGTTCTCTGATTTAAAAAATGATTACTAAACAAAATAACTAAATTTATTTTAAATTTTAATTAATAATTTGCTTAAATAATAATTAATGCATGCCCAATGTCCATGTTTTCCATGTTTAAAACAAAGTAAACTATCTGTTCATTTCAAAAACAATTAGGTGTTTTAGCTTTCAAATTGCACAAACAGTAGTTAATAATCGGTATTTTAAAATGTACCCAATTGGGTACACTTGGAACGAAGTGGTTATGGGGGTTAAAACCTGATAAATAACACACTAGAAAAAAGCAACTTATACTTCATCGTACAAAGTTTCTTTGAAATTCTTGCAAAAAAATCCAGAAAATTGTTTTGGAAAGGGAAAATATGGAACACGGAAACGTGGGAAAACTTTGCAAGAAAGTGATAATGATAATTTACGAAACATATGAATTATAGCCATCGAATTTATAGCTCCTTCAAGAATTTGATATGATTTTCCTATAAAATACCAAAGCATATTACATGCATAAGGTTTATTGCTTTTGAGATAAAGCGTTGCGATAAAGTGTTTGTGCGATAAAGGTTGACTCTCTTAAATTAAACTCTGCTTTATAATTGGCTTCTGTTGAGGAGCCGCAGAAATGTCGCCAATTTATTAGATCCACCAAACCGCAATATAGAACTGACGTCATTTTATGGAGAAACAAATGACTCCTTGTCGAAGATCCGCTTTCGCAACTACATGTTGACGTATATGGGAACCTGAGAGATTAATGAAACGTCGCGGTCTGTCGCTTATTGGATTTTCTCGCACTACAATAAAAGAATTCCTTCTCATTTACCATTGTCTGTGCTTCAGGCGGACAGTGAACAAATGGCTTGTTTGCCGATGCATGAGTAAAAACGAAGCATTTGTAGAGATTTTTTTTTTCTTTCTTTCTAATGGGGCTGCAGTATTGGTCATCAACCATTGCAGACCTAGTGCGTCCTCAGAGATTGGTACCAACTCTTTCAGCGGCACCACATGTGGTACCCTTGCCGCAATTTTTTTGACGCTTAGTTTCCCGTAGATGGGGCACCTGAGCTCTCGTTCATGCAATCCGCACTAGGAATTTCATTTAGAGAGTATCCATGCCAAACGGATACTCAAGGGATCTTTAACATGCCGCATAATCATACAACATGGACGCAGACGATTTCCTGCGTCTTGAAAATCCACCGACTTGGGGGCCAGGTTTGATCCTGCGATCTTGGGCGTACGAGACCTGCGCCTTACCACTACGCCACCCTGTCGACGCATTTGTAGAGATGCGACGATACTTACCATATACAGTGATTATTGATGAAAGTACAGCAGGCCCTCGTTATATCGCGGTTGTCGGGGGACAGCAAAATAGCGCGATGCACCCGAACGCGCGACATAACCGATGCCGTCAGAAATAACTCAAAAAGTACAAGTAAATGGAGTGTCAACGTAAAAAATTTAGTTTAATCTTACAGAATGACAACTTTCCTAATAATAACAGCAAATATAAAGCTAAACTGTTTTATTTGCTATTACAGTGAAACCTGTGTAAGTTGACCACTTGCGGTGCAGCACTTTTAGTGGTCAACTTAGACAGGTGGTCACCTTATAGAGGGTGAGGTAGAGGGTGAAGGGCTAATTCCGTTCCTGACAAAAGTGGTCAACTTAGACAGGTGGTCACCTTATAGAGGGTGAAGGGCTAATTCCGTTCCGGACAAAAGTGGTCTACTTAGACAGGTGGTCACCTTATAGAGGGTGAAGGGCTAATTCCGTTCTTGACAAAAGTGGTCAACTTAGACAGGTGGTCACCTTATAGAGGGTGAGGTAGAGGGTGAAGGGCTAACTCCGTTCCTGACAAAAGTGATCAACTTAGACAGGTGGTCACCTTATAGAGGGTGAGGTAGAGGGTGAAGGGCTAATTCCGTTCCGGACAAAAGTGGTCTACTTAGACAGGTGGTCACCTTATAGAGGGTGAAGGGCTAATTCCGTTCCGGACAAAAGTGGTCTACTTAGACAGGTGGTCACCTTATAGAGGGTGAAGGGCTAATTCCGTTCCTGACAAAAGTGGTCAACTTAGACAGGTGGTCACCTTATAGAGGGTGAGGTAGAGGGTGAGGGGCTAATTCGGTTCCTGAAAAAAGTGGTCAACTTAGACAGGTGGTCAACTTATAGAGGGTGGAGATTTTTTTTTTTGTTATTTCTTACACTATGCATTTATTCATTTATAACCAATTAAAATACAGCTTCATGTAATGACGTTATTTTGAAATAGTGTTTAGCTATATTTTTTCAATTATCTAAAATATCATTAAAGAAATTTAACCCGAATGACTCACAGTGTATCCTATACAACTTCAAAAGTAAAGTACTTAGTTAAAATAAAGACAAGAAGTTCCGTCTAGAACTATACGAGCCTACATTCCCGTATACACCAAATTCAAATTTATAATCTAACTATCTCTTTCTCCTTTAGCTTTAGTTCTTAATTATTTCAAATATACCTTTTTCAACGGATAATACATATTCATTCACTCATTCATTCTTTCCTTTATTCAGCCATTCATTCATTCATTCATTCGTTTACTCATTCATGTCTTTATTCATTTATTTACTCATTCATATATTTATTCCCCCATTTATTCATTCTTTTCCTCATTCATTTATTCATTGATTCATTCTTTCACTCCTTCATTTATTCATTAATTCATGCTTTCACTCATTCATTTATGCATTGAGAAATATCCTTAAAAATCCCGATAAAAAATTTTTATAGGAAAATAGGCTCGTTAGTTCTGGGTGAACTTTCTATTTGCACATGTTCTACGTCATAAGAGCTTTCCGATAAAGTTTGTTCCAAGCAAATCGGTCCGTTAGGTCAGGATTTATATAGGATTGAAAATTCCCCGTAAGCGCTATGTTAATTTTTTGAACTGTTCAAAAATGAACAAAAACTGTTCAAATTCATATTTCACGCCAAGAGATTCTTCCAGTAAGCTTGTTCATTGGAACTTGGGTCTTGTGCCCAGAGTTTACATAATTTGCTTCAATTTTGTCCATAGGCGCTAATTTTAAAATTTTTTGAACTGTTCAAAATTGAACGAAAAATTGTTCAAATCAAAAAGTAAAATATGAAAATGAGATGTCCTCGCCGAGATCTTTCGAATGCAAAAATAATTTTTCCAATCGGACAATTCGTTCAAAAGTTATTAGGGAGGGGGGGGGGGGACAGACCGACAGACACACATTTTCCCCATCTCAATACCCTACTTTCAGATTTTTTATTTTTCAATCTTTATTTAATTACTTCACTTATTTTTGACTTTTCTTGATTTCTAACGATATTTTCACGATACATTAAGCCTTCTTTCATGCTTTATTATTATTTTTTTTTTACTTTTACGGGAAAGTAGGCTAATAAATATCATATTAATTATGTCAGTTAACTTACAAAGAGGTTTAGGCAAACTTTCTATTGATGCTTCATGCCTCCAGACAAATACTGGTCTAACATTATAGCATAAAAAATATCTTGGAGAAACTATTTTCTTTTTTTTTAATCTTTTCCAAAAATAGATAAACAAATAAATACAGTGGAAATTAGGCGGTCAACTTACAAAGGGTTTTTTAATCCTCCCAACCAAATTTGGCGCACATAAGTGGTCAACATAAACAGGTGGTCAACTTAGGTGGTCAAGTTACAAATGTTTCTCTACATTATATGATATAAGGCTCATTCCGTTCCTGACAAAAGTGGTCAACTTAAACAGGTGGTCAACTTAGGTGGTCAAGTTACAAATGTTTCTCTACATTATATAATATAAGGCTAATTCCGTTCCTGACAAAAGTGGTCAACTTAAACAGGTGGTCAACTTAGGTGGTCAAGTTACAAATGTTTCTCTACATTATATAATATAAGGCTAATTCCGTTCCTGACAAAAGTGGTCAACTTAAACAGGTGGTCAACTTAGGTGGTCAAGTTACAAATGTTTCTCTACATTATATAATATAAGGCTAATTCCGTTCCTGACAAAAGTGGTCAACTTACACAGGTGGTCAACTTAGGTGGTCAAGTTACAAATGTTTCTCTACATTATATAATATAAGGCTCATTCCGTTCCTGACAAAAGTGGTCAACATAAACAGGTGGTCAACTTAGGTGGTCAAGTTACAAATGTTTCTCTACATTATATAATATAAGGCTAATTCCGTTCCTGACAAAAGTGGTCAACTTAAACAGGTGGTCAACTTAGGTGGTCAAGTTACAAAAAATTTTCTACATTAAATAATATAGGGCTCATTCCTTTCTTGACAAAAGTGTTCAACTTAGACAGGTGCTCAGCTTACAAAGGATTTCAACTTTGCAGATTTTACTGTATTATTAAGAATATGCTTAATTCAGTTTGCGTTAGGATCAATACAATAAAATAATTTTTATTAAAAAAACAGAACCGACTTCAAATTATAAATTGCGCTAAAAAGTGAAAAATAAATTCATTCTTTAAACAACATCGATGTGACTTTTAGACATAGTTTTAGAAGTCGGTGCAAAATTAGGATAGATAAAATCTTTTATAATCATGAATCCAATTACAAATATATATATTTTCGCAGAATTAGCAACAGTTCCAATATGAAGCAGCAAATGGTATAATGGTAATTAGAGTCATAATTTTGCACCGACTTCTAAAACTATGCTTAAAAGTCACATCGATGTTGTTTAAAGAATAAATTTATTTTTCACTTTTTAGCGCAATTTATAATTTGAAGTCGGTTCGGTTTTTTAATAAAAATTATTTTATTTTATTCTTTTTAGTGTAAATACATTTTTTATATAGATACTCTATTTTTTAAAAAATAGGTTTAATAAAAAAGTCCATATCAAAGGGCAAAACTTCTTTGAATGAATGGTACTAAAATCGAATCATTTGTATGATAAATTCCCTTTTGAAGTCTATTTTAGCAGGCAAACTGATTGGATTAATTTTTGCCACAGAGAAGCCTTCAGTGAAACTCTTGCTGTAATTTCTTTTAATATTATAGCCTATGTTAACAAACATGTTTTTAACAATGACTTTTATATTTATTAATAGATTTCCCAACAAAGAAAAATCAAGCCAAGCCTTTCCAATTAAAATAAAAAATACTTATTTTTCACCCTTTCGGGTGAAAAATAAGTATTTTTAATTTTAATTGGAAAGGCTTGGCTTGATTTTTTTGTTTTTTAGAAAAAACGTTATTTAGAAAAAACGTTTTATTGTTTTTTAGAAAAAACGATAGTTTTTTCTAAAAAACAAATGTAGTCAAATTGATTTGCAATATTTGAGTTAGACGACCCTCTATCGATTAAAGAAAAAATAAAATCGGTTCATTTAGTCAAAAGTTATGGATGAAAAAACAAAAAAAATATTACATTTCTGCCCGTAACTTTTTTTCTATTTATCGAATATGGTCAAACAAAGGTACGGGACCTATGGGAAGCCACCCTCGATCGATTAAAAAAAGAATCATGAAAATCGGTTCATCCGGTGAGAAGTTATGAGTTGACAAACAAACGAAAAAAAAAACGACATACATACAATATGAATAGATAACCTCCTTCCTTTGTGAAGTCGGTTAAAAATAAATGTTAAGTAAAACGTCAACTGGTTTGAGTAAGAATCATTCTGCAGGCATGTAAGTTGGGGAGCGGGGGATGATTGTTTCAGGCTCTTAACTGCAGCAGATTCAGAAAAAAGGAAAACAATTCTGTTCGATTGCTTTGTTTAATGAAGGGAAAAGGTCTATACTGATAAATGCAATATTTTTACTTTCGAGAGCTTGAAATTTTGGGAGACACAGAAAAATCTGTATATCATTCAATTTCTCAAGCTCACTTTCTTTCGTAATCACCAAATAAATTTTTCCTTCGTACAAATAAATGAATGTGCCGTATTTCAAACACCATATTCTCTCTTTCTTTTTTTTTGGATTATTTTATCATACTGTCTGAAAGAAAACTCGTCCAGTAGTATTAACAACAAAGCCCAGTGGCTGAGTGGCAGGTTTCCGAGCTACCATGCCACTGGCTCGGGGCTCGATTTTTTCGTTTTTTTTTTTTTTTTTTTAAATGAAATATCTTTTCCTCTGTAAAATGCTGTTAAAAACTTTCAGCTCGGAAAAAGAATTTCGCCAATTAAAAACATTTTTAGATAAAAGCCAATTAGTGACGAAAACTAAAGAAAATGTAAATATAAAAGTCATTAGGGAAGCTAATCTTGTCCCGAAACTAGCGCTCTTTCCAGACTTAAAGATACACTTCCTTTAGATGTAACGACTTGAAAAGCTTTTTAACTCAATAAAAAAAATTATATTATAATTAGATTGTTAGAAATAAAAGGAATGTTTTTAACACTTCATTTTGTGTATCTTTTATTAGAATGCTATAAAACAAGATGCCTTTGTTAATTGGAAATAATTTTTGAATTGTAATTTTTATATGATAAAAACAAGAAAGTCCCGTCCAGAACTATACGAGCCTTCTTTCCCGCATACTCCCAAATTCAAATCTTTACTAATATTATAAAACTGTAGAGTTTGTTTGCTTGAACGCGCTAATCTCAAAACTACTGGTCCAATTTGAAAAATTCTTTCAGTGTTAGATAGCTCAGTTATTGAGGAAGGCTATAGGCTAGATATCCTCACGCTAGACCAATTGGAGCGAAGTTCCGAAAATTGCATAAAATAGTCCTATCTATCGGAAGAAATTATCGCATCCTTTCGAGTTTGATACCATTAAAAAGCGCGTAAAAAACTACTTCAGGAAGAGTTTTTCGCTTGGCACTAAAATTGGAAGCCCCTAAATTAACTAGAAAAGAAGTTATATGCGTTTTTCTCTGTAGTTTGAAATTATTTTTTCACGATAATTAACTTTAATTTTATTTGACCCAGAAGACGTCCGATTTATTTCATTTGCATTGTTGCATCGTTTCAACAATTGTTACAGTTGCCGTCTGAAAAAACAAATCAATGCAGTCATTGTTAAACAAATCAAATATAATAATAATCAACGTTTCTAGCATTTTGATGAGGCATCACTGTATTTGAATCTCCGCGTTAAATAAATGTACACGAATGTATCCTTCTTTATTATTTTTAAACAATTGATTATATTCAAGCAATTTGATTATATGTTGATCTTATTTCAAATGTCATCTTTATTCTGTTAAGGATTCTTTGGGATTGTTCTTCTTATTCCAAAGGGGATTTGAACATGTGCCACGTGACATCACTTTGTTTCAATACTCGAGATAAGCCCGTACAACGCCGGGCGATTCATCTAGTTTATAATATAATTGTCTTTTTCTCTCTCTTTCTCATTTTTAGCTTTAGCTCTTAATTACTTCAAATATACCTTTTTCAACGGATAATACATATTCATTCAGTCACATCATTCATTCGTTCATTTATTCAGTCATTCATTTGTTCATTCATTCATGGATTTATTCATCCATTTAATCATTCATGTATTTAGTTATTCATTCATTTACTCATTCATGTATTCATTCGCTCATTTATTTATTTTTTTCATTCATCCACTCATTTATTTATTTTATCATTTTCTCACTCATTCATTCATTCCTTCTTTCACTCACATCAGTTATTTTTACATTTATTCAGTCATTCATTTGTTCATTCATTCATGTATTTATTCATCCATTTAATCATTCATGTATTTATTTATTCATTCATGTATTCATTCGCTCATTTATTTATTTTTTCATTCATCCACTCATTTATTTATTTTATCATTTTCCCGCTCATTTATTCATTCCTTCTTTCACTCACATCAGTTATTCTTTCATTTATTCAGTCAGTCATTTGTTCATTCAGCCATTCATTTGTTTATTCATTCATTCATGTATTTATTCATTCATTTACTCAGTCATGTATTTATTCGCTCATTCATTAATTTTTTCATTCATCCACTCATTTATTTTATCATTTACTCACTCATTTATTCATTCCTTCTTTCACTCATTCATTCATGTATTTATTCATTCATTTACTCAGTCATGTATTTATTCGCTCATTCATTTATTTTTTCATTCATCCACTCATTTATTTTATCATTTACTCACTCATTTATTCATTCCTTCTTTCGCTCATTCATTTACTCATTCGTTCATTATTTCCTCTTTCATTTATTCATGCATTCCTTCGTTCACTCATTCACTTATTCATTCCTTCACTCTTTCATTTATTCATGCATTCATTCTTTCACTCATTCATTTAGTCATTGAAAATCCCGATAAAAAAATTTTTGTGGGAAAATAGGCTCATTCAGTTCCTTGTTGAACTTCGTATCTGTAAAAATCAAAACTCTACTTTCAAATATTTTATTTTGAAATTTTTATTTAATTACCTCACTTTTATTTTTTTTACTTTTCTTTATTTTTAACGGTATTTTTACGATACATTAAGCCTTCTTTCATGCTGTATTATTATTTTTTACTTTTACAGGAAAGTAGACTAATAAAACTATCAAAGAAAAATGTATATAATAATATCCAATGAATGTAATGGAATTATAAGCATCTCTGTTACTGAAAATGACTAGTACGTTTTTAGGAAATTTTGAGCAGATAAACAAGAACCAATACTGCAATTTAATTTCTCGATTTCTTTTCGCTAAATAAATAAATGTATATATTCCTCATCTTAAAAAATGCTTCGTTCTGAGTAATTTCAATCGGCTTTACGCTTAATAAATCTTTTTCGGACTTTAAACTGAAAGTATCAAATAACTATAGTTTTAATTCTCAAATAATACCTTTTCTTAGCTGTTAATCCATAGTGATAATAATTTTGCAACTGCATCGTTCTTTTTAATCCATTTGGAATGGAGATTAATCTTTTGTTGTGCATTTTTTTAGATAGATATAACTGAATCATGTCAGGATTAAAATGAATATTTTGTGACATTTTTACACCAGAAGAAATCTTACTCGGAAGTCTCCCCCCCCCCCTCCCCCAATCTTAGTGGCTTACTCGGCATGGAAAAATGCTCCTTTTTTTAATTTTTTTTTTAATTATTATTATTATTTAGTAGACTGTTGAATATTTTCTTTTAATGCTCGGCACGCATTTGCAATTTATTTTCTAACCAATTTTGATAACATAAGTCATTCTTAAGTTACATTTTTTCGTCTACAATTAACTTAATCTGCATTTCATAAATGTCTCGCTCTGTGTTATTTACTTATTCTATACATTTATTCATTTTCAATTACTTATTTACATATTTATTTTACTTATGTACTTAAACTTTTGTTTCTTTTTGTTCTATTAATTAATTGGTTTTTTATTATATACTTATTAATCAATTTATTTATTATATGGCAGTAGTGCCACTGCGGGGGCGCGTGGTCCGCCCCGGGTGACAACTTCTTGAGGGGTGTCATTGAGACACACCCAAAATGAGATAGAGTTTTTGAACAATACGTATACTTGCATTACACAATTTTACTGATGATATTTCAACGTATAAATGAAAGTAAATGCAGTTTTCTGAAAATAAATAAAGTAGAATTTATTAAGTCCATTTGTCTATATTTTTTATAACTACTTAAAAATATAAACTACAAAACTACAACAATTGTATTTTTACGTTGTATTAATTAGATGCGTCTTGATACTGAATTCTTTATTTGTGTTTAATTACGGTTTGAATATTTTGTATTATTGTATATTTATTATTTTTAATCGACTTCACAAAGGAGGGGGTTATACATTCATACCGTATGTATGTCTTTTTTTTTTTTTTTTTGTCCACTCATAACTTCTCACCGGATGACCCGATTTTCATGATTCTTTTTTTAATCGATCGAGGGTGGTTTTCCATAGGTCCCGTACCTTCGTTTGACCATGTTCGATAATAAGAAAAAAAGTTATGGACAGAAATGTAGTATTTTTTTTGCTTTTTCATCCATAACTTTTGACTAAATGAACCGATTTTGATGATTTTTTCTTTAATAGATAGAGGGTCATCTAACTCAAATATTGAAAATCCATTTGACTACATTTGTTTTTTAGAAAAAACTTTACGGGTGAAAAATAAGTATTTTTTATTTTAATTGGTAAGGCTTGGCATGATTTTTCTTTGTTGGTAAATCTATTAATAAATACAAAAGTCATTGTTGAAAACAAACATGTTTATTGTCATGGGCTATAATATTAAAAGAAATTACAGCAAGAGTTTGACTGAAGGCTTCTCTGTGGCAAAAATTAATCCTGTCAGTTTGTTTGCTAAAATCGACTGCAAAAGGGAATTTATCATTCAAATGATTAGTTTTTATTGCCATTAATTCAAAGAAGTTTTGCCCTTTGATATGGATTTTTTAAAAAATAGAGAAATTATATAAAAAATGTATTTACACTAAAAATAATAAAATAAAATAATTTTTATAAAAAAAAACAGAACCGACTTCAAATTATAAATTGCGCTAAAAAATGAAAAGTAAATTCATTCTTTAAACAACATCGATGTGACTTTTAAACATAGTTTAGAAGTCGGTGCAAAATTATAATTATAATTACCACTATACCATTTGCTACTTCATATTGAAACTGTTGCTAATTCTGCGAAAATATATATATTTGTAATTGGGGATTCATGATTACAAAAGATTTTATCTATCCTAATTTTGCACCGACTTCTAAAACTATGTTTAAAAGTCACATCGATGTTGTTTAAAGAATGAATTTATTTTTCTCTTTTTAGCGCAATTTATAATTTTAAGTCGGTTCTGTTTTTTTTTTTATAAAAATTATTTTATTTAATATAATATCGTAATTGTCATAACTTAGTGATTGCAATGCATGTGAGACACATCATTGTGTTATTATTGTTTCAGGATGAAAATTTATTGTTGAATGTGATATATTCAAAGGAACGGCGTTATGTTGACGGCCAGAGGCGCCATCTGTGAAACGTGAGTGTTGAATTAAGAGTATAGTCCATTATGCTCATGAAGTGGATATTGTTTTTGTATCCTGATATTTTTTGCTGTTCTATGACGTGTACAAACAACTGTATGTATTATTCGAAAACGTTAACATTTAGCTGTTAATCATGACCGCATATATTATTTCTCTAGCCTGTTTTCTGACGGTCCACGAGATCTTCCTTATTCCTTCATCAAATTCCAGGATTTACCCCTCATTTTAAAGCTCATCGTGCCGGCTAATGACGAAAAATAGACCCACGTTCTAAAAATGTACCGCTACCCTTAAATTTGAGATATAAAATCATTTAAGGGGGGCTTTAATGGACGCCAATTGGTGTTGTGTATGCTGGCGCTATCTGTTAGCAAGTAAACAAACAACTTATATTTTTATTGTGTAGAAAATTGGACAGTTTTAGCTGCGTCTGTGTGTTTTACTTATTCAATCGTTAGTCTCTATACATTCATTTATATGTATTAGGGACGTATAAGCAACCAACATTAACTATATTTATGGTAATGAAATGGTTTCGTTATAGTATTTTAATGCTATGTATACTAATAATAAGATAATTATCATTATTACTGTGATTATTTTATTATTTGGAATATCTAAATAATAGTGGGAGGAAAATTTGTAACAGCTATTTGTACACTCTCAGAAATAGAGCTCTCATGTTCGAAGTTTCTTCAATCGTCAAGAAAATTTCGTCATTTACAACGATCCGTTCCTCGCGCGATCACATGACTTTAAAAAGTTCCTAAACGAATTTCGCCAATTTGACGAAAGGTTTACTCGGAGCATTTAATGGATGCGTAGATTTTTCGGCATATATAGAATCGGATTCGATAAATATCGAATCGGAATTTTACTTGAAAAATCAACGTTTACATATTTCTTTTTTAAATTGTACTTCCGTCATAATAAACAGAACTTATGATAAAGAAATCTGAGAGGATCTTAACCGAAAAATTCCACCAAAAACCACTTAACCAAAACTTCTCGCACGGCAGACCTTATATATAGGCAGCTTAGTCTGTCTGTCTGTCCGCTGTAGAATACCAGGCCGTTTTACCGATCGGGACCACATTCGGCGCGATTGATGTTTACGTCTCGAGAAACGCATCGCTGCTAAAATGAAAGTTGTGACTCAATTAGTTTTTTTTTATATTAATTTTTTAATTTTTCAATGAACAACGTAATTTTAATACAGTTGCCATTGTTGTAACACATATCCCAACAAAACATAAATGTGAAAAAGGGCCAAGTTCGATAGAACGAAAACGGCATTCGGAGTAGTCGGTGCCAGCGATAAAAGAATTGATATCTAATGGGTGCGAAGTTCCATAGCAGATCCTTTGATCATGGCTGTAAGAGCGTACAATGTTCCTTAATTTATTTAAAAACATTTTTTTATCGGATTCCTAACTTGGAAAGTGTTAATTAAGGTAAATTACATTCAAAAAATTTAACTCATTCAATTAGCAATTTTTAATAGTAAAATCATGTGGCAAGCTATCATAGTTAATTTCTAATTGTCTTCTTATCGTCTTCTTTAACGTGACTTATCTTAATTAAAACTTGCCAAGTTAGGAATCTGATAAAAAAATGTTTTTAAATAAATTAAGGAACATTGTACGCTCTTACAGCCATGATCAAAGGATCTGCTATGGAACTTAGCACCCATTAGATATCAATTCTTTTATCGCTGGCACCGACTACTCCGAAGTCCGTTTTTGTGCTATCGAACTTGGCCCTTTTTCACATTTATGTTTTGTTGGGATATCATTAATTTTTGAAAAGCTAAAATGTGTGTTTTTATATTGACGATAAGTTATACTAAATTAACCAAGCTGAATAGTCGCTATTAGTTATTTAAGGTTTTTTTCGTCTGTTTACATTTCTCCGTAATAAATCCGTAAACCTATATTTACTTAATTATTTTTTTATTTAAAACGTTGAAAAGTTCTGTATAACTACGACACTGCATTCTTTGTAGTCAGCTTGAGTTAAGCCTTAAGACGAAAAATTAAAGCGGAAAGTGAATTTCAATGCATCAATTATCAATTATTACCTTCAAACGCGAGAGAGTATTGTTTACTTTAAACGGCAGAAAAATATGGCTGTCGTTTGAGGTCGTTAGGTATGATGCTACTTATGAGTATGCTAGTAACTTCGAAGATAATTAATTTTTTGAAGTTTCGGATATTTTCCTTTATATATGCCAAGTTACCTTGATACAAAGTTTCAAGTTTCTAAGTCTCCTAGAAGTAGGTTAGGTTTTTGATGAGTGAGTGAATGAGTGAGTGATAAAAATGACACTTTTCAAACCTTAATAATTCCATAACCATAAGAAGTACATCAATGAAATTTGATATCCTAAGGGTTAAAGGGATCGCTATTAGACGTTCAAAATTTCAAGTATGTAGGTCTAATAGTTTTGGGGTAATGGTGTAGTCAAAAGTAGCTCGAAATGGTTCGGGTAAATATACACATTGGCCGGTGTCGCCGTATCTTAATTTGGCTGACTTTCTTAACTTGGCGGACACTGCCGTGTGTCTAGATCAAATGTATTAATAATCAAAACATTTATCTTGCATTTTTAGTGAGCCATCGCTAGATTTGCAATCTCTGTTAAAAATTAATGTAAACGCGAATTTAATTTAATCCTTCTTTCTCTGTTTTATTTTATCTATCGTCTGCGCTTTATATATATATTAAAGTGGCAGCGCTCTTTTTTTCCGGTTTCGTTAAAACTATTGTTTCGACGATGATTATGTTGGATATTGTATATTTATAATATCTAGTACAGCGGTCATCTCGTCCGACCGCCGGGATTACTAGTTTCTTATAAGTAAGTACTTTTGAAATTACTGCGGAATTCCGACTACTTTTTTCCTATCACAGGAAGAAATAAAATTCAATAACTACTGAAATGTTTGATACCTCATGAAGAGTTATTCTGCAGTAAGACCTTAACTACTACGTATGTCTTTTCAAAGCATTTTTACAAAAATTTCCCCTTTAAAAAACAATCTTTCACCATTACTCTTAATTGTTAAAACTTATTTCCTTCTTCATATCATTAACTGTAGCGCATCCTTGCATGAAATTAACGGAATAGCAGTTCCTAAAACGTCCAACGTAACGACTTTTAAATAAGCTGGTTTGTTCTAATTGCGTTTTACTGCGATTACACCAAACTTTAATACCTTAAATTACGTTCTAAATCACGAAAATTTTTATTTAATCCCTTAAATTTTATTTCGTACTGCAAAATATTAGCAAAATTATTTGAACATCTAATTTTCTCTTTATATTCGTTTGTTTTGAAAAGTTATGCGTTGTTTGATAGTTAATAGCTATTTAGTTTAATTGAGAATACACTTTTTTATTGGGAATATTATGTGACGAATACGTATTAGGGTGAATTAGAGTAAGTGTATTGTACACATTTGAATTAATTATCTCACTGCAGCTTATCACACTTAAAAAATCTTTATTTTTACATGGTTTTATTTAACTTGACTTGTTACGGAATTTTGTTAGGCAGTTTTCAACCGCCATTACTGCATAAAGTATCTTCAAACTTTGCACATAAGCTTATCTTCTATGACAATACAATAATCCATCCATTGTATAATTTATTACAACGTTAGTTCGGAAAAAAATTAATCGTTTTGGCTCTAGAGAAATTATCAGAATTATCCCTTTGTCATTTGGCAACTGTAGTTTCGTTTGAAGAATGCAACGATGTTTTGAATTTAAATAAAATAATTTTTATAAAAAAACAAAACCGACTTCAAATTAAAAATTGCGCTAAAAATTAAATAATAAATTCATTCTTTAAACAACATCGATGTCACTTTTAAACAGTTTTAGAAGTCGGCCTAAAATTAGGATAGATAAAATATTTTGTAATCATGAATCAATTACAAATATATATATTTCCGCAGAATTAGCAACAGTTCCAATATGAAGTAGCAAATGGTATAATGGTAATTAGACCCATAATTTTGCACCGACTTCTAAAACTATGTTTAAAAGTCACATCGATGTTGTTTAAAGAATGAATTTATTTTTTACTTTTTAGCGCAATTTTTAATTTGAAGTCGGTTTTGTTTTTTTTTAAAAATTATTTTATTTTATTCCTTTTAGTGTAAATACATTTTGTATATAAATACTCTATTTTTAAAAAAATCCATATCAAAGGGCAAAACTTCTTTAAATTAATGGCACTAAAAACTGATCATTTGCATGATAAATTCCCTTTTGAAGTCTATTTTAGCAAACAAACTGATTGGATTAATTTTTGCCACAGAGAAGAGTTCAGTCAAACTCTTGCTGTAATTTATTTTAATATTATAGCCCATGACAACAAACATGTTTTTAACAATGCTTTTATATTTACTAATAGATTTCCCAACAAAGAAAAATCAAGCCAAGCCTTTCCAATTAAAATAAAAAATTCTTATTTTTCGCTCGTAATGTTTTTCTAAATAACAAATGTAGTCAAATTGATTTGCAATATTTGAGTCAGACGACCCTCTATCGATTAAAAAAAAATCATCAAAATCGGTTCATTTAATCAAAAGTTATGGATGAAAAGACAAAAAAAAAACTACATTTCTGCCCATTGCTTTTGTTCTAATTATCGAATATGGTCAAACGAAAGTACGGGACCTATGGGAAACCACCCCTGATCGATTGAAAAGAAGATCATGAAAATCGGTTCATCCGGTGCGAAGTTATGAGTGGACAAACAAACAAACAAAAAAAAAAAACGACATACATACAATACGAATGTATAACCTCTTTCCTTTGTGAAATCTGTTAATAAAACCGCATAACCTAAAACCTTTTTGGCGATTTAATATTTATTCCTTATGTCAGGTCCATGACGTATAGTTATTAAGCCTTTCTTCTCTATAATTAACCCCAAATAGCGAAATCTTACATAAAATGGTAATTATTTTTATGGTTAAAATTGAGGTTTCCTTTCTAACTCTGTGAGTGAGCGACGTGGCCAGAATTTGGGGGTTTGTCATCTTGGGATTTTTAGCCACGTGGCGCTGAGATGACGTCCCATGCACGTCGTAACGCTTTTGTCACAGAATCGCCAACGACGTGGTATGTACGTCGTCATGCGATTGTCACAAAACCAAAGACGCCATGCGTGGCACGTCGGCACTTTGTATGATCATTAATCAATAAACCTTTCTATATTTGTATAATTTTACAGTTTGTCGTTTTCAAACGGACTGCGTATATTAACTAATTGCCGCAATTTTTTGATGATCAGTTCCCCTAAAGAGCGGCACCTGAGCTCTAATTGGAGTTTAATTTAGTCGAGAGTATCCACGTCAATCAGATACTCAGGGGATCTTTAACATGCCGCATGATTTATGACATGGGCGCTGTCTATTTTCTGCATCTTATAAATCCACCGCCTTGGGCCAAGTTTGATCCTACGAACTTGGGCGTACGAGGCCTGCGCCTTCCCAGTGCGCCACGCTGCCGGCGGGTAATTTTATAATCAATCAACGCTCTATATCCCCTTCCAAAAACTATTAAAAGCCTTAGGTCGAAAATAAATTAGTTTAGAAAATATCAATCTTTTTCCGAATATTCTAAGCCATCGAACATTGTGTGACGCCTCACAGCGAGTTATACTGGACCCTTGTGGTACACGCGTTGGTGAAATTTTTGCCAGCGCTAGTGGTTAAAGTTAAATGTACAATGTTTTGATGAATAATTCTGGTGTTAAGATTTCAAGTAATGATAGGGCTCACCAATTCCAGTTTTGAACTTGTTTACCAAACTTTATAATTTATTTATTTATTTCAGATTTGATTGTTAATATAGAAATCGAATTTGGGAAGCATAAAAATATATTATTTACAAGATTAGTTGAATTAATATGAGAGACAAAAAATAAGGCAGAGGACTTCTTAAGTAATTTTAAACGGTGACACTAAGGATGCTATCATATATTTTTTCAACAAATTAACCATGAAACAATGAAGTAGTTTTGCGCAATTCAGTCTACATATATTATACAACTGCAACAAATCACTTAAGTACCATTTTTTAGACACGTTTTTTGAAGGGTTACAAGAAACCCCTTTCAATTCCAAAGCATGTGTACGCAATTTTTATTACAATTCAGAGCTTTAAACGTTGTTTTTTTATTATGCAGTGAAACCTCCTTTAAGGGACACCTCTGAAAAAGGGACACCTCTCATTAAGGGACACTTTTTCTGGTCCCAGTCCCTTTGAATAGGGACCGCAATGTATTTACCTCTGAATAAGGGACACTCTATTTAAGGGACATTCACAGAGAAAAATTTCTAAAATTCAAGTTATATAGATAAGAAAAATTTACTGGAAATTGAATTTTTTTTTTCCAAAATCTAACTTTCGAAAGTACTAGTCTGAGTCCTAGAAGCATGACCAAAGAAACAAGTGTCTTTTAAAGTGTTAGCCAAAGCCTACTTGTAAAGACTTTTCCATCACTTGTACTATAGAATACATGTATGCTCAGTACCCGGCTGCCAACAAGTTTTTGATGCAAAGATTGGAAAAAGTACACGAAACTTAAATTATGCTGTATTGCCCGAATTTCGTACTTTAAAACAAACCCACCCCATATATTACTTCAAATACATTTCTGTAAGCTACAAAACTTTGCTAATACGACATTTATGCTAAAATTTTAGTTTTTTTATGAAAAAATTTTAAAGTTCAATAACTTCATCATTTGTATGCATGAAACATTTTCAGTATTTAAGCTTAGATGGTAACACATGTTTATTATTAAAAATTTGAACCAAGTTAATACACTATACGTGTATGCATCAATTTATGAACCTCCGAGTAAGGGACACCTCTATTTAAGGGACAAAATTTCCAGTCATCTTAGTGTCCCTTATTGAGAGGTTTTACTGTATTTAAAAGGGGGAAAGATTACTTTTCTAAAAGTAGTTTAATCCCTTAACGGCCGCTATCTATTATTTATTTTTTCAGAAAATTGTGCCGAAATATTTTTATTTCAT
Source organism: Octonoba sinensis (assembly GCA_038502835.1). Lineage (NCBI taxonomy): Eukaryota > Metazoa > Arthropoda > Arachnida > Araneae > Uloboridae > Octonoba > Octonoba sinensis. Next base: position 20,137,593 of record CM076603.1, read on the forward strand.
CATTAGAAACTATCAGGGTAAATATGCATATAATATGCACTATTGAAAATCTTAGTATTTTTTTTTTTTTTTAATGACGTATTTTTACGTCACTGTCTCCAGGTGTCCGTTTTCTAAATTAGAGTATTTCTACGTCAGCGGCCGGCAAAGTGTAAAGCTGGCTTTACAAGATCCCTTTCATATAACGACGAGCATTTTTAATCCTTTTAAATCTCAATGTGAGCAGGTTTAATAGGATGGATTAAAGTTTCAATATCTTACGATTAGGCATTACAGGCCTTAAAGCAAAGAAAAGACATTCTACTTAGGGGCCGTTCACAAATGATGTCACGCTTTTTTCAGATATATTTGATCCCCTCTACCCTTTGTCACAAAATGTCACCCTTCAACGGACCACCTCCCCCCTTTGTCACGTGTCACGCTATGTTGTATAAGCCTGATGTCACACTTATTCTTCCGCCTGTCACTCCATTTTACGAGCCCCCTCCTACTCGAGCGTGACATCATTTATGAATGATCTCTATGGTTAAATTTAACTTTAATGAAGGAGTCGATTTGTCAAATTATAATTCGTAATTATTCGTAATTAGTTCTTCGCACTAATTAGCAAAATGCCTTTTATATCCGAATTTTTGGATCGTTTAATGATGACGATAAGTTTTTTGTAATATAGCGTGTAATATAGCTAATGTAATATGGGGCCGTTCATAAATGACGTCACGCTTTTTTCCCATATATTTGACCCCCCTCCCCCCTTTGTCACAATATGTCACACTTCAGCGGACCCCCTCCCCCCTTTGTCACGCGTCACGCTAAGTTGCATAATGCATGATGTCACACTTCTTGTTACCCCTCCCCTGCCCTTGTTACACTTTGTCACAATTTCACAAACCCCCTCCCCCTCGAAGCGTGACATCATTTAGGAATGATCCCTATAGCGTGAATGATCCCTATAGCGTGTAGTATAGCTAATGTAATACTATAGCGTGACATGTGACAAAGGGGGGTAGAGGGGTATGTTTTTTCCCATATATTTGACCCCCTCCCCCCTTTGTCACAATGTCACACTTCAGCGGACCCCCTCCCCCCTTTGTCACGCGTCACGCTAAGTTGCATAATGCATGATGTCACACTTCTTGTTACCCCTCCCCCCCCTGCCCTTGTTACACTTTGTCACAATTTCACGAACCACCCTCCCCCTCGAAGCGTGACATCATTTAGGAATGATCCCTAAAGCGTGTAGTATAGCTAATGTAATATAGCGTGACAAGTGACAAAGGGGGGTAGAGGGGTATGTTGAAGTGTGACACTTAGTGACAAAGGGGGGGATGGGATCCGACAAAGGGGGGACTTGATCCAATATATTGAAAAAAGTGTGACATCATTTATGAATGCTCCCAAACCTCGAGTATATACAGATAAGAGTTTTGATGCAACTGCATAAATTGTTGAAGAAAACGGATTGAACTCTAGATTGGAGTGCAATTTATGCTTTTCGAAGTTGAAAAATGATAACTAGGACAGATTGTCGTTTTTTACCTCTTCATTTATAAAATGTCGCCAATTGTGTCAATGATTTTTCCCATATTGCTAGTAGCCAAATGCTGTTAGGGACCGTTCACAAATGATGTCACGTTTTTTTTTCGATATATTTGACCCCTCTCCCCTTTGTCACAAAATGTCACACTTCAGCGGCCCCCTCCCCCCTTGTTACATGTCACGCTATGTTTCATAATACATGATGTCACACTTCTTGTTACCCCCTCCCCTCTCCTTGTCACAATTTCACGACCCCCCCCTCCCCCGTCGAAGCGTGACATCATTTATGAGTGATCCCTTAGCTGGGGAAAAGTAAAAATTTTCCAAAATCCACTTTTAAAAGAAGAATTCGACATTTTTTTTCTCTCTCGAATAAATGTCATCACTTTAGCTTATCACCCGTATTGCAGCTCACAGAGGTAGTAAAATAAGAGACTCTGACGAAACCAATTTTCTTGCGGAGGATTGATTTTCCCAATAAATCAAAGCGTGGCGTTGAATTCTTTTATGAAAATGGACAGGAAGGAAAAAAGTAATTTCTTCTCTTAGAGAGTGAATGTTCAGCTTGCCCCCCTTTTTCTTTTCTTTTCTTGATTGATTGAATATTTAGTTTATGTTATGTTCATTGTATGACGCAAAATATTTGTTCAATTTATTTATTGCGGTTCTGATAAAATTCATGAAATTGATTTGCGTTACTTAGCATGATGTCTCGATATAAATTTATTGGAGGACCAATTCAAATATTTATTATACATTTATTTACGAGCCAAAGTCTGCTGTAGAGGAAAAGAGAGATAGTTATGCCATTTTTTTTATTTTAATTTTTAAAAAATGTGCATCTGTCTTACAGCAAAATGAAATATTGTAGTTGGAAATTTGATATTTTTTCTCCAATATTAAATTAAACTAATTTTCATTTGAACCATTTTTTCTGTTTAGTAAGTTTTTACTTTTTGCTTTACATTGGGGCTCAGGTATCCCCATGGCCGGCAAGGTGGCGCAGTGGTAAGGCACTTGCCTCGTACTCCCAAGTTCACATGATCAAACCTGGCTCAAGTCGGTGGATTTTCAAGATGTAAAAAATCGACAGCCCCGTGCCGTATGATTATGCGTCATTTTAAAGATCCCTTGAGTATCCGTTGGGCTTGGATGTTCTAGGCTAAGTTAAATTCCTAGTGCAGTTTCGCATTATTTAGAGCTTTGATGCACCAATCAAGGGGGAAACTGAGTCAAAATTCTCAAAGTGGTAATGGCATCCGCCAATAGTGGTGCTACTTGAAGGAATGGATGCCGATGTAGGTGCCTTTGCAGGCGCTAGGTCTGCAAAAGTTAGTTACCATATGCAGCCATATTAGAAAAAAAAATATCCTCATGAGACGGATACATGAGCTATGATGATGAGATACTTGAGCCATTAGTAAGAAATATCTACAAAAAATCTTTTTCTTTTTATTGTTTTATTTACATAGATTACATTGATTTCACATAAAAAAATTGTTCAAAACGAATTTCGAAAATGAAACTAGTAACACGATCTTTCTTTTTTTACTAATAATTAGTGGTCGAAGGTCTCATCGATGATAGCAACATCTTCTGTTGGTGGCATTCACATTTGAAATCTCGTCATTAGCACAAAAGTGCTAATGACGTGTCCTCATTTACATTTTTTTAAAACTTATTCGAGATTCGAAATACAGTTGAAAGGGAATTATGAGTGAATTCCATAATTATTCTTACGAAATTGTGGACTCATTTAGAAACAAGTACCCCGGGTGACCGAGCTTTGCTCGGCGTTTTCTTTATGTAAAATCGCGTTTTGTCGGAGAAAATACTTAGTTAGAAGCAAAACGTTATCTAAATACAAAATATCCTAATATGTAAGGAAATAGATAAAACACAATATGTTCATAAGTTTCAGATAATTAGACTTATTTTAACTGCTATACGATTGCGTTTGAAACGGCAGGCATGATTCAAAGCTATTGGAATAATGTCTGGTTATGCAGTTGGTGAAGAAAGAAGATCGAACTGAGGTAACTGCTTCTATCTGAGCAATAAAAAGAAGGAAGTTACACTAAAAAAAATGGTGGAATTTAGCAGCAACTAACATATGGTTCTAAAGTTGAACCATTATAATGGTTCCTAGCTTCACGTTCATGAAGAAACTAGATGAAAATGCACCATTATAAGGGTTCCTAGTTCCATATTCATGAAGAAACTAGATCAAACTACACCATTCTAATGGTTCCTAGTTTCACATTCATGAAAAAACTAGATGAATCTAAACTAGAATGGTTCATAGTTTCACATTCATAAAGAAACTAGGTAAATCTACACCGTTCTAATGGTTCATAGTTTCACATTCATAAAGAAACTAAATGAAACTACACCATTAAAATTGTTCCTAGTTTCACATTCATGAAGAAACTAGATGAAACTACACCATTCTAATGGTTCCTAGTTTCACATTCATGAAAAAAATGAAAAAACTAGATAAATCTACACCGTTCCAATGGTTCATTGTTTCACATTCATAAAGACACTAGATGAAACTACACCATTATAATGGTTCCTAGTTTCACGTTCATGAAAAAACTTGATGGAACTACGCCATTATAATGGTTCCTAGTTTCACATTCATGAAAAAAATGAAACAACTAGATAAATCTACACCGTTCTAATGGTTCATAGTTTCACATTCATAAAAAAACTAGATGAAACTACACCATTATAATGGTTCCTAGTTTCACGTTCATGAAAAAACTTGATGGAACTACGCCATTATAATGGTTCCTAGTTTCCCATTCTAATGGTTCCTCGTTTCACATTCATGAAAAAAATGAAACAACTAGATAAATCTACACCGTTCTAATGGTTCATAGTTTCACATTCATAAAAAAACTAGATGAAACTACACCATTATAATGGTTCCTAGTTTCACGTTCATGAAAAAACTTGATGGAACTACGCCATTATAATGGTTCCTAGTTTCCCATTCTAATGGTTCCTAGTTTCACATTCATGAAAAAAATGAAACAACTAGATAAATCTACACCGTTCTAATGGTTCATAGTTTCACATTCATAAAAAAACTAGATGAAACTACACCATTATAATGGTTCCTAGTTTCACGTTCATGAAAAAACTTGATGGAACTACGCCATTATAATGGTTCCTAGTTTCCCATTCTAATGGTTCCTAGTTTCACATTCATGAAAAAAATGAAACAACTAGATAAATCTACACCGTTCTAATGGTTCATAGTTTCACATTCATAAAAAAACTAGATGAAACTACACCATTATAATGGTTCCTAGTTTCACGTTCATGAAAAAACTTGATGGAACTACGCCATTATAATGGTTCCTAGTTTCCCATTCTAATGGTTCCTAGTTTCACATTCATGAAAAAAATGAAACAACTAGATAAATCTACACCGTTCTAATGGTTCATAGTTTCACATTCATAAAAAAACTAGATGAAACTACACCAATATAATGGTTCCTAGTTTCACGTTCATGAAAAAACTTGATGGAACTACGCCATTATAATGGTTCCTAGTTTCCCATTCTAATGGTTCCTAGTTTCACATTCATGAAAAAAATGAAACAACTAGATAAATCTACACCGTTCTAATGGTTCATAGTTTCACATTCATAAAAAAAACTAGATGAAACTACACCATTATAATGGTTCCTAGTTTCACGTTCATGAAAAAACTTGATGGAACTACGCCATTATAATGGTTCAACTTAGTACCGAATGAGAGTTGCAGATAAATTTCACTATTTTTTCCTTTTTTTTTTTTTTTTTGGTGAAAGGTTGAACTGGAATTTTTAGTGTAGTTAAGAGATGTCTGCACCATTAGACCATTTTGACCTATGGTGTTTTTATTTACAATTTTTGTCTCATGTCATGTTATATTACCTTCATAAGAAATTTAATATTAAAAAAACTGATACATAAAAAACTGATGAATTTCTTAAATACAATTTGAAAATTTTAATTTTTAAAACGAAATTTAGCAATTTTTAAAAATGCATCCTCTTTTTAAAAAATTTTCGTTAAGGCTCATTTTTTTTTTCTTGATTCATTACTCATAAGGCAAAACTTTTATGCTTTGAATTTTTTATGTCAAATACTTTTTCAGAAAAAAATAAAAACTGAAGTAACGCCGAAAAACAACGAAAAATTCAAAAAACCTGCAAAAAGAATTTAAAAAAAAAAGTACTTAGGTTATCATAAAAGAAAAGCATAAATTTGTTATGTTTAGTTTCAGGAACATGTGGGGAAAAATCCCCATTATCGATATAAATTTTGAAAAGCCTTTGCATTTAAAGTGAGATGAAATGCGCAAAAAACAAAGCGAGAGAAAACAGCATTTAAAGTTTTCGGCTTGCAAAAACTTTATCAAAATTTCAAGTAAGGAACTTTTTTTCAGTTGGTCACGATGAAATCGCTTCTTCTCGCGTATTTTATCTAAAAAAATAAATATGAGGGTTATATTCAGCACAGTTACGGTTTCGGACTAAAAAGGTGGCAAATCACACCGAAATGAAATGAATGATAAATCAATAAACATTGCTTCAATTTTTCTGAAACTTTCAGGGAACATTTCCAAAGATTTATTTTACTGCTTAAGCCAATAAAAAAAATTTCGGTTTTTCGACATTTTTGGGTGCTGACTCCCCTTAATTGGTCTCATTTCATCTTTAAAGTACCGGGTATAAACTGTATCTGAACTGATAACAAATGACACACTACTAATTTTAGTTGTTGAAAAGATTTATACTTTACAAAATACCAAAACAAAAAAAGAAACATCGTTATTTCATTTGCTCTAACTCACCTTTCGGAGCAGAATTTCTTTCTCTTTTCTCCTCACCCTCTCCAAACCAGGACAAATCCCATAAACTTCATCTTCCTGTTTTTTCTCAGCGGCATCCCTCCCTCGCACAGCAGGAGTGATGGGGCGAAGAAAACCGAAGATTAGGGAGTCCATCTGAACAATACCCATTATTCCCTAGAGTTTGTCCAGATATTTTCCCCAAGGATTCTACTGATGCTTTGTAACAAAAGTGAGCCCAGAACGTTGACGCCTATTGAAAGCTTGGAGAAGGCTCTCCTATTATTCCAAGGCATTTCTTTTGGATTAAGAAATAAGTCCTTACTTACATGTTATAATGCGGAAGTCTGAAACAGACGATTTTGAACATATAAATACATGTAAAAAGTTTGCTTTCTGAAATTTTTCCACCGTTTTATGTGTAGTAATTTTATAAAAACTATGTTCAGAAATTATATTGCTCGAAACTTATTATGCGTACAATATTATTACTATGTATCCCTAATATTATTCCTAATTTCATAGTTTACAGACACAATTTAACCCTTTATAAGGAGACAGGCCTGTAGCCAGATGCTGACTCCAGGGGGGGGGGGGAACTTTTGGACAGGAGGGGCAGACTAATTTTTCAATTTTTTCCAACGTGTTAGAATTTATGCTCCATTTTGGGGTTTTTCTTAAAGTTTAAATTAATAATTAATGCAATAATTTAATTTATTAATTGACTAATTAAACAATTAATGAACCTTATACTAATTTAATTCAATATTGAAATTATTTGGTCTTGAAAGAAATACTTGATTAAAACTTACAAAAAAGGCAGAATTGTTTAAAGCTTATTCTAAGAATATCTTTTGTAAATTAACAAAATATATGAAATAACATTAAAAAGTGAACATATTTTAAAGGTAATTTTAATGTGCACGGTCATTCAAATTAAGATATTGAAGCACAAAACATATATCGGCTCCTTACAATAAAAAAAATTAATGTAGTTGCAATTTTCCTTGTTTGCTCGTATAAGATTTTTTAAGCACTTATTCTAAATTTAAGTTTGCAGTCCTTTTTCTTTCGAATGCTAAGAAAGCTAAATCTGCCATTCTTTCATTCGTCATAAAAATTCTTTGGGAACGATTAACTGCTGTACAACTAGAAAAAGTAGAAGAAATAGCATAGATTTTTAATGTACAATTAATCACGCTAGGACGGGCAAAACATTTTCCAGATCGGGCATTGCCCGTCCTGGCCTCCACCTGGCTACGGGCCTGTAAGGAGAGCGAGAAATATCAACTTTGTTATCTCTGATTAGTTCATACATTTTTAAGGGTGAAGGGTAGTACACTTTTCACCTAATGCATCATGAAAAAAAAAATATTCTATTCAATTCTTGATTCGAGAACAAAAAAAGAGTATCGGTGTAGGGATGGATAGCCAAGTCAAAGGCGAAAGTACCAAATTAAATCCTTGTTTTTTTTTTAATTAATTATATTCAACAGTTGAACACAAACACAACAACTAAATTAAAATTTGGCTGAAAAACATTAATTCGAGCATTCTTGAAGGAGCGTGTCTGGAAAATGCTCCAAGCTCGTTGCTTGAAATCCAAGTTCCAAGTAAGTCTTCTGATTACGTCAGACCAAGGTTGACTGGTTGCATCCGACACGTGTTATGATATGACGTAAGTGAATCACGTGAACAGATTCTCAACACATCATGTTTTCTAAAGTACACTTCGCTGGGAAAACAAAATGGGGCGGCAGGCTGAAAGCCGGTCGGGGAGGGTTTAATAGCCTAAAGGAGTTTTTTTCTTAATACTAATCATAAACTCCAAGTTGTTTTAATATTGCAGTACTCATAAAAAAATGGCTTTATATAAAGGGTTAAAGCATTTGTGCAAACTTTAAGCAAATATGTGGCACCCAGAAGCAAAGGGGTGTCAGTGACAAAATTGAAAATTTGGAGATAACTGGTGCAAATAATAGAGAAAGCACAATTCTATATTGTGACAAGAAATGTTAGTGATGACTCCAACAGGCGCTCCCGCTTTATATAAAGGGTTAAAGCATTTGTGCAAACTTTAAACAAATATGAGGCACCCAGAAGCAAAGGGGTACAAGTGGCAAAATTGAAAATTTGGAGATAGCTGGTGCAAATGATAGAGAAAGCAGCATTCTATATTGTGGCAAGAAATGTTAGTGATGATTCCAACAGGTGCTACGCTCCAGCGTGTTTTAGAAAAAAAATAATATTAAAGGTCCCATAAGATCAAACTTTGAACGCGTCTTAATCAGAATCGTTTTTTGCTCGGTTACTTCCCTTTTCTGCGCACTACCTCATATATGGTGCTTATTTTCAAGTTTAGGCAATTGAGAAGATCAAGTTCATGCGGCGAACAGCATAAATTCGAAAATCATCATCGTGCTGCCACCAGTTTCGCTAAGTATGGCTGCCTGCATCGCAGACTGCCATCTCTAACATTTGAAGAGCGATACCATCACAATGGCTGCGAACTTGTTTTAATTGATGTCCTTGCTAGCTGAACAGTATCCGACCATCTGCTGCAAAGTACTTACCTTTTAAAGCGTAAGGTTTTTTTTTTTTTTTTTTTCCGGAAAAACTGGTAAAAATGAAAGTTTTTTAGACAGAAAATGAATGTAAAGGTATAGTGCAACTTATTTTGTTGCAATTACAGTTGGGGGGGGGGGGTGTCTAAAGAGCGGTGGTGGGGTAATATATATATATATATATATATATAAATGTTTTATATATATATATGCTACGGTAAATCTCCGAAATCGGAGAATGTCGACAATTACCGGTGGATGTCGACATATACCAAGTAGAAAATGTCGACAATCACCGGTGATTGTCGACATTCACAATTTCGCCGTAACAATATATTATACAAACAAAGTAACTTCTCGTTAACTTTCGCCCGTGACAGACACGGGCAAATGCGTTAAGGGTTAATCCCGCTTCTTGATTCTCGGGTTACAGTCCTGCAATACTTTTTTAAAAGGTGGGTTTTTTTTGCACCAATAAAATGTTGCTAATTTGCTTGATACAAAATATAGTTCTTAATTTTACTATATTTTTTCCCAGCTTACTTACACATGTGCCAAAATATAGAAAAGTTAAATACCATTTCTTTTAGTTGACAAAATTTGCCCCATTTTTTTGGTACAGCATAACCGCCAAGTATTTTATAATGCATGGAAGACCTGTCCAGTTGTACCACCGCGTTCAAAACAACGTTTCATCTAACAGTAATACAACATTTGGTTACCCTTTACGGATATTAATTATTTTCGTTTGAAAATATACTTAATTAGCGAACTATACATTACTACGAATACTTCCCAGTAAAACTGCAACACGCATTAAGGGGAGTCAGCACCCAAAAATGTCGAAAAAAACGAAAATAAATTTTATTGGCTTAAGTAGTAAAAAAATCTTTAAAAATGTTCCCTGAAAGTTTCGGAAAAATTGAAGCAATATGTATTGATTTATCATTGGTTTTATTACGTTGTGATTTGCCACCTTTTTATTCCGAAACCGAAACTGTGCTGAATATAAGCCACATATCTAATCTTTTAAATAGAATAAGCGAGAAGAAGCAATTTCATTGTGACTGTAACTGAAAAAAAGTTCCTTACTTGAAATGTTGATAAAGATATTGCAAGCTGAAAACTTTAAATGCTGTTGCTTTCGCTTTGTTTTTTGCGCATTTCATCTCAATTAAAATGCAAAGGCCTTTTTAAATATCAGAAGCAATTTTGTTGTAATTTATTAGACGTAAATCATCAAATTTCCTAGCCATTTTCTGTCAGCGAATGTCAGAGTAACATCCCCAAACGAATAGTGTCTCATTTTCAATTTTGTACACGTTGATAACATATGATAAATACTTTCGTAACTTTCGATTTATTGGATGTGTAACAAGAAACGCAAATGCGTTCTGGAATTGGATTAAAAATTGGCTTATTAGTCGAACACATTTCGGCGATGAACAGTGCACGTTATTTATTCCAGATAAATTTAGTTTCATTCTAATATGATCATGCTAAAGCAAGCATATTTTCTGAAATTCTTATAGTACAGTCAGTTTTATGGTATTTTTACAGACGTAGTTTGGGGAAATAGGGAAAATCTAATCCCATCTTTTTTTTTCTTATTCTTTTCTTTTACCCAGACTCTTTGGTTGAGAGATACGAAAATATCAATGCAGAAGAACAAAATATATTCAAAGAAATTTTAAAGATATGAGAATTAATATTATGAGTTGATATTAACACCAAGCTTTAGAGTCCTGCAGTATACCAGTAGGTAGAAGCTCGATTCCCGCACAACACCGAAAGTGAAGCAACATTGATTGAGGTCAGTGTTTGGGAGGGTGATAACTTCTCGGCGGCTGGTTGCTGTAGGTCCGTGTACGCTAAAGGGAGCTGCTGCACGTTAAATAAGTCGTGGCTACAATGTCCTCCAAGTGAAACAATACCTCTGGGGGTGTCAATCCCATGTGATGGTCTCTCATCTGGAGCTGGTTCAAAAAATTAAGAGCCCTTTCAAAGGAGCCTAAATCGGACTCCTGCCTACAAGGGCCCCGTTAGATTCAGGAGCAGCGTAGCCATTCTTCCTCGCCACGCGCTAGGACACGACAACAACAACACCAACCAAGCTTTAGATAAATATTCTTGGTTTTCTACGTAGTAAAAAATAAATCAGTGTCTCTGTTTATAACTATGTAAAATAATTCGTGTGACATAGATATCAATTTCGGTTTCTTTCTCCTTGCTTTCAGAATCATTGTCTCTTGTATTAAACCTTTTTCATCTTAAAAAACGACTGTCATTTTTAACAACTGCTTTTTATCCGATTTGGTATCCCTAACAATGATTTCTTGCAGTTTAGAAAAATAATGTTTCATAATTAAATAAATTAGCAATGGTTTAATAGAATACTTTTTAACCCTCCAATTACCTCCACAGGAAATTTCGTAGGAAAAATTATAATAATAATAATAATAATTTTAGTCAAAACAGTGTTAATTTGGTTCAGACAACATAAGTATAAAAGAAAAATTAGGAAAAAAAATTATTTTATTTACTTTTTTAATGGTAGCATATATGCTACCATGGGCAGATAAGGGTACGAATCGAATTCTTGCACAGTTTTCAAAACACTTCATTTTAAAGTTTTTAACTATATTTTCATATGAAAGCTCTTATACGATTTCTCCATTTATGAAAACACAGTTACATATTGTAATGGACGTAGGGGATTGTTGTCACATATTTTCGTTTCTAGTTTTTGTAATTTTTTTGTTAGTGTATACAAACATTTTCATTTACGAATTTCGTAAGTTAGCATGTTATCTACATGACACCACTGTGTGGACAGTGTTTCTTATTAAAAAAAAAAGATTAAATTTACTAGTTTAAAAAACTCCTTTCAAATGTAATAACTTACCCCTATCAAGGGTTAATTGTCGCATGTAATAGGATTGTTTGTCACATACATTTTAAATAGGTAAAAGACTTGAACATAATGTTTAGTTTTTAGCCTACTTTCCCGTAAAAGTAAAAAAAATAATAATAAAGCATGAAAGAAAGCTTAATGTATCGTGAAAATATCGTTAGAAATCAAGAAAAGTCAAAAATAAGTGAAGTAATTAAATAAAGATTGAAAAATAAAAAATTTGAAAGTAGGGTATTGAGATGGGGAAAAAGTCTGTCGGTCTGTCTGTCTGTCCCCCCCTAATAACTTTTAAACGAATTGTCCGATTGGAAAAATTCTTTTTGCATTCGAAAGATCTCGGCGAGGACATCTCATTTCCATATTTTACTTTTTGATTTGAACAATTTTTCGTTCAATTTTGAACAGTTCAAAAAATTTTAACATTAGCGCCTATGGGTGAAAATGAAGCAAATTCTGTAAACTCTGGGCACAAGAGCCAAGTTCCTATTGCAAGCTCACTGGAAGAAGTTCTTGGCGTGAAATATTGATTTGAACAATTTTTGTTCATTTTTGAACAGTTCAAAAAAAATTAACATACCGCCTTCGGGGAAATTTCAATCCTATATAATTTCTGATCTAACGGACCGATTTGCTTGAAACAAACTTTATCGAAAAGCTCTTATGACATAGAACATGTACAAATAGAAAGTTCATCCAGAACTAACGAGCCTATTTTCCTATGAAATTTTTTGATCGGGATTTTCAAGAATATTTTTTAATTAATGAATGATTAAATGAATAAGCAAAAGAATGAATGAATAAATGAGTGAATAAATACATGAATGACTTAATAAATAATGATTGAATAAATATGTATTAACCGTTGAAAAAGGTATATTTGAAGCAATTAAGAACTAAAGCTAAACGAGAAAGACAGAGAGAGAGAGATAGCTAGATTATGAATTTGAATTCGGTGTAGACGGGAAAGTAGGCTCGTATAGTTCTAGACGGAACTTCTTGTTATTCATGAAATCAAAACTAAAAATAAATGCGCAGGGACTATTAAAGAGAATATTAAAGACACAATAAAAAAAATTGTTGTTGGAAAATAAATGACTTCACACGCTATAAATTTCTTTTTTGCAATAACCGACTCCTTCGCATCCAATCGCTGTTGACTCACTACTGACACTAAAATACAACTGAAAGCGATACTTCAGATCCATGCGAGCACTGCATGCGAAGATATAAAACATGTGACGATCAACCCGCGCGACTTCCAACCCCACTCTTCCCTATTTGTCATATTTTATATCTGACCTAAGTATGCCTCTTGGGCAAATGTGATATCTTTGTCACTAAAAATAAAACGCTTGTCGGTGATATCCTCATCCGGGTTAAAACTGAGTGTTGAATTTATTTGAAACTTTTTCATATGATTCTTTTTACTCCTACTTTTTATCATTGTTTCACGGAAGAAATAACATTGGAAAATTATTTCCAGTTTTTGAGAAATAAAAACCTGCTAAAGTTACAACCATAAATTACATTTAAAACACTTGTAATGGTAATTTAAGAAAGAAAACTAAAATTAAAATAAATCCTCAATACGAAAGCCCTTTTTAGCCTACTTTCCCATAAGCGTAAAAAATAAATAAATAAAGCATGAAAGAAGGCTTAATGTATCGTAAAAATATCGTTAAAAATAAAGAAAAGTCAAAAAAAAGTGAATTAATTAAATAAAGATTGAAAAATAAAAAAATTGAAAGTAGGGTTTTGAGATGGGGAAAATGTGTGTCTATCGGTCTGTCCCCCCCCCCTAATAACTTTTGAACGAATTGTCCGATTGGAAAAATTCTTTTTGCATTCGAAAGATCTCGGCGAGAACATCTCATTTACATATTTTACTTTTTGATTTGAACAATTTTTCGTTCAATTTTGAACAGTTCAAAAAATTTTAAAATTAGCGCCTATGGACAAAATTGAAGCAAATTATGTAAACTCTGGGCACAAGACCCAAGTTCCTATTGCAAGCTTCTTGGAAGGAGTTCTCGGCGTGAAATATTGATTTGAACAGTTTTTGTTCATTTTTGAACAGTTCAAAAAAAAAATTGCGGCATTTTTCCATTACTCTGGCGCATGCGATAAAGTCGCCAATAATGATGCAACTAACGCCAAACGGAATATCGTCGTTGTTCTCCTTTTGCGTGTTCCGTCGCCAAAAATTTTGTTCGGCGAGATTTGCGCCTTGATAATGAAAAGGTACTAAATTAACATTAGCGCATATGGGAAATTTCGATCCCATATAAATCCTGATCTAAACGACGGATTGGCTCGCAACAATCTTTATCAGAAAGATATTACGCTGTAGAACATGTACTGATACGAAGTTCAGCAAGGACTGAACAAGCCTGTTTCCCTATGAAAATAGCCTGTTTTCCAATAAATAAATAAATGAATGAATGAATGATGGGTTCGCTCATTCGCAAACAGTTTGGGAATCCGATGTCTCCAATTTTTGATTTGCGTGTGTATATCTTTCTGTTTTGTAACCACTGCTTAAGCCAGTGGTCTTTTTCTTCTTCGTTTATATCCACATGCAGATTTGAACTGATAAATCTTTATTCATATTTTAACAACAACGTACTACCGGCAAGGTTTCGCAACGAAGATGGACGCCCGATTCTTCTTGAAGCGCTTGAAAATTACGGTTAGTTAAACGTTCTTTAGAATAAACATAGAATAAACGATTTTTTCGCAAGCAGCGGTTTGAGTACCATCTTTCCAATGGTTATTCAACTGTTGTAATTAAATATGGTAAAATAACAATCAAATAAATGGTTATTCTGCTATTTTCTTACGGAAATTTTTAACAGTGTGTGTCTGCCATGCAGCAGCAACGTTCGCATTAATTTCGTTTATTCATTTTTTGTTTAAATGTATTCTGTTCTTAAAGTCGTATTTTTAATGTGTTTTGGATGTACGTATTAAAAATTATATTTTATATATTGCAAGTATTTTATTGTAATATATATAGCTTTTTTTTAATAAACGCTGTTCTCTACCTTAATAACTATCATGGAAAATGGTGTTGTTTATATTTCCTATGCGTCCTAGTATTTTTATATAATCTATTAGTATTCTATTGTATATAATAAAGCTATATTCGCAGTGGTGCGCAAATGGTTTGCAAGAATATTGGTGGTACGCGAAAAAAAAAAGATTGGAAACCTCTGATCTAATGTATTGGTCTGTTGTGCAGCGCATGGATATGAATGGTTTATTTCAGAAACCCATCAACTGCCTTTTTTTTTTTTGCAATGTAGCTTTTTACGAGTTCAGAAACTTACACTACAAATACAAGTTTTAGTGCAGAAAATAATCAACTGTGATTGTGTCTTACGAGTCATTATTCAAACTCGATTTCAAGTTCAGTGGAAAATTGTGTCAAAGGACATTACATAGAGTGTTTCCTGTAATAAATCCAAATGGAGCCAATTCAAGCAACGTCATTGGTCACGCGGCACCGATGTAAACAAAGGAAGCAGTAGCATCGCTTTACATCGAGTTGGACAAATCTAATTAAAAACTAGGCCTAAATAAAATTATTCTACATTACATAAATTAATACTAAATACAACACTATAACTATTGTAATAATGAATAAATTTCTTTTATAATGATTAAATCAAATGTAAATACTGGATTATAATCAGAAAAAGCTGTGAAAATAGTTTCAAGATAACTAATTTTTTGCCTAGTGAACTCCACTTAGAACTCAATTGAAAATCTTATTCAACAAAGAGCGGATATCACGGGACAACGATGATCGTTCATGAGTCCCTCTAGCTGTGAATTGCCTCCATTACAAGTTTAGTAGAAAATTATGTCGAGTGGCATTACATAGCGTGTTTCTGTAGCAAATTCAAATCCACTTCTGTTACATATTTCATTTATCTTTATTATATTTCATATTTATTTATATATTCTGTTTATTAATAATCGTCTGCAGTTCTTAATATTTAAAATAATTACTTTCACTTCCAATACTTTTACTGCTGTTATTTATCGTTTGTCTTACCGATTCCTTTCCCTCTCCTTAGAATTACAAATGCAGAAGCTACGCCGCATATATATGTTGTATATCATGTATATATGAATGTATTGTAAAAAAAATGCAGTAATGTGTGCGTCAGGATTGCATCAAAGTATTATTCAAAGAGTTTCTACAGTATTTTAACAGTACAATTCCACCCAACTACAAGAACTCTCCTTTCAAACACTAAACTATATTACGGTTATAATGTCTATAATTATCCTTTGTGATAGGGAAGGACTTTATACTGTTGCAAATTATATTTCCCAGTAAGGGTAGACATTCATTTTTATCACTAGGTTGCCGAAAAAGTACCTGTAAGTGAAACTGATACTCAAGCCAGTAAAAATAAAATTTTTGTCCCGTTATCAAACAACTAGCAAGAAACCCCTTCTATTTATTACTTATTTACGCAATATTTTTTGCTGACTTAACCCATTAATGCTTGTCGTCTCTTTTTAGGGACAGTCTGAAAAGTACGTCTGAAGCACCCAAAAATAAACATTTCAACAAAAAATTGTTTTAATGTATTCATAGCCTTAAAATAACTGGTTAGGAATACATTAACTTCTTCAGACCCCAGAACTAATCACAAACAATTTTGACGCAATTTTTCGGTACTCTGATTTAAAAAATGATTGCAAAACAAAATAACTAAAAATTTTTTTTAATTTTAATTAATAATTAGTTTAAAAAATAATGAATGCTCAATTTCCATATTTTCCATGTTTAAAACGAAGTAAACAATCTGTTGATTATTTTTTTAAAAAATCGTTTGTTTTAGCTTTCAAATTGCACAAACAGTAGTTAATAAACAGTGTTTTAAAATGTACCCAATTGGGTACACTTGGAATGAAGAGGTTTGAACAATTTTTTGTTGAAATGTTTATTTTTGGGTGCTTCCGACGTACTTTTCAGACCGTCCCTAAAAAGAGACGGCAAGCATTAATGGGTTAAGTCAGTAATTTTACTGGCTTTTATTTTTACTGGCTTGAGTATCAGTTTCGCGTACAGGTACTTTTTCAGATCGTCCCTTAAAAGAGACGGTAGGCATTAACGGAAAGTAAAAAAAAAAGTCAGGCCTTTTTGGGTAAATGTGCTCTTAGAATATCTTATATTTCAGGAAGCTTATCTCAACATTGATGATAATTCATTTTATGAAACAGAATTACACACCATTAACTTTCATTCTAAAACACGATCCTATGCTTTCAGAAGCAGGTATCAAAACATCACAGCATCAAAGGAAGACACAGGGGTTTTGTTCCATTCTATCTTCTCTTAATGGAATACCTAACTCCATGCCTTTCGTTCGAATAGAATCAAGTTTCTCTTCTTGAGAAGATCATCACCTTATCTTTATTTCGATTACTCTTCTTCCGAACAATATACGTCCAGAATCCCATTCAAAATAATATCAGTAGAAAGGGAAATGGTTATCTGTTGCTGGTAATGTACGGTTCTTCTTATTTATTTATTTATTTATTTCTCCGCTTTTGCAATGAAGACATCGAAAACATAATCTTAGCTTAAACCTTTTTTGAAAAAAAATTTCTGGGTCATTTTCCTCAGAAGTATAGCATTAAGAAAACATTATTACACTTGTTTCTTCGTTAAACTAGGGACGCTTTAGCCCTCTCGTGCATGTAAACCTCATATGAGGTGACATAAATTTTTGCTTCAAGTTTTGATGCAAATTCGTGTTTGTGCTGCAATTTTAATGTCGTCCTCATCTGGAGACTCCAAACAGTTCTTGGAAACCATAAAAAAGTCATAAGGTGTCCAAGATAGTCAAATAATTAAGATCTCTTTAGAAGTCCATGGGAGGATTCAAGAAAGATGAGAAAATCTCGATTTTCAATCAAATTATGTTTATTTATTTTGAAGCGTGTATTACATTACTGGGTAGTTTGGCATTATTTTGTAGCTTCTTATTCCTTAGAAATTAAGTTTGAACATTCAGTTTTACCGTGTTTATTATTATGTTAAATTAATATGACAAAAAAGCATAAAACGTTTTCATACAAGGACTCAAAATTTTGACTATACAGGACAAAAATTTCCAAAATAAATTAGTACACTACAATCCTGAGATACTAAATTGGTTTGCAGCATATGCATTTTCTTTATATAGCACAAATAAATAAATGCATGCGTGAGAGGGTTAAATGGTTCGTTACTATTCGAAATTCGGTGGGCCTGATGAATGTTTTGAATAGAGTCCAAATTTATTATTTCATCTTTTCATGTGTGAGAAAATCAAAGTGAGAAATTACAGTACATTTAATAAGAGATTTTCTTCGTTATATTAGAAAGGGGTTATTCCGGCGTTTCTCAACCTTTCAGATATTTGCGGCCCAATTTTCTATCATAATTTTCATCATGCCCCCCTTACCATAAAATGTATACAACAATAATGTATACGAGTACTGATTCTGTTTTGGAATTATTTTTTATTTAGGCAGTTAGTTAGAGTAAAAACAGGTAATTATAGTAATAAAATTAATTTAGTAATAAATCACTATTTGAATTTTGGGCAGGAGTAGAAGATGATTTTTCTGCACTAAAAACAAGAGCATTTCGCATTCTATTGCCATTTTCAACGTCCTCAACAACTTTTGTGAAACTGGATTTTCTGCTGTGGCTTCTTTGAAGACAAACTATAGATCTCTGCTAAATATAGAAACAACTGAGGATGGCTATTTCTAATATTAAGCCTTCCTTCGAAAAACTTTGCTTTGAAAGACAGATTTAAGGAAGTTACTAATAGTTATTAAATTTGTTTCTAATTTAGTATGTTTTGATTAAGAAAGTTTTAATTTAGTGATTTGTTTTACTTTAATAAGTTATAAGGTATGTCGAAATGCATTTTGTTTTTGATGTGTATGTGTGCTTTCCTTTCAGTTAGTTATCATTTTTTTAAAGTAATGTTTTCTCTTGGATATTCTCGCGCCCCCCTTCTCGTGTCTTCGCGCTCCACTAGGGGGGGGGGGCGCGTACCACAGGTTGAGAATCTCTGGGTTATTCATAAATGATGTCACGCTTCGAAGGGGGGGGGGTCGAGAAATTGTGACAATTTGTATGAATAATATTTAGTTTCCAAAGGTCATGTTGAATTTACTATGATAGGTAAATCGGAGGTTTAAGAAAGCTTTGGAATCCAACTTATGAATATTTTTCTATATTTATTAAAAAGTGTTTATTTCATTCATTGATAAAATAAATGTAAGAAGTAACCTTTGTGCTAGCTATAAAATGGATCATAGTTTCACCTCCAATTGCGTTTTACTTCGTTACTAAAATAAATTACATTTTAAAAAAATTAGGACACAACTGCTTTTTTGCTATCAATAACCAGAAAATATAATAAATAGTAATAAAAATGCCAGTAAAATAAAATATAGTGAAACCTGTGTAAGTTGACCACTTGCGGTGCCGCACTTTAGTGGTCAAGTTAGACAGGTGGTCAAATTATAGAGAAGTGGAGGGTTTTTTTTTTTTGTCATTTCTTACACTATGCGTTTATTAATAAAATTTCCTAAAAATACATAATTTTTCGTAATGTCTATCAGATAGAAGAAAAAGAAAAAAAGTAACCTATTTAAAGAACGAAAATGCTCATAGTAGTTTTCACATATGGTTAACTTACTAAAAGGTCCAAGCAAACTTTATATAGATGTTTCATCCGTCCAGACAAATACTAATCTAACATTATAGCATAAAAAACATCCTGGAGAAGTTGTTTTAGTTTTTTTAATCTTTGCAAACAAATAAATATAGAAATAATTAGGTGATCAACTTGCAAAGGGCTTTTTATAATACTCCCACCCAAATTTGGCGTACATAAGTGGTCAACATAGATAAGTGGTCAAGTTTCAAAAGTTTCCCCACATTATGTAATGTCTTGCTAATTTCGCTCCTGACAAAAGTGGTCAACTTAGAGAGGTGGTCAACATTACAGGCCATTACTGACCAACTTTCCATTGTCCTCTCCAGAGCGTCAAGTTTATCTCCCAATTTTTTCGCCAACAGTTACCGTATTTAGGCGAATCTAATGCGCCTCCCCGTTTTAAAACTTTAAAATAATAACAAAATTGTTTGTCGGCGAATCAATTTGGTTGACGTCATCGGCGAACTGCTGACCAGTTTTGCACTCGAATCTAATGCGACATCGTATCTAATGCGCATCCCCGTTTTAAAACTTTAAAATAATAACAAAATTGTTTGTCGGCGAATCAATTTGGTTGACGTCATCGGCGAACTGCTGACCAGTTTTGCACTCGAATCTAATGCGACATCGAATCTAATGCGCATCCCCGTTTTAAAACTTTAAAATAATAACAAAATTGTTTGTCGGCGAATCAATTTGGTTGACGTCATCGGCGAACTGCTGACCAGTTTTGCACTCGAATCTAATGCGCATCCCCGTTTTAAAACTTTAAAATAATAACAAAATTGTTTGTCGGCGAATCAATTTGGTTGACGTCATCGGCGAACTGCTGACCAGTTTTGCACTCGAATCTAATGCGACATCGAATCTAAGGCGCATCCCCGTTTTAAAACTTTAAAATAATAACAAAATTGTTTGTCGGCGAATCAATTTGGTTGACGTCATCGGCGAACTGCTGACCAGTTTTGCACTCGAATCTAATGCGCACCCTAGTTTTGAATACTACATTTGTCCAAAAAACGATGCGCATTAGATTCGCATAAATACGGTAGTTTCCTTACCCTCGCCAAGTAAAGACAAGGAGATTAGGAAAACTGGAGGTTTGAGAGTCAATTTAAGCAATAGGCGTGATACTTTTCAGTACATCTTCGTGTTTTCCCTTGGATTTCGCTCACATTCAGTGATACAAGTAAATCTGGGCTGATGGTGTGACTCTTCTGGTATCTCTCAGGAGAATGTCTTTGCTTGAGCTTTATTTTTTGGTAGCTGAAACAAGCCCTCACTTCAGTGCTAAAGGGAGATAGAGAGATAATCAAAAGAAGGTTGCAGCTCAAAAATCAACAAATATAAAAAAGTAACTAATAAACCCAATAGCATTATAATGTACGATATTAAAACTATTCCATAGCCGTGTTTCAGGATTGAAAGAAAAAATTTATGAATGCATAAAGCTCTGAGCTTCGGAACGTAAGTCATTCGAGTGAAGAATTCAAACGCAATAAAAACGAACAGAATAAAAAAAAATGATAAAACGTTGAGCTTTGTGCGGTGCATTTAAAACTCCTAAACAGCTAAACCCCTTAACGCATTCGCCAGTTTCTGACACGGGTGAATGTTACCGGCAAATTTGCACATGCCCGTGTCTGACACGAACGAATGTTACCGTCAAACTTGCACATGCCCGTGTCTGACACGAACGAATGTTGCCGTCAAACTTGCACATGCCCGTGTCTGACACGAACGGGCGAACTTGTTCTCGCGAATTTTATTTGCACATGCCCGTTCTGACACGAATTTGCGTAAATATTGTCTGACATCAACATTTTACGCACATGCCCGTGTCTGACACGAACGAATGTTGCCGTCAAACTTGCACATGCCCGTGTCTGACAGAACGAATGTTGCCGTCAAACTTGCACATGCCCGTGTCTGACACGAACGAATGTTGCCGTCAAACTTGACATTTTGACAGTTTTTCCGAAAACCGCCGGGAATGTTGCCGTCAAACTTGCACATGCCCGTGTCTGACACGAACGAATGTTACCGGCAAATTTGCACATGCGCGGGTCTCACACGGGCGATCTTGTATCTCGCGTTATTTTATTTCTAATGCCCGTTTGCACTTTGCTTTTATAATATTTTTTTACATAACTTTTACCCCACCCCCGCTCTCTAGTCACCCCCTACAACTGAAAATGCCAAAACCAATTATACTATACCTATATATTCATTTTCTGTCAAAAAAAAAAACTCGATTATTTTTTACTAGTTTTTCCGAAAAAAACTCGTGCTTCAAGGAGTTAAAAATGCAAATAGCAACACGAGTACCAGACACATGTTTCGGATATACAAGGTACCCTTTTTCGATGCAAGAGAAGTGAGCGTGTGCATGAAAAAACATCCAACAAAATCGAATTAATAGTAATGCCAACATCAGGCAGGTTTCGAAGGAGAAGTAAAACGATTATTTCTCTCTGGACAAAGTTAATGAGCCAACAGCACAAATGGCAACAAGAAGTTCCTTCTAGAACTATACGAGCTTACTTTCCCGTATACACAAATTTCAAATTTATAATCAGCTATCTCTCTCTCTCTTTCTCGTTTAGATTTAGTTCTTAATTGCTTCAAATATATCTTTTTCAACGGTTGCATAGTCATTCACTCATTCATGTATTTATTGACTCATTTACTTTTACGGGAAAGTAGGCTAAAAAATATTGCATACACAGACTTCGGGGGCTACACTGAACCCTTTTATCATTGAATAAATTTTAGAGTTTCTGCCATGCACTTTGTGAACACTTGGGTTATGCACATCCCGAAGTTAACAACTATAACATTAGTAAAATGGTTTCTTGTAACTTCGAAAAACGTGATTATGAATTTTTACCCCTCGGCAATTTACGTTGTAATAAATGTTCCGTATAAAGGTGAAAGTTATACTATTTAAATACGAAATTATACAAAATAAAAGAACGAAAGACAAAAAAGCAAAGCCGGTAACTTTCTTTAAAGATACACGTTGAATTTTTAGCCTGGTTATTTTAAATTGATGTTGATTTGTCGGTGACGGGGAGATTTACAAATTGGAAGGATTGGATACTTCGATACTTTCCTAGGGCAGTAAATTTTAGAAATCTGCAAAATTTTATCCAAGGAGTTATAAAAAAACTTAGCAGTATGACATGTAGTTCAGTTACGCCCACAGATATGAAACATGTCTGTACTTTTTATGTATTAAGTGCTGCCATGTTTTTCAGCTTTTAAATCTACCATTTTCTTGGTTGGATCGCTACGGGATATTTGATGTTAGACCTTCACAAAGTACTTTGGTTGAACATAGAGTTAATCTAGCACATAAATTCCTATGCATTTGAATTATAATTTTTTGACTTTAATAACTTAATTTACTTCTGATAGTGTAATAAGAATGAGAATATTAACCTAAGTGCTTCTGATAGATTCATAAGAACTTGTGATAGCTTCTAGAAACTTTTTCCTTTTTTTCAGAGTCAAGTATCAGAAAAAATATTTGTTCTTTTTTTCTTTTCTCAACGAGACGAACAACGCACAACTGAGTTTGTTGCATATGAAAACAATTTCGGACAAGGTTGGAATTTCTGTCTTTCTTTTAAGACAGTAATTAACTTGAGGGAAGATGTTTCCAACTGAAATTTAAATAATGCTGCTCATAAATAGGCTACGCTGGTAATTAGAATTTGTCACAAGTACGAAAAAAGTTACTTGAGATTAGAGTAACCTTTTTTTTTTTTTTTCATTTCTCAAAACTTTGAAGAAAGTGTTATTTATGTGCGTGCATTTGTTTTTGAAATTAAAATGTGTTGAACGAATTAAGAGCTTGTTAACTAAAATTGTTAAATATTTCAGTTTTCTTTTTTTTATGATTAAAATAGTTTGATATTTTGTTAAGAAATATACGTAAATTTAATTGAACCACTCAATAACGATGAATAATTTGGAATTATAAAGAACGGCGAGGAACAAAACCAAAAATCTAAATAAACGGACTTGAACCTCTCTGTTTTGGCCTTGCATCATAGTGAAGTTGAAAATTGTGAACAAAAACACGGCATTTTTGTTAAATTAATGTCTTATATTTTGGCGGAAGGTGGTTTACAAACACTAGCCCATGAGCTATCTTTATTTCTTCTTCTCATTCTCCTTGAACATTCCATCCTTTTAGTTCTTTTAACTATTCAGTGCTCAAATGTTTTTTCTTTTTTCTTTTACGCTTTAAATAACATCAAAAACAGGTGTTCTTACATTGTTGCTGCTAAAAATTACCATCATTTTTAAACACTTGAAAACCTCGAAACACATTTGTCAAAGAAAGAACTCTCCATCAATCAGTTTTGGGTCTACTTTCCCGTAATAGCAAAAAATAAATGAATAAAGCATGAAAGAAGGCTCGTAAAAATATCGTTAAAAATAAATAGAAGTTTTTGAAAAGTGAAGTAATTAAGTAAAGATCGAAAAATAAAAGAAATGAAAGTAGGGTTTTCAGGTGGGGGAAAATGTCGGTCGGCCTGCCGCTCAGTCTGTCTGTGTTGATCTGTCTGTCCCCCCTAGTAACTTTTAAACAAATTGTAAGATTCGAAAAATTCTTTTTGCATTCGAAAGATCTCGGCAAGGGCATCTCATTTCCATGTTGTACTTTTTGAGTAGAACAGTTCAAAATTTTTTAACATTAGCGTCTGTGGGCAAAAATGACGCAAATGATGTAAGCTCTGGGTACAAGATCCAAGCTTCTGCGAGAAAGCTTATTGGAAGAAGCTCTCGGCGTGAAATATTGATTCGAATAATTTTTGTTCATTTTTGAACAGTTCAAAAAAAATTAACATTAGCGCCTGCGGGGAAATTTCGAACCCATATAAATCTTGATTTAACCGACGGATTTGCTTGCAAATAACTTTATCGGAAAGATGTTACGATGTACAATATGTACAGATACGAAGTTCAACAAGAACTGAACGAGCCTATTTTCCTACGAAATTTTTTGATCGGGATTTTTAGGGATATTTCTCAACGAACAAATGAATGAAAGAGAGAAAAAAAGAAAGAATGAAGGAAATAATGAGTGAAAGAATGAATGAATTAATGAATGAGTGAGTGAATAAATGATAAAATAAATAAATTAGTGAATAAATAAATAAATACATGAATGAGTAAATGAATGAATAAATGAAAGAATGAATGAGTAAGTGAATGAATATGTATTATCCGTTGAAAAAGGTATATTTGAAGTAATTAAGAACTAAAGCTTAATGAGACAGAGAGAGAAAGAGATAGCTAAATTATACATTTGACTTTGGTGTTTTCGGGAAAGTAGGCTCGTATAGTTCTAGACGGAACTTCTTGTTAATATTGAAAAGAAAAATATCAAGGCTTGGGATCAGATCGGTTAAACATCAAATTAAAAAACTTTCGCCACGTACTGAAAATTTTCTCTACCACAACAAAAACAGAAAAAGTTAAAGATGAGCTTCTTGACTATGTTTTGATTTTGAATATCCCCTCTCTAATTTCTCTTGAGAAAGAGGATAATTAGATTTGCTTTTCACTTTTTTTTTTCTAATCGCTCTTCAGTTTTCCTCTGCAACCAGCTACATTTTAAAGAATTCCGAGAGCTTTATGAAAAATACTAGTGACGTAAGTAAATTATCTTGTTTTACAAGATAGTCTGACGAACAACGATTAAGAGTATATGATAGTTTTCTTCGGGAATACTTATCAGGCTTGTGCAGTTGGGAACTGTCCTATTGGTGTCGGACTTTGTAATAATAATATGCGGTATTTATGTTTTTTAGCCTACTTTCCCGTAAAAGTAAAAAATAATAATAATAAAGCATGAAAGAAGGCTTAATGTATCGTGAAAATATCGTTAGAAATTAAGAAAAGTCAAAAATAAGTTAAGTAATTAAATAAAGATTGAAAAATAAAAAATTTGAAAGTAGGGTTTTGAGAGACATATCTGTAGCTTATTTTTTTTTTTTTAAATTTAATTTTAATGTGCTTTCCCTTTTTGAGAAAAATGGCGGACAAGTTGGCCGAAATTGCATGTTTTTGCCCTATATCTTGTCTTTAACGCTTAGTCTCATAAAGTAGCATATATGCTACCTGGGATTTTCCCCTACTTTCTATTTAACAAGAAGTTCCGTCTAGAACTATACGAGCCTACTTTCCCGTATACACCAGCTTCAAATTTATAATCTAGCTATCTCTTTCTCGCTCTTTCTTATTTATCTTTAGTTCTAATTATTGAAAATATACCTTTTTCAACGGATAATACATATTCATTCACTCACTCATTCATTCTTTCATTTATTCAGCCATGCATTTATTCATTCATTCGTTACCTCATTCAAGTGTTTATTCATTCATTTACGCATTCATGTATTTATTCACTCATTTATTTATATTTTCATTTATTCAATAATTTATTCATTCATTCTTTGCCTCATTCATTTATTCATTCTTTCACTCTTTCATTTATTCATTCATTCATTATTTCACTCTTTCATTTATTCATTCATTCATTATTTCACTCATTGAGTCACTGAGAAATATCCTTGAAAATCCCGATCAAAAAATTTCATAGCAAAATAGGCTCGTAAGTTCTGGATAAACTTTCTATTTCTACATGTTCTACTTTATAAGAGCTTTCCGATAAAGTTTGTTCCAAGCAAATCGGTCCGTTAGATCAGGATTTATATAGGGTTGAAATTTCCCCGTAAGCTCTGTGTTAATTTTTTGAACTGTTCAAAAATGAACAAAAACTGTTCAAATCAATATTTCACGCCGAGAACTCCTTTCAATAAGCTTGCAATAGGAACTTGGCTCTTGTGCCCAGAGTTTACAGAATTTGCTTCAATTTTGTCCATAGGCGCTAATGTTAAAATTTTTTGAACTGTTCAAAATTGAACAAAAAATTGTTCAAATCAAAAAGTAAAATATAGAAATGAGATGTCCTCGCCGAGATCTTTCGAATGCAAAAAGAATTTTTCCAATCGGACAATTCGTTCAAAAGTTATTAGGGGGGGGACAGACCGACAGACAGACCGACAGACACACTTTTTCCCCATCTCCATACCCTACTTTCAAATTTTTTATTTTTCAATCTTTATTTAATTACTTCACTTATTTTTGACTTTTCTTGATTTTTAACGATATTTTCACGATACATTAAGCCTTCTTTCATGCTTTATTATTATTTTTTTTTACTTTTACGGGAAAGTAGGCTAAAAAGTAACGTCAGCGCGTATGTTGCATTATTATTTGCTGGCCCTTATTCTCATAAAGTAACATATATGCTACTTTATGAGAATAAGGGGTAAGCTGAAATATTTCTAAGAAAGATGGAGAAACCCAAGTAATTTATTGTGTAGCACTTTATGGTGAACACATGTACTCTACCAGAAAGTGAGTAAACCTTTGGTTTTATTTTCCTTTTATTGGAATTAAATCCACAATTCTAGAAAAATCGAATTTTTGTAGTCGTAAACTCGAGAGTACTGTACTTTAACAATTTTCATGATGGACATTGTTGTATTTTTTTTTTTTAATACCTAAAACATCTAGTTTCTATAGATATCTAACACTTTTATATTGCATGAGTAGAATTCTCAAGAGCAAAATTATTCAATAACATCAATTTCTTGGTATTTTGAGGTGGCATGCAAACTTAGAGGACCTGTATATTTACATATAAGTGGAGTAGGTAGCTAAAAATTTGGACTTTTTCATGCCTCTATAACATCATTCTGTGTGCCAAATTTGAAAAAAATCGGAGTTGGTCATGCAACCAACTTTTATTTTTTTTAAGTGAGTTGGTATGAAATCACTCAGTTATTAACAGTTCCCTTGAACAAAAAAAATATTTCTTTTAATTTCAATATATACCTTTTCTCATTTTTAATGAAGTAAATAAACTAATTAATTACAAAAGTTGTGCTTGGGGTACAGAATTTTTGCTAAAAAAATCTTTTCTACTCTGATATTTTGTTCATGTTAATATATCTGGGGAAACAATCACGGTTTTCAGAAGGGAAAAATGTAAAGTGCTATTAAAACTAATCAATTTCCCAAAGCAAGTTTTCTGTTGCTTGTTGCTATTCAGCATTAAAAACGATAGCATTTTTTTTTCGTAATTTTTCTTGGATATATTCTCAAAGTTTGAACAAAAGAAGCTTAAAGTAGTTTTCTTTGAGAAAGAAAGTATTCTTCGCAATTTTCTCGTTAATTGCTTGCTTAAAATTCATTAAACAAAGCTTAACATGCAACTAAAAATGTAGTAAAAGTAATAATTTATGCTTTAAAAATGTCACCAATCTGTAAATTATTATTCTTACTATTATACAATTTTTTTAACACAATTTATCTTTTCTTAGAGTACAGCTTTAGGGTTCGAATCTTTTCTCCAAATCATGAATTAATTGGTTGGCCTTAAAGAAAATATTTTGTGTTAGAGTTTGATGCCATAAAAGGCATACACTGTAAAAAGAAATTCCTGAAAATAACGGAAAACGTACGGCAGCAAAGTTGCCGGAAATATTCTATATAAGTTTTCTGATAATATTTTCCCAAGATTTGACAGAACTTACACTCCTTTTTTGATCCGTTAATCCAAATCAGGTTGTGAAAATACAGCAACCGTAAAACGGAAAAGTTCCGTTCTAGTATTTTCAGGACGTGATATTTCCGTTTTTGGAAGAAAAAACCATGTATTGAAGCACTACGGAAATCTTCTGTTAAAATCAGTCAAAAAACAATCTGAAAATAAAGGTTTTTTAACAGTGTAGTACATAAGATCGTATTTTACGTAACAAATTTGCACGAATTTAGTTATTTTTTCGGTTATTTTTGTCTCATAAAAGTATGAAACTAAAACTGAAGATTTCGACATTTTTGAATGTTTTTTTTAAGATGAATTCCATGTAAAAGTGGATATTTGGGAAACATTAAAATGAAAATTTTTAACAAGTATTACTTTCTAATGTTTTTTGGGATACAGAAGTTATTTACGTGGTTAAGGTAGCAAGCACTCCTTCCTACCCCCTTGTAATAAAGAACTTGTTCACAATAAACAATTTGGCTGTCACTAGATGCATATTAGTTTTTCTTTTGTGTTGCGTCAGTTACTACTATTTTTGGAATGCATAAATGATTAGCCTAACACCAAAGAATAACACACGTGTATATCTTTTTAAGCATGCATTACTTTTCATATAAACAAAAATTTCCTTGTCACAAGTTCATAATTCACATATTTCTGAATTTCTTTTGTATTTTCCAGTACATATGTCTATTTCATGTTGCGTCAGTTACTGCAATGTTTCTATAATTTTTTTCTCATTACGAGTAAAGTAACAGGGTTCCAAATAAGGTTGCGTATTAATGTAGCTGTAGAAGACAGTAAAATGAGCTATTTTATATTTAATACTTTACTTATTCTAATTATTTAAAGCTAACTTTTTGCTTCTAAATGTTGCGTCAGTTACCGTGGAATGCACCTAAAAAATCTTTGTAACAATATTTTATTTTGATGCGGTGTTTTATGGATGAGGGACCGAAAAACACTACGCATGGTGGAAATATCCATTAGATTCACATTGAAAAGTAATAAGTTAATTTTAATGTTCCAATGTACCTATTTAGTAACATTCAAATTAAAGTGAAATCTGTGTAAGTTGACCACTTGTGGTGCAGCACTTTAGTGGTCAACTTATACAGGGTCACTTTAAAAAAGTAATTAGATTTTTTTTTTCTTTTTTTTAACAATTTTCTAAAATATCATTATAGAAATGTAACCTGAATTTCTTACAATGTATCCTATAAAACTTTGAAAGTAAAGGACTTACTTAAAATTAAAATAAATATCTTATTAATTATGTGATAGTAAAGATTTCCTAAAACGTACATAATTTTTCAAAATGGCTACATCAGATAGAAGAAAAAAAAGAAACCTATTTGAAGAATAAAAGAGTGCTCATGGTATGTGATAGTAAAGATTTCCTAAAACGTACATAATTTTTCAAAATGGCTACATCAGATAGAAGAAAAAAAAGAAACTTATTTGAAGAATAAAAGAGTGCTCATGTTATGTGATAGTAAAGATTTCCTAAAACGTATATAATTTTTCAAAATGGCTACATCAGATAGAAGAAAAAAAAGAAACTTATTTGCAGAATAAAAGAGTGCTCATGGTAGTTTTCTCATTAGGTTGACTTACAAAGAAGTTTAGACAGACTTTATATCGATGTTTCACCATTCGGACAAATACTGGTCTAATATTATGTCATAAAAAGTATCATGGAGTAGTTATTTTATTTTTTTTTTACTTTTGAAAAACATACAAGCAACTAAATATAATAATTAGGTGGTCAACTTACGAAGGTTCTTTATAATGCTCCTACCCAAATTTGGCGTACATAAGTGGTCAATATAGACAGGTGGTCAACTTATAAAAGGGTGAGGTAGAAGGCGAAAGGCAAATTCCGTTCCTGACAAAAGTGGTCAGCTTAGATAGGTGGTGAGCTTCACAGGTTTCACTGCATGTAAAAAACTGGCGAACCAACTACTCTTTAACGTGCTTTTTTTAGCCAAGTTTTTTCAAGTACAATGAAGTTGAAAGTCATTGAAGAAATTAAATCCTATTTACTATGATAATTATTTTTGCAGTAGTGCTTTTTGTTATGGAAATTCGTGTAAGTTATTTTTTAAATGCTGTATTTTAAATTTTCTTCAGAACATATCTTATAATGCTTTAAGCTTTTATTTTTTTACTTATTTTTTTTTTTTTTTAAGTTTGAAAAATATCTACTTTTATTAATAATCTTTTTCTTTCCGATAGTAACCCGATGTTTTTTTTTTTTTTTCTGGAGAGAGAGAAAGGATGGAAACGGTTGTGTGTGTGTTTTAATATTCATTTGAAGGATTTTTTTATATTTTACCTAAAGTTTTAAGGGAAAAATATTCAAAGGAAGACTTAGCCTTATGTGAAAAAAGAACAGGTTTTTTTTTTTTTCGAAAGCTACTTTTTCGAACTGATATTCTTAACTTCTAAACTTATTTTATTTTAAATTCTCTTTTAATTAGTAAAGTTCGACGGAACTGTTAATTTCTTTTCACAAATCTTTTCTGAACTTTTAAACTTTTTATAATTAAAGAAAAAAATCAATATATTGAGTTGAAAAAAATGTAGATTAAAGCTAATAAAGAATTTCAATATTACTAACAAATTTTTCCCTCCTAAATTTATTATGAAAACTAGCCGTCTTTAACCCTTAAAATCCGAACATTATCCAGTACATTCAGTGAGAAATACATTCTTTTACACATTGCATAAATTATCCACTATCATAATGATAATAAAAGAAAGGTATACACTGCAGCTATAATTTATTTCGTTGAGATAAACTAAACGAGCTGATAATAAAACAGAATATCCGCTTCTGTTTAAATCTAACAAAATCAATTATTTCGATATAATACCACAACAAGCAATCCTTTAACCACGCGAGAGTTCCGAAAAATTACCACAAATTTAAGGAACTTCGTTTCGAAATATTTCCCTCTGCTGTTCGTATTACAGATAGGAATTCGCTTAGGAATAAAGAAATATTTTCCCTTTCATGTAGATTCATGCATCGCTGACAAATGTTTTCGTCGTCGTTCGATTTATCATGTGACTAATCAGAATCATAAATGCCATAAGGAATTGGATTCGGATTCAATTCGGTGTTCCTTTAAGTAAACAGTGATGAAATGATATGTTTCCTTCCAAGTTACGAAATTAAAGTTTAGCTTATTAATATGGGTTGGGAACATCTGAGGCACAAATAATTTCACTTATTTTAACGATTGTGAAGCCCACTGATAAAAACTTTGTGTCCGAAAGTTTATGTGAATCTCTGGGAAATCATTTATCCGTCTGGCTAAAAAACAAGAAACTACAAAAGACTTCACAAAAATATAGTTAATAAAAACTGGGAACATTCCGTACATTGATTTCAACAGATAATGTGCCGCAGTAGTGGCTCCATCAGTGGGTACGCTGATTTAGTTTTCTAGTACAGTAGAATCTCGATTATTAGAGGTAATGGTCGCCGAGGGTACCTCGGATAATCGAAAACTCGTATAACACAGATTATGTCCAAATAAAGAGAAAAACTAGGAGAGACTGGTAAAATGAATGAAAACGTCATCAAAGAGGTTAAAAAAGGCATTTACTGTACATATTATGAAATGAAAATATGACGTCACATGCATGCAAGTACGTAATTGTACATACATATAGAAGTTGAGTACATGTTCCAGTTTAAAAAGTTATTTCTTGAAGAAATCCATAAGTATTTTCTATTTCGCAGCGGTGCCATTGGCCAGTAAAAAAAAAGGCCCGTGATATTAAGCTTTTTTAAGGACTTATCTATCACTCGGTTAGTCGGTGCTCGGATAACCGCGGCTCTTTTGTGTATACAAAATAGAAGGTTAGTTCAGTTGAGTACACTCCGCTTGGCCAATGATGCCTCTGGAGTCCGGAAGGCTACCTTCGAAGGCTAGAAGGCTGCTCACTGAGTAGAAGTTATTATATTACAACATTACACAATGCATTTTTGACAATGTTTAAACTGGTTGTCACAGATCTCAAGTGTTCAGTTATACAGTAGAACTTGGATAATTCGAAGCTGAAGAGACCACAACTAAACTTCGAATTATCCAAAATTTCGAATTACAGAAGTCTAATTTTTGTAGCTTAATTTAAGGCCCACGAATGCCCGATAATATTGATTCTGTCAAAAACAACGTCAATAATTTTTTCTGCAAAATATCAAGGCTATATATATATAAAATAATTAAACATTGTATTTGTCAAAAAAAAAAAATTTATTTTGTACATAATATAAAAGATAAAATTATAATACGAAATTAGGAATATATAAGAAGAATATTACTTTTACGAAATATTCTTTGGTTAGGTACTAAAATTATTTTACAAATTACCTTCTACTGTTTAAAAAATTTTCGAGAAATTTCGGATTGTCTCAGCTGAATTGAGTCTTTTGATTTTAACAAAGACAAAAAATATTTTATACGCATGATTTGAACATTCGCGATTCGCGCAACCGATAACCAGTCACGTGTCGAAACATTGTGAAGAGCGACGGATTAGGCGGTGATTCACTGCTAACTAGAGTTCCCTTTATAAAGGAACTCTACTGTTAACCAGTGAAGTGTAAAAGAGTACCTGAAGGGTGTTCGGTGTCGGGGGTCAATGCAGGAGGTCAGTTGTCACATTCCAAACAGGTGGATGAAAAGGGTAGTATCTGTCACAATAGAAAGCAAGGCAAAAATCTCGCGAATCTACGCTTTACTACAAACAAACAAGTAGGGTTAGATGTTTGCAGACAAACAAGTATTTCAACGTACTTTTGTCGATTTCGGATGAGAAAAACCTTCGAATTAAAGAAGTTAAACTTCGAATTATCCAAAAATTTTAACATTGATTTGTGTGCAAAGTTCAAGGGACCAAACAAAATCTTCGAATTAAAGAAAAATTCGAATTAAAGACGTTCGAATTATCCAAGTTCTACTGTACGTAACTTAAGAAATCTTTGATTGTAGTTTTAGAAAATTCAGAAAAACAAGAAATTGATTGAGAAACTGCTATCAAGAAACTTGATTATTCGATTTAAAACAAGTTTATAGTTAATTTAAAGAAACATTTAGTTTCCCTTCTGTACTTTTACATACATTTTTACGATGCATTTAATTAAACTGTGAAATTAGAATGCCGATACTAAATTGTTAAATAACTCATAATGACGACAAGGCAGTACTAATAAATAGTGTACAATCGTAAAATTAATGCTAGGATAAGGTAACAGAATTTGGCTACTAGAAATATAGGAAAAATCATTGACACAATGGAGGCATTTCAAGCAACGTCATTGGTCACGTGGCACCGATGAACGCAATGTAAACAAAGGAAGCCGTAGCGTCGCTTTACTTCGAGTTCGACAAATCTAATTTAAAACTAGGCCTAAATAAATTTCTTCTACACTACCTAAAATTAACACTAAATAAAACACTAAAACTGTTGTAATAATAAAGAACTTTCTTTTATAATGGTTAAATTAAATGTAAATACTGGGTTATAATCATAAAAAGCTGTGAAAATAGTCTAATTAATTTTAAGATAACTAATTTTGCCAAGTGAGCTAACTCTACGTATAACACAATTGAAAATTTTAGTAAACAAAGAGTGGATATCATATGACAATGATGATCGCTCATGAGTCCCTCTATCGGCGAATTGCTTCCATTGACGGAATTCTATAAACGAAAAGACAAAAAACTGCAATCTGTCCTAGTTATCATTTTTCAGCTTCGAAAAGCATAAATTGCCCTCCAATCTAGAGTTCAATCCATTTTCTGCAGCAATTTATGCAGCTGCATCAAAACACTTATCTGTATACAGCGTTTATTTAAACTCAAGGCATGTGCCTACCTTCAGAGCACTATTTTTGAAAAATAGGAAATTTTGAGAAAACACAGATGTTTTCAGTTATAATAAGAAATAATGCTTGGAATTGCCATTTTTATGGATTCTTTTATTTACTTTTTGAATGTTTTGCAAACTTATGGCGAAAATTAATGCTCATGCTTAACCTTCTATAAAAAATTCTAATGAATGTTTTTCATTTCTGTTTTCAACAATATATATGTGTGTGTGTTATGAATTAAAAGACCTGCAATGCCTTTAAAAGTTACTGAAATACACCAATTTTTATGTACACAGTATATAATTTTTTAGAAAAAATTATCGTCTTTACGAATTAAAAGAATTGTAAAAATTAAAAATACTGACTTGCAACCTATCTTTTAACCTTTCTAACTCATAACATTCCACAAAATCAGTTGAATATACACAAAAAAGTTAATGTCAAAATCTTGAGAACATTGTAAGAAATCAGGTTTCTTGTCAACAAAAAAACTGAAAATCCTTCAGAAAATTTAAAAAAAATAAGAATGATAATCTTTTTCACAAAATATTTTGCACAAACGGTACGACCTCAAATGACCAGCACTTGTAAGACAAGGCTTTTTTTTTCAATTAATTTGTATTTAATTTTGATTTTATCTTATCCATTCTCCTATTCTCTAAAAGTTTGGGGTAGGCACATGCCTTAGATTAGTTAAGCGTAATTAACGCATCACATGCTGCACTTTTCAAGTAAATATATTACAATATATATATATATATATATATATATATATATATATATAATTTTTAGTTATATTTTTCACTTAATCGTAAAACATAATTACATAATTAGCAACATATAAAAATGCAACGGTTTATTAGATTTTTTCTAAATACCTTCCGATTTTCCGACATGTTTGCTCTACCGAAGGCCTACCGGTCCAATCTCTGGGAACGCACTAGGTCCGCAATGGTTAGTAAGCAATGTACGCACCCCATTAGAAAAAAAAATGTTTGCCACAGGATGTTATTCAACCAGTTTTCAGAATTCAAGTTGCAACAACTTTGCACTAACAACGAAAAGTCAAGCTTAAAAAATATTATGCTTGAAGTAGCTAAAATAATTAGTTAATTTTCTGAATTATTAAGGTATACATATACGTTGGAAATCGCAAGAATTGTTAATTGTTGTATTTTTGTTTTTTCATTCTAAGATATTTATCCGTTAATAATCTTTAAAATGATACCAATAACTTTCTTATTGGCAAAATACTTTTTTATTTACATACAGTTTCGTAAAAGTAATTAATAATTAAATCTTAATTAATTAAATAAATATTTAATTTTTGGAAACATTTTTAATGAAAATATGTTATATGTTAGGCATCTACAGTTCTCACAAAATTTTGTAAAACTGGCATAAAAATATTCTTTAATACCTACTTGTATATAAATTCGCTTACTTTAAATCCATTTTAAGCAGAATTGCTTTTTTTTCCTTAAGGTATGTTTGTTCTTCAACGGTGATATCTTAAGATGTTATTAACCGATTTTTAAAATTTTGACTCTATGATTTAGGTCACAATTCAGAGAATGAGCTCTACCAAAATTTAACAGTTTTGATAAAAAATGGATTTTCTGGTTATTTTACAGTATTTTTATTTTTGTAAAAAATGCTGTTTTTATAATACTTTTCAGGTTAAATGTTATAACTGAAAAAATAATTAAGTTAGACATTATATTTTGGTAGGGCACATGTATGAATACCTTCTCTTTTATTTCCAGTAAGAAATTTGGTTCAAAATTAATTATATTTGTGTTAATTACCGTTGCGATGAAATTTTAATTAGTGAACTTAATTTGTATTAATTAAATAAATATTAATGTTTTTTTTTAAATTATGCAAATATGTTACATTTTATACTCTTATAATCCTCCCAAAATTTAAAAAAACTGGCATTAAAATTTAAAAAAAAAAAAAAAATTGTCCAAGATATATGTATACCTTAAGCAGACAACCATTGCACGAAAAAATTGATTAGTCTTCCAGTCTTGTTAGGATATACAACACACAGGACACATCTTGAAATGCTTGCGAAACCAAATCTGAATAACATTAAGAAAAGTGTGGTCATCTCATTGACTATAAATCACCAAGCTCGACAAAACACGAATTACTTTTCCCACTTCTGCCCCAACATAGTGTATATGGCGTCAACCATGATTTGTTTCATTTTCCTAACCACCTCTCCCCACAAAAAAGTGATGAGGCGAAGGAAACTGAAGATTTGGGAGTTCCTCTGAACGATAGCCATTATTCCCTGGCGTTTGTCTCGATGCTTTCCCGGGGGGATTCCGTTAATGCTGTGTAATCAGAGTAAATGTGGCCCGTTAGTGCCCTGAAGGGAAACCAACAATACAGAATTTTTATTTTGAGTCTAGAAGTAAATGCTTACTTGTCGTCTACAGAATCAGGAATCTAAAATCGAGTTTTATTGTAGAGGTACATAAATAAGAAAAATACTTGACAGATTAATAAAAAAGGAAAAAAGAAAGAAATGAAAAATGCTTGTTGTTTCCTTTGAGCAGAAAATAATGTTCCTCTGTTTTTTATTTATTTATTTATTTATTTTTTTTTTTTGAATAAAAAAATGTATATGCGGGGTCATGAAGACGAAAAATTAAACCCGAAGGCAGCTGGAAGTGACGTCATATATTGCCAACTGAATTATTATGTTTATGTTATTGAACAAAAGTTATGTTTATAATACGGTATTAATTATAATTGGTATTAAAAATAAATGTTTTTAATGAACACACGTTAAATTTTCATTATTTTAATTTTCAGCTATATGGGAATTATTTCTTTGATTTTTGATAAGTTCGCTGCCGCGCTTTTCGACTCGGGGCCGCCTTACGGGAAAAGGAAAACCGCGTCAACGGTTGGTCTCAAAGAAATCCTTTGAGACGCCGCCGTTTCTCGAACTTTCTTACTTTCCACCAGACATTCTAGGATTATATTTTTAGTTACGTACCGTCTAATGGCACAATCGAATGCGTACCACCGGTGGTACGCACCACCCGATGAGAGTCTTGTGCGGGCCGCCTGTGGTACGCGCCGGCGTGAACGTGTTAATCCACGCTAGTCATCAAACAAAATGATTTGTTTTATAAAAAACAACTCTTTACTTTGTGATAAGACGTTTTACGTCATAGTGGACGATTAATTTCCTATTTTAAAAGAATTAAACATTCGAAATCGTAAAGATTTTCTATAATTTCCAATAATGTGTAGAAATTCCTCCTTAATGACGTTTTACAGTAAGGTTATGTAAGCAACTTAATTTATACAGAATCTTTTTTCTAAAATTCCATTTCCTTGGCAAAATTCCGAAACGAATATTTTTAAAATTGTTATTAATAAATATTTATGATTAAGAAAGTATCTTTATTCTGGCCATGAAACACTTTTATCGTGCTCATTTCGCTTAGATTTTTTTTTTTTTTTTCGTTAAAACTCGATTTAGAATTTCGACAAACGTGAAAGGCTAATCAAATTTATGTTAATGAGATAAAAATGAATTTCGTTTGTTTCAAATGTAGTTAATTTTAATCCCAAGTTAATTAAGTTTCAAAAGAATTCTTTATTCTAAATTTTAACTCAAAAGTGTTTGGAATACAATTGAAATAAAGTATGTGACATATTTATTTGAGTATGTAACTTACTTTTTTTTTATTTATTATTACAATAAAAATAAAGCTGTTTGTATAGAATATTAAAAAAAATAAGTTTGCTTTTATTGAGTTTCTGGAACCTAACCCCCCATTTAGTATCAACTCCGGGTCTTACATAATGAAGTTTCACACAACACGACATCTTCTATGAACCTATCTAACCTATCATAGGAGGGTTACCTGTAATTTTAACTGAAACCTATTTTCTACTCTTTATTTTTTTATTATTACTCTCCTTTTCTATTTATGGTAATTTAATAGAAAATTCACCCTTTTTAAGAAGTACTAGCAAATTAATCAGCTTTGAGTGCGTTTTTTATTATTATTCTCCTTTTCTATTTATGGTAATTTTATTGAAAAATTCACCATTTTTTAGGAGTACTAGCAAATTAATCAGCTATGAGTACGTTTTTTTAATTGTGGCTATTCAGTTTCATAAATGTTAAAAATACTTCAAGTAATGTTTATTGTTAAGTTCTCATTCTGACATTAAAGCGCAAAGTATTTTTTCTTTATCAAAAAAAATAGTGTTCTTTATACAATTTTTACTGTTAATAACCAATATGAATTCAATTAAACGTAACTTTATTTGCTGAACAATTTGGTATAAAAAAATAATTGATGAGCCTCCCTTAAAGAAGCAAAACAAAACTTCTCAGCTTACTAGAAAACATTCTTATTATTCGAAAAATAAGTTTTATACTGCTCCTTTTTTTTTGCTTTTCATTAAAATCTCGTGTCATAAATAGTTTGTTAGTAAAAATAATGTTAATAAGAAAACTCTTTAAAAAATTATTTATAAAATATTTAGGCTTTCCTCAATAATGTAACATTTCAAAATTACGAAGTATTTTAGAATATAAAATTAAACGGGTTTGTTCCATAATCTTATTCCTTACTACACTTTTCCTATACTTTTGTTTCGAAATTTTACACTTACAAAAAAGGTTGACTTAAGAAATTACTGAATTTTTTAAATAATAATACTCTGCCTGACACATAGTGTAGGTAACGTTAAAGGAAAAGACAACCCTCACTGTCTGCCTACGAAAAATTAAAAAATAATAATAATGTTTATTTTCCATTGTTCATCGTTTAGCTCAAATTTCTCGAGGTGTAATATATTATTATAGCAGAGTTTTTAACAAGTACTTTAAACTATTTTTAAACATCAAATATAAGCCCAAAGCCAGTGGTAACAAACTTGGCTCAGCCCGAAAATGCCACAGGTTTCGATCTCGGCATTGCAGTCGCTGCATGGACAAATGAGGTGCGGTTCTTTTTTTTGTAATGTGTTGTCTAACACTCATCAAGTTGCTTGACAGGAGTTTCCCTAGATTTCTCTTAATCGGCTTACTGGCAGGCCCTTAAATTAAAAAAAAGTACATTGTTTATGAAAAACAGCACCTAATTTATTATTTGAAAAGAGCACGTTAGAAATCTTATCAAAGTCAACTTTATAAAACTGCAAGAAACAAAGCCTTTGCTAAATCATAATGCAAGTAACGTAAGCGTAAAAAGCTTGAATTCTCTGAACTTTAAAATGCAATTTATACTCTTTGAATCAAATCCTTGTTACAATGAGAGACAGTTTTAACTTCTTCATTCCAAGTGTACCCAGTTGGGTACATTTTGAAATACCGTTTATTAACTACTATTTGTGCAATTTGAAAGCTAAAACGCCCAATTGTTTTTTAAATTAATCAACAGATAGTTTACTTCGTTTTAAACATGGAAAACATGAAAATTGGGCATTAATTATTATTTAAACTAATTATTAATTACTTTTTTTTTAAAAAATTAGTTATTTTGTTTTGTAATCATTTTTTAAATCAGAGAGCCAAAAAATTGCGTCAAAATTGTTTGTGCTTAGTTCTGGGATCTGAAGAGGTTAACATAAATATTTGCTTTTCTCATGAGCAATAGAGCTGCAGACTATTGAAATGCTAGTAAGTCTTTGCGGGTTTTTTTTTTTTTTTAATAAAGTTTCGCCTTGTACAACGTTTTATCTGTAGATTAACAATATTTCCAAATCTTTAAGACATTAATCAATTTTTAATGTTTAACTGAACTAAAAATAGGTGTATTTATCTTTCAATAGGAAACTTTCTCCGATTGACACCAATGATTCTTGAGAGCTATGATCAGTTGAATACTCCCCTATTGGCTTAACATTTAATTTGCTCTACACTCTTAAAACGTCCTTTAAAAAATCATCCTAATCTAAATGCCAAAAACAAAAAAAAAAAAAAAAAAGAAAGGAAGAAAGAAAAGAAAAAAGGAAAATTATCTTTTTAAGTTAATATTTACAGAAGTAAGTTTTAAAAAAATGTTTGGCTGAAATTTTGTTAAATGACAAAATGGCTAAATAACGAATAAATTTGAAAAAAGATCTCTCTGGTATAGTAATATGCAAAAAAAAAAAAGTATTTAATTAAATAAAAAAATACCATCTTATTTTTTGACTTCAATTTAATCTGCTTTCAGGAAATTCAATGGTTGCTTCGTAAATCTATTTTATTTCTTCAAACAATCCTGGAGATTCCAGGACCTACATGCGCTACCTACATTGAAACATCAAAATTTTTATTGTAACATTTGTCTTTGAAACGTTTGTTATTAAAATCAATAATAATAGCTTTAAAAACAAGTATTTTTAAGGTTACAGCAAGAAATTCTTTTCAGCTTATTAATCACTTTATCGTTTCGAAAAATAGTTTATTGTGACATCATTTAATTAGCGTAAAATTGAAACAAAAAAACTTACATCTTTATTTAATTTGCCGCATTTTTAATACCAAATCAAGTTATACTATAATAAATGTAATTAAAGTTTGAATTTCTATTCAAGCAGAAATATTTAGCATGACAGGTTTGTTAAATTTATACTCAAACATTTTTCTTTCTTCATAAGTTCCAAAACCGAGAAATGCTTCAAAGTTATTCTTGAATTTTATAAACATGAAAGATTCATGAGGTTTAATTGCAAGTAATTTTTAAAATGTGTCGACTCGAAGTATTTTGTTTTATCTTGTTTAATTTAAGTAATCTTTAGAGCAAAGTCACTATTTAATTCCATTTGGAAATTCAGCAAAAAAAAAAAAAAAAAAGACTGCAAAAATTTTTGTTTTCTCGTACCAATGAGCAAAATATTAATTATTAAAATAAAAAAACTAAACTAAATTCTTCACTTGAAAATGGGTTTAAACCCTAACGAAAACAAACACACTTCATCT
Organism: Octonoba sinensis; assembly: GCA_038502835.1. Lineage (NCBI taxonomy): Eukaryota > Metazoa > Arthropoda > Arachnida > Araneae > Uloboridae > Octonoba > Octonoba sinensis. The sequence goes on from CM076603.1 coordinate 20,178,678, forward strand.
TAAAGTAAAACCTGAAAAACCTGATGAGATTGCACGATGGGAGACATGGCGCACTTGAATTTATGGAGGAAAGGGGAGGTGTGAGTGGACCGATATTTCAGGTAGTTGTACAGCCACAACAGCACAGTGTCTACTTGAATTCATACGTATTTCCTCTGAATATGTATGACACGACGTCGTTCTCATTGTTTGCTTTCCAAATGTAAGGGCTTAAATTTTCATTACTGTTCCTCTGATTTTCAGTACTGCAAGGTGTGAGTACTGCAAGATACTTTCTAAGCAAACGCTTTTGCAGCTATTTTGACAATTTACTTGCAGTTATTATTAATGTAATATACTTATTATCGAACTAGTAAGCCCGGCGGTCATACGAAATGACCGTTATTACAGATATTATAAATATACAATTCTCTCAGTAACCGGAAATGCACATCAAATCAAACAGATATTTATCAGGTGGAACAGTTAAGTTTAATGAATAAATAATAAACATATAATCATTTCGAATAAAAATATTCTTACCGAAAAAAACCATCTAAGTTATAATAATCTGTAAAATAAAAATATTATTTACTATATAATCCAATTGTTTGTGAAAAAATTTATTTATATCCAACATAATCATCGTCAAAACAATAGCTTTAACGAAACTGGAAAAAAGAGCGCTGCCACTTTAATATATATAAAAAGCGCAGACGATAAATAAATTATAACAAAGAAAGAAGGATTAAATTAAATTCGCGTTTACATTCATTTTTAACGGATATTGCAAATCTAGAGTTGCCTCGCTCAAAATGCTAGAGAAAAGTGTTGGTTATTTGTCGTTTTCATTATAGAAACAATTGTGTAGGTGGCAGCACGATGCAGTTTTCTCGAAGTAAGAAGCTATCGGCGACAAACAAACAGACACTTAAGCGCTTATATAGATGCCATTTCCCATGCATGTAAACCACCCATATGCGCAATCTCACCCGCCTCATAAGGAGAGAAGCGAAAAATAAATGTCTCAGTTTTCTTTCCTGCCGCCGTTTTAAATTACAGGAAACAAGGAAATAGTGATGGAAATGCGTACATAAAGAATGCAGGCTATAATATTCACCAAAAGTTTGGGGAAAAAATAATGTTTTCATTCTTTTTTATCATGTTTCCAACTGTGCGCAAACTCTGCCGGCTTCCACCTTATAAACTTTTGTTTTAAATCGACGAGTTGATAAAAAATCGAGTCAGAAAAGGCAAACTTCGTTGCACTGAAGACGTTAAACTCGTTGGTAATACTCATTTTCCACTCTACTTTAGTATTAAAAGCTTTCTCTTTTCTATTTTTTTTTTTTTCTTTCTTCTGTCGAAAGTCTAACTAATTTATTCGTCAGAATAAATAAACAATCAGGATTACCCACTTTCACCATTTATGGTCTACTTCAATAGACGTATTTGTATTAACCATAATTAATCGCTTTTATTTTTACAAATTTTGTTACGTATCAATAAATCTAAATTGTAATCATTTTATTGCATACATTTATTTGTAGAAATATTTGTTTTTGGCTGTACATGCATCAGCAGCTTTTGTACAGTTTAATGAGTAACTAATATTGCCCTTTTGAACTCCCCTATATGCAATATATTTTTCAAACTGTGACATTATAAGCATCAAGAATTATGAAACTGATTTCGCCAGCTTTGGATACTCGTTAGAAGACCTTTGGCAAAATTGATCCTTGTTTCAATCTTTGTAATCCGTAATTAGTTATGTATTGTTCTTCTGATTAAGAAGCGAACTTTACAAATTGCATTACACGAATTTCGATTTATTAATTACTTTTAAAACCTATCTTATAGAAAATTACGCACTGAAAGTTTAGAATCAAAAGCTTAACCAAATAATAGTAGTAAGAAATAACCAGTTAAATCTGACATTCTTTTATTCGTTTTATAAATTATAGTCTGTGATGGCGATAAGAATAATAAAACGTGCATTTTACTTTAATATTTCATGTCACGGAGATTAATAGGCCCTTTTAATGAGAGTAAAACCACAATAACGCAGCCAACCTTTGTTTAATTCCCTGAAAAATCAATTAATTATGTCTGCGTAATTCGTTATAGCAGGTAATAATTTAGCAGTGTAAAAGTTTTGACGGACATACGCAAATTTCTGCAGTTGCATTTCAAAATGCTCCAGTCTCTGATTTATTTATGCTAAAGATAGCAAAGCGCTTCGGGATAAAAACATGATTTCTCTTTCACAAGATATAATAAGGTGAGGAAAAATGTTTAATGTTAAAAAAAAGAATCATAAATGTCATAGATTTGATTCATTGCTTATTGCATCTGAGCATATTTTGTTCTTCCAAAAATGACGCTTATTTTGTGGGAATAATATCTAATATTTAAAATTAGAGTTGTTCCTTCCGTTCAAACGTTTTTTTTTTTCTCTTTCTCTAAGCCAGACCGACAGACAATCCAAAATACGCATGCAGGCAAATAATAATAATAATAATAATAATAATAATAAAGAGGTTAAGACACAAAAACTCAGGATTGAAAATCGAATTATCCGGATTAGAGTTGGGAGAAGTTTAGCTCAAAGTTAAAAATTCATTCCCGTTATTGTCAAGAACAGCAATGCTGCTGTTCTGAAACTGCTTTTTCCAATTTGATATTTATTAAAAATGACTACAGAAGCAAATTAAATATCAACCCCAATTTGAGGTTAAAACTAACTTTTACTGAACCAGAGAGAGATATCACCGCGCTTGTATTTGCCATGCAGCAGCAACTTTCCCCCTTTTTTTTTTCATTTTTTAACATGACAGTTATTTTGTGCTTAAAGAAGTATTTCTAATGCTGTTTTTAAAGCACGTATATAAAATATATTTTATATATTTCATATATGCTATTTTACATTATGCATTTTAATGCTCATTTGTGCTTTCTTAACGTGAAAAAAAAAATTTAGTTGTACATCAGCTTTATTTTAATAAACGATTTTCTCTTCATTAGCTATAAAAAATGATGTGATTGAAATAACCTAGTCGTCATGGTATTTTTCTATAAACTATTAGTATTCTATTCTACATAATGAAGTTACGTTAGCAGTGGTGCGACAAACGGTTTGCAAGAAAAAGGGTGGTGCACAGAAAAAAAAAGATTTTGAACCGCTGCTTTAGGCCATATTATGTACGCATGTATGACTGTCTCTACAAAGTTATTAAAATTGTTCTGATTGCTTTTATTTAAATTCTCAAGTATAATGGTCACTATTTTTAGTTTGGACACCCCCTTGAAAACTTTATTGCTACGCCACTGAAACAGAGATATCTATAAAGGGAGTGGCGACCGATGATATGAATGAATAGCAAAAAATAATGGAGTGCAAGATAACATCATTAGGCTGAGATTTTATGGACGCAACAAGCGCATCCGAAAGTCTGAAATTTTGAATGCTTTATTGTTCCCTCAAGGGGGGGGGGGGGGATCCTGGATTAAAATGTTCCGAAACTTTTTGTGACTTTTTTTAGAAGGGAAGGAAATAAATGGAGTTATTGAATTTTGAAGTATGGGTTTATATAAGGGATCATTCATAAATGATGTCACGCTTCGAGGGAGGAGGGGGGTCCTTGAAATTGTCACAAAGTGTGACAAGGGGAGGGGAGGGGTAACAAGTAGTGTGACATCATACATTATGCAACATAGCGTGACATGTGATAAAGGGGGGAGTCAAATATATGGAAAAAAGAGTGACATCATTTATGAACGGCCCCTAATACATTTAAAGAATACAGAATGTAATAATAATAATAGGGAATGCAAAAAATACAACAGATTTCTAAGCCCATTTTTATTTTTAAGCCTTGTCCCTGATTGGCGAGCGTGACAGCTAAAAAAAACTAAACGACTTAGTTAACTGAGCCAAATTTTTATTTTGCTTCAGTAAAAAATTCGCTTCAAAGTGAATTAAAAAAGTTCGTCAAAAAGTTTAATTGAGTAATTGATATAGCACCTAAAAAATTATTTATTTATTTTTCTACAAATAAAAAATACATTTTAAAAAGAATGCGAAGTTTTTTATTTCTCTTTTTTTGCCCTTTTTTAGTTTACTTAGAAAAGAATTTATTAGTGAAGGAAAAAAAAACTTTGGTTCAGTTAAATAAGTCCATCGATTTTTTTCTTTTTAAACTAGAATGAATGAATTCTCTCTCATAATTGTAAGTGATCGGACGTTTTTATAATCACAATTCTGCATTCATTTTTTAATCATTTATTGATTTAATATATTTTAAAACAAAATTTTAGAGTAGGGGGCTACAAGATAGAAAACATTTTGCCGGTCCGTCTTTTTTCACAAACCGTCATTCTTCAGTGAAACTAAATTTTGTTTGAGAATAAAGGACTTCAAATCGTCGTGAGCACAATAATTATTGCCTCGCGAAGTTGATTTCATTCGTTAAAAAACCCAAACCTATGATTAATAATTTTAAAAATACATTTTGGACAAAAGGCTATAAGGTTTAAAACAAAAACGCTGCTGTTAGTACTGACGGTGCCATAATGTGAACATTGTAATATATTACATGTAAATGATCAGCCATTACACACCGTTTTACTAAATTTATGTGTATTTTAGCGACTCCAAATCGAAAAAGAGAGTTGCTTTGTGAAGCTTCTATTTTAAATGACAATTTGGTTTGCTATTTCAAATGACAATGATTTTTACATTTTCTGAATTCTTCAATTGATCACAATAGTTGGTCCAAAACACACACACACATATCTATATGTATGAAATACAACGGTTACGAGCAGCAGTTCTCTCAGTTACATCAACATTTTGACGAGCTTTAAAGTCAATGCAAGTCGTAGACCGAGTCTATCAATCAATCTTCAGTTTATTTGCAGTCCCATCTTTACAAAACAACTTCTTATTTTAAAACAAGTAGAATTAGTGACAACGCAAAATGAGCAGCACAGGACGAAGACAGCACAAAACATCAACGTTTTATCTACAATATTACATCGTAAGAATCCGCGCGAAAACCTTGCGACATCGCTTTAAATAATCTTCGAGGTCTCCGGTCACTTGACGAACTAATGATTGACCATTGGCAAGCCCCGAAAAAATTTGCTCGCCTTACGTAATCTTTCCCAGGTGAGAAAAGGAACCGGCTTAACGGAACGTTTATAAAGCTTTTACGTTTCAAAATCGAAACTGAAATTAAAAAGGGGTTTGAAAGAGTTATTTGTTTCTTAAGGCTATATATATATATGTACATCTACATAATATATCATCAACTGGATATAAACTAAGAACAGTGATAACAATAATAATTTTACTACACAAATCGCGCTTCGGACGAACCAAATCTTGTTTAGTACAATTTTTAAACAAACAAATCCTGTATTTTTACATTTTTTTAGTACAGAATTGAATCTAAAAACCGTAAGCATAAGAACAAAAAATAATGTTTGAGGGCCTTTAAACTTGCTAGCAGAATCAAATTTTCCGAAATCGAAAACAAATTCTTCTTCACAAAGATTAAATCAAATATTTTTTTTTTCATAGCTTTTAAACACGCAATGGCAACAGTGCGATTTGTAAAATAAGAAGATGCTCTGCCGATTTGACAATATTCATGTATGCTTAGCAGTATTTTTGAAATACATTTGCAATTTGCTACTCTAAAGTCTCAGGTTTGACACCAGCTTGTGTCCGTGTTTGAAGAGACAAGTCAAGCTGTTACTTTCTATCGATTTTTTTATCTAAATCGTCAGCATTTGGAACAAGAGTGGTGTTTTTGTCTTTATTTTAAAAATCGGAATCTCAACTTTGAGCTAAGATATTTTTTTTCACTTAAGTACGATTTCCTCGCCTAAAAGGAAATGTGATTTCGAAACTATATTTGGAGCTTTAATTAAAGTTCAATATTAATGTCAGAATAACATGAAGGACTTGAATAAAAAATAAAATTCAATCTGAATGAATATTAATAAATGCAAACGACAAAATGTTTGCATTAATTTTTAATTTCTCGTATGGGTTTCACCAAACTGAAATCATATTTAGTGAAAAAAAAAAGTTTATATTGATTTTCCTCGAATTTTAGAAATAAAGAAACTTATGCTGCGAAACATATCGCTTCAACTCCACAAATAATGTAGCTTATGCAATAAGCTGCTCACAAAAATATAAAAAACATCATAAAACGGGTTTTTTTTTTATGGATGAATTTTCATTTTTAACAATTTGATGTCAAGGCAAAAAAAAATTGCTTTTAGTTTCGGTCATACGAAATGACCGCTGTTCTATATATTATAAATATATGTACAATTCTCCCAGTAACCGGAAATACACATCAAATCAAAGAGATATTTATCAGGTAGAACAGTAAAGTTTAATGAATAAATAATAAACATATAATCATTTCGGAAAAAAATATTCTTACCGAAAAAACATTAAGTTATAATAATCTGTTAAAAAAAATATTATTTACTATATAATCAAATTGTTTGTGAAAAATATTTATTTATACCTAACATAATCATCGTCAAAACAATAGTTTTAACGGAACTGGACAAAAGAGTGCTGCCACTTTAATATGTATAAAAAGCGCAGACGATAAATAAATTAAAACAAATAAAGAAGGATTAAATTAAATTCACGTTTACATTCATTTTTAACGGAGATTGCAAATCTAGCGATGCCTCACTCAAAATGCTAGAGTAATGTTTCGATTATAAGAATATTTGACATGTGTTACAACAATGGCAACAGCATTACAGTTACGTAAGCAACCAATAAACTATCGGCGACAAACAGACACTTAAGCGGCTTATATATAAGATAACTTGTATTCTATAAATTTAGTTACGCTATTCACTATAATGAAAGCGTTTTAATTACGGAATTTTAATCTCCAAATTTAAACATGTATTTTATCCTACATAAATGTGGTATAAGCATCTAAGACAAATCTTCGTTCATATTCAACCACCCGATAAGAATTTTGCGTTTAGTTGCCACCATTTTTGTTGTTACTGAACTCCATTTTTGGTTGTGATGGGCATAATCGAGTGATCATAATTTAGAGCTCGATTATTCAGGCTAACTCGAGAACTCGATTCTGACGACCATCTCGATTGAACATCTCAAGAGCTCGATTGATTTTCTCTAGAACTCGAAATGATCGCTCGAGAACTGGAAATGATCACTCGAGAACTCGAGATAATCAGTTGAGAACTCGATTGCTGATCACTCGATTATCAAAACCACTCGAGTACTAATCACTCGATTATTGAAATCTCTCGATTATGCCCATCACTAAGTTTTGGTGTTCAGTTGGTGTAAAAGTTGAAAATTGTTCATTTTTGATATATTGCAACTTTTTTATGTATCTGCCTAAAAACTATAGAGAGTATAATGTTTAAAATAATAAATTAACTTCGTGCTAAGTAAACTGTAATAAAAAATAATTTCATGTTAAGAAAGCGCAAATTAGCATTAAAATGCACACAAATGTTTTGGAATTGCTTGGAATCCCATTTTCAATGCGACAGGGAGCTTCTAGATGCAAAACATCATCCAAATGAAGCAGACAAAACAACAAAAGCAAGGCTCATTTAACTTGTGTACTTTGTTTTTGCATTTAGTTTTGGTTCTTTTTGTACTTAATTTTATTTCCATTTGTTTTTTTGTATTTTACTTTATTGTTTTTGCAATTTTCATGTATTTTCGCATTTTTATGCTTGTTGTGGTTCGCATTTTTATGGTCTTTTTTGCTTTGTTTAAAGGGATATTCCTTTTTTACTTCGTGTACTTTCAACTGGGTTCGTTTGTTGATTTCTTATTGGTGCCTTCCCTGCTACTTCCACTTCAAGCATCCTTTATTCTCATTCGTTTGGAGATAAATCTTAGGCTATGTAAGCCTTGTTTCTGTTGTTTTGTCTGCTTTATTTGGAAGTTTTGCATCTTGAAGCATTGAAAAAGGAATTCCAAGCAATCCCGAAACATATGTCTGCATTTTAATGCTTATTTGTGCTTTCTTAACTTGAAATTATTATGATAAATCTTAGGCTATGTAAGCCTTGTTTCTGTTGTTTTGTCTGCTTTATTTGGAAGTTTTGCATTTTGAAGCATTGAAAAAGGAATTCCAAGCAATCCCGAAACATATGTCTGCATTTTAATGCTTATTTGTGCTTTCTTAACTTGAAATTATTATGATAAATCTTAGGCTATGTAAGCCTTGTTTCTGTTGTTTTGTCTGCTTTATTTGGAAGCAGGCTTGGAGTCGATTACAAAGAAACGTAATCGATTACGATTACGATTACAAAGGGAGAAATTGAGAGATTATGATTACGATTACGATTGTAATCCTTTGCCAAAAAGTAATTACGATTACGGCAGCGATTACAGTCGTTGAAAAATGTAATCGATTACGATTATGACATCCGATTACGATTTTGATTACGATTAGCATAAAATTATCCGATTTTATGCATACAACTCTCATTTTCACAATAATGTCATAAATCAAAAAGTTATGATTTTTAATTAAATTTTTGATTTTATAAGAGATAACTGAAATGATAATGAATGCAATTATAATGAAACAATTTCAACATCACAGTTCTGGAATTATGACGTCGTTGCAGAAATGAAAAATGTGCATTATATATATAGATATGTATAATCAGGAAAGGCACATTCAGTATTTTTCGAATATTTAAAACTCATGTGAGGAATAACTACATTGATCGTATTTTGTATATAAGCAAAGACGATGTACTAAATGTATATATAATGCATTAGTGATTTACCTGGTTCATTGTTATTTTGTGTGCATACAATCAAAATTTAGTTGGCCGCAATTTCTGAAAATGTATATTCCTCCATTGTATTTATTTTCTAGTTTAAATTGTGCAAATATTTCACATAACACCAATTAGTTTACTGAAACTAATAATTTTCTATGATTCTTTATGAAATCACTTATAAGATGTGCATGAATTGCACGGGATAACAAAATATTCAGATAGTGTAAGAGATGAATAATCTTTTGAAAATAAATGCTGCATTTTAGAATAATTTCAAAAAATTTGAACATGAACATTCAAATAACTCTTTGCAAAATTAGTAATCGTTAAAAAGTAATATGAAGAATAATTATAATACGAATGACTATAATATTTTAATATGATTTTTGTGTTTTTTTTTTTTTTTTAACATGCACGAGCATATATTTTTTTCCATGTACTAACTGTTTTAATAAAAAAATAAAGTGCAAGTAATTTTACAACACAAATTTAACGTACAAGATTCAACTGAAATACAAAATTCTGTTGAGGTAATTCTAAGAAGAAAAAGATAATTAATTTTTTTAAATAATTCCTAAATATTAATTCATGCATGTAAAAAACAATTGGGAAAATGTCTGAACAGATATCATTTTCTTTTACATACCAATTAATTAAAAAGAATATTAGCATTAAAATATAAATAAATTTAAGATTTAAATGTATGTACTTTTTTAAATATTCGAAGAACATATTTTTAAAAATAATAATAATCACACGTACCAGGGTTAAGATTTCATGCATCTTAAGCATAGAGCATCATGTAACGACTGTTCCTAAATTGCTGAAGTGTAAATGTGCTATTCTTTAGAAAAATTCTTCACTTCTGCCGTTAAAGATAGGCGAAAACACAAAAGTCATTTCATGTCTCTTTATGTGTGTAGGTGATAGTACCAACACTAGATTTTCAGGGGGGCAGTCTACTTCGATTATTGAAAGGGAAAATGGGGCGCCCATTCTTTAATGCCGGCTCCAAACCGGGACCCCCGCGGAGAGAAGAAAGGGGGAACTCTCTTTTACTCGCGGCGGTCCCGTCCAGACTCTCGCCTATTGCCCAACCGTTTGAATATGTCTTGAAGGGGTAATTAAGGAAGCAAAATGACCGATGCATTTGGTCCTTCTATAGACACCTTCCCCTTTCTTATCTACCCCGAAATCTGTGACTTGCGGACAGATTACCGCTCTTGTACCGAAAGTGGACGACGCGAGGAGACCGGAGACACCCCCCCCCCCCCTGAGAGCGCCAAGGCGATGCGAGTGACATATCCAGACCAGACTCCCTTTCTGGTCCTTCCGGGCTCTCCAGCCATTCCCCGTGGAGAGTGGAGCCGCAATTAAGAATTCTGAGAGACCGCAACAAGTAGGACAACAAGCGTCTCTAGCAGACTATTATATGGTCCTGCCATCAAGGCTCTGCGACCGCCACACAGAACCTTTTATATTATGATCGTCCGTAGGTTACAGACCGCTTAGGATAGGACTTCAGTACACAGTTTGAATAATTTTTCTTGTAATCTTATCTCTTCTATCCAAGGGTAGCGCTAAAAATTTCAGCTTTCAGCAGGTCAAGATTACACGATTGCAGGACTAGCAGATTACGGATTTTTTCCTTAAGATTACGATTAAAATTACGGGAGAAAAAGGATTACGGGATTACACAACTTCGATTATGATTATGAGAATATGCCATCATCAGATTACGATTACGATTTTGTCAAAATGTAATCGATTACAGCCGATTACGATTACATAATCGCGATTACTCCAAGCCTGTTTGGAAGTTTTCAATCTTGAAGCATTGAAAAAGGAATTCCAAGCAATCCCGAAACATATGTCTGCATTTTAATGCTTATTTGTGCTTTCTTAACTTGAAATTATTATGATAAATCTTAGGCTATGTAAGCCTTGTTTCTGTTGTTTTGTCTGCTTTATTTGGAAGTTTTTAATCTTGAAGCATTGAAAAAGGAATTCCAAGCAATCCCGAAACATATGTCTGCATTTTAATGCTTATTTGTGCTTTCTTAACTTGAAATTATTATGATAAATCTTAGGCTATGTAAGCCTTGTTTCTGTTGTTTTGTCTGCTTTATTTGGAAGTTTTGCATCTAGAAGCATTGAAAAAGGAATTCCAAGCAATCCCGAAACATATGTCTGCATTTTAATGCTTATTTGTGCTTTCTTAACTTGAAATTATTATGATAAATCTTAGGCTATGTAAGCCTTGTTTCTGTTGTTTTGTCTGCTTTATTTGGAAGTTTTGCATCTTGAAGCATTGAAAAAGGAATTCCAAGCAATCCCGAAACATATGTCTGCATTTTAATGCTTATTTGTGCTTTCTTAACTTGAAATTATTTTTTTTACAGTACCGTAAAACCTGTCAATTTGACCACCTTTCTAACCTGACCACCTGTCTAAGTTGACCACTTTTGTCAGGAACGGAAGTAGCCCTATATTATATAATGTAGGGAAGCCTTTGTAACTTGACCATCTAATTTGACCACATGTCTATACTGACCACTTATGTACGCCAAATTTGGGTTTTGAGTATTATAAAAACCCCTTTGTAAGTTGACCACCTAATTATTATAAAATTTATTTGTTTCTGTATTTTTGAAAATATAAAAAAAAACTAAATTAACTTCTCTGGGATATTTTTTATGCTATAATGTTAGAACAGGATGAATGAAACATCAGTATGAAGTGTTACTAAACTTCTTTAGTAAGTTAACCATAACAGAAAACTACTACGGGCACTCTTTTATTCTTTAAATAAGTTTCTTCTTTTTTCTTCTATCTGATGCAGCCATTTTGAAAAACTATGTATTTTTAGGAAATATTTACCATTATATAATTAACTTACATAATTAATATGATATTCATTTTTATTTTAACTCGGCTACGTATTAAAATTTTATCACGATTGCCTACTTCTACGAAAATAGGATAAATGACAATCGTACTGAACTTTTGATACGTAGATGAGTCAACAAACTTCATATGCTAAAAAACATGTTTTCTGTATTTTTTTAGACAGCCACTTTTAAAAATGTTGAAATATATCAAAAAATGAATAATTCTCAACTTTGCACTAGTAGTAAGTAACACCAAGAATGGTGGCAACTAAAGGCATTTTTTTACAGGGCATATGTTAAAAAATTAAATTCACAGGAGCCACGGGACCGTTCATAAATGATGTCACGCTTTTTTACAATATATTTGAGCCACCTCCTTCTTTTTCACAAAATGTCACACTTCAACGGACCCCTCCCCCTCCCCCTTCGTCACAAAATGTCACACTTCAACGGACCCCTCCCCCCTTCGTTACAAAATGTCACTCTTCAACGGATCCCCCGTCCCCCCTTTGTCACATGTCACGCTATGTTGCATAAGCTTGATGTCACACTGGTTAACCCTCCCCTTGACACACTTTGTCACAATTTCACGAATCCCCTCTCCCCTCGAAGTGTGACATCATTTATGAATGATTCCCACTTAAAAAATCAAGTAAGTGGAAAATAACATATTAACAAAAACTGGAATGAAAAGATGGTAAAAAGAAGAAGAAAACCTTGTAGGGTTTTTTCTTTACCGTACTACATAAATTCATTTGGTAAGAGGTATTCTTCGGGATAAACTATTTTTTCTTGCCGTGTCTTAATGATTTGAATAGCAATGTTGAATGCACGTCACATGAAGGCAACACGTCCTTCTCTTTATTTCGATTTTCTTTCTGATAGACCTAGAGATCAGGAAAGTCGTTTGAAAGAGTTGTCCTAAGAGGGAAATAATTCTATGCTGCTAGAATACAAAGTTTGGTTTTCTATTTTAAATGACGATGTTGAAAATTTCAAAGCCAGAAATTGAATTTAAACTCGAAAAGACTTTTCTGAAACACTCTAAAATCACTAGGACTCTTGTTTTAAAAATAGTACAATGACTGAGCGCCATGGGAAAAAATCACTTTTCTCTAACTTTTTTCGTTGATATGAAGTTTTCTTATTCAATAGAGTAGAATCAATAAAATGTGTCATTTAAATAACAAAAACATGTAAAACAAGAAGTTCCGTCTAGAACTATACGAGCCTACTTTCCCGTATACACCAAATTCAAATTTATAATCTAGCTATCTCTTTCTCTCTCTTTCTTATTTATCTTTAGTTCTAATTATTGAAAATATACCTTTTTCAACGGATAATACATATTCATTCACTCACTCATTCATTCTTTCATTTATTCAACCATGCATTTATTCATTCATTCGTTACCTCATTCAAGTGTTTATTCATTCATTTACGCATTCATGTATTTATACACTCATTTATTTATATTTTCATTTATTCAATAATTTATTTATTCATTCTTTTCCTCATTCATTTATTCATTGATTTATTCTTTCACTCTTTCATTTATTCATTCATTCATTATTTCACTCATTGAGTCACTGAGAAATATCCTTGAAAATCCCGATCAAAATATTTCATAGCAAAATAGGCTCGTAAGTTCTGGATAGACTTTCTATTTCTACATGTTCTACGTTATAAGAGCTTTCCGATAAAGTTTGTTCCAAGCAAATCAGTCCGTTAGATCAGGATTTATATAGGGTTGAAATTTCCCCGTAAGCTCTGTGTTAATTTTTTGAACTGTTCAAAAATGAACAAAAACTGTTCAAATCAATATTTCACGCCGAGAACTCCTTTCAATAAGCTTGCAATAGGAACTTCGCTCTTGTGCCCAGAGTTTACAGAATTTGCTTCAATTTTGTCCATAGGCGCTAATGTTAAATTTTTTTGAACTGTTCAAAATTGAACAAAAAATTGTTCAAATCAAAAAGTAAAATATAGAAATGAGATGTCCTCGCCGAGATCTTTCGAATGCAAAAAGAATTTTTCCAATCGGACAATTCCTTCAAAAGTTATTAGGGGGGGACAGACCGACAGACAGACAGACCGATAGACACACTTTTTCCCCATCTCAATACCCTACTTTCAAATTTTTTATTTTTCAATCTTTATTTAATTACTTCACTTATTTTTGACTTTTCTTGATTTTTAACGATATTTTCACGATACATTAAGCCTTCTTTCATGCTTTATTATTATTTTTTTTTACTTTTACGGGAAAGTAGGCTAAAAACGGAAATAATAAAGATTGAATATTAATCCAGTATAAGAAACAATGTTAGTGCGTAAATTTCACAAAAACACTATATTTGGTTTAACATTTACTATTAATGATAACTAACTAAAAAAATACGTAAAATATGCTCAAAAACCGCAGCGTCGAGCTACGTATCAACAACAACAAGAATCTGTTAAACTTAATTTTTACCATTAGTGTTATGTATCTGAGGAGGGAGTTGAGTTGGCACATCTTTTAATACATATAAAAGAATGAATCACCAGAATATTGATCGACCAAAAATAGCATTTTCAGTAACTGATTTTCAATTTCCACCCAATGTGAAAGTTTGTTACTTATTTATCATCAAAAATTCTCATTTTAACATACATCTTTCCTTTGGACGACTAAATATTTAAATATGTATTTAACAAAAAATATAAAAAATAAATGTCTTACAATTCTACAAATCAAAATATTTTTTCAAAAGTTGTAAATTACATACTTAAAAGACTTAATTTATGAGTCTTCGTCTCTTAATGCCGATTTTGTGTTTAGCATACAGAAATCAATTTATAAAAACCTACTATCAAGGATTTTGATGAAGAATACTGCAATTTTTCTTAACTCCAAGATTTTTAAGTTTTGAGCATGGAATTCTAGTATTATAACAATAGGCTGCTGGACCAAAAAGCTCTATATCTATACCAAATTCGGATTCAAATTGGCATTTTGTCGCAGTCAATTCGATCTGTTCTGTAGAGTGTGCCGATTCGAACTGTTCTGCAGAGTTTGCTGAGAAAAGTTGCAATATTTGACCTTCTCAAATAAATGAGTTGTCAAGTATATTGCTGTAGCTCACATATACCATCAATCAATGTCCGATTTAGTGGAATACTTTTATTAATATTGTTTTTACACGTATAGTTTAAGTTGATTCGTCACGGAAGTTTGTTACGCGGTTTTCCACCACTATTATTGCATAAATTACCTTCAAACTTTGCACACAAACTTATCTTCCCACAACACTACAATATTCCGTCCATTTTATAATTTATTATAACGTTAATGTGGAAAAAATTAATAATTTTGGCTCTGAGGAAATTATCAGAATTATTATTTTTCGAATGGCAACAATAGCTATATGTGGATAATGCAAACGATGTTATTTAACTTGATTTGTCATGGAAGTTTGTTACGCGGTTTTCCACCACTATTACTGCATAACTTACCTTCAAACTTTGCACACAAATTTATCTTCCCACTACACTACAATATTCCGTCCATTTTATAATTTATTATAACGTTATTTTGGAAAAAAATTTATAATTTTGGCTCTGAGGAAATTATCAGAATTATTATTTTTCGAATGGCAACAATAGCTATATGTGGATAATGCAAACGATGTTATTTAACTTGATTCGTCACGGAAGTTTGTTACGCGGTTTTCCACCACTATTACTGCATAAATTACCTTCAAACTTTACACACAAATTTATCTTCCCACGACACTACAATATTCCGTCCATTTTATAATTGATTATAACGTTAGTTTGGAAAAAAATTTATAATTTTGGCTCTGAGGAAATTATCAGAATTATTATTTTTCGAATGGCAACAATAGCTATATGTGGATAATGCAAACGATGTTATTTAACTTGATTCGTCACGGAAGTTTGTTACGCGGTTTTCCACCACTATTACTGCATAAATTACCTTCAAACTTTGCACACAAATTTATCTTCCCACGACACTACAATATTCCGTCCATTTTATAATTTTTTATAACGTTAATTTGGAAAAAAATTAATAATTTTGGCTCTGAGGAAATTATCAGAATTATTATTTTTCGAATGGCAACAATAGCTATATGTGGATAATGCAAACGATGTTATTTAACTTGATTCGTCACGGAAGTTTGTTACGCGGTTTTCCACCACTATTACTGCATAAATTACCTTCAAACTTTGCACACAAATTTATCTTCCCACGACACTACAATATTCCGTCCATTTTATAATTTTTTATAACGTTAATTTGGAAAAAAATTAATAATTTTGGCTCTGAGGAAATTATCAGAATTATTATTTTTCGAATCGCAACAATAGCTTTACGTGGATAATGCAAACGATGTTATTTAACTTGATTCGTCACGGAAGTTTGTTACGTGGTTTTCCACCACTATTACTGCATAAATTACCTTCAAACTTTGCACACAAATTTATCTTCCCACGACACTACAATATTCCGTCCATTTTATAATTTATTATAGCGTTAATTTGGAAAAAAATTAATAATTTTGGCTCTGAGGAAATTATCAGAATTATTATTTTTCGAATGGCAACAATAGCTATATGTGATAATGCAAACGATGTTATTTAACTTGATTTGTCATGGAAGTTTGTTACGCGGTTTTCGACCACTATTATTGCATTCTACTTTTTTTTAAATAAAACCATGTAACTTATTTTTTTTTTTTTTGAAATGTAATATATTATCTCATTATTTAAGATATTTCAGTGTTAAAAATGTCACTAAGGGTGCTTTCGAACCAAAGGCGACTGAGGAAAAAAACATGTCATTTCTCATCTGCTCAAGCGCAGAGCCAATTTTTAATCCGAAAATAGGCTCTGAGCTTGCGCAGATGTGGAAGAGACATGTTTTTTGTCTTTGTCGCCTTTGGTGTAAAAGCACGCGAATGGTAAAAATTATTGACATGACAAAACGCATCTGACTGAAATATTTCATTCAACCAAACTAAATTTTGAATGGAAAAATCACCCCCCACCCGATCCTTCCTCTATATATCTCATCAATCAAAATGCACCAAACGTAATATTTTCCCAGCTTATATGCCCTGGTCCAACCCAGATATTTCTGACTAACGTTTCGACTGACATCAGTAGCGGATTTAAGGGGGTGCCCAGGGGGCACGTGCCCCCCCCCCCCAAAAGGTGTTTTTCCATAGTTAATTTTTTTTTAAAATTTTCTTACTGAAACAAACAAAATTTTAAAATACTATGCAACCAAAAAAAATTTCAATAAATTAAATTTCGTTCGGCAATCAAAGTCACTATGCTCTCCAGTGCCTCCTGGCAGTGCTTCCCATCATTATATAACTTTTCAAAGATCCCTCAGTTACTGAAAAAGCTTGAAACACAAAATTTTTTTCCGCCTTCGGAATGACCCGGTTGTGCCGCTGTGCACTATCGATCTACGTACATGGCCTTCAGCAAACAGATGACCGTCGCTTTCTTATCAGCAACTACACTTAAATAAAAAGCAACCAGAGCAATCGCCAGGGGGCTAAATCCCCCCCCCCTAACGATTTTTTCAGAAAGGAGCCACCAAAACTTCAGTTAATTAAGGAAAAAAAAGTAAGAAACAAAGAAGAGAAAAAAAGGCAAGTAAAATTTTGAATTAAAATAGGAAAAGAAGAAAAAAACGAGGAAGGAATAAACGACAAAAAATTACAATTTTTCTCCTTTCTGCAAAATTAAAAAAAAAAAAAACTGCAAGCTTAAAACATTTTATAGGAACATTGACAAAACTATTATTATTGCATGGTTAAGGGTCCTTGAAATGCACCAAACTTTTCTCAGCGGAAAGAAAAAAAAATTTCAAAACATTAATAAAAAACAGTGAAAGTCTGAGTTTCAAAAAAATAATAATAAAACAGATAAATTAACATAATAGTTTCACATTCGGGCAGTCGAAAGTTTTATATTTCTATAAATATGTATGAATATTTTAAGCAAAATATAATTATGAAAATCCCTGTAAAATGTATAAAAATGCATGAGCCGCCGAAATACTTTGCAAACTGATGGAAAAACAAAGAGAGAGAGACAGACAGAGAGATTCAAACATTGTAATGAAAATTCACGCCAAAAGTAAAACTTCAGAAGTAAGATTCAGAAGACATGATATTTAAAATTGGAAGAAAAAAAAAAGGAATTACTTACAATATTACTGCAAAATAATACCGCAGTCTGAAAACACCCGGCTGACAGCACCCGATACCCTCACAGCATCGAAAATCATCAAAGTTGTATTTTTAGAAGTTCACCTTTGGAAAATATTAGGAGTCTCTTACGCATTATATGCGTTTTATAGCTTGAATGTAATTCAGGAAACGTCTCGAAACTCCTCCTATTTATAACATCGTCAATGGACGCCCAAATTGCTAATTTAGAACTGTAGAAAAACATTGAAATCACTGCATTGATATTGTATATTTGAAATATTGAATTTTGAGAAGAGCAGTCGTAATGTTTAAAAAGCTGATTGACCTACTACTTATTCTTTGGCGTTATTATAATCTTCAAAACAATTTTTTTTATTAGTACGAATTAATTATAATGGTATTTTGCAAAATTACCTGAAGGTATTAATGTTTAATTATCTTTATATGTAAAAATGTATTTTACTTTTTCATTTGATGTAATTAGGTATATTTTTCGTGCTTTTAAAAATATTAACTTAAGTCAAATGATCTTAGAAAACGTAAAACAAGCTTATGAGTTTTTTAATATGCAAAAATGTAAGATGAGAAACTACTTTTTTCATCCGGTGCCCCTCCCAGAAATTATTCCTGGATCCGCCCCTGACTGACATGTTTCAGGCTTCTTCAGAGTGAAAATGGAGTCAAGGCATAGGTCTAGAACTTATACATCAAGCATCACATGTGCTTAAACGTCATTGGATAAACCCCCAATCTCAGGCTTGCTGGGACGGATTCTGATTGGTTCCTCCTCTTTGTTCTTGGCATTGATGGGTGCTTTTTGAAGCAGCGGAACCCGCAACTTGTTCACTTTCAAAATGTCTTCTTTTCTATTTATGTTGTAAATATCTTTATGTATTTCAATAGCTTCTCTATAAAGGCGACTAATGTAATGAATATTAGTAGAGAGCACTTAAGTTTCTTCAAACAGGGGTTGGTGTCCTGTAGCAATAGTATGCTCAGGACATACTAGTAATAGAATTCATAAGCAGTCCCAGCAAGCCTGAGATTGGTGGTTCATCCAATGATGTTTAAGGGGGGAAATACGTATAAAGGTCTTAAAAGATTATAAAGAAAATTTCTTCATAAATCGATTCTACAACTATTCAATAATATACTCTGAAAATTTCAAAGCAAAATTACAAGTCGTTTAAAAGTTATAAGCATTTGAGTGATCGCCCCTTTTAAAGCAGGTGGTCCCTCGCGAATGACCTGAAGGGTATTGGAGAACGTTAGCAGATGTCCTTTTATTTCTTTTAACAATTGAGATAGAAATTTCTGCAAGTATTAGTATCTATAAGTATTTTTAAAAAAATATTTCTGCCTTAAATTTACCTTCAATATTTTTTTTTTTTTTTTTTTGAACGCGTTTTTCTCGAAACTATTTTTTTGAATTTGCGTACACTCTCTCTCACAGAGTTTTTGATCAATCCTTATCAAATTTATCAGACATTTTCTTTATATATACACGCTTTAGTTGAACTAGAATCATAAACATATCTTTATTTTTACTTTTTTTTTGTAAAAAAAAAAGAACAGAAAAAAACCGGTTAAAAATCGTACTTAATTTTCCCATTCTAAAAAAAATAGAAATTTTCAATTTTTTGTGATGATTTAGTTCAACTAGAAGAGACACTTATAAAAAAAGTAGGTTTAAAAAAAATTAATTTCATATAACAATTGTGACCTCCAGGATGTACGCAAACTGGCGACTCGGCGGCGACTTACAGTGGGATTTTTCAAGAAAATTTTTGAAAATTTCAGTTAATGTTCTTCAATATATGTATTAAATAACCTCAAAATCTCAATAAAGTATATTTATTCTTCATACAATTAAAAAATTCATGAAAATGGCTTTTTAATACGTCGTTTTACACATATTTCCCCCCTTAAGCACATGTGATGCTTGATATATAAGTTCCAGACCTCTGCCTTGACTCCATTTTCACTCTGAAGAAGCCTGAAACTTGTCAGGCGAAGCGTCAGTCAGAAGTATCTTGGTTAGACCACGGCCTATAAAGCCATATTATGTTTGGTATGGACACCGGCCGTGAAAGTTAAGTTCCTACAATCAAAATAGATTTTAAATAATAATAATCATTAAAATTTGACTTTTCTACAAACATTATTTGCCAGTGAACGTACTTTTCATAAAGCATAATGACGCATAAGAACTCCTATTTTTGCTAAATTATCAAAGAAAAAAATGTCAGTTAAGAATAACTGTCATTGTCTCTGTCTGGAAAAGATAGCCATAAAGTTTTTGGTTTCTTTCCTTTGTCTATGTTCTAGTAATTTAGAACAAAAAGGGAAAATTACTTTCATCTTCGAAGAAAAAAAAAAATAGGTTACACCTTTGAAGTACAGTAAATCACCACCTCAAAACTAATTATAGTTAGTTTTATCAGCAGTGGAAGCATGAAAGGTTTGTTGTCAAACTAATTATAGTCGTTGCCAAAAGAAAAACTAAAGCTCCTCATTTTCTCGATTATTGCCCTTCTAAAGCTCATTTTTCTCGAGTTTATTTTTATTGAAATTAAAATATGCAGCGTGAGATAAGAGAATACTTCTTCTCAAATTTCTGATTTATGAAAAATGGGCATTAGCAAAAGCTATTGAGAGATGCCTTTACTGAGAATACGGGTTTTATCTAAATGTTTAAATTTATGATGTCATAAAAAGTTTTAATGGTTGTAAACTCTGTTCTCAAGAAATATATTTAATGAATTATTTCGAAAGTTGGAATGACTCGAGTAACGATAATGGCTTTCCAAATTCAAATAACGCAATATAAACGTGAGATTTTAACTTGTTTATACTGTTAATTAGTGAAACGGGTTCTATTTCATTAGTTCTATATAGTTCTCTGCTTTTAAGGATTATGAAAAAAGATAATGCGATTTTCTGTTTGACTTAAGAACTTTAATTATATTGTAGTTCTTAAAAATTTTAATTTATACAATAACCCATCGTTATATAGCTCATTCGGATATATCGCGCTTTTTCTGTGTTTTCGAAAATTTTATGTTTGAGCTCATGAAAGTAAAAATTTGCATTTCTGAGTAAAAACCCTTCTCCCCCATTAAAAAAAGCTATCGAGCAGGAAAGTTTTCTTTTTTTCCGGATTTGCTGCAGTTAAAAGTTGCAATAATTCTCCTCCCACTCTCCACCTTACATGCCTGCAGAATGATTCTACTCAAACCAGTTGACGTTTTACTGGTTCTTTTTGCATTGATACTAACTCCCATTGGAATGAAAGAGAGATGTCTACGGCCCAAGCAGAAAAAATACTCCCATTTCTGGATACCTTTTACTACAGAAAGGATTCGCCCTTCGCTGAACAAATCCAAATGATACAATCCCCTTAACCAAAAAAGGGAGAGTGATATGCAAAGGAATTTTCTGGAAAACAAATGGTTACCTTCAGCTTTGACATCGATTTCACAACCATGCTCAGTTCCACCCAATTTACGTATACTTTTTAAGTTATTTCTAACGACATCGGTTATTATCGCGCATTTGGATATATCGCGCTTTTTCGCTGTCCCCCTACAAGCGCGATGTAACGAGAGGATACTGTACTATCGAAACTGAACAAAAGTTCCACACTACAGACATATAGACAGAGCTGCAACTACTTCTTCTTTGTCCTTCAAGAGATAAGATCACATGACAAGGACCTCTCCACTTCTACCAATCAGTTATGGAATAAAAAACCTATCGGAGCGGTTCAAACTTGTTCCAGTGACTCTCTGTGAATGAGGCATCAAGTACAAGTATGATAATGAGTATTTTTGTTTTTCAAAATTGAGATTTCTTTACTTAAAGCTATTCTAATTTGAGGAAATACTCAAAAATGAGTACATTTTCAAGGTACCGTTTTCAACAGCACGTACTGGAAGTCGTGACAAAACTCTTAAAAATTCATTCATAATTCATTTAGGCTGAAAATTTAAGTTGAAATTTGAGTAAGAAATTATTCATGAATGCAAAACTTTCGTTACTTCGTAAAAGGAAATTAAAATATTGCTTGTTGACAATAAATACATTTTGTCTAAGCCTTTTCTGCTTAATTTTTTTTGCCTGATAATCTTTCAATTGTGTCCTATAATTTCGCGATTAAAGCAGTTTGTAAACAACTTTAAAATTGAGATTATTTTATATTTGAATAATCGTCTGAAAAAAAAAATACTTTTTCGTGAAAACTGTATGAAAAAAAGTGGAAATGGAATGTGTAATTCTTTGCAACTTCGTTCTCCTTGCCATTTTTATTTATTTTCCCCCATTTATGATGATTACAAATTACATACTAATGGGAAAAATATACTTGGGGAAATTCGCTCGTTGTAATGACTCCCATTAAATTCTATAAAAAGTGAAGAAATAAATTGTAAAAGGTTATGCTCAGTTTGTTCAAACATTGAATAATACTTTTTTTCTTGAGTGGTCTGAGGTGGATAAATATCATAGGTTTGGTTTTAAATACTTTCTTTAATTAGTTTTTCGTTTTCATGTTAATTTTCTATTTCCTATTTGTAACTTATTTTAAAAAATAAATCGAATTAAGGGAAAAGCATAAAAATGTATTTTTCCATTACATTTTCCACTTAAGTATTCCATTTAAAGCCAAATATTCCATACCCATTCCACTAAATCGCATGAAATGAGCTTCGATTTTATCACGCAATGAAATTAATTAATTATAAAATATTTTATTTTGATTACGCGATCTTTTCATTTTCCAAACCATTATTTTAAGCTGATTAACCAGTTTTGCTACAAAAAAAATTGGCCTCAAAAGAAAAAATTTTTTCCCTTACATTTCCATTTGCCTTAGTCCCATGTTGCATTGTCAAAAGTTCTCATTAGGGGGCATTCATAAATGATCTCTCGCTTGGAGGGGGGTTCAAGAAAGTGTGACAGTTTGTGACAAAGGGAGGGGAGGAGGTAACAAGAAGTGTGACATCGTACATTTTGATTTCTATGAAAACATTTAAAAGCAGCAAATTAAACTTATTTTATGCTAATGCAATATAGCGTGACATGTGACCAAGGGGGGTAGGGGTATGTGGAAGTGTGACACTTAGTGCAAAAGGGAGAGGGGGGGTCAAATATATCGAAAAAAGTGTGATTTCATTTATGAACGGTCCCTTACAACTGTTTACTTATACAATTAGAACGAATTTAAGAGGGATGTATGATTTTGCAGTTAGCAAAAATCTGTCTCATTTATAATATCATCTCAAATCTGTTCACAAATTATATCACACTTTTTTCAATTTTGACCCCTCTCCTTCCCCCCTTTTTTCACATTTCACCAATTGTCTGCCAAATTTCAAATTTTATTTTTTATCCGTAATTATGTTCTTCAAAGGCATTTGAGCATAAAAGTAATATTTATTATATGTGAACTTAATTTGAAGAAGTAATGTTAAGATTTATAGCAAAAAGCATAACTGTTATACAGTTTTAATAAAATATGAAAGAAGCAACGGAAAACAGTAGTACAGTAACCCCTCGTTATATCGCTCATTCGAATATATCGCGCTTTTTCTCTGTCTCCAAATTTTAAGTTTGAGCTCTGTAAACTAAAAGTATTGCATTTCTCAGTAGAGCACTTTTTTCCCCCATATAAACAAAGCCATCGAACAGGAATGCTTTCCTTTCTTCTGAATTTGCTGCAGTTAAAAGCTGCAACAATTCTCCTCCCACTCCTCAAAATACATAGTACAGAATGATTCTACTCAAACCAGTTGGCGCTTTACTTGACATTCCTTTTTGTATTGATCCTAAAAACGCCCATAGCATGAGAGAGACAGATGTCTCTTGCATAAGGATTCATTATTAAACTATTTTTACTAATAAAGTCGTCACTATGCAAGATTAAATTATGTAATTTTATGTATTTTGCTTTAAATCTTTACTTATGAACACGAAATTTTCTTAAACAGATTAAATTTATCCTTTTTAGCCTACTTTCCCGTAAAAGTAAAAAAAAATAATAATAAAGCATGAAAGAAGGCTTAATGTATCGTGAAAATATCGTTAAAAATCAAGAAAAGTCAAAAATAAGTGAAGTAATTAAATAAAGATTGAAAAATAAAAAATTTGAAAGTAGGGTATTGAGATGGGGAAAAAGTGTGTCTATCGGTCTGTCTGTCTGTCGGTCTGTCCCCCCCTAATAACTTTTGAAGGAATTGTCCGATTGGAAAAATTCTTTTTGCATTCGAAAGATCTCGGCGAGGACATCTCATTTCTATATTTTACTTTTTGATTTGAACAATTTTTTGTTCAATTTTGAACAGTTCAAAAAATTTTAACATTAGCGCCTATGGACAAAATTGAAGCAAATTCTGTAAACTCTGGGCACAAGAGCCAAGTACCTATTGCAAGCTTATTGAAAGGAGTTCTCGGCGTGAAATATTGATTTGAACAGTTTTTGTTCATTTTTGAACAGTTCAAAAAATTAACACAGAGCTTACGGGGAAATTTCAACCCTATATAAATCCTGATCTAACGGACCGATTTGCTTGGAACAAACTTTATCGGAAAGCTCTTATAACGTAGAATATGTAGAAATAGAAAGTTTATCCAGAACTTACGAGCCTATTTTGCTATGAAATTTTTTGATCGGGATTTTCAAGGATATTTCTCAGTGACTCAATGAGTGAAATAATGAATGAATGAATAAATGAAAGAGTGAAAGAATAAATCAATGAATAAATGAAAGAGTGAAAGAATAAATCAATGAATAAATGAATGAGGAAAAGAATGAATGAATAAATTATTGAATAAATGAAAATATAAATAAATGAGTGAATAAATACATGAATGCGTAAATGAATGAATAAACACTTGAATGAGGTAACGAATGAATGAATAAATGCATGGCTGAATAAATGAAAGAATGAATGAGTGAGTGAATGAATATGTATTATCCGTTGAAAAAGGTATATTTTCAATAATTAGAACTAAAGATAAATAAGAAAGAGAGAGAAAGAGATAGCTGGATTATAAATTTGAATTTGGTGTATACGGGAAAGTAGGCTCGTATAGTTCTAGACGGAACTTCTTGTTTAACTAGGACCACTTTTTTAATTTTACTTGTGCACAAAGTCCCTTTTATAAATTTGTTAGTCACAGATCCTAAAGTCCTCAGTTCTACGTAACTTATTAAATCTTTCTCTGTAGTTTCACAGGCAGTAGTAAAACAAGAATTTTATTGAGAAACCGTTATTAAGAAACTTGATTACTTGATTTAAAACAAGTTCTTCCCAAACTTAAAGAAACACTCAGTTTCCCTTTTGTGCTTTTACAGAATTTGTTTACAGTGAACGAAACATAAACTTTCCCTCAAATTTTCAATGAAAATAATTAAGATCTTTCATGATACTGATGATAGCTTGACAACTCTTTCTCGCGAAAATCAGGGTTAATTTATCTTAATTAGGATATCATCCTCCCCTTCTGAAATTTCAGTAATGGTGTCAAAAGAAGACACGTTCGTTATCATCTAATTATTATAATGCAGCAATCTGTTCATAAAGTTTGACATTATATTTTTTCCTGTTCTGCTTCATACTCAAAACGCAAAAAAAAAAAGCTAAAATAGATTAGGCATATAAGAGTTAAAGTGAAATAATTCACTTATTTTATAAAAAGACTCGGTGTTCAATTAAGTATTTCATGAAGTCAGTTTAGGAAGTCAAAGATGAGATATTTCAGGAAATATACATTTATTTACGAAATAAAGGGTTTTACGCTTTAACAGTAACATATGGGTACAAACAGCTTTTTGTTGTTTTAATATGTGATAACAATAATACTGTCTCAACTTTTTCCTGCTTGTTTTAGAAACTACTGAATATCTTTATATATTATTTCTCCAGCCCAGTGGTTCCCAAAGTTGACTGGGCTCCGACCCATATAACAAAAATGTCCAATCTTCGGACCCACCACTTAGCTGTCTTAGAGAAAAGAGGGCATAAAAAAATGGGTAATGCTCGGATTCCCTAGTGGCGAGTCGTGGAACTACTTAATGCTGTCTTATTTGTTCTAATTGAAACTTTAAAAAAATATATGTGTTACCAATATGAATGAAGGATTGTTGAAATAAGAAACACAACTCAAATACTTTTTTTATTACTTAAATACCAACACATGCAAGGTTTTGTTTACAAAGTTATTTCAATGGGAAGGACGTATTTGTTTCTTATTTCTCTTCATTACAGTTTTAGCATCCACTTCAGCTTTAGTTACTTTTATTCAAAGAATTCCTATTTTTTAATTCATCTATACAGCGGCGAGGGCCCACTCAGTATTCGCTCGCGACCCGCTGGTAGGTCGCGACCCATAGTTTGGTAAATGCTGCTCTAGCCTGTTTTTCGTCGCTCCGCGATATCTTCCTTATTCCTTTACCAAATTCCATGGTTTACCCCTCATTTTAAAGCTTATCGTACCCTCTAATGACGAAAAATAGACCACGCTCTAAAAATGCACCACTTCTCGTAAATTCGAGATTTAAATTCATCTAAGAAAAGGCCCTTTGATGGATGCCGAATGGGTGTTGTGTATGGTGTGGCCATCTGTTATAAGTAAACAAGGAAGAAACAATTTGCTTTTATTAACCGAGTTCACAAAGGAAGGAGGTTATACATTCATATTGTATGTATGTCGTTTTTTTTTTTTTTTTTTTTTTTTTTTGTTTGTCCACTCATAACTTCTCACCGGTTGAGCCGATTTTCATGATTCCTTTTTTAATCGATCGAGGGTGGTTTCCCATAGGTCCCGTACTTTCGTTTGACCATATTCGAATTAGAATAAAAGTTATGGGCAGAAATGTAGTATTTTTTTTTTTGTTTGTTTTTTCATCCATAACTTTTGACTAAATAAACCGATTTTGATGATTTTCTCTTTAATCGATAGTGTGTCGTCTAACTCAAATATTGCAAATCAATTTGACTACATTTGTTTTTTAGAAAAAGCGTTACGAGTGAAAAATAAGTTATTTTTTATTTTAATTGGAAAGGCTTGGCTTGATTTTTCTTTGTTGGGAAAATTATTAATAAATATAAAGTCATTGTTAAAAAAGTGTTTGTTGGGTTATATTATTAAAAGCAATTACAGCAAGAGATTGACTGAAGGCTTCTCTGAGGCAAAAGTTAATCCAATCAGTTTGTTTTGCTAGAATCGACTTCAAAACGGAATTTATCATACAAATGATTAGTTTTTAGTGCCATTCATTTAAAGAAGGTTGGCTCTCTGATATGGATTTTTTAGAAATAGAGTATTTATATAAAACATGTGTTTACACTAAAAAGTATAAAATAAAATGATTTTTATAAAAAAAAAATAGAACCGACTTCAAATTATAAATTGCGCTAAAAAGTGAAAAAAAAAATTAGTTCTTTTAGCAACATCGATGTGACTTTTAAACATAGTTTTAGAAGTCGGTGCAAATTTATGAGTCTGGTTACCATTACACCATTTTTTACTTCACATTAGAACTGTTGCTAATGCTGCGAAAATGTATATATTTGTAATTGGGGGGGGGGGGGGGATTCATGATTACAAAACATCTTATCTATCCGCATTTTGCACCGACTTCTAAAACTATGTTTCAAAGTCACATCGATGTTGCTAAAAGAACTACTATTTATTTTTTTCACTTTTTAGCGCAATTTATAATTTGAAGTCGGTTCTATTTTTTTTTTATAAAAATCATTTTATTTTGTAGAAAATTGGACAGTTTTAGCTGTGCCTGTGTGTTATTCAATCGTTAGGTCTACACATTTATTTTTATTACGGATGTGTAGAGCTTAACCAACCAACAATAACTACTTTTTAAGTAATAGAACTGTTTCATTATTCTATTTTAATGCTACGTGTACTAATAATAACATAATTTTCATTATTATTGTGATTATTTTATTGTTTTTAATATCTAAAAAATAGTGGGGCACCAAATTTGTAGCAGCTATTTGTACTGATGTGTTCAGTTACAAAAATGTACCGCTTCTCTTAAATTTGAGATTTAAAATCATCTGAAAAGAGGTCCTTTAATGCATGATAAATTTTTGTTGTGTATGCTGGCGCTATCTGAAATCAAGTAAGCAAACAAGAAACTCTTCTTTTTTTTTTTTTTTTGTAGAAAATTGGACAGTTTTAGCTGCGTCTGTGTATTAAACTTATTCAATCGTTACGCTCTACACATTCATTTATATTATGAATGTGTAGAGCTTAACCAACCAACAGTAACTATATTTTATGTAATGGAACTGTTTCGTTATTGTAGTTTAATGCTATGTATACTAATAAAAATAATTGCTATTATAATTGTGATTACTTTATTACTTTGAATAACTAAATCATAGCAGAAAAAAATTTGTAATAGCTATTTATTACTGATGTGTTTAGTTACATGCCTTCTTCTGTACCAACACCCGACTAGTTACTGCTAAATAGGATGATACGAAGAAAAACGTTTTTTTTTTTTTTTTTTTTTTTTTTTCGCTGACGGGGGATACGGTAAAGATGGTATTAGTGGTACAAAGTGCACATGAAAAATTTGGCTTCCGCGAAAATTTCTTGATTTGCCGCAAATGCTCAAAAAATTCAATCAAGCAATAATAGTCTCCCAAATTTTGACAAAAAGTTAACGTTTTCATTCTTTTGTATCTTTTTTTTTTTTTTTTTTTTCAATTAACGCGCCAACTCTTCTGGCTTTACCCTAAATCAAATTAATAAAACTGATACAAATTGAGCTTGGTCTTAAAGAATGAAATTAAAAAAGAATCATTAGTTTTGAACTAAAGCTCGATAAAGATTTCGAAAGCAACTTTAACCGAAAATTATTTTTATAACTTTCAGTTAAAAGTGTTTTACTACTGAAAAAGGAATATGAGGGATTAAACCAGATAATTGATAAATGCTCACATCAACCGCAACTTTAAATTGGTGAATTAGAAATAAAATTTCTCGTAGATAAATTTCAAATAACAAAACGATTACGAAATATAATTCCTGGAAATGTAAAGGATTAGTTTCTTACTGTTTTCTTTTCTATTTAATTAACCAATAATTAAAAATGACCTGACATAATCTCTTAATCCTTAGGAAAGAAACCAAAATTCGTTTACAGAAAATCTAAAATAAAGAAAACTGATTTTTGGAATTATCAATTTGTATTTAAGAAATTTGTTTTCTGAAAACCGTGTAGGGGGAAAGCAATTGATCTGAAAATTTGTCTCTATTACTGTTGTTTTTCTTTGTGCAAACGCTAAGTACGAAGTGTATGTAAGCATTTTATACTATAAATGTGTATTCATTTTCTGTTTAAAAAAAAACTCGATCATTTTTTACCAGTTTTTTAGAAAAAAACTCGTGCTCCAAGGGATTAAGTATTCTTTGATCTGTAATTCTATACTGAGACTTAAATTAAAAGTATGCAATATGAAAAAAAAGTTTTCCTCTTTTTGCGTGTAAAATCCATAACATAAATTAAATTTTATTGAGTAACGACAGATACTCTTTCAACTAACATAACGTGATATTTATACTAATTAGTGGGCCCTCAGTAAAACAAAAGCAGACCGTTCTTCAAAAATGGGTATTGTTTCAATATCCATTTAGCAAAAATCAAAAAATAATAATAAATTGAGAAAAAAATGCAATTCAAAAAACAAGGTTTAAAGCAGATAAAAGGTTTAAAAAGAAAAAAATAAAGAAATAAAACTTTAACGCAACGTAATTAAAAGTTAATTAAAATACAAAAGAGAAAAAGCAGAAATCTTTCAAGCATTTCCTCTTCTTCTTCTACTAAAACAAGGACACAAATGCAGAAAAATAAAAATGCCAAACCTTAGATATTAAACTGATTTTTATGCTCTTAAAATGTTTATATATAATATAATTCTAAGAAATAATAGTCGGCTAAAGTGTTTTTATTTCAAAGTGGCTGCCTTAGTGAGACTACGTGCCAAACGATTTTTTCAGTCATGGTTGTTTTTTGAGCTTTATTTTTGGCAACAACTTTCAACTTTCAGAAAATTTTATTTTGATCATATATTTTCTGTATTCATTAGTTTGCCATTAAAAAAGATTAAGGTACATTTTTTTCAAACTCTAAGTGTTATAGATGTAATGTGCGTCACGAAAACATAAAAGTTTCTTTATAAATAAACTATGAATTGACTATTTTAGGTGTAACTTCATATTTCCTTTCTGCAATATAGTCCTTTTCATTGTAAGACTTCAAGATTATTTAAAATTTTCTGTATACCATTGCTCAAATAATCTTTACTACAATTTTACAAGCCCTGCCGGGTATGTTTGTTTAAAAAATACATTACCGAACAAAAATTTATATGCCCAGAAGTTGTTTTATTGCACATTAGTAAAAATATTTAAGTTTATCGTATAGCATTAATCGAACAAAAAATGAAAGTAACAGCTTCATATCTGAATCAAGAATTATTTTTACGTTAATTTAAATCATTAAAAGATTACATTACAAAGAAAATATTACATAATAAGTCATTACAAGTCAAAATTTGCAAAATTTAAATTGTATTACCAATTTTATCGCTGACATGCATGTCCGCCGGTAAAGATGCGGTGAAGTTTCAATAAAATACAGAATAATAAAGTTTTGGGATGGATGCGGGATTGAGGATTTTATGTGTGTATATTTTTATTTTATGCATTTTACGATATTCTTTGGGCCTCAAAGTGGCACAGAGACTCTACAAAATACATTTTAATAGTATATCATACTTCTTGGGCTTTATGTACAGCGAGTCACGCGGATTTTATTAAATTGCAACTCAAGCAATCTTTTCAACTGAAATCAAATAGGGTAACAAAGTGTTTTAATCTATATGTAAAGTTCCATGAAAGTGTAACTCCAAAGTTGCAGAAGTTTAGAAGGAATTCAAATTTTAAATATGTATCAAATTTAAGTAATTTTAATGTAATGGGAGTCGCGCAGCTACGTTTTTCGAGAATGTTTGACAATATACAACTATCTTTTAATGCAATATATTATTTTAATTGTTATCAACAATCGATTTTCAAAATAAAGAAAGCATTGCCAGTTTATTTTAAAATGTATAAATTACAATATATTTTTACAGGGAATACTGCTCCAATTTTAATGTGAGTCACGCTGGATTGATCGTCTTTTTTTCCTGTATTTCAGTTTCACGTGAGGTTTTACATCATTTTGCTTTTAATTTTTGTCTCACAAACTATTAGGTTAAGTAACTAAATTCAGATCATTATCATCTTAGAGAAACAGTGTGACGTTATTCAGATTCTACCTTAATCAAAACAGTTATAAGCCCGAGTGTATTGCACTGATAAATACTCAGAGTTCCATTCGGAACTGTAAATCGGTTAAACACGAAACTTGGATGCTGTTTGGATGAATTCTGAGGGAGGCAGCAAAACACACGTTCATTAAGAACATACACTAAATACTTCATTTATGGTTTAGCGAGTGTTAGTTCATTCACTGGCTTAGCGTGTCCAATGCTCTTCCATTAAATATAAGTAAAGCAATTTCACAGAATGAATAACATCGTTTATTTCAACATAGTTTACAACTGTAGCGCGGAGCCATTTTTCTGTCTAGTTCTCCGGATTGTATTTATGGACTCTTTACGACTGAGTGTTGCCACTCAAGATAAACTCTTAAATAATTAATATTATTACGGCTCGCTACAACGGTACTGCATCCAGAAAAACAAATCGCGCTTTATTTCCGAGAAAACAAAATATGCAATAAGCCCGTTCTTAAACTGTGGGACGCGTACCACTAGTGTCCTCTTTAGGCGGTACTCATGCAGGCAAAAAAAAGAAAAGGGTGAGATTAATAAAGATTAAAACATTCAAACGCAGGATTGAAGTTCGAATTTGCCAGATTAGATTTGAGAGAATTTAGGCTCAAAGTTTAAAAGGAATTCCCGTTATTGTCAAGAAAAGGATTGATGCTTTTAATTCAGTTCACAACCCCTCACCTTTACGAAACTCTTTTTTCCAATATGATATTTATTAAAAATAAATATAGAAGCACATTAAATGTCGACCCAAATTTAAGGTAAAAACTAACTTCTACTAAACCAGATATCACCTCGCTCGTATCTGCCATGCAGCAGTAACCTTCTCGTTAATTTTATATGTTGTTTTTTCAGTTCTTAAATGATAGGTATTTTGTACTTAAAGACGTATTTCTAATACTGTTTTGGGAGTACGTATTAAAAATACATTTTATATGTTTCATATATTTCATTTTATACGTGTAGATTTATTGCACTAACTATAAAAAATAGTATGATTAAAATAAGCTTAGTTGTCCTAATATTTTTCTTTAATATATTAGTGTTATATTCTATGTGATTAAGTAACATTAACATTGGTACACAAATGGTTTGCAAGAAAAAAAAATAGTGGTACAAGAAAAAAAAAAGATTGGGAACCGCTGCAATAAGCAATGAATCAGTATGACAAGCAATAAGCAAATGTGACATTTATGATTCTGGTTAGTCCCCCATAAATAAAATAATGACTAAAGCATTTTCAGCACTGTATTATATTAGGTGAAAGAGAAAATATGTTTTTCCCCGAAGCGTATTGCCATCTTTGACTTAAATAAATCAGCAGTTGAAGCATTTTGAAATAGCACAGAAATTTGTGGTTATGCCTCAAAACTTTTGTGCTGTTAAAATGTTGCTTGTCATGGGGAATTACGCAGATAATATTTGATTTTTCAAGAGCTTAAACAAAGGTTGGTTGGGTTATTTTGGTTTTACTGTCATTAAAAGGAGATCTGTTTGTCACCACGACATGAAATATTAATGTAAAATACGTGTTTTATCATTCTTATCTTCATCCCGGAGGAAAATTTATGAAACGAATAAAATAATGTCAGATTTTACTGGTTATTTCTTAATTTGTTTAAGCTTTGATAACAAAATTATATCTTGCAAATTTATTACACTGCATAATATGTATAATACTAAAAATGTTTTAAGTTACACGGTTTTATTTAATAAATCCGCTGCGTTAATCGCGTTGTAGAAACCGCTTCGTCGCAGTTTCGTTTTTCGACATGATTTGATTGTTTTAAAATTCAAAACATCGTTGCATTATTCAAACAAAAAGTTCCAAACAAAGCTATCGTTGCCATTCGACAAATAATAATTCCGATCATTTCCTCAGAGACAAAATTATTTTTTTCTCTAATTTACTTCATAATAGATTATAAAATGGATGGAATATTGGATTCTCATCGAAGATAAGCTTGTGTGCAAAGTTTGGAGATAATTTATGCAGCAATAGTGGTCGAAAACCGCGTAACAAACTTCTGTGACGAAACAAGTTAAATATAACCGTGTATTTAAAATTCAAACATCGTTACATTTTCCAAACAAAGCTATCATTGCCATTGGACAAATAATAATTCTGATCATTTCCTCAGAGCCAAAATGATTAATTTTGTTTCCTAATTAACGTTATAATAAATTATAAAATGGATGGAATAGTGTATCGTGATCGAAGATAAGCTTGTGTGCAAAGTTTGAAGATAATTTTTGCAGTAATAGTGGTCGAAAACTGCCGTAACAAACTTCTGTGACAAATCAAGTTAAATAAAACCGTGTAGAAAGGGTTTTTTTAAGTTAATTTAAAAATTGAAATTTGTGTTATGCATTAATTTTCATAATGCAGTTCTTAATCATATGAGCAATAAATTACCAATCATGAGGGAAATAGAAACATTGATTAACTCCTTCTTAGGATCTTCTAAGTATACTACCTAAAGTTGTCGAAATGAATTTACTAATTCATGATGTTTAAAATATTAGTTTGAAAGGATCGTAGAAAAGAGGATAATTCATATTCGCAGTATTATTCACCAATTTCACTGTATAGAAGTTGATCGCATCAATGCTTGGAATCAATTTTTCAATGCAATAGTAGAGCTTCTAGATGCAAAAACATCCAAATGAAGCCTGTGTGCATGAAGCTTCATTTAAATGTTTTTCCAGAAGCTCTACTATTGCCTTGAAAAAGGGATTCCAAGCAATCCCGAAACATATGTCTGCATTTTAATGCTCATTTGTGCTTTCTTAACGTGACATTTTTTATTACAGTTTATTTACACAAAGGTAATTTATTATGTAATAGCCTATGTTTCGTTAAAACTGGAGTGTTTATGCAAGAGTTCGATCGTAAATAAATCTATTTCAAGATTATTCGCAAGCATAATATTGTTTTCGAAAAGCTGCGAGCTTTTCAAGTTTGAAGCATTACACCAAAACGGCAAACTCGCATAAGATGCTAAGGTATTACCTTCACTCCACCTTCAATCTCCTCAAACAAACAATTTCGAGTTTTCTTCTGAAGAAGAAAGAGAAGAGTAGATGTGGAGATAAATAAAGTAGAAACATAAAACAAAACTAATAAAACAACAGTTTTGGTGCGTAAGGCTAAAAGAGAACATATGTGAACCATTTATTTATTTCTTTTTGTTCGTTTGTGCAGAGCTACGGATTACAAAATATTTTTCTTATTTCCTGACGTCGTTGATAAAAAGACTGATAAAAGCAATTGTTTATCAAGAAAGAAAAAACTGATGCGTACACCACATGACTTCATTATACATCTATTAAATAATGTATGCCTTTTAACAGCGAAAAATTAGGTACGTGTATTCATGAACGCGTGTTCAAATTTATGGAATTCATTATTATATTTTTAACGAATTTTTAGCTTTTTTATACTTTTTTACGCACATTCACTTCATTACACCTGTAAAGCATTTTCAAACTAAACGTTTTTAAGTTCTTTTGATGATTTGTGTTCATGCATTGTCAATTTTTTTATTGCAAAAATCAAATGTTTAGTACAAAATAAAATATACTTAGTAGTTAAAAACTGATGTTTTGAATTACATGCATAAAACTTTTAAGGTTTTGTAGCCACTGCATATTCACTTAAGGCGGCTGCGACTCAGCGTGGCAGCGGTAAAATCATTTCTAGTGGATCATTATTTTCTAAAAAATAAAAATAATAATTAATTTCATTATTTTTTAAATAAATAAATAAAAAGGAATACCTATTAGTAATTCTGTAATTCAGCTTTGTGTGGTATAACTGGAAACACTTTTCCAAGCACGAACCAACTCCACAATCGGTACGCCAGAATCGCGTTTCCTTCCTTACCTTCTTCTCATTTGCATCCCCTTTTGATCAGCAACCTTTGCACAGTCTTGTAGGCTCAAGTCAGCGCAAATTAACTTTTCCCGATATAGATTCGGGTTTCACAAAGCGATGAAGCCGAAATAAACTTCTTTCGATATATATTCGGGTATAGCAATACGTTTCACTCAAAAAAAATTGCCCCGAGTAATACTATGGCATACCATTTTGGAACACCAGTGCTGTGCCCGAGATAATCTCGGGTGTGACATTTTGGAGCACCAGTGCTGTGCCCGAGATCATGACAGTTGAAAGGTTAATGAAATTTAATCTTTTTAACGGCGTCTGAAATCTGAAATTCAAATCAAAATAATCGAAAGGAATGTGTAAAAGAACAAAAATACAATATAAATGAGCAACAGTGGTGAAGAGGACAATATTTCACTTGTTTTTCCTTTTTAATGGGGCTGCATATTGATCCGTATCCTTAGCAGGCCTAGTGCGTTCCCGGAGACTTGAATCCATTCTTTCAAGTAGCACCACGATTGGCGGATGCCATTGCCACATGAAAATTTTGACGCCTAGTTTTTTCACAGGAAGGCGAAGCCCCCGGGTTCTGACAATTCGAAACTGCACTAGCAATTTAATTTAGCCGAGAGTATCCAAGCCAAACAGATACTCAAGGCATCTTGAACGTGCCGCATAATCGCACGCCATGGGAGCAGACGTTTTTTTGCATCTTGAATATCCACCAACGTGGTCGGGTTTGAACACATGAATTTGAGCGTGCGAAACCCACGCCTTACCACGACGCCACTAGGCCGGGTGACAATATTTTAAATAGTACCTATATATGTACAGGGTGGGGCAGAAGTAATGACCCGGTTTTGAGGGGTTATAAAAAGAACTAATACAATTTGAGACTTAAAACTTTTATATATTTTGATCTGTATATAATCCCATTTTTTTCATTAAACTTTGAGTACCACTTCAGCAAGATGGTGGCCTTCAGCAGCAATACACTGATACAGTCTATTTCTGAAGTTTTGGGAAACTTTTCTACACTCTTCAAGGAGTATGGCGGATATTTCCTCTCTATTTCAGTCCTTCAGCTCTTCTAAAGTCTGGGGACGATGGTTCCAAACCTTCTTCTTTAAATAATCCTACAGAAAAAAAAAAGAACCGTAACATCGCGCGGAATGTTGAAACTCCCACGAAGAGTCGAGCTCTCTGCGTGGAAGAATGGACAGCATCAGGGTGTATTGCCACCGAAGGCCACCATCTTGTTGAATTGGCATTCAAAACTTAATGTAAAAAAATGCGATTATATACAGATCAAATTATAAAATGTTTTAAGTCTTAAATTGTATTATTTTTTTAATACCACTTCAAAACCGGGTCATTACTTCCGCCCTACCCGTATGCACACCCGTTTTCTTGTGAACTGATGACAGAAAATAGGGTTTTATTCGCAATTGATTGATCTAATGTGGAATTTCTACGGGAAAAATCCAGTAGTTCGATGTTTCTAATGGTCCAAATTGTTTGCAATAAGAAATTCGAAATATTTTTATTTTTTCCTATTGGTACAACATACCAGGTTAATAAATTACACATTAAATATTACACCTACATAAATGAAGTTTATCCATTATCCTTTATTTTTGCAGTTATTTATCATGAGTAAGCCGGCTGAAACATTCTTTGACCTGTGTTAAAGAGGAAACATTAGTTGAAAATTCCCAAAATGGAAAAAATAGTAAGTCACATTTATGTTTATAAAATCTATAACATGCATTAAAATTATGTGGTTTAACCCTTCCTTCTTCTCCTAGTTTTCTCTTTTATATACAAGTTTATAATATTTCTATACATTTTTGCTTAAACGGTTTTATTCTAAAATATAAGTTGTTTACATGAACAAGCTAAGAACACTAAATTAGTTCAATGCAATGTGGCCCCTTGCGTCTTTAGGAACCATCGCCACTGTTCAAAAGTGCTTCAATATTTCATCTTACAAATACAAATACAAAAGTGACTACCAGCAACAGGCACGGGGCCGAGCTAGGATGGTCCTAGTCAATTTAATAATCCCCAATGAACATCAAGAGCCTTCTTAAACGTTTTTATCCCACTGCAACTAACAGTTACCTCTAACAGTAACCTACCAACTAGCAGTAACACAGAATCTTATAGGTTGAATTAGAATGCCCTATAATTCAACATATAGGATTATACTGCCTATTGTAAATTCTCCTTTAACTGTAAATCTTGACATTTAGCGGCACAAACGTAAATTTCGTTGTAAAAGCTCTTCCGGTTCACTGTATACCTTGTAATACAGTGAAGGGCTGTGTACTACACACCCTTACAATATTTAAATTAGTCGACAGGGTGGCATACTTTTCTCCACCAGAACCCCTACCTGTTAGCCGAGACCTTAGGATTGCTTACGCATGGGGAGAGGTAGTGGGGTCTACGGATTTTACATGCACATATCCCCAAGTATACATGGTGGTCTTCAGTGGGTATCGAACGACAGGGTGGCATACTGGTAATGCGCAGGTCTCGTACGCTCAAGATCGCAGGTTCGAACCTGGCCCAAGTCGGTGGATTTTCAAGATGCAGAAAATCGTCTGCGCCCATGTCGCAAGATTGAGCGGCATGTTAACGATCCCTTGAGTATCCATTTGGCTCGGATACTCTCGGCTAAATTAAATACCTAGTGCAATTCACATCAAATGAGAGCTCAGGTGCCGCCATCTAGGAGAAACTGAGCATCCAAATTCTCAGTGGCAACGGCATCCACCGACAGTGGTGCTGCTTGAAAAAATGGATGCCGATTACCGCGGTACGCACTAGGTCTGCAAAGGTTAATGACCATGCGCAGCCCCATTAGAAAGAAAGAAGAAAGAAACACAATATTTAAACTAAGTTACAGTCCGAAACGATATTTTTAATGACAAATTATAAATTTCAAACACTATTAAAATTGGGAAAATAACATTACATCCAAAAGCTGCAAACATTTTTCTCAGAAAAATTAGCGTAGGATAAACTACTTCACCACCAGTTTACTAATTATTTTTTTTTTCTATGTTTCTAATGGGGCTGCTGTATAGGTCCTCAAACATTGCAGACCTAGTGCGTGCCCAGATATTGGTACCAACTCTTTTAGCGGCACCACAATGTGTGTGGTACCATCTCCGCTTGAGAATTTTGACGCTCAATTTCCTCCTGATGGCGGCACCTGAGCTCTCGTTGATGCAAAGTGCGCTAGGAATTTAATTTAGCAGAGTATCCAAGCCAAATGGATATTCAAGGGATCTTTTACTTGCCGCATAATCATACGACATGGGCGCAGACGATTTTCTGCATCTTGAAAATCCACCGACTTGGGCCATGTTTGAACCAGCGATATTGCTGGCCTGCACTTACCACTACACCACCGTGTCGACACAAGTTTAATAATAAGTATAAATATTTATGTATCAAAATAACATGAATTATTCATAACTACACTAAACTACCTTTTTGTGTGCATTAATTTTATAACGATAGTTTCTAGTTTTATGACAAACTACTAAACTGCAAGACCAGAAAAATATCGTAAACCATCATATTTTACAATGGATGCATTACCTTTCCATAATGACTTCAACCATTCTGCACAAGGAACGCATTTTTAAGACAGCGAACTTTTCTGAAAGTACATTAAACTTCATTGTTAACAAATGATGTTTATGTTTTCGCAAAGAATTCACTTATTTAAAGAATGATTACCTTTTAAAGTTTTGTTATGTTGACAATAAATAATTCACGGTCTCAAAGAAAACTTCAATAAATAATTTTTACTCTACTATCCAACTTGTAAAGAATCAAGAAAAAAAGTGCCTTTGCGTGAAAGCCATAACAATTTTCCACAAAAGTCTGCATAGTTGACTTGAAATTCGTGAAAATACTTTTTAACCGACTTCACAAAGGAAGGAGGTTATACATTCATACTGTATGTATGTCGTTTTTTTTTTCTTTGTTTGTCCACTCATAACTTCTCACCGGATGAACCGATTTTCATGATTCCTTTTTTAATCGATCGAGGGTGGTTTCCCATAGGTCCCGTACTTTCGTTTGACCATATTCGATAATTAGAATAAAAGTTATGGGTAGAAATGTAGTATTTTTTTTGTTTTTTCCGTCATAAATTTTGACTAAATGTATCGATTTTGATAATTTTTTCTTTAATCGATAGAGGGTCGTCTAACTCAAATATCGCAAATCAATTTGACTACATTTGTTTTTAAGAGAAAACGTTACAGGTGAAAAAAAAGTATTTTTTATTTTAATTGGAAAGGCTTGGCTTGATTTTCCTTTGTTGGGAAGTCTATTAATAAGTATAAAAGTCATTGTTAAAAAAGTGTTTGTTGCCATTGGGCCATAATATTAAAATCAATTACAGCAAGAGTTTGACTGAAGGCTTCTCTAAGGCAAAAATTAATCCAATCAGTTTGTTTTGCTAAAATCGACTTCAAAACGGAATTTATCATACAAATGATTAGCTTTTAGTGTCATTCATTCAAAGAAGGTTTGCCCTTTGACATGGATTTTTAAAAATAGAGTATTTATGTAAAAAATGCATTTACACTAAAAGGAATAAAATAAAATAATTTTTATAAAAAAATAGAACCGACCTCAAATTATAAATTGCGCTAAAAAGTGAAAAATAAATTAATTCTTAACACAACATCGATGCGACTTTTAAACATAGTTTTAGAAGTCGGTGCAAAATTATGAGTTTATTTACCATTACACCATTTGCTACTTCCTATTTTAACTGTTGCTAATTCTGCGAAAATATACATATTTGTAATTGGTTCATGATTGCAAAAGATTTTATCTATCCTCATTTTGCACCGACTTCTAAAACTATGCTTAAAAGTCACATCGATGTTGTTTGAAGAATTAATTTATTTTTCACTTTTTAGCGCAATTTACAATTTGAAGTCGGTTCTATTTTTTTTATAAAAATTATTTTATTAAACGGTTTTTTTATTCTAATGGGCTGCGTGTATTGGTTCTCAGCCATTGCAGACCTAGATCGTTCCCAGATGTTAGACCCAACTCTTTCAGCGGCACCACAATGTGTGTGGTACCATTCCCGCAATTTTTGACTCAGTTTCCCTCTAAATGGCGGCCCCTGAGCTCTCATTTGATGCAAAGTGCACTAGGGATTTAATTTAGCCTAGAGTATCCAAGCCAAACGGATACTCAAGAGATCTTTAACAGGCCGCATAATCATACGACCAGGGCGCTGCCGATTTTCTGCACCTTGAAAATACATCGACATGGTCCAGGTTTGATTCTGCGATCTTGGGAGTACGAAGCCCGCGTCTCACCGCTGCGCCCCCCTATCGGCTACTTTTAAAACGTTTCAGCAGACATAAAGCAGCTAAGCAGCGGGGATGTTGAATGATGCAACGATACGATTTTTCAACGATATGCACAAAGTGAAGTATATTATGTTATAGTGGCTTTGGTGGTACTGGACTATTGTGGTAATGAACAGACATGTGTTAACAATAATAAGCTTATTAACAAACGAGTTTAAACTTTGAACATCACATATTAGAAGACTTTGATTTACAGCTGCTCAAAGTGAATCCAAACCTGCTTACATTTCATCCTACTTAAGGGATCATTCATAAATGATGTCACGCTTCGAGGGGGGGAGGGGGGTTCGTGAAATTGTGACAAAGTGTGGCAAGGGGAGGGGAGGGGGGTCCGCTGAAGTGTGACTTATTGTGACAAAGGGGGGAGGGGGGTCAAATATATGGGGAAAAAGCGTGACGTCATTTATGAACGGCCCCTAAGGGGAGCCGGCACCATGAGACCATTTTTTTTCTCTAGGGTGTTTTTATTCGCAATTTTTGTCACTTGTCATGTTATATCACTTCATAAGAAATTTAATATTAAAAAAAAAACCTGGATTTCATAATTTGAAAATTTTAATTTTTAAAACGAAATTAAGCAATTTTTAAGAATGCTTCTTCTTTTTCAAAAGTTGACGTAAAGTCTCAAATACTTTTATTAATTCATTACTCATAAAGAAAAACTTTTATGCTTTGAAGTAAAATACTTTTAAAAAAATAAAAAATAAAAAAACTAGTAACGCTGAAAAATCAACGAAATATTCAAAAAACCTACAAGAAGAGTTTTTTTTTTTTTGAAAAAGTAAGTACTTAAGCTATCATAAAAGTAGAGCGCAAATTTGTTATGTATAGTTTCAGGAACATGTGAGGGGGAAATCCACGTTATAGATACAAATTTTAAAAAGCCTTCGCATTTTAATTGAGATGAAATGCTCAAAAAACAAAGCGAGAGAAAACAGCATTTTGAGTTTTCGGCTTGCAAAAACTTAAACCCTTTCTTTATCAAAATTTCAAATAAAGAACTCTTTTTTTTTTTCAGTTACAGTCACGATGAAAGTGCTTCTTCTTGCTTATTTTATTTTAAAAAATCTACGTGGCTTATATTCAGCATAGTTACTGTTTCGGAATGATGAGGTGGCACCTCACACCGTAATAAAATCAATGATGAATCTATAACTATTGCTTCAAATTTTCTGAAACTTTCAGAGAACATTTTTAAAGATTTATTTTGCTACTAAAATAAATCTTTAAAAAAACTGCCGATAAAAAAAAAATTTGGTGATTTTCAACATTTCTGGGTGCTGGCTCCCCTTAAGATCGAAACAGGAAATAAGCAAGTTATCTGTGGAAAATGCGGACCATGGGAGCATCACAATGTTTTTGTTCACGTATGCAATCAAAAGAGACTTCATTTTACAAACGCTTCATATGAACATCACCTTTTTGCATCTACAAGTTCAGCAATCTACCCACCGTCTCACTCTTAAATAAAATTTCTCTTTATTGAGTTAAAATTGCTTATTTTCAAGCACATATAGTGTTCTTGCAATAGCTCCAAGTCAAGATGACTTGGATTTGCAATTTGCAGTCCTTAGTTTCGAAGTATATCTGTTTTCACAGATGATTCTGTATGATCTCAGTTTTGAGACTCCACTAAAAAAAGAATTAGATGTTTCCTAATATTCGATTTACCACTCTATCGGAAAGAACACAAGATGTGTGAAGCAAGAGTAGTAAATCGCTGTCGACGCCAGCATACACAACACCAATTGGCCTCCATTAAAGGACGTCTTCTTAGATTATTTAAAATCTCAAATTCAAGAGAAGCGGTACATTTTTAGACCGTGGGGCTATTTTTCGTCATTAGCCGGCCCCATAAGCTTTCAAATGAGGGGTAAATCTTTATGGTAGCTATAATTTCTAAGTAAGTATCGGTACTTAAAACTGAGAACAGCGCTTACTCATTTCTAAGCCAAAATACTTTTTAAAAATAAGCAGTTATATTTTTTAAGCCCACAATTTCTAACAGTGCTTCATGTCTGCTCTTGTTTTTTGCGTGTTTAGTAAGGACGGGATCTATAGGCGCGATCATTTAATTCAGATATAAATATTGAGAATAAACTTCAGGTTCTGAATATTTCGTAAAATATGAAGTTAATATCAAATAATATTTTCCCTTCATGTAGCTATAATTTCTAAGTATCGGTGCTTAAAACTGACAGCAGCGCTTACTCATTTCTAAGCCAAAATACTTTTTAAAAATAAGCAGTTATATTTTTTAAGCACACAATTTCTAACAGTGCTTCATGTCTGCTCTTGTTTTTTGCGTGTTTAGTAAGGACGGGATCTTTAGGGGCGATCATTTAATTCAGATATAAGTATTGAGACTAAACTTCCGTTTTTCCACATTTCGTAGAATATGAAGTTAATATAAAATAATATTTTCCCTTCATGTAGCTATAATTCCTAAGTATCGGTGCTTAAAACTGAGAACAGCGCTTACTCATTTCTAAGCCAAAATACTTTTTCTAAAAAAAACAATTATATTTTTTAAGCACACAATTTATAACAGTGCTTCATGTCTGCTATTGTTTTTTGCGTGTTTATTAAGGACGGGAGCTTTAGGGGCGATCATTTAATTCAGATATAAATATTAAGACTAAAACTTCAGGTTCTGAAAATTTCGTAAGATATGAAGATAATATAATATAATTTTTGCCGTTCATGTAGCTATAATTCCTAAGTATCGGTGCTTAAAACTGAGAACAGCGCTTACTCGTTTTTAATCCAAAATACTTTCAAAAACGAAGCAGGTGTATTTTCTCATTTTTAAGCACATAATTTCTAACAGTGCTCTATGTTTGCCCTTTTTGTGCGTGTGTGTTTAGTAAGGACGGGACCTCTCATTAGCGATTTTTAAATTCAGATATAAGTATTGAGACAAAACTTCAGGTTCTGAAAATTTCGTAAGATATGAAGATAATATAATATAATTTTTGCCGTTCATGTAGCTATAATTCCTAAGTATCGGTGCTTAAAACTGAGAACAGCGCTTACTCGTTTTTAATCCAAAATACTTTCAAAAACGAAGCAGGTGTATTTTCTCATTTTTAAGCACATAATTTCTTACAGTGCTCTATGTTTGCTCTTTGTGTGTGTGTGTGTGTTTAGTAAGGACGGAACCTCTCATCAGCGATTTTTTTAATTCAGATATAAGTATTGAGACTAAACTTCAGGTTCTGAATACTTCGTAAAATACGAAGTTAATATCAAATAATATTTTCCCTTCATGTAGCTATAATTTCTAAGTATCGGTGCTTAAAACTGAGAACAGCGCTTACTCCTTTTTAATCCAA
The DNA here is from genome assembly GCA_038502835.1 of Octonoba sinensis. NCBI lineage: Eukaryota > Metazoa > Arthropoda > Arachnida > Araneae > Uloboridae > Octonoba > Octonoba sinensis. The sequence goes on from CM076603.1 coordinate 20,222,630, forward strand.
AATACTTTCAAAAAAGAAGCAGGTGTATTTTCTCATTTTTAAGCACATAATTTCTAACAGTGCTCTATGTTTGCTCTTTTTGGGTGTGTGTGTGTTTAGTAAGGACAGAACCTCTCATCAGCGATTTTTTAATTCAGATATAAGTATTGAGACTAAACTTCAGGTTCTGAATACTTCGTAAAATACGAAGTTAATATCAAATAATATTTTCCCTTCATGTAGCTATAATTTCTAAGTATCGGTGCTTAAAACTGAGAACAGAGCTTACTCATTTCTAAGCCAAAATACTTTAAAAAAATAAGCAGTTACATTTTTTAAACACACAATTTCTAACAGTGCTTCATGTCTGCTTTTGTTTTTGCGTGTTTAGTAAGGACGGGATCTTTAGGGGCGATCATTTAATTCAGATATAAATATTGAGAATAAACTTCAGGTTCTGAATATTTCGTAAAATATGAAGTTAATATCAAATAATATTTTCCCTTCATGTAGCTATAATTTCTAAGTATCGGTGCTTAAAACTGAGAACAGCGCTTACTCATTTTTAATCCAAATTACTTTCAAAAAAGAAGCAGGTGTATTTTCTCATTTTTAAGCACATAATTTCTAACAGTGCTAGATGTTTTCTCTTTGTTTGTGTGTGTGTTTAGTAAGGACGGGACCTCGCAGGAGCGATTTTTTAATTCAGATATAAGGTATTGAGACTAAACTTCCGTTTTTCCATATTTCGTAGAATATGAAGTTAATATTTTCAAATGTAATAACGCAATTCTTTGTAAAAAAAATTAATATAGTAAGGTAAAGTGCCCTAAAGCTGACACCCTCAAATGAAATAATATGAAAAAAAACGAAAAATATTTAAGTTACGCTGTTTAATTTAATAAAACCGCTGCGTTAATAGCGTTGTAGAAACCGCTGCGTCGCATTTTCTCTTTTCGCCGTGGTTCGAGTACTTTAAATTCAAAACATCGTTGCACTTTCCAAACAAAGCTATGGTTGCCATTCGACAAATAATAAATATGATAATTTCTTCAGATCCAAAATTATTATTTTTATTCCTAATTAACGTTATAACAAATTATAAAATGGATGGAATATTGTATTGTCATCGAAGATAAGCTTGTGTGCAAAGTATGAAGACAATTTATGCAGTAATAGTAGTCGAAAACCGCGTAAAAAACTTCCGTGTCAAATCAAGTTAAATAAAACCGTGTAAAAACATTTAACAGAGCCATGGCTCTGCATTTAAAGTATTAGCAATTTAAAGACATTTAAGAAGAAATGCCATTCAAAAAGAAAGAAAATCTCATTTTAAATTATTTCAGGGAATTGGTAATGCTTTAAATGTATTTTTATTTGAGAGTGTCAGCTGTAGGGCGCTTCATTAGATCCGATCCAAGAAAAATGAGGAACATTACATCAAGTGCTATATTTATTTCAGAAAATTGACGGATCTTTTCTCATTACTTTCAAAATATAATTTAAAAAAGACTGAAAACTCAAATTTGCGTGATAAATTTACGTTCAACAAATAGCTGTACTAAAAAGAATGAATATTATGACAACAAATGAAAAAAATAAGGAAATTTATAAGTGGGCACAAAAACCTTATCTCTCCCTTCCCTTTTTATGAGTTTTCGCTTTATTACCTACGTTATTGCCCAATGTTTAACAGGCTTTCGTTAAACATATGAAAATAATCTCTCTTAAGAAGCTTTGTATTAACCAATAACGCCAGCGTCAATCAGATATCATTTCGAGAAGTTTATGATTCATAAAGCGCTTGCAAAGAACATAAAATCGAAGGCGGCATGGTAAGAGAAATGTCTTTTCCTAAGTCGCCAAAAAGGGATTAGTTGATATGATAGTTAACTAGGAAATGTTCTTCTATCTTGGATTCTAACCTATATGTTTCAATTGCTATTTTATAAATGAAAGAATAGACCAAAATTTCATTTTGGACATATAAGGTAAATGACCCGGTAGTGGACACTTTTCTCCACCAGACCCCTACCTGTTAGCCGAGGCCTTAGGATTGCTTACGCACGGGGAGAGGTAGTGGGGTCTACGGATTTTACATGCACATATCCCCAAGTATACATGGTGGTCTTCAGTGGGTATCGAACGCGCGACCTTCCAGGTGGAAGTCCGACGTGCTAACCACTAGGCTACCCACGGCCCCCGGTAGTGGACACTGCACTAGTAGTGGACACGTAGATCTTTAAGCTCCTAAAATAAGCGAATGTAACATTAAACTTGAATAAAATTATCAGAACCTATAGCGAACGGTTCCTAGTGCTGGTTAAAAGAACTAAAGTGGGCGTGGAGCATCTATGCAAGTACATGGATCATCATATTTAATAGCTGCCTCCCACAACTTTCACATTTGCTGCTTTTTACTAAAGCCGATCGATAAGAAGGTTAGGGATTTGGGGAAAAAATAAGGGGAAAAAGCGTGACATCATTTATGAATGGTCCCTTAGTCATTTTTAAGATTATTTCTTCAAGTTAACAGCATAAAATAGATGATATTCATTTCTGTCCACTACTCATGCAAATACGTGTCTTATAAATGTCCACTATAGATACAAATGAAGCGTTTAATAAATTTGACGTAAAAATCCTAATTTTTCATCAAATAACATTTTATAGGTAATTCATTTTTAGAGAAACAGTTGGCGATTAAGCTAAATATGCAAATATTGATGTAAGTCCCTTGGAAAGATTTTTCCACCTAAAAGAATACGAAAATTTTTTTAACTGTGTCCACTACCGGGTCATTTACCTTATATGACTATCAAAATTGCCCAGTGTTACTCCTTACAGAGTTTGTTTTTAAAATTTCTAATGGGATGCTGTTGGCTACTGCCAATTTCAGACCTAGTGCGCTCCCCAGAGATTGGTACCATCTCTTTCAGCGGCACCACAATGAGTGTGGTACCATCACCACATGAGAATTTTGACGTCCTGTTGCTTCACCTGAAGGGGCGAACACCCGGGCTCTTTTGATGCGAAATTGCACAAGGAATTTAATTTAGCCGAGAGCATCCAAGCCAAATGTCTACTCAAGGGATCTTTTACATGCCGCATAATCACACGGCATGGGCCCAGACGATTTTCTGCATTTTGAAAATCCACCGACACTGCCAGGGTCGATCCTCAGACCTGGCGCATACGAGCCCCGCGCCTTGCCACGACGCCATCATGCCGGCCTTACAGAAATAATGGTGTGAAAGAAAAATAGCAGCCCCACGTTTATTTTTTCTTAAATCAAATGTGAAAAAAATTGGCGTTATTCATGTTCTGCTTCCATCAATTGAGAAAGGCAGAGCAGCCTATAAAACTGTTCTCAAAAAATTAACAATTAACTTCAGATTAAATTTAACGAGCCCTTTTTTAATTGCTTACAACAATGAATTATAGAAATTCTTTCTCTCCAAAATCTTCATTTAATAATAAGGCTCCGTTCAATCCTGCATCGCAGAAATTTGATTCTGAGCAATAACGCAGGCTCTAATTATTCTAGAGTTTTCAAGCAAATTCTATCTGACGTAGTTTTTATACTTAAAATGATATAAAATTTTCACAAAATGATATCACTTTTCTCTCTTTTTTTTTTTACTGTGGGAATAAATCTTGAAAATAGAGTTTAAAAAAAAACGAATTCGAATTTTTGAACGGGATTGCCAGTGTTATCCTCTCTCGGGGAATGTTTGAATTTTGTGCCAAATTTCATTCCAATCTATAAATTAGTGGGGCTTTGCATAGCGACCATAAACACACAAACACGCACAAAAACGAGATATTCTATATAGACAGATAAAGGCGAAGCTCATACGCATTGCCTTAAATAAAATAATGATTAAGTTAAGACTATTAAAGTGATTCGGCATCTAAAAATGTTGAAAAAAAAATTAAGCATTTTTTATTGGCTTAAGTAGTAACATAAATCGTTGAAAGTGTTCCCTGAAAGTTTCAGAAAAATTTAAGCAATATTTATTGATTTATCATTGATTTTATTACGGTGTGATTTACCACACTTTCATTTTGAAACCGAAACTGTGCTAATATAAGCCACACATTTATTTTTTGAAGTAAAATAAACGAGAAAAAGCAATTTCATCGTGACTGTAATTGAAAAGAAAAGGTCCCTTACTTCAAATTTTGATAAAGATATTACAAGCCGAAAACTTAATTTACCGTTTTCTCTCGCTTTGTTTTTTGCGCATTTCATCTCAATTGAAATTCAAAGGCTTTTTTAAATTGTATCTTTAATATGGATTTTTTTCCACATGTTACTGAAACTATACATAACAAATTTATACTTTACTTTTATGATAACTTAAGTACTTTTTTTAAAATTATTTTTATAGGTTTTTTGAATATTTCGTTGTTTTTTCTGCTTTACTAAATTTCTTATGAAGTGATATAATATAATATGAGACAAAAATTGTAAATAAAAACACCATAGAGAAAAAAAATGGTGTCATGCTGCCGACTCCCCTTACGCCACAAACTTGAAAACACATTTATGTATGCTTCGGAGTTGCATAGAACCTCTTTACTAATACAGAAACAGTTTTTATTTTCCAACGGTGAGTAAGAATCAACAAAAAATCTCTTCAAGAATAGATTTAAAGGCATTTGGAGAAAATACTAAGACTAAGCTAGTCAGGCAATGGTGTAAGGGAGAAGAGGCAGACTAATCAGAAGCGAAAAAAAAATACTTTCCAGAACTCCAAAAGTCAGCACTATCGATAGAGATGAAGAAGTATTCGATTTTCAAAAAATAAGCAGGAACAAACACATAAACTTCTTAAAAGACAAAAAATAAAAAATAAAATAATTTTAAAAACGAAAAAATAAACAAATAAAATAAACCAACAACTCAGCGAAGATAAACTGAGAAATAAAATGAGATTTTTACAAAATGGAGTTAAAAAGTTATGGTGTTTATAAACTTCCCCAGAAATGTCTAGAGAATATCAAATAAAACGTTAAAATGCATTAATTAAAAATTATAAAGTTTTAATGAACACTAAGCTAAGCGTATCAATTTAAAGTACATTGATACGCTTAGGAAAAAGGAAAATTATCGAGCAGTTTTTTTTTTCTTGATTGTTGTTTTTGTTTTAACTGCTTGGAAATTTTCCACTTCTTAATTTCTGTATTATTTTTCTACTGCAGTTTTGTAAAGTAAATTGTTGGGGTGAGTTGTTGAAACTTAACCCATTAGGCGCCAATGTTCCCATTTTGGGAACATGCTATAACTTTTAGTTATTAATTTTTTTTTTTTTACAAAATCAAATGAAATAGGTATAGATACCCTCTGTACATTAAAACAAATCAATTAATTATTAAAAAAAATGTTTTAACATTTTTTTACAGCCGTTAATACCCATTAAACGGCGTATAAATAAGTAGCGGCGTTTAATGGGTTAAAAAAACCGCCACTTCAATGACTAAGCGATATTAAGATTCTCAGAATAAAAATGTATTTTATAAGCACAGTGGAAAAGACAAAAATACAGTATTGGCCAAATTATCATAATTACTTGGTTTTAGAAAAAATGTTGCACAAGAAATAGAAACATTAAACAGTTTGAGTCAAAATACTCTATAACTTCATGAAATTTCCAAATATAGGGGCTACCTTACAATTATACTTTTAGTGCGAAAGAGCAACATTTACAGTAATCTAGCAGTATAAGTTGTCTCTGCCGTTGTTTATTTATTTATTTCTAACAAATGAGAGTGAATTCTAAAGACTAAGAATTTAAGTTATCAGCATTAATGGCGCGTAAGTACAGTATTGTCCAATCTTAAAAGAGCACAAAATAAAGTCGCTTCCCGATTATTTACCCTTAGATCTTTAAAACTACGCAACGGATTTTAATAGCACCTGCATAAAAGTTGTTTATATAACGGATTGGGAGTTTTTGCTTGACTTTACGGGGCACGCGCAAAAGCGGGCGTCGTAGGCTGAATATCGCTGCTAGAGAAGAATGCATTATGAACTTGCATGGGAGCTAGACCTTTGGTTATTCCAGCCCTGTGTCGCCTTGGCACTATGACATTCAGAGACCCGACATTGAAAAAGAACTTTAATTTGCTTTTGTCATTTTAAGGGGAGTCAGCACCCAAAAATGTCGAAAAAACAAAAAAAAAATTGTCTTAAGTAGGTAAAATAAATCTTTAAAAATGTTCTCTTAAAGTTTCAGGAAAATTGGAGCACTATTTATTGTTCTATCATTGATTTCATTACGGTGTGATTTGCCACCTTTTCATTCCGAAACCGGAACTGTGCTGAATACAAGCCACATATTTATTTTTTAAATAAAATAAACGAAAAGAAGAAAATTCATCGTGACTGTAACTGAAAAAAAAAGTTGAAGATTTGATAAAGATATTTCAAGCCGAAAACAAAACGCTGTTTTTTCTCGCTTTGTTATCTGCGCATTTCATCTCAACTAAAATGCAAAGGCTTTTTTTTAATTTGTATCAATAATGTGGATTTTTTTCCCACATGTTCCTGAAAGTATACATAACAAATGTATGCTTTACCTTTATGATAACTTAAGTACTTTTTTAAAACAAAATTCTTTTTGTAGGTTTTTTGAATGTTTCGTTGTTTTTCTGTGTTATTTCAGTTTTTATTTTTTTCCCCAAAAAGTATTTGACTTATAAAAAATTCAAAGCATAAAAAACTATTGCTTTATGAGTATTGAATCAATAAAAACATTTTGACACCTAAGCTAATTTTTGAAAAAAATAGATGCATTTTTAATAATTTGCTAAATTTCGTTTTAAAAATTAAAATTTTCAAATTATATTTAAGAGATCCAGTTTTTTTTAATATTAAACTTTTTATGAAGTGATATAACGTGACGTGAGAGAAAAGTTGTAAATAAAAACACCATAGAGAGAAAAAATGGTTCCATGATGTCGACTCCCCTTATGCCATAGTACCGACCTCCCCCGCAATGTGCGGTTTTTGTTCTCGTTCCTGTTCCTGTACCATACTTGATTTCTTCCGAACTGATGCTGTATGCCAGTTTATAAATTTAGTTGGTTTCAGCAAACAGAGAAGCAAACACTCTGATTCGAGTACTAAATAAACGCACCTGCAAAACGAACTTCCCTAAAACTCGAATGGATTTCTTCTTTTCTGCCATGCGCAGAAACGTCCAAATGTCAAAACTCCGAACTGTATCTCCGTCGCCCTCGGTGCGCATGCGCCTCACTCATTTTTCCGTGCAAATTGCGTAAGTATACTGTTCGTCGTTAAATAAAGAGTGCGCCATGACTTAATTGACCAGATATTGATTGATGTTATTTATTTCAATATTTCAACTCGTGCTTGTGAAAATTGCAACACCATGAAGGAATCGTCATAATTGAATGGAATTTAATACACAGTTGAGTGGTAGTGGTACAAATAAATGATTAAATTTTCAAAGCAAACAAACAATAACAAGAGATCGGAATCAGTATTTTGTGTAGCCACCACGCGCCGCAATAAGTGCTGCTACACGACGTGGCATGGAGTCAAACAAATTTTGAATGTCTGCCTGAGGAATAGCATTCCATATTGTTTGTATGCGTACCCAAAGTTCGTCTACAGAAGCAACAGGACGAGGATCACGAGCGAGACGCCGACCAACGAAATCCCACACATGTTTAATTGGCGACATATCCGGGGAATACGCAGGCCAAGGAAGAAGCTGTACCTGCTGCGTTGCAAAGAAGGATTGAACAGTCCTAGCAATATGAGGGCGGGCATTGTCCTGTTGAAATACAGCGCCTGGCAAGCTTTGAAGGAAGGGAACAGCTTGGGGCTGTAGAACTTCACTGATGTACCGGTAGCTATTCAGATTGCCCACAATTCGTACCAATTGAGATCGTCCATGATAGGCTATGGCGCCCCAGACCATAACTCCGGGTGTTCGTCCACTGTGGCGTTCGATAATGCACTCCGGAAGGTGGCGTTCACCGGAATAGCGTCTGACACGAATGCGGCCATCATGGTACCACAAATTAAAGCGGGATTCGTCAGAAAACACGACATGCTTCCAATCAGCACGCCAGTCTCTATGCTGATTGGCCCATTGTAGCCGCAGGCGGCGACGGTTTAGCGTGAGGGGGATCCTGTATAAAGGAGTCCTTGTGCGCAGTCCACGCTGCAGCAGACGTCTACGAATTGATGAAGCACACAATGAAACACCTGTAGCTATTGACCACTGTGCTGCCAATTGTCTAGACTCTAGAGGAAACTGTACGGTCCGTCCGCGCCATGCGGATCAGGTGTCTATCATCGCGAGTTGGCGTCACATTTCGGGGTTCACTCCCGGATTTCCGAGCTGTCCGACCCTCGTCCGTCCACTGCTTCCAAACACGCATCAGTGTGGTGCTGTTACGCTGCGCACGAGCGGCTACTGCATGATACGACAATCCAGCTTCACGAAGGCAGATGACTCTCCCCCGTTCGTACTCTGTAAGTTGTTCAAATCTCGCTCTCTTTCGTCGAAGAGGCATAAGTAAAGATTGAGCTAACGTTTACCACTAGCAGATAACCACCGATAACCATACCCGCCTAGCTACAGCCGTCTATTTATTCGGATCCATCCGCCGTGCAGAGGGCGCTGCTCAGCACACGCATGCGCTACGGATTTGAAATTCTAATCATTTGCATATCATGGGCGCTACTTTGCATTTCCTGAAAATTTCAGCTCACTCGCGTAAGTCCTTCATGGTGTTGCAATTTTCACAAACATGAGTTTATAAATTACTCTTTAGTTGATGTTCGTATAACATTTGAAGCCAAACATCATTTTATTAATTAACATAGACAATTTTTTCAAGTGTCTGGTAAGACTGAAATATTTTATTGATCACCCGTCATCTGAAGCTTAAAGTCGCCAAGAATTTTATAGCAACTATTTCTTTTGTCTTTCTATTCTATCTCACAAAGTCACAACAATTTCAATAAGTATATTCCAAGCCAGGTTTTGAATGGATCAAAGTAGGATAAAATGATAGCTTTTTTTTCATGACCCAAAAACTTTCTTTCTTTTACTATATTTTGTATATAAATATATACTGCAGCGTTCGAATTAATTCTGACAAATGAAAAAAAAAAGATTTTTTCTAGCACCTTAGGTTTTAATTATTACACGCATTAAGTAGACTGAAAAATCTCTATATTTATATGAAGTATGTCCTCCTTTAGCAGAAATGACCTTTTCAACTCGTCTTAGTCTTGACTCCACTAGTGTAGCGCACATGTTCTTGACATCATCATCGTGGAACCCCTCTTATACGGCACTCTTTATCATTTGTTCCCTTGTCGTGCAATTCATCTTAGCTAAGCGATTCTTGAGAATATGTCATAAGTTCTCAATGGGATTTAGGTTTGGTGACTTACCAAGCCAATCAAGTACTTTTATTTTATTTTCCCGCATAAAGGTCTGGACAAATTTCGATTTGTGACAAGGAGCCAAGTCAAGTTGGAATGTTCCGTCAAATGTTTTCATGAATGGAACAATCCTACTACATAATATTTTTTATGTATTTGACAGAATTCTTCACATGCCTTTAAGAGGAACTAAACTTCCAGTGCCATTTGTTGTGGAAGAACCCCAAAACATCTGTTTAGAAGGTCACCAACTCAGACAAAAAAAAACATGTTTGTCCCAATTAATTCGAACAGTATAGTATATACAGTTGAACTTTAATACGAACACGGTTAATCCGAGATCACGGCTAAAACGAACATTTTGTTCATTAAGTTTAGTTTACTATTTAATGACACTAAATATCTCACGCATATTACGAAGACTAAAATACAAATATCGGCTAAGGCGAAGTAACTTTCCGACCTAATCACGAAAAATTTTCTCGATTGCATATAATTATTTTTTTAAAGAAATAGTTGGTAATTTTGAGTCATTGTAAACCACCAAGTACGTATTTCGAATCATACGTTGAATCTTTCTGGGTAGAGAATAAAGCTCCTGCACGTGTTGGTTTTCGGACAGGTCGGTCTGCTCAGGGATCAAACCCTCTATCGTCGAATCATTCTTAAATAGTAGTAAGTGTTTTTTAACTATAAACATGCATTTGTAATACTTTTTTTACACAATTTTCCTTATTCACGGTTGTTACGAATAACGGCTAATACGAACAAATTCGCGAATTTTTAGCATTTCGTATTGAGTGTGTTCAACTGTATATATACATACATATATGAGACATTCCGAAGCAAAGGGATGTAAGTGACAAAATTGAAAATTTGGAGATGACTAGTGCAAATGATAAGGAAAGCACCATTTTATATTGTGGCAAGAGATGTTAGTGATATCTCTAATAGGTGTTCCGCTTCAGCGTGATTTAGAGCAAAACTAACATTAAAGGTCCCATAAGATTCAAACTTTGAACGCGTTTTACTCCAGAATCGTTTCTTGGTCACTTACAGCCCTTTGCTTCTCATTGCCTCATATCTATGCGTTTATAAGAAAAAAAAATTCCGTTGCCTGCTAACACTGAAATCTGCTGCTGTTCACATTTCATGTGACGCTTAACTCCTTGGAGCACGAGTTTTTTTTTTTTTTTTTTTTCAGAAAAACTGGTAAAAAATAAACGAGTTTTTTTTTAACCTTAAATGATTATATGGGTAGAGTATAAAATGTTTTTGGCAATTTCAGTTGTGGGGGGGGGGGGGAGCACTGATAAAAAAAACCTGAATTTTCAGGATGTCTTTTGACTGATTTTAACGGAGGATTTCCGTAGTGCTTAAATACATGGTTTTTCCTTCCAAAAACGGAAATATCACATCCTGAAAATACGAGAACGGAACTTTTCCGTTTTACGGTTGCTGTATTTTCACAACCTGATTTGGATTAAAGGAGAAAAAAGAAATGGGACGTCTGTCAAATCTCGGACAATATTATCAGAAACGCAATGTTTCCGGCAACTCTGCTGCCGTACTTTTTCCGTATTATTCAGGGGATTTTTTTTACGGTGTGATGAGAGAGCGGGGGGGTATGGCAAAAGATATATAAAAAGCTATTATACACATAAAAAGCAAACGGCTCTCAGAGGGGCATTAAAAATAGAGTAACGCGAGATACAAGATCGCCCGTGTGAGACACGGGCATGCGCAAATTTGCCGATAGCTTTTGCCCGTGTCAGACACGGGCAAATGCGTTAAGGGGTTAATAACCTGACGCTAAACGGCTGGAATTTTATAGCATTTTACAACTACTTCTAGTCTTCTTATTCCATCTCAGAAAGACCCAAAAATCTTAATAGGTGTGTTAACAGGTCAGGTTTTAAATGATCATAATAGGATAAAATCGTGACTCCTTTGTACGACCTTCAGACTTTCTTTTATAATTTTGTCTTTTAAAATCACCTTTTCTCCAAAAGTTTTACTTTACCATGAAACACTGAGATGCTTTGCTGTTCACACTTCATCTGAGGCCAGTCGGCTAGAATTTCAGAGCATTTTACAACTATTTCTTGTCTAAAAATGTCAATAGGTGTGTTAACAGGTCAGGTTTTAAGTCAGTGAATCCCAAAGTGGTCTATATCGGCCCCCAGGGGTCGATGACATCCTCCAAGGGGTTCATGTCAAGTGAAAAAAAAATTGGGGGTCCATGAAATGAAAATGGGGGTCAACGATAGTGGATCTCATATAAGTAATAATAATTTATTATTATAGCATCAGGTCATACCTCTCAATTAAAGCATTTATTTATTGCTTAGTTATCTCATATAACAGATACTAAATTTTAATTTGATTCGTTTTAATTTGAATTTAATTACAATTCAGTACAGTTAGTTAGAAATTTAAATCTAGTGAATTCTCTACTCCATCCCTCTCCACTGTTAGTAAGAAGCCTTAGGGTTGCCCACACTCCCCCGGGCACGGGGAAGTGAAGTCCGACGAATGTTCATTACCGCTCTGAGATAGGTTTGCTGGGCCCCAGCCCAGCCTAACTAACTCTTGCTGTGTGGACCTGTGAGTAGCAGTATACCAGTTGTCAAAAGTACATTTGAAGTTGATGAATTTATAAAAAATCAATATCAAGAAAGCAAGGGGGGCTCTACCCAAAACCGAAAAACATGGGAAGGGGCCGTTCATAAATGATGTCACGCTTTTTTCCCATATATTTGACCCCCCTCCACCCTTTGTCACAATATGTCACACTTCAGCGGACTCCTCCTCCCCCTTTGTCACATGTGACGCTTTGTTGCATAATGCATGATGTAACATGTGTGTAAAGCACTTCTTGTAACCCCTCCCCTTGTCACACTTTGTCACAATTTCACGAACCCCCTCCCTTCCTCGCAGCGTAACATCATTTATGAATGATCCCCAAAGTGTCTTCTACGAGACAGAAAAATTTGGGAACCGCTGTTTTAAATGATCACAATAGGATAAAATCGGGACTGCTATGGCATGACCTTCAAACTTTCTTTTGTAATTTTGTCCTTTAAAAATCACCTTTTCTCCAAAAGTTTTACTTTTTCATTAATCATTGAAAAGCGCACCCCTCGAAATCAAAACAGCAAATATTTTAAACATAACTCATATATTTAAAGTCACGGGAGTAGAAAAACACATTGTTATTTAGAGCGAACAAAAGCGGGAAACAACATTCTTGCTATTATCGTATACATTGCAGTTTTCCCATAAAATACGCTATTTAATATTAATGTTCTTCTGAAGATATCTTTTTCCACTTATCAATGAAAAGCGTTTCAGAATTCATGGAATTTTAAAGCACTACAGATTTGTTTTTTGCTTTTGTTTGAAAGATAAAAGACATTAGAGTGCAGGAAGTTTATTTTTATTCTTAAAAAGGAAAACGTTTCAGTTTGTTTAAAATATGAGCCCTCTAAACAACAATTATTCTGTGATTTATTCCATTTTTATATTTGAAACGAATGAACTGAAGAGTGTTAAGTAATAAAACAAATTTAAAAATAGGTTAGAACTGAATAGGTATCAATAAAATATTCCTTTCTCTTTTTCGTAACTTTTAAACGGTAAGCATATTTATTTTGCTATCACAAATATGTGCGTACAATATTAAAATGTTTATTTATTATGCAATAAAACTACAGAACAAGCAGCACGTTCAATTGTTCATACGACAAGTCCAGTGTGTTTTCGTTTTGTGTCGTTAATCAGAAATCTAACAAGAAGTTCCGTCTAGAACTATACGAGCCTACTTTCCCGTATACACCCAACTTCAAGTTTATAATCTAGCTATCTCTCTCTCTCTTTCTCATTTAGCTTTAGTTCTTAATTACTTAAAATATGCCTTTTTCAACAGATGATACATATTCATTCATCCACTCACTCATTCATTCATTCATTCATTTACTCATTCATGTAAATGAAGGAAGGAATGAAAGAATAAATAATTCACTCGTTTATTTATTTTTTCATTAACTCACTCATTTATTTATTTTTTCATTCATTTACTCATTTATCTATTTTTTCATTCACTCACTCATTTATTTATTTTTTCATTCATTTACTCATTTATCTATTTTTTCATTCATTCACTCATTTATTTATTTTTGCATTCATTCACTCATTTATTTATTTTATCATTTATTCACCCATTTATTCATTCATTATTTCACTCTTTCACTTATTCATTCATTCATTTTTTTTCATTCATTCATTTATTCATTGATAAATATTCTTAAAAATCCCGATCAAAAAATTTCATAGGGAAATAGGCTCGAAAAGTTTTTGTTGAGCTTCCTATCTGTATATGTTCTATATCGTAGCATCTTTCCGATAAAGTTGGTTGCAAGCAAATTTGTAGGTTGGATCGGGATTGATATGGCATTGAAATTTCCCCGTAGGTGCTAGCGTTGATCCTTTAAAAACTATTCCAAAATTAACAAAAATTGTTCAAATTAATATTTTACGCAGAGAGCTTCTTCCAAAAAACTTGCTCATAGGAACTTGGATCTTGTGCCCAGAGTTTACATAATTTGCTTCATTTTTGCACATAGGCGCTAATGTTAAATTTTTTTAACTGTTCAAAAATTAACAAAAATTGTGCACATTAATACTTCACGCTAAGAGCTTATTTCAGTATGCTTGTTCATTGGAACTTGGATCTTGTACCCAGAGTTTACATATCTTGCATCATTTTCGCCCATAGGCGATAATGCTAAAATTTTTGAACTGTTCAAATTTGAACGAAAAGTTGTTCAAAGCTATGGAAATGAGATGTCCTCGCCGAGATCTATCGAATGCAAAAAGAATTTTTCAAATCGGACAGTTCGTTCAAAAGTTATTTGGGGGAAAGACAGACCGACTAACACGCATTTTTCCCCCATCTCAAAACCCTACTTTCAATTTTTTTTATTATTTTTATTTATTTATTTTTTTTTTTTTTTTTGAATCTTTATTTAATGACTTCACCCTTTTTTTTTTATTTTTCTTTATTTTTAACGATATTTTTACGATGCACTAAGCCTTCTTTCATGCTTTTTTTTTTTACTTTTACAGAAAAGTAGGCTAGAACAGGTAAACTAACACATGTACGGTGCATCTAGGTGTATATATAGTATATATATATATATATATGCAATGCATAACGATAGATAAATAAATAGATATATATCGTAGATGGATAAATATCTCAGTAATAAAAGGCCACTCGTAAATAATTCTTTTTATAAAGTAATTTAATTCAACGAAACAAAATTACTTTTTATATGATATATTACGCTATTAATATTTGGTATAGTCTCCTTCAGATCACCTAGATCATTAAGATGTAGGTGAAAAATGTACGAAAATCGTAATTCACCTAATTCTGTTTTAATAAACATTTAGTTTTGTCTAAATTTCTGAATAAAATACGTTTTTGTTAGCCTTTCAGACTAATGACAACAGCCTTCTCCCATTATCTTTGCCTAATGACAATGAAATTAAAATAAGCTGAACTAATAGAACCTAGGGCATTAAAATAAATGTTGCGTGGCATTTATAGCTGAAGTGAACGCTTATTCGAGCTTTCTCCTAACAGATAACTACTTACTCTTCATTAACTTGAATAATGATTCGAAAACAGTCGAATGTGCAATTTTGAAATGTTTGAAGTGGTGCCTTATTGATCTCATAGTTGGAGCAATTTCCTTTTTGAAAACGTTACATTATTTGCGATATATTAGCTTCTGAACATAAAGAACATAAAACCGAATAAAAAGAAAAAAAAATCAAGTATAGGGTTCATTGTGCACGTTCATGCATAATGAACATAGAGATAGCTTTCTGCGCAATAAACTTATGTTAGACCATGGCTGCCTGCGATCGTATAGCGGCTGTCCAAACGGGCGAAAAAGTACGTGCAAGCAGAACTTACATTTTCTACCACTGCAGTCAATTGGCGCTGTTAGCATGTACTTAAAAGCGAGGATTTAAAGGTTTAACCATAGCAGTATCATCGCGTTAAAGGCTTGAATTTCAAGACAGATAAACATTTAACTGTTGAGGGCAAAAGTAACTATCAAAATACATTGCAGGGTTATGTATTTGCCATTAAAACATTTTTAATACAGAGGAAAAAATAAAAAGATCGTTTTTTTGGTTGTAACACATGCAGACGTTGAAGCTGCTGGTTAAGATATATAACTTTTCTTACATAAGTATACTTTTATATATAATGAACACAGAGAAAATTTTATTCGCAATTGGCTGATTATATTATGCTTTCAGCTTTATTTTTATTTCGAACGACAATAATTGTGCATAATTTCATGAAATACATTTATCTTTCATATTGTGTAGCATAAATAAATTGGCTAGCAGGTTTTTGAAATCAAGAATTGAATAGTCTTAAAATGGTTATTAGTTACTTTATTATTAAGCAATTTTCAATACATTCATATTAATACTATTAAATAACAGCAGTTAAAAGAAAAATGACATAGGTTATGATTAATAAAGTTGTTTTAAATATAAGTGTTAATTGAACTATTTCAATTCCATTTATTGTAACTTTAATTATTTCAAGAAACTGGAATAGTTAGGTTGTGAAGTGACTTAACAAGTAAAGATTAGTTGAACAATTATGTAATTAAGTAAATGATTAATGCAACACTCTTTTATTGTTATTGACAGATTAATAGCAAAAAACTAATAACTAATATTGCATTGTATAGTATAGCTGACTTCAGTTAACTTCAACAGATGGATTATCATATAAGGGGCCGTTCATAAATGACGTCACCCTTTTTTTTCATATATTTGACCCCCATCCCCCCTTTGTCACAATGTGTCACACTTCAGCGGACCCCCTCCCTTTGTCACGCGTCACGCTATGTTGCATAATGCATGATGTCACACTTCTTGTTATCTCTCCCCTCCCCTTGTCACACTTTGTCACAATTTCACGAACCGCTCCCCCCTCGAAGCGTGACATCATTTATGAATGATCCCTCAGCCATCTTGTCTATATCTGCATAGTGTCGATTAGCGTTTCATTGTATATATTTCTATTTTGAAATCTCCGTTTGATTTAAATGTAAGCAAGGGTCGATTAAGCATTTTTTAACAGGATCCGTCTTTTGTGGATTTTAAAAAGATTTTTGTGAAAATCAAATAACTTTCAGACCCAGTGGTCAGGAGACATCTACAGGTTTGGAATCACTGCTGTAAAGAAACTTTAAAGAAGCTTTATGAATGACTCCTCGGAGTGGCGACTTTTTTTTTGCTGGTCTCATCTAAAGCAATTACAATAGTTAAATATTTAGAATAAAATCCTAAAATATTAAGTAAGAAAGGTCAAAGATTAGGCCTTTGTAAAAGAAAACGCTTCAATAAAATAAACAATCAAGGGGAAATATTTTCAAATATAAAAATTAAGTACAATAAATGAGAAATTAAAAATAATTACTTAAAACGCTTCAATATATGTAGTTCAGAGTTATCAAGATTATTTTTAAAACTTGTAACTGACAATACATGGGTGCCAACCATCTAAGCAAGATGGTGCATACTACTAATAGGTACGAAGTCCCCCAAAAAAGACAACCACCCAAAAGGGCTAAAACTCGATGAAAGCATGCCCCCCCCCCCCCCACTGTCCAGTGTTGTCAAAAACTTCATCAAAAAATTTAATGGCGCAGTCTACGCCATGAACTTCCCTCGTGGACACCCCTGGATAAGAGCATTTTTTCTTTAAATATCCCTTTAAACCTTTTTATTTAGCTGGCATACTCCTTGACTACAAAAAGCAATGAGTATTCTCAGTCGGGGAGGGGGGGGGGGGGAGGACCGTCAGAAAACTTTTTTATTTTACACGATCGTCCCTCCACTTTTCAAAAGCCCCCTCCCCCTCCACTATTTCATTACAATAACTTATGCTCTTATCTGTAAGCACCCCCCCCCCCCCTCTCACCTCTTTTTTCTTTTTTTCTTCACTACACTGAATATTCTCAATTTTTAATACCAAGACTTTGCAACCGGCACTTCTTCGATGAAATCTACCAAAAGCTTTCGGATTCTCTGATTTTCTGTAACCTGATTTTCCTTAAATCCTTTCTGAAATTAATGTTTCCCCACTTTTGAATTAGAAATCAGAAATTCGCTTTAGGGGGCATTCATAAATGATGTCACGCTTCGAGGGGGAGGGGGCTCGTGAAATTGTGACAAAGTGTGATAAGGGGAGGGGAGGGGGTAACAAGAAGTGTGACATCAGGCTTTTCAACACAGCAGGATGTGTGACAAAGGGGGGAAGGGGGTCCGTTGAATTGTGACATTTTGTGACAAAGGGGGAGGGGTTCAAATATATCGGAAAAGAGCTTGACATCATTTATGAACGGTCCCTTAGATAGTTTATTTACTTTTCTATGTTTTAAGACTCTATGGTGTACAAAATGGGTGTACTCATGAACGCGTGGAAAATCAACAACAAATCTTAGAGGGAAGTCTCCCTTCCTTTTAGGTATTTCAATTGTAACCCTTGTTCGTGTGGCGCGAGTTTAATTTTAAAAAGGTACATTACTAGATTTATAATATAGATTCTCTCTCACTCATTCCACTTTTAACTTTATCATTCTATACAAGCATACGAAATTTAAACGTCTCAGAACAAAAAAAAAAAAAAAATATTTAAAAGCATAATCTAGACATAATATGAAGTTCAAAGTTTACTTTTTTGAATGGTAAAAAGTTAATGAGCGGACCAACGTTCTTATAGCGCAAGTTGCAAAAATTACTCCATACACATGTTTTGGAATTAAAAGGAACCCCTTTTTCAATGCGTAAAGATTTGACCTTAAAAATGTAACGAATCCAAGTGAGTGTAAATCCCTCGAATTACTTGCATCCAGATGCGTACAACTCTATTCATTGATAAAAGGATTCCTCTTGTCCCGAAATATGTTTTCTGAAATTTGGGCTATAATGACGTTTGTTTTCTTATTAATAACCTGAAGTACAAATAAATAAAACCAGTAAAGTTCGAGACATAAAGGGGAAATGCAAATGTCAGCCCTCACTGGTTAAAAATATCATCTAAAGCATCAAACTCACGATTTCTAGATGCAGAATAATTGAATAGGTGATATGGAGTGAAAAAACAAATAAAATATATGCATTTAAACCAAACGTGAATTTAGTAAATCCCTAAAATTATAAAATGTATGCATTCACTAATTTAATGCTTAGAAAAAACACTCTACTGCTTTCTGTCGTTTTATTTCATTTACGATGAAAAATTTCTTTAAAATAAATATATATAGGTTAGACACAATAGTAGGGTAATAATGGGGGTTCTGCGGCCACAGGCGGAGGCGGAGGGACCCTCCGCCTGCCACACCCCCTCCTCCGCCTGCCACACCCCTTCCTCCGCCTGCCGAGTGGGGTTGAGTAGTTGGGTTTCCTCGTAGAAGACTACGGGGGTTTCTGAGTGGAGTTGAGTTGTTACTCTGCGTCCGAAGTTTTGTTTTTAGGAATGGCAACAGTCTCCTTCCATGAGAGGAATGACAACGGTCTCCATGACAACGGTTGAGAGCTAAAATTGCACATGGCGCCACCTAGTGAGAGAAATTATTATTTTTTTCAGACTTGCTTGTTTTCTGATGTTATACTCATGGCGCCATCTAGTGAGATAAATATTAATTCGTTCATTTAAATATATTTTTCGGACTTGGAATTATTTTATTTAATTTCTCTTTCCTAGATCGGGAATCGAACATGCAACCTCCAGCTCCAAAAATCATTTGGCGCTCTGATGAATTGCGCGCTTTATCCATGAGACCACCAAATGATTTCAGTAAAGTACAGTTTAAATCAATCCTAATATAATTCTCTTTCAGATGTTCGAGAAGACTGCCATCTAGCGAGAGAAAACTTTTTTTTTTTTTTGAGCATAGTATATTTAATGATTTCCATGACAACTTATTTATTTTTACGAAGAGCCTCCTAGTGACAAAAATAGGAATAATTATTTTTCGGACTTAGTCGTTTTCCGAAGTTATTTTTGATTTCCAACTTAGGTTTTTCGCGAGTGGCAACATGTTTTAATTCCAAGGTTTGAAACACTCATGGCGTCACTTAGCGAGAGAAATTATTTTTTGAACTTAATCGTTTTCCGGTGTTATTTTTAATTTCCAACTTAGATTTTTCGCGAGTGGTAACATTAATTTTTGAATTGGCAACATGTTTTTATTTCAAGAGTTGAAGCATTCATGCTGCCGTCTAGTGAGAGAAAACTTATTTTTGGACATTGAATATTTTACTTCATGAAAGTGAAATTAATTTAATTTCAAGTTGATGGTCCCACCACCATCCCGATGTGATTTTTAATCACACCCCATCAACTATTTTGTACTCGTTCATTTAATTTGGTCGTTTCAAAACAATTGTAAATATTCAAGCAATTACACATAACGGAAAAAATTGACCCTAGAAGTGGAAAAAATATAAAAGTATCATGCAGTGAGACTTCACTTCTACAGTCAATTTGTTTTTTAGAATACATAACTACATAATTTAGACTGCATTAGATGAGTAATCAATTAAAAAAAATATTGTATCGTTCAATTCAATCTGCAAACCAAGAGAACGTTTCATAGACTCTAGCTGTTGAATAAAATAAGTCTCAAACGGAGACTTAACTTCTACAGTCAGTGAAACACTATAATATCTCACATACGTGAAAATCATCAATTAGAATCTGAAATGAAACACGCAAATTTTTTCCTCATGATATTGAAATTCAAACATCTCAGAACTTTTAAGTTGTAAAACCTATTCGAGAAAGCTGTGAATGCTATGTTTTTTTTTTCTCCCCTTTCATTGTATTAAATTTAACTGTTGTGTTCTAGCGAGAATTAATTATTTCCATCAGAATTAAATTTCACAATTTTTAATCAACTCATAGCACTATTTTAATCTTAATAATGTATTAATATCAACTATCTCTTAATTTTGAACATATTTTATTTTTACACTTGTAATTCTTCCCCTAAAATGCCAAAGACTGGATTAAATGAGAACTGATCAAATCTCTTCTTGAGAAAATTTATATTTAATGTGAACCAATCAAATCAATTCCCAAAACTTATTAAATTTATGCCAAAGCTAATTATAGAAAAGTTTAAGACTTTGAAAATGTGCATCAGTAGGTTTATACAAACATAATTAGTGATACTTTTACGAAAAGAGGTGATTTATTCTATCTTAAACATGGGTTTACATTCATTTTACAGTTTTCTATGAATACAAATCAACGAATTTATATCAACTAAGACTATATTTACATTATAGATAATCATCCTTTAATCCATATTACACCGCTAGATTTTTCACAAGTTTAAGAGTTTGCATAAAATAATAGAAGTTAGAACATGTTCAGCAACTCGATTTTGTATATTCCAATATATTTATTTTATTTGTTTTTAATTTAATTTTTTTTTCATACACATTTTAACGTTTCAAACGACTACAATCTCAGAGATTATTGTAGCAATATGAATCATGATTAAAGAAACTTTTAAAAAATAGTCAAGAACATATTACTAAATTTGTAACTGTAAAGCAGCTTAACAACACGATTGATATATAATACATTTAACGAACATTTCAACTATTCAAAACTTTTACTTTAACATTTAACGAATTTTTGCATTTATTCAAAGAGTTATTTATTTTCAAAACTCTGTCTTTAACACAGTTTTTATAATTTACACAGAATAATACAACCGAGAAAAAACATTTAAGAAACTATTTTCAGCGCTACTTTCATATATTGGAAATGTTTATTACTAAAGTACGGTGAAACTTTACGTTTTAAATTTCATGTTTTGAAAAAGTCTATTACTACTTACCTAACATGGAATCTCTACTTTAAGACTAAGCTCATATGGATATAGACCCTAACTTAAATACAGAAATGTCTAAATCATACCAAACATAAGGTACAGAATATGAAAAAGTTAGAAATGTTAAGATCGAAGACTTACATTACTAACTGAAATAAAGAAACTCGACTTTCAACTAGCTCTGCAAAACTAAGATTCTTCTAATAAAAATTGAAAAGTACCATCTATACAAGACGGTGAAACTTGAATTCGTCTAGTAAAACTTGTCATAAAAAGTATAAAAATACTTAAATTTACTAAAACAAAAAGTTTTCTATAGCAAAATGTTTAAAATTAACACGAAAAATGTAGAAGTACTTAGCACAAACCGCTAAAACTGAGAAACTTCATAAATGTAGAAGATATAAGAAAAAACGTAGAGAAAATGAAGACAAAAGAAAAATTCACCAATACATATCAAAAATAAAGCTAACTGAGATATACAAACGTATGTGAAAGTAAGATCGGAGAAGGTCTAATCGCGTTAAAACTTGCTGTAGAAGTGATTAAACTCTGAAGGATATTTCATTTCGAAAAAAAAAAAATTATAAGAAACTTTGAAAATATTTTGAAAATAAAAGCAGAGAGCTCGAGAGAAAAAAAAATAGCCTCCGTCTTCATTCAAGTCTCAGAAAGAAGTGATAGATGATTGATAAAATTACCATTAGTCCAAATTAGTGACGTAGTGTTTATAGGCTCTCATTGGATTTTAGAATCGATGACATCGAAAAAATTATCCAATGGATCTCTTTAAAAATAACATCACACGAGTCGAACCAATGAAAATTAGTATACGTGATGGAATAGGATTTTATCAACTTTCCAGAGAAGGTCATATATCGAGTGTGATTTCACTCTTTAATCTCAGTGAGTAACTGATATTACCCTGAATCATAGATAATGTTAACCTTGGAGAAGCTCTGACTTCCTTTCGAGGTCACAGCACCCCTTCTACGGTTCGGGGCAGTGATAAGACGTTTCCCCACGATCGAGTCATTTCAACTTGCTACTTCATCGAATGCAGTGCATTTTTTCTCCGTTTCATTGGGACTTCGTTTCATAACGCCGTTCTTGCGTTAATTTAATTTATTAGTTCCAAGATGTTTTCTCCCGTTAGTTTGAAAGAGAATGAATTAAACGTTGATATTTTCGAAAAATTCTACAATTGTGATGAAGCGAATAAAATCTTTGCTGAGTTGTTAAAACTTCCATTTCATACCATTAATGTGAAAGTCCGCGGGAAAAATTATACCCCGAAACGAATGTCATATGCTTTCGGAGATAAAGGTTTAAACTATTATTATTCGGGAACTTCCAATCCCGCACAACCATGGACTCCGCTCATGTTAAAAATTAAAGAAGATGTGGAACGTGCTTCAGGAAAAAACTTTAACTATGCACTGATTAACTACTACCCCGATGGAAATTCTGGAATTGGAGCCCACAAAGACAATGAGAGCTGCTTGGATCTTCACAGCCCTATCGCATGCTTAAGCTTCGGTGCAACTCGAACCATTACTTTTACCAGGCCCCATTATCAACCAACAGACATTGCATTGCAGCATGGTAGTGCATATCTCATGCTACCACCTACCAATAGACTATTCTCACACCAAATAAGGCCGGAGCGAAACGTGATGGACCCGCGCATAAGCATCACCTTTAGAAATAAAAAAAAAAAAAATAATGATGAACCTCTACCGAAACGCCGTCGCAAGGATTATGAAGTGCCCGTAGTGGAAGTCGCCGAGCCACTCGTCCATGCCGCCGCGCCGCTCACCCATGCCGCTGATCCTGAGCCCTCGCCGGACATGGAATTTTTCGAGCTGCCAATGCCCTCGTTCGACTATTCGCCTCGCAGCCGATTCCTAAAGCCCGTGAGGAGTGACCCTGCACTTGTACAGCCAGCATCCCAGGAGTCAAAGGAGAGCCCCGTACTCACACGACCCGCGTCCCGGGAGATTTCATCGACAGAGCCCCTGCAAGAAGCCACCGTGTCCGATCAAGCCCCGCATTGTGATATACTACAAAATATAATGAAAGACTGCGACATTATTCCAGAGCATGATTGGTGTACCGACTACATACAAAGTGAAAAAGTGCATTCTCCAAAGAGAAAAAAAAATTTTTTCAACTTGCACAGTGGAATTCATTTAAATGTCGTTTTAAACAGTGTCGAATTCTCGATTGAAATTGAAGATGAATTCACGAATAGCGCTGTTGTGTTCACACCAGCAGCTTTCCTCGAATTTATGGATAAAGTATTTCATTTCAATATAAGCTATAAAAGTAGTAGCTTTATTTCCAGAAATGAAGTGTTGGCGCTCAGTTGTGGTGGATTTTGCAAACTTATGCAAATTAATCCTGCGTTTCAATTACATAGTGAAAGTGTGTCATTGTCTGAAGAAGTGATAAAATATTTATGCGAGAAAAAAGAAGATATTTTTGAACAACTACATAAAATGTTTTTTTCATATATTTTGAAAGAAATCTTGCCTAATGAATCTTTCAGTATTGGTGATAGCACAATTCTTTCAGATGAGCGTGAAAAAAAGTTAAAGCAATGTTTGCGAGATGGAATCACAGGATGTGTGAATGAACATTTTGAGTGCGAGGGATGTGCCGTTTCGCATCCCTCACAACGCAGACATCCATGTATGTCTTTAAATGTTTCTGAAAAGTATAACCAGATGAATGTGAATATGCTTTTATGCTTGGATGTTAAAATGTTAGCTACAGCCTTCAGAGAAAAAAATATTTGTTTCGATGATCTTGATAAAAATATGGATTGGCATATGCTCGATGATTATGCTTCTAATCTGTAAGTAATTTTTGTAAATATTTTTTTTACTTTTTGTTCAATAAATGTATGTTTTTAGTTTTAACCATTTTCTCTGTTTCATTTATATGTTAAGTTAAATTTATAATATTTTAAAAAATAATTTCAAAGTGAATAATGAGACAGATAATTTTTAAATATACATCTTTATTTATACATACTATCCCATTTTACATTGGAATTTCGCTTCCTTCTGCGAAGTTTTGATGTAAAAACAGGTTTCACATCTTCATTTAACATATGTGTTGGAGATCATTTCAAATCCAACAAATTTTTATTTTTCACAAAATGCTTAGGTACATTCATTTCTTGCAATGAACTTAAAAATTCATTCACCCATGGCACATGAATATTTCTTTTATGACTGAACATTAAATTTAATAAGCCCGCAATGTTTGTATGTTCCATTTTCTGATTTTTATAAATGACTTGCCCTTTTTCATTCCATGTCAGAATATTAGAGTGTCTTTTCATAATGTCTATCAAATTTCTTGCTTGAAGTAAATATTGCTTATTGATACTGTTTAATATTGTCGACTCATAATCCTGTGAACTTTCTTCTTTCTTTCTCACATCTTCCTTTTCATTATTTTCTTGAGATGGCTGTATCCATGGAGAATTAAATTCCGCGAGTTGTAATTTCTTTTGTAAAATGTCATTATATCTCATCACCTTTTCATGTTCTTCCAAGTTGCTGTTTAAAATCTTCATCATTTCTTTATCCAATTCACTGAGTTGTTTTGTTGTGACAACATGTTTATTCACCAGTTCTTCCGGTACGAGTGCAAATTTCTTAGCGTGTTCCATTGAGAAGGGTGGATAATACACTGACTGCCGCAGGAATTAAAAAATTTAAAAATCCGCCTTTTTGAACGACTAACTTGCGTTTCGCAGACAAAGCAATGTTTGGGGCCGCCAACTTGCGTAGTGTCGTCTTGTGTTTAGAGAGCTTCTTTTTTTGATGTTTCGACAATGGAATATTACCTTTCAATGTGTTATGACAACATTCGCAGATAGCTTTAATACAGTTTAAATCAATCTTTCGTAATAAATCCTTTTGAAGGTTTGTAGGACAAATTTGTAAAAGATGAATTTGCTTGAGCTGTTGCTTCGTCACAGTCATATTGCTGTATGAGCACCTCTTTACATGAGTCTTTTCTTTTATATTATTTTTCTTTGATAGATATATTGTGTTTGATTGGGTAAAATATCTGTACGCAGTCTGAATTCTTCAGCTGTATCGTTTTTCAAGTCGATGAGTAGATATGAAAATTTCTTTTTCGTTGCATCTTCATACACCTCTTGGAAAAATTTCAAATGTCTCGGAAAAATTTGTTTTCCTAAATGTGTAACTTGTGCCATGTCTCTCCTGTTTTTAAAAAGAATAATATAATGTGCATTTAAAGTAATTTCACGCATTTCTTTTCCTTTATGAAAAAAATTTTGTGTGATGAAAATAACTGATATGTTTAGATGATGACTTCCGCGAGTAAAAAGTTTAGTGGTGGATTCATTTTTTCCACATTCAGACATTAAATCATCAATAATGAATAATGTATTTGTTCCTAAATAGTCTTTGAAAGTTGAAGGGAATCCTTCGACGAATGTCACATCTGGAATCTCGTCGTACAAGGGCTGGTGTATGCCGTAAAACCACACGACTTTATCGGGTACTGTGGAAAACATTTCGCGTCGAAATTTTAACAATTGAGATACGAAGACGCTTTTACCGCTTCCAGTAGGCCCTGAAGCAATCATTGTGAAGGGAACCTGAAGTTGAGGTGACTTGTAGGTTAAGTTCTCCAGCATGAATGACACATAAACACAACTGATTTTCACTTAAATATATTTATTGAAAGAAATTTGGATGTACATGAAAATGTTTAGCAACAAAATTATACACTCGCTTATCATTACACACATGTGTGTTTACAAAAGCAGTTATCATAGATTTTAATGAAGTACCACGACACTTGGAATATAAATAATAAATACAATATTGTCCGCATACAGCAGTGGAATTACTTTGCAAAGTCATGGGATTATATACCACTTTTGAAAATTGTGATACAAAATCGTGAATAGCTCCTTCAAAATAGAATGGACTATAACCATAGGAGTCAAAAAATTCTACTTTATCTTTTCCCTCGACATAAATTGCAATCCAATGCGATCCTGCCTGAGATGCTGGGTCAAGGTTCGCTACAAAACATGCCGGAAATGTATGAAAATCTTTCGGCAGTTGATCGCTCGGAAATACGTCTAAGAAATAGTTTTTAGTAAATGGATCGCGAAGTAGAATATTTCGTATTTGTTCGGAATCCATCTTAATTGGCAAAGTCACACAGAACGTGACGAGATTTTGTAATTTCGATCTCGTTTTGAAATTCTGCATAAATAATTAATGAAAGAGTTTCAGCAATTGCTTTATTAAATTTAATTTCCACTCTTAAATTCCCTTGATGTTGTAAATTCAAATGGGAGCTGGAACATAAATCGGCATTCAAATTGAAGCTGTAGATTGCATGTGAGTTGGCATACTGTTCCCGTGACAAATAAATACCTTTATCACTATTAAATCCATCGAATAAACTGTGATAGGCTCGAATGTAATTATTATTCTTAAAATCTAATTCCATGGGTTTGCTCGGTACAGGCTGCCCATCCACATAAATAGATATAAAATTCACATCATGATGTGAAAACATGAACGGGTTCTTAGAATATTGACCATTCATAGCAGCATTTTCGACACATGTGATGATTACTCTTTTAGGCTTGACACCTAAAAAAACATTATCTTGCATGTAGGAGAAACTTCCTTTTGAAATGGAATAGGTTTTACATAAGACTCTGTCGATGGGATATTTAGCTAAAAATTTCTCCAGTGCTTTTGCATGTCCAAGTAAAACTCCTGGGTTGACTTTGACTTTTCGAATGAATAATGAAGCATGCTCCAATATCACTTTATAATCGGTGTCCGTTTTTGTAGATAGAAGGCAAAATGGTGCACTGCTTCGAATCATTTTAATTTTAATATCCACCAAATTTAACATGAGTCGATTCTGTTGAAAAATGTCACAATGTAATTGTCCTATCATATCGAATGTTTTGCTGTTTTTGCTGAGTTCATATCGAGATTTCACTCCTTCGTCCGCATCGTCGGTTGTGGGATCGATTTTTTCAGGATTCAACTCCTTGAAGAACATTTCACAGGTAAGTAAACTTTTCTTTGCATCTTCTCCATAATTCAAAAGAGTTTCAATGTATGATCTGAATGGATATGTATTACTTGCAGAGGAAATATTTCGCTCGTTGAGACTGACGTCTACTTGAGAAAAAAGAGAATGTAAGAATAAATTAACTGGAACGACGGGTTCTTTGTCGGGCAACGGGGACCCATCCGCTTTGACAATTTTTGTTTTGACATAAATGTAGGATGCACTTAGGTCGTTGTATTCTTCACCACTTCCTGAGATGTTGAACTCCACGGGACCTCCATCTCGAATATTTGCTATGGGGTGATATTCCACAAATTGTCCTTTTTCAATAGCAACTTGAGTAGGCGGGAGAGTGAAAAGATCTAATTCACTCTTCACACATGCAGGAGAATCTTGATGGATGAGTGAAGACATTTTATTAGGAGAAGATATCGTGTGCTTTCACCTTCTTGGCTTTGCGAAAACTGACGCGTTTCTTGGAGAGCTTGCGCTTTTTATTCCTTCTGCCGGATCCGATCATTGTTTTAATTTTAACTGCAGCTTTATCTGTCAAATTCTTACTCGCTTCTTTCAATCGTCGTCTCGCAGCTACTTTTATGTTTTCTCCACGCGATACATCGTTAAACACATCCACTCCACTGCTTAAAATCTGTTTTCCGACTGCTTTGGCACCCGATTTGAAAAGTGGGACGGCTGCCCTGAAAAACGATTTGAAGAGACCCCCAAAGCCATATCCTCTCTGATAGGGAACACCTTGATAAAAATTAAGTCCGCTTCCTGTTTGATTTGTATAATAATCCTCGAAGGATTTTTCACAACAACGGTATGGGACATACATCATGAGAGATACTTTTGACGAAAGTGAAGTTTCACGTATGAGCGTCCGCGTTCAAATGGCACTAAGTCTCCGTTGTTCGTCCTTATAACGATTTCAATCGTGTCAATAATTTTCCGATTGACAGGTAAATAATGAGGTCTCTCGTATTCTACACTAACGACTTCTCCGTCAATTCCACTCACTCTGATTGTTCTCAATAAGGGTGCGAAAATGTTTCCGACAATTTGTGGCTCGATAATATCTGTATAAATCATTAATACTCTGAAATGAGCGTTTGGGTCGGCTATTTGAGGACTAAACACGGTATGCTCAACATTTTCGTCTGGAGCACTACTGATGATTGCTGGAGGGAACCCCAACATCTGCGATAATCCATTATGAAAAATGACTCTTGCATTATTTTTCACTCTTACTCGAACACGTTTCGTCACATGATTGTAATTAAAAGATATTTTATTTTCATGATCTGGAATGGCGATAGCTTTTAAAATATCCGGTACGTTTTCATAACATCCAGCTGGAATGTTTGTACCTATTTCTTTCCTGTCACCAAGGTCAAAACCAATTAAACTATTGCTCTTATTCACATTATGCCAACTGCGCGGATAAATAAACTCAACGAGAGCGCATTCCCACTCTCCAGTCAATTCTATGGGTGTTGGTAATTGCGTAATAAAATGAGAAATCTTATTCTCGGGGAAATAATTCATGGAGCTATCGCTCGGAAGTGTCACATAGAAACTCATGATGCTAAATGAGAAAATAAAATGTTACTTCCAACATTTATAGATTCGATAAATGAGAGGCAGGAATCCATTGATTAAATTTATCAGGGTAGCCACGAAACTTTACAAAATATTTAGTTTTATTTTTCATTTTCCTCTTCTTCAATATTTTTTCTACTGTATAATCTTCCTTCAATTTTACTTTTTGTAGTTCTTGAGAATAAAAAGTACCTTGAATAGGTTCTCCGAGTAAATCTTTCACTCGATATATGGGGATGGTTTTTCTCACACATTCGGTTACAATAAATAACTCCTCAGTCCAGTTTGTTTCATATCCTTTTTCGAAAGTTAGCTTTTGCTTTGAAATACGAACAACATCTCCAACGGTATAAACACAAGGTTTTCTTTCATTGTGTGGAACGTCGCCATACACAGTAAAATATACCTCCCTTTCATTGTCTGCCTTCACTTCAGTGGGGGCTCTCTTGATGGTAGAATGGTAAGTAATATTATAACTTTTCACCAAACCGTCTAAAACGTCTATAAAGTTATACGTATTTCGACTAGTAAAATATTTCCACATTTTCGTTTTCAATGTGCGATTAAACCTTTCCACCACTGATGCCTTTGTCGTATTAAATGTAGTAAAAAACTTGACTTGATTCTCACTCAGGAACTTTTGAAATGTAACATTTTTAAATTCGGTACCTTGATCGGATTGAAGTAATTTAGGTTTTCGCTCCGAAAAGATGGATTGAAACACATTTACAATCTCTCGTCCTTGTTTTGTTTTCAGAGGTTTTGCCCAGGCATATTTTGACAAAATGTCTATACACGTTAATATGTAGCGATAACCTCGATTATGTTTTTGTAAACTTGAAACATCTACCAAATCTGCTTGCCATTGATGATCGATGGAATGAACGATGACGCGGTTTGTCGGAAATTTCTTTCGCACGGGTTTGTGCAGTGTATATGCGTCGGTTTCCATCAACCATTTCGTGATGTCTTTCTTGGATACTTTTCCGCGCGCAGCACGAAATAATGCATCGACACCAGTAAAACTTGCCTCTTGAGCCGGATCCAGGTAAGCTTTCTTCATTGCAGCAGGAAAAATGATTATTTGACACGTTGAAAGTAATCATCCTCGAAACGATATGATTGAATTAGAAGTATCGTTCGGAAAAAGTAAAAAATCCACTGCGAAATCAGTTTTTCCAGTAGCTAAATATATTATACTCATAAGAAGACAAATACTTATATAAAGGACAACTATCCACACAACCTCCTCTCTTGATGGCATGATTAACAATAAAATGATTCTCATATAGTATTATATTCATATAATGTAAAAGAAAAAAAAAATAATAATATTATAAAAGTCCAAAAATAATTTTTCTCTCGCTAGATGGCAGGCTTCTCGAACATCTGAAAGAGAATTATATTAGGATTGATTTAAACTGTACTTTACTGAAATCATTTGGTGGTCTCATGGATAAAGCGCGCAATTCATCAGAGCGCCAAATGATTTTTGGAGCTGGAGGTTGCATGTTCGATTCCCGATCTAGGAAAGAGAAATTAAATAAAATAATTCCAAGTCCGAAAAATATATTTAAATGAACGAATTAATATTTATCTCACTAGATGGCGCCATGAGTATAACATCAGAAAACAAGCAAGTCTGAAAAAAATAATAATTTCTCTCACTAGGTGGCGCCATGTGCAATTTTAGCTCTCAACCGTTGTCATGGAGACCGTTGTCATTCCTCTCATGGAAGGAGACTGTTGCCATTCCTAAAAACAAAACTTCGGACGCAGAGTAACAACTCAACTCCACTCAGAAACCCCCGTAGTCTTCTACGAGGAAACCCAACTACTCAACCCCACTCGGCAGGCGGAGGAAGGGGTGTGGCAGGCGAAAAGGGGGGTGTGGCAGGCGGAGGAGGGGGTGTGGCAGGCGGAGGGTCCCTCCGCCTCCGCCTGTGGCCGCAGAACCCCCATTATTACCCTACTCACAATTAAACATCGGGAGACATATTTCCGATCAGTAATGCATGAACTAAAAATTTACCAAAAGGAAATCTTCATGATGCATGCTGCAAACCCGTCAAAAACAGTGCTTTCGTAATGTATTTCCATACAAAACTAGAACATGCTTGCAGCGCACCAGTGAGGGAAAAAATAACTATCGTTTGAACGCTTATTCCTTTGTTCTGGCGCCACGTCTGGACAGCCGCTATATGATCGCAGGCAGCCATGGTTTGACGTACAAACTTACTTTAATCTTTTTCTGTAATAACTAATTACTTTACATGCAATTTTTTGATACTTTATCCACTTATTTTGTTTTGACAGCGAAGACGACACGAATAAAGTTTGATAGAAGGCACTGAATAGTCTTCAAATAATTCTAATATTCAATTTCGAAAATTTAAAGTTCGATAAAATAATGGCTTTTCTTCAGAATTTTTTTTTTTCCGGGTTTTAGCAAAAGGCAGAAAAAAAAATAATAAAAACTAAAAATATGTTTAAAATATGAGAGTTTATATTCGAGTAAACTTTACGAATTATTACAATATTACATTGTATAATACAATTACCATTACGAATTATTACAAATATATTTTCAAAAATTCAGAATTCAAGAAAAAAAATTCCTATTTTAATCGAAAAAAATGTTTGTGCCTGCAGTTTTGGCACTAGTAGTCAGAAAAGCATTAAGAAAATAAAATTAGAGGGGAAATTCGGAAGTATAAAGACAACTTTCCTGTACTATTACGAGTTTAATTTCGAAAAAAAAAATATTTTTCAGCCCAGCTTGATTCACATACACACTGCGTCAAAAATACTTTAAGACTAGGTTTATAAAATAAAATAAAAACTAGCAATTATATTTTTTTTAAGTATTTTTATTCAAAACAGGCTCCTTTGGCTTCAATACATTCGTTATAGCCGTTTAACAACTATTCGAATGCCTGTTATAGCTCACATTGTGGGACTGCTCCAAAGCTCGCGTCGAAGTTTGTTTGTACACTGTCAAAGACTACAGGTGGAACTAAGCTTACAGTGACGCTATCTGTGTTATCGAGCATTCTTGAAACTCTTTAACTATCTGCTGATCCGCTGCCAAAACGTCAACTCATTTTATTACTTTTTTTTTATTGACACCATACAAACAGCTTCGACATGAACTTAGGCGGCAGTCCCACAATGTGAGCTGGAACAGCCATTTGAATCGCTGTTAAACCGCTGTAAAAAATGTGTTGAAGCCGAAGGAGTCTGTATTGAAAAAAATACTTTTAAAAAATATAATTACTAGTTTTTATTTTCATTTATAAACATAGTCTTTAAAATTCTTTGACACACTGTGTACATTGTTTTAATGCAGTTTTTATTTTTGCAAATACGAGCGTTGGTTTTCCTTTGAATTTGATTCCTGATCCTTGCTCAACGCACCTCTATTTAGCAACAAACTCATTAGTTATGTTTACTTTTTCCTTTTTTTTTCTTCTTGACCCTTGTTTACATTAAAGGAATTCCTCCTCTAGCTTAGCTTCATAAATTATTTCATTCTACACGACTTATTTAATTGACGTACAACTTATGACGGATATTTCCTTTTTATTTGAAAACAGAAATATCTTTCTGTCAGGAGAATAAATGTGTCGTTCTTTGTTATTTCATTTAAATTAATCTCATCAGTCACTTCATTGAATGATATTAATACCCCGGCAGCGGAAAAATCAATTTTCGTCATGATAATAATGAACGCGTTTTGAATTTATATTTTGTGTATTTTTCACAGCGTGCGTTATGCAAAGGAGATTTCAATTAAACAAAAACATCGTTTTAAAAGCGGATTCCAAGATAATTAAAATTCTATTTCATTCTTCGTGTGGGCAATGTCTAATTTTAACGTGTGCAAAGATACATTGTTTCGAGTGACAAGGAAAAAGAAAGTAAAAAAGAAATACTTTCACTCATTAAAAACCCTAATCTAAGTTTCTAATTATAAATGCCAAACTTTGACTTTCGGCTTCGAGAAGAAAAGTAAATAATTTTTAATTTGAATCACACATTAACGCAGCGTTTCTCAACCTTTCAGTATTCGTGGCCCAGTTTTCTATCATAAGTTTCATCGCGCCCCACACTTACCATAAAATGTATACAACAATATAGTATATTGAGTACTTTGGATTATGTTTTTGAATTATTTTTAACTAACTGCCAAAACAAGATTGGAAACGAGTCATTTAGTAATAACATTAGTTTAGTAATAAATTACTATTTGAATTTTGGGCAGGAGGAGAGGATGATTTTTCTGCACTAAACAAGAGCATTTCGCATTCCATTACCATTTTCAAGATCCTACTTTTGTGAACTGAATTTTCTGCTATGCCTTCTTTGAAGACAAACTATAGATCTCGGTTAAATATAGAAACAACTGAGAGTGGCTATTTCTAACATTAAGCCTTCCTTCGAAAAACTTTGTTTTGCAAGACAGGCCCAAGGAAGTCACTAATAATTATTAAATTTGTTTTTCATTTAGTATGTTTCATTGAAAAAGTTTTAATTCAGTAATTTGTTTTACTTTAATAAGTTGTTAAATGTGTCGAAATGTATTTTGTTTTCTATGTGTATGTGTGCTTTACTTTTAGTCAGTTAATCAATTTTTTAAAGTAATATATTTTCTCTAGCATATTCTCTCGCCTTCTAGGGGGCGCGCCCCCCAGGATTCTCAACCTGCATTAACGTAAGTTTTAACAATGCTTTTCCTTAAGTCATTTAGAAGGTTTTGCTCTTTTGAGAAAAAGAAAATGAAAAACCAGATAAGAGCATTACTACGAGAGCACAAAATTTCATAATTTAAAACTTTTTCTTGTTATACCATTGATTTTGATACTTATTGAGTAGTTACTAATACTTGCGTAGCATTTCAAGCTACCTATAAAACTTCTTTCGTGTTTTAAAGTTTTATTAGGGTCACAAAAATTATAAATTAAAATCGAATGAGACGCAACTCTCAAATCACTGTCAAGAGATCTCATGTAACTGATTCCTAATTTTAGATATAACGCAAAAATGTGACAAGTATTGTTAAGCATGCGAGTGAGGATCAAGTATTAACATAGACTGCGCCTTCTATTGTATGCAACGTAAAAGCCGGCTGTCAAAATAAAAGAGGTAATCATGATCAAAAATTGGGGAAGGGTGTCGGTTCTGCGTTTGGCTTTTTTAACTCCTTCTGGAATAAGTTTGAGAGAAACATCATTCTCTGGAAAGAGCTAGAGCGCCATCTGGTTATAAGGTAGATCGTCGTTGTTGCTGTTGATGTTGTCGTGTCCTCGCGCGTGGCGAGGAAGAGTGGGTGCGCTGCTCCTGGGTCTAACGGGGCCCTTATAGGCAGGAGTCCAATTTCCGCCCCTTTGAAAGGTCTCTTAATTTTTTGAACCAGCTCCCAGGTAAGAGACCGTCACCTGGGATTGGCACCCACAGAGGTATCGTTTCACTTAGAGGACATTGGAGCCTTGACCTATTTAACGTGCACCAGCTCCCTTTAGCGTACACGACCCCACAGTAACCAGCCGCGAGAGGTTGTTACCCTCCCAAACACTGACCTAAGTCGATGTTGCTTCACTTTCGGTGTTCTGCGGGAACCGAGCTTCTACCGACTGGTCCATCGCGGGACAGGTAGATCGTTCAGTTCGTTATAACGTCTCGTGATTGCAATCGAAACTGATTTCAGATTTACCAGCCTGAAAGTATCCCTGCAATGCTCAAGTTAGTAATATATCTTTGGTCTGTTGATCCAAATCTCTGATTTCGTTCATTGGAATTTCTGTTTGAAGCCTCTTAGCCACTGCTGGTGTTGGCGAATTCCGACACCAACAGTGTTTGCCAGGGAGTACCAACGTGGCGGTAGGCTTCTGTTACTCCCTGTGGGGGTCGCCCCTCCCTCCGATGTTTCCCCTATTGCGACCCCCGAGCCGAGATGTTATGGTTCATTAATGATGTTTTAGACTATTTTATAAAGTTTTTCATTTATTCAGTAAAAAGAGGTTTGGAGTGCTTTCATATGTTTAAATATTTGAAGTGCAGGAATCCTAGAGAATAAGTTTGACGATTTAGAACTCTCCTTGTGCTATTGGAACTCATGTTTTGCTGGTTTATTGTATTAAATGATGCAAGAAATAGAGCGAAAATTTAAACAATGCAATCGTAGCAGCTGATTTAAGAGCATCCATACGTGAATTTGAAGTCACATTATTAGTCTTTGTTGGCTTATGATCAATTATATTTATTTGCTGCTCGAAAATCTTGGCTTTTACTTTATCCACAATGCTTCTGGATTCTCTCAAAACCTTGCGAAAACGAAGGAAGTCGTCCCTTTCATATTTCAGATCAGTTTGAGTTCCACGGTCAATCCTTGTCTTGCATTCTTTAATTCCAGACACCTGCGAGGCATTTGGTTCAACAGCAGTTATTTCATCATGATATGTAGGTTCATAAGGATTCATTTCAAGATTTCTAAAAGGATCAACAGGGCTTATTTTATAACTTGCAGTCTTTGTTTGTGGGGATTCTTTATTCTGTGTTTTATATTTCGAAGCAGAACGTATGCGTTGTTTTCGCTTTTTCAAGACTTTTGGTCGATTGCCTTTGGAATAATCCTTATCATCAGATGAAGTCCGAAGAAGACGATTGATTTCATAATTAAACTCCTCATTAGTTTCAAAATCAGTTTCTGGTGAAGGTGGTTCGTCACCAGCTCTTTGTATGTTAATGGGTATGCGTCGTATCATGTTCTGAGAAAAGTTTGTGTGGGCATCATCTATTGCATTTCCGAAAGCTTGCAAGCAGTCTTCAAATTTTTGAGCGTCTTCAGCTGGATTTTGACTTTTTGGTGGGAATATCAGGAGACTGTCGTAGGCAAAATCAGGAACAGGAGCTTTTTTTCTGTTTTTCCTGTCAGAAGAAGTCGAAGGTTCTCGACTTTAATGATGTTCATTTTACAATATTTTTCTTATAGTGTACCTAAAGGAAAAAGGACATCCACAAATAAATTTTAAAAAGAAATTCTCAGTAATGTCCTAATAAACAAGTTTGACTAAATTATATATTCTTTTAGTTATAATAAATAACTGCGTGAGTGCTTAAAATTGACGTAGAACTTCGATTGAATGTTTCTCAGGGAATATTCATATCGAGCGATAGGTATGGGAAAATAAAGATTGCGGATGAACATGCATTATCATCTCCAGTAAAAATACAAGACAGTAACTAATGTGCTGTTAAAATACAGAAAAACTGAAAGGGGGATAAGAATGCATACTTACTGCGAAAAAATCGTAAAATGAAATAAATGTGAACAAATTTATTTATTTACTTAAAATATCGAAAATTGTTTGCTTAAACTCACTCTTTTACTCTTATACAAAACGATACATTTTCAATACTTGTGACACTATCTTCTCTTTCGCTTAGTTCATATAAATACCAAACATATACAATCCCACAAGTTAGTCAGCAAATGTGGTCATAGGCATCATCACCACCCACTTCTTCGTTTCTGTGATCAGTTCTTAAACAGACATTAAAGCTACATGTCGTAACTTCTTGATTCAGTGATGCATAATAATGACGACAAAAGGTTGACTTTTTTTTCAGTCGGGTTAAAATATTTCTATGACAGATACGGAAATCTGCTAGCTTCAAAAGCGATCTGATTTGGTATAGGTAACATTAAATAGCATTCGTATGGGTACCTTTAAAGCAAAATGTTGCATACGGAAAACGGAATATGCGGGAACGATTGATCGAAACTTTAAGGTATTTTCATTTTTTTAAATTCCTTTCGAGGTATGCATTAAAAAAAGAAATAAAAAACTACCTTTAGGTTAGAGTAGCATAGTTCAGAATAGTAACATCTTTGATCAAATGCCCTGAGAGTTATCGAGCTTTTTTTTAATGAAAAAAACAAATATTCGGGTTTTTTAGTATATAAGTGTCCGTAGATAAAATATGAAAAAAGAAATTGGCGGCAGCCGGGCAGTTTAAAATCTCTCGAAATGCTGTGGAATAACGAGTATAGATTGATATAGTTCATAATTTAGCATAAATAAATTCTTAGTTTCGTAATTTATTAAAACTGTACTGTCATTGCGAAAACGTTATCTTTGACTTTGAAATTTGCACACAACGATATCTTGTCTCTGTATTGATTGGAATTGAATACAATAATAAATTTACTTTGCAATTAGCGGCTCGAAAAAAGTTATGGTCACTCCAAATTTGGGGTGAAATAGATAGTATTCCTTAATCTCGCGTCTGTTTTTTTATTATTATTATTTTGTGCTTTAAACGTGGTTTAATATATTTTATAAGCTGCTAGATTCATTATATATTGCCATAATCCAGTCTAGTTTCCTCCATTCGCCATCTCAGATTTCGCAAAATTTGGAGGAACTACCACTGACATTTGAAAATGATATTAATGATAAAAGATTTTGAAACCGAAGTACTGCATTAGCAGATAAAAGATAAAAATGACGTTTTACTCACTTATCGCACAAGTGCGCATAAATTCGCAGAATTATTCAAATTTCCACAGAGCATAAACTAAATTCCACCTTACAGGTTTCTCATTAGCTTAAAAGTGAAAAAATCAGAGTGCCATTCGCTTTGTTGAAGCATTATTACAACAAAGAACTAACATCTTTTGAGCTATAGTTATTGTTGCAAAGAAGAAATGAGATTCATGTTGCGTTACGTTTGTACGTGTGTTTTGTAACAATGAATAAAATTGATATTGTTGGAATACCGTAATATTAATACAGTAAAACCCCGCTATACCGCGCCTCAGTATACCGCGGAATCGGATATACCGCAATGACTATCATGTCCCACGACGTTTAAACCACCCTTTATCATTGACATTTAAAGGTGATTCCTTATTTACCATTGTAAAGAAAGCCAGCCTGAGCACACACATATTCTAGCCAAAGAGCACCCATCACCCCACCAGACAATAAAGCCCTATTGGGATAGGCGTGATGTGCACCTTTTCATGATTTTTCTGTCTTTCAACCTAGAACATATAGCTTGATTTCAAAATCTTGATATTACAGTGAATAAAATGGCAACAAGGAAGAAAAGTTACGAGTAATTGATAAAGTTAAAAATGATGCAACAAAAGCGAGTAGTATTTCGTGAATGTGGTTCTGCGGTATAGTTTCACTATACCGCGGTTATGTTATAACGAGGGTGCCAAACATGTCCCCCAGCACCCGCGTTTTAACGGGGTTTTACTCTAAAATGAACGTCAAAATTCCTGCGCATCTATAAATTCATTACTTTATATACTAGTCGACCCGTGCGGAGTTCCGTACTAATTTGAGAGAAAGGACAATATGACGAAGAACAGAAAAAACTAAACGGGTGTTGTTACAAAAGAAGACATGTAGCTGAACACATCGAGCTATTACAATTTTTTTTCCACTATGATTTAGATATTCAAAATAATAAAATAATCAGAGTAATAATGATCATTACTTTTATTATTAGTATACATAGCATTAAAATACAATAACGAAACATTTCCATTACTTCAAATATTTTTCCTGTTTGTTGGTTGGGCTCTACACATTCATAATATAAATGAACGTGTAGAGTCTAACGATTGAATAAGTTTAACACACAGACGCAGTTAAAACTGTTCAATTTTCTACACAATAAAAATGGAAGAGTTTCTTGTTTGCTTTCTTGATTACAGATGTCTCCAGCATACGCAACAATTTATCGTACATTAAAGGACCTCTTTTTAGATGATTTTAAATCTCAAATTTAACACTCCATCGGTATCTTACAGATACAAAGCTTTGAAATTACTTTCTTTTAAGTTGAAGGAGGAATGTCACGACTTTGACCAGAGCAATATCTGCTCTTCCGGTCACTAGGTATCCTAGAATGTTGTGGGAGTAGGTATCGGGGGTTTTATTCTCCCGCTTTTTGGGGTTCATTTGCGGTTTCTATCTGTGGGATTCAGCGCGACCGATGACGTTTTCCGTTTGTTATACTAATTTTATTAATTTTTGCGTTTATTTTGCTTTGAAAATGAATAAAAAACGCTTTCTAGATTTAAATAATCAGAAAAATCTGGAAACATTCATAAAAAAAAAAAAAAAAATTTTTGACGAAAATTAAGATTTAGATGTACAAATTTTCGATGAAAGTGATAAGGACAAAGGAAATTTCATGGAATGTCATTCTGGTTATGGAATGGCATTCAACAAAAAGACTAGTTAAACGCAATATAAGTGCCTAAAATGCAGCGAAGGTTTTTGCTTAGAACATACCGTGAGGATTTTTAAAAAAAGTGCAATTGATGAACCAAATGTATCCGAGTCGAATTATTTTTTTCATTTCCTAAAGTTATTTGAATAGTTAATATTTAAATTAAGAATATTTTCACTTAATATAATTATATATAAATACCTATTGTACGCATATATTTTATTAATTTACATTTCTTTTTGCTAGTAAATATTTACGTTGTAATTTAATATTTTCATTCTATTTTGTATTGAAATAAAGGAAATAAAGGAGAGATAAGGGTCCGAGTGTAAGGGAGGTGAAGCCTGGTACCAAAAACTAAAAAACATTTAAAAAAAACTTTTATAATTAAATTTACGCATTGCTATTACGAAATGTATTTGTGAGATACAGCGCGCCCGATGGCGCAAAATTTGGAGCGCTCCCGACGGAGTGTTAAGCAAAGCGGTACATTTTTAGACCGTGGGTCGATTTTTCGTCCTTAACCGGCACGATGAGCTTTAAAATGAGGGGAAAATCATGGAATTTGATGAAGGAATAAGGAAGATCTCGCGAAGCGACAAAAAACAGGCTAGAAAAATAATATATAAAGATATATATATATACTAGCTGACGTACCCGAAGTTGCGCGGGTTTTAAATGCAGCATGTCAATCCTAAGAGAGTGTAAAATAATAAGGAAAAAGAGCTAGGCCAGCTGTATATTACCTGTTTTCTGGTCGGGCCATATACAAATGAAAACTTTTTCCCTATTGTCATGTTTTTAATCGACCGAGAATGATTTCCCATGTCCCGTACCATCGTTTGACCATATTCGATAATTAGAAAAAAAGGTTATGGGCGGAAATGTAGTATTTTTTTTTCATCCATAACTTTTAACTCAATGAACCAATTTTGAGGATTTTTTTCTTTAATCGATAGAGGGTCAAATATCTCACATCAATTTGACTACATTTGTTTTTTAGAAAAAACGTTACGGGTGAAAAATAAGTATTTTTTTGTTTTAATTAGGAAAGGCTTGGCTTGATTTTTCTTTGTTTGTTGCTATTGTGCTGTAATATTAAAAGCTCTCTGAGGCAAACTTTAAATCCAATCAGTTTGTTTGCAAAAATGGACTTTAAAGCGGAATTTATCATACAAATGATTAGTTTTTAGTGCCCTTCATTCAAAGGTTTGCCCTTCGATATGGATTTCTTAAAAATGGAGTATTTATATAAAAAAATATTTACACTAAAAAGAATAAAATTAAATAATTTTTATAAAAATCCAACCGGTGTAAAAATTATGAGTCTAATTACCATTACACCATTTGTTACTTCGTATTGTAACTGTTGCTAATTCTGCGAAAATATATCCGTATATTTGTAATTGATTCATGATTACAAAAGATTTTATCTATCCTAATTTTGCACCGACTTCTAAAACTATGTTTAAAAGTCACATCGATGTTGTTTAAAGAATGAATTTATTTTTCATTGTTTAGCGCAGTTTATAATTTGAAGTCGGTTCTATTTTTTTATAAAAATTATTTTATTATATTACCAACCCTAAAATGTTAAATATTTTCTGAAAATTAGATGCAAAAAATAAAACCATATAATTTGTTTTTTTCCCCACATTGATTTTAAGGATTTTTTCTTCATAATGGAGGTACAAAAAATGCACATGATAGATTCTATGAAATGTTATTTCATTTATAGCCCCAGGACAGTTAAATCCACCATTAGTGCGATCTTATTGCAAAAGCATTTAAAATTTCATTCATTTATCCTCCTAATTTCGCTTCGAAAATATTTCTGGAATTACATTCGCTCTGATTTGAATAATCGTCTGCAATAAGACCTAATGTAATCTCAAATTGGGTTTGCATTCGTCTTGATGTAAATCTAATTAACTTCAAATACAACTCCTGCCAAACGTTAAAAAGGCATTAAATGTGATTAGAAAGAAAAATTCTATAGATCTCATGAATCGTACTATTTATTTAATATCATTCAAACGTGTTTCTTTCTTTCGAACTAGAAATTTAAATGTGTTCATATATATTATGACATACTAAAGTAAATACTATCTCGTTTGCTATGGTCCCTATTTCATCAAATAAGTAATTTAGGATTGTTTAAACTGTGCACCAGATGGAATTAAGCTTCATGTCGCCCATAGAGCTCGAAAGGACTACTAACACAGGAGTAAAATTTTCAACAGAAAAATAACTAGCTAATACAAACGCTACCAGATCATTCCGGAAAATTTCTGTTTGTGTCGAAGTAAACGTGCCAAATGTGTCCATTCAACACGTTTGGCATTCATGCTCACAATCTAAAGATAGTTTATAAGTGAAATTCAGATTAGTAATTAAATAAAATTACAAATTTTATAAAACTGCATTTTCATGGGTAAATTTACTTATTGCTCCAGGTCACAAGTTCAAGAACTATTTACGTTATATCATAATTTCATAACAATGGCCGCATTTAATAAGTGGAATTTTTTTTATTTAATGTTATGTCTTAATTTTGCTGAAGTAACGATATTTAATGGCTAGAAAATTTTCTTCCCTGTTCAAGGCCTGCACACTTTTTTACTTTTTGAACACTGATTGAGCAAGTTGTAAAAAATACGACTTTCTAAAAAAAAAATACTTATTTATAGGGCCGTGGTAGCCCAGCGGTTAGGATGTCGAGCTTCGGATCGGAGGATCTCGGGTTCGATACCAGAGCCGCTGAAGGCCCACCATGGGCATTTGGGGATACGTGCATGTAAAATCCGTGGACCCTAAAGTCCCGAGGCAGTTCCGAGGGTACTAGTAGGTGGAGATTTTCCCTTCCCTTCACCCATAGGTCTAAAAAGGAAGGTGGCGAATTTGTGGTTGCGCCATCTGATGCCATCCAAGTACATTAGAAGCCAAGTCGTACTTCCACCATTGGTGCTCAGCTTTAAACGGAAGGCGCTCCTTACTGCCTTAATTCCTAGTCGCTCCGCGACGGGGCGCTTGGGTACCCAAGTGGCATTAAAAACAACAAAAAAGAAGCAAGATGAAATGTTTAAAACTTTTTTCTACTATTCACTGACTTATTGCCAGATAACATGTTCGTCCATAAAACTATCAAATTTTAAGCTCTAAGACAACGATTCTTAACCTGTGGGGAGCGAGAATATCCAAGAGAAACTATTACTTTAAAAACTTGATTAACTGACCGAAAGGAAAGGACACCTACATATAGAAAATAAAATACATTTCGACATATTTAATAACTTATTAAAGTAAAGTACATTAGCAAATTAAAACTTTCTCAATCAAAACGTACTAAATGAAAAACAAATGTAATAATTGTTACTGACTTCCTTGGGCCTATCTTACAAAACAAAGTTTTTCGAAGGAAGGCGAAGGCTTAATATTAGAAACAGCCATTTTCAGTTGTTTCTATATTTAGCCGAGATCTATAGTTTGTCTTCAAAGAAGGCACAGGAAAAAAATCAGTTTCACAAAAGTAGGATGTTGAAAATGGTAATGGAATTCGAAATACACTTGTTTTCAGTGCAGAAAAAAATCATCCTCTCCTCCTGCCCGAAATTCAAATAGTGATTTATTACTAAACTAATTTTATTACTAAATTACTCGTTTTCACTCTTGTTTTGGCAGGAAGTTAAAAATAATTCAAAAACAGAATCCAAAGTACTCAATATATATACATTACTGTAGTATACATTTTATGGTAAGTGGTGAAAATTATGATAGAAAATTGAGCCACGAATACTGAAAGGTTGAGAAACGCTGCTCTAAGAAATATTTTACTAATCCTAATGCTAAAATATTATATTTTTAAATATCAAGCAAAATCTTCAAAATGCCACTGAAAATTCCGCTTACTGCTTTAGTAATATAATATTTATTTCTGTATGTTTTACTTGCAGAAATAATTTTTGAATACAATTCTTCTCACGTAACTAACTATACAAACCACATTTCAGACGTTATGCGTTAACTTTGCAGCGGCTGTGCCTCAGCCTTGCAACCTTAACTGCAACCAAAGTGAATCTGTTCAACTCAACTCGATATGTTACTTTGTTTTGATTCAGTCGAATCTCCGGAGCCATGCTCGGCGTTAGCGGTTTTGGCTTGTCTTATTTCTTAAAGTTGTAAATAGTTTTGTCCATGTAAATAAAGTGTTTTTCGAATGTATAAATGATTTCTACACTGCTTACTGACCCGACAACTGGTGACCAACGGACGTTTTTTCCGATGTAGTCGGATTTTTGGACTCTGAACTTTCTCCGCGCCACTTCCCTTCATGAACGGTAGAAAAGCTTACACTCCGGCGGCGACATTGTTTTTTCTTCTCTTCAAGGCCAGTCTACAGTGACTTTTTAATCGTTCGCTCACTCGTGATTTTTCGTTCTTCTTGTTATTGAAAATGTCTCCCCCACTGGAAGGACAACAGCAGGTAGCGCGTGTTGCTTTGCGCCTGCCCCCGTTTTGGAGAACCAACGTCAGGCTATGGATCGTGCAGTGCGACAACGCTTTTTCGTATAGCGATATCACCAAAGATGACACCAAGTACTCCGCGCTCGTCGCCAACATCGACGCGGAAGTGCTTACACTCGTGTCCGATATAGTGGTGAAGCCGCCGGCAAGTGAGAAGTATAAGACCCTGTGCGATCGCTTGATATCAGAGTTTGAGGATTCTGAAAACAAAAAGCTGCAGAAACTGCTCACAGACCTCCAACTTGGCGACGAGCGTCCGAGCCAACTTCTGCGAAAGATGAAGGACGTCGCGGGAACACAGATTTCCGAAGAATTTCTTCAGAAGC
This sequence comes from Octonoba sinensis, assembly GCA_038502835.1. NCBI lineage: Eukaryota > Metazoa > Arthropoda > Arachnida > Araneae > Uloboridae > Octonoba > Octonoba sinensis. The sequence goes on from CM076603.1 coordinate 20,266,801, forward strand.
TGTGGTTGCAGCGAATGCCAGCCTAAGTTCAAACCGTGCTGTCTGCCTCTAGTGAGCCGCTGGACAAGCTGGCGGTGATTGCCGACAAGGTGGCTGAGGTTGTCCTGCCTACTCCAATTTGTGCTACCTCAAGTGCGCCCGCAGATTTTGTGCAGCCGAAGGCCGGACCTTCCGTTTCTAATGAATTCCTCCTCCGGAGAATTGAGGAACTTTCTCTCCAGGTTGCCGAATTGTCGAGAGGCCGGTCCCACTCCCGGCAGCGTTCTTGTAGCCGCCAGAGATCCAGCTCTCGTCAAAAAGGTGAGAGAGTGTGCTATTACCATAGAAGATTTGGCGACGACGCTCGCAATTGTGCCAAACCTTGTAGTCTCAAGCCAAAAAATGCACCGGCCCTGTCATAGCTGGGATGACAGAGGCACCTGGAAAAACCAGCCGTCTGTTTGTGTTTGATCGAAGAAGTGGACAAAAATTCCTCATCGACTCGGGCAGTGAAATTTCGGTGCTTCCTCGTACTCGAAATTCTCCCAAGCCTGTATGCGCGGACTTTGCCCTTTTTGCCGCCAACAACTCTAAAATTCCTGCATATGGCATTGTTAATCGTCAGATTGACATTGGGTTACGTAAACCATTCATGTGGTCATTTGTTGTTGCTGATGTGACTTCTGCTATCATCGGCGCAGACTTCTTGCAGCATTTTAATTTGTTGATCGACTTAAAGAAACGACGGCTCATCAACCCCGAGACAACTCTCCATACAGCCGCTTCCCGTGCAAGGGTTTCTCAGCCCTCAATTCTAACAGTTTGTGAATTGGTGGACTTCAGCAAGGTACTTTCCGAGTTTCCTGATATAACCAATCCTACAATGCTTGGCGCTTCTGCTCCGCACAATACCGTGCACCACATTGTAACCCGTGGGCCACCTGTTGCAGCCAAGCCCAGACGTCTCCATCCGAAGCTGCACGACGCTGTAAGAACAGAGTTCGAGTTTCTCTTAGCTCGCGGTATCATCAGACCCTCTAAGAGTCCTTGGAGTTCACCGCTACACGTTGTGCCAAAGCAAGACTCAACAGTGCGTCCTGTGGGTGATTACCGGAAGCTGAACGCTGTTATAGAGTTTGATAGTTACCCAATCCCTTATTTACAAGATTTTGCACAGGCCTTGCATGGTAGGAAAATTTTTTCGAAAGTAGATATTTTTAAGGCATTTCACCAAATTCCCATTGCTGAACCTGATATCCCGAAAACAGCAGTAACGACGCCTTGGGGCTTATATGAATATACCCGACTCTGTTTTGGTTTCATGAATGCTCCACAAACCTTCATGCGCTTTATGCATGAGGTTCTCAGAGGTCTCCCATTCTGCTATGTGTATTTAGATGATATTTTGTGTTTCTCCAATGATGCAGAAGAGCACAAAGAGCATCTTCGCACCATTTTTCAACGTCTTAGCACATATGGCCTAAAATTAAATGTCTCCAAGTGTGTTTTTGGTGTAACAGAATTAACCTTCATGGGGCATCTCATTACCCCTGAAGGAATCAAACCGCTCCCTGAAAAAGTGAATGCTGTACTAGAATACAAACAACCCGACACTGTTTCATCATTGCGGAAATTTCTTGGGTTGTTGAATTTTTACCGACGGTTTTTGCCACATGCCTCAAATCAGCAGTACCTCCTACACAATTTTTTGAAAGGATCTAAAGGCAAGAAAGATTCCAGGAAACTCGACTGGACGCCTGACGCAATTGATGCATTTTGTCAGTGCAAACAAGCGCTGGCGAATGCCACTCTCCTTGCCCATCCTTCGCCTTCCTCTTCTCTAGCGCTGCACGTCGATACCTCTGATTATGCTATTGGTGGGGCTTTGCATCAAGTTGTAGATGAGGAACTGCAGCCTTTGGGTTTCTTCTCAAGGAAATTGACACCAGCGGAGAGCAAATATAGTGCTTATGATCGTGAGCTCCTTGCTCTTTACTCCTCCATCCGGCACTTTCGTCACATGTTGGAAGCAAGGGAGTTCATCGCCTACACTGACCACAAGCCACTCACATTTGCTTTTCGCCAGAAAAACGACAAGTGTTCTCCGCGGCAAATTCGCCAGCTCGACTTCATTTCACAGTTCACCACCCAAATCCGACACATACAAGGCTCCAAAAATATCGTAGCTGATGCCATGTCGCGAATATCAGCCATTCATGCACCGTCACGGATCGATTATGCTGCTATTGCAGAGGCCCAGTCGAGGGATACAGAACTAGCCTCCTTACTAGATTCTTCTCTTGTGCTCAAGAAGGTTCCTCTTCCTGACTCGGAAATTTTCCTGATGTGTGACCTGTCCACTGGAAATGCACGCCCTTATATCCCTAAGGAGCACCGCCATAGTGTCTTCTCTGCAATTCACAACCTCTCTCACCCAGGCACTCGTCGAACAGCTCATTTGATAAAACAACGTTTTGTCCATTTGTTCCATTTCGAAAGACATAGCCAGGTGGGTCAGGAGTTGTTTACCTTGCCAAAAGTCAAAAATCCAGCGCCATACCAAGGCACCTCTTTCTTCATTTTAGGAGCCGTCTCAGCGTTTTGAACATGTCCACCTGGATTTAATTGGACCCCTTCCTCCATCAAATGGGTACTCATATTGCCTGACCATGGTTGATCGGTTCTCGAGGTGGCCAGAAGCTCAGCCTCTAAGAGATATCACTGCCGAAACAGTAGCAGAGGCCTTCTTTTTCTGCTGGGTATCTCGGTTTGGCGTCCCTTTGAAGGTAACGACTGACCAAGGTCGTCAGTTCGAGGCTACTCTGTTCTCTTCTCTTACCAAGATGCTGGGCATTGAACGCTGCAGAACCACTGCTTATCATCCTCAAGCCAATGGCATGGTAGAACAGCTCCATCGTCCACTGAAAAGTGCTATAAAAAACTATGGCACTGAGCGTTGGACAGAAGTGCTTCCACTAGTTCTCCTGGGCCTTCGTGCATCCCTCAAAGAGGATCTAAAATGTACTCCAGCAGAGTTAGTGTTCGGAAGCTCTGTGCGGCTACCTGGTGAATTTTTTGTTCCTTCACCAACTGAGGGTGGTGGTGCAGATTTTGTTGCAAAATTGAAATCACATATGCAATCTCTTCGACCACAGCCATCCCGACATCATGGCAAACGCCCAACATTCATCCATCCTGAACTTTTTACCTCAACTCATGTTTTCCTTCGCAGGGATATGGTGCGGCGGCCCCTTCCGCAGCCTTATGATGGCCCTTATCTGGTTCTGAGCAGAAAAGAGAAGGTGTTTCACCTTGACATCAATGGGAAGCCAACTCCCGTCTCAATTGACAGATGCAAACCTGCTTTTCTGCTCAATGATATGCCATCCCGACCAATAGCCCGTCCTCAACATTCAGCTGACCGACCACAGATGCAAGATGACCAGATCTCACCTGCAGAACCACTAGTTCAGTGTGATCCATGCTCCAATATACTTACTCCCTCTGCAGAACCCCCACCTAACACTACAGAAAAGGATAACCGCCTTCCCCAAACAACACGTTCAGGACGACATGTGCACTTCCCTAGCCGGTATCGTTAACACTGGGAGGGGAGTGTGCAGCGGCTGTGCCTTAGCCTTGCAACCTTAACTGCAACTAAAGTGAATCTGTTCAACTCAACTCGAGTTGTTACTTTGTTTTGATTCAGTCGAATGTCCGGAGCCATGCTCGGCGTTAGCGGTTTTGGCTTGTCTTATTTCTTAAAGTTGTAAATAGTTTTGTCCATGTAAATAAAGTGTTTTTCTAATGTATAAATGATTTCTACACTGCTTACTGACCCGACAACTTCATAATCACGCATGGATCTAATGAAAACGTGTGCTGGAGATGAATGCAAAGCAGTACAGAAATTTTAACTACTTATAAAGGAAACCCGGAAAACGTGATAAACACCTCAATGTTGTTCAATTTTATTGTTAACTAATATTAACGATGTTCATGTTTTGGTTTAATAGAAAATTTTAAATTCAATGAGAAATATACTAATGAAAATCCGACTTTCAAAAAATAAAATCTGATTATAAATTCCAGACCATTTGGATGTTTGCAGGACTGTTGAGAGGGGGCGTCAAGGATAGCTGATTCATGGAGTAGTGCAATGTTTCTATGGCAAAGATGCAAGCGCAATGGGGGGGGGGGGGGGTGACAAAACTGACACTGGCCCCACCTTGGCTTTCCCCGACAAATGGAAATAAAAACAATCGATGAGCCATTAAATCGAGTAACGTTTTCGCTAAAATTACGCAAATAAAATTTCGAAAAGGGACCATAGTTATAATTAAACTAACTTCGACTTGAAAAATCTGATCAGAATGCATGTTTTTGACAATAAAAATAAATTAAGCTCGCTCAAATTAGCCTAAGTACCAAATCTGAGTACAAACCCACCTAAGTTCCAAAAGGGTGTGACCATCATGACAGAAGATATCACAAAGGGACCATCATTGTTTTTAACACTCTTTAATTTGCAGCTCAGATTCGTGAATCCATGAAAGAAAAACACTAAGCATTTTTGAAGAGATAAGAACTATGTTACTCGTTAAAACACATAAGTTTTAAATAAACACTTCAAGAAATGTTGCGTGCTGGTTTTGCGTTTTTTATTTTTATCACAAAAAGGTAGAATTTTATACATTCAGCATTGGTATTTTATGCATAGCAAAAAATATAAAAAAAATCTGTTGAATATTTTTTAGCTGAAATTTTGAACAACCACATAAAAGCTTCTTCTAAAGTGCGTGATATTAGCCTATAGGTTGCTATCGACCGACTATAGACCGACATCCTATTCACTATAGTAGATAGATGTCGGTTAGACAGACCGAAAGATCTGGGGTTCGATAATCAACCCACTATGAATATTCATGCTAAGCATACCCGTGGATACGGGGCCGTTCATAAATGACGTCACGCTTTTTTCCCATATATTTGACCACCCTCCCCCCTTTATCACAATATGTCACACTTCAGGGGACCGCCCCTCCCCCCTTTATCACAATATGTCACACTTCAGTGGACCGCCCCTCCCCCCCCCTTTGTCACGCGTCACGCTATGTTGCATAATGCATGGTGTCACACTTCGTGTTACCCCTTCCCCTCCCCTTGTCACACTATGTCACAATTTCACGAACCCCCCCTCCCCCCCTCGAAGCGTGACATCATTTATGAATGATCCCTACGTTCATAAAAAATCTGTGAACCTTGAACCCAGAAGCCCCGATGCAGTTTCAAGGGCACCGAATGTTGTAGAATTTCCGTCCCTTTCAGTCACATGTCTAAAAAAGGAGGTCACGTATTTGTGTTGGCACCATACCATATATGGTGTCTGTTCATTGCATTGTGTTTGAGCTACGTCGTTCTTCCACCCTTGTGGTGCTCATTAAAAACGGCAGGCGTCCCCTTTATTAGTACTAATAAGAATTTTATGCTTTTTATTATCACTTAAAACTAATTTATCTACTTTAAAAATACAGAAAAATAAGTAAAATGCGAAAATCATAAATATCTTTTATTCCTTTGGTGAGCATGAGTCCCCTGTTCACCTCCCCTCACATCTGCCACTGGTGGCAAAAGTATTGGCTTTTTGAGAAGTTCTAAATGCGCTATTAAGTCAAAACAAAAATATGTCAAAACCATAGTTTAAGCGTACCTAACGATTTTTGAGTATCTATGTATTCCTTAATTCAAAAGTACAGCGAATTAGATATAAGATTCACTAAAATATAGATTATACATACATATGAGTATAAAATACAAAGTAAACATACAGAATGGCGCTTTCAAATTTAAGAAAAATGTTTTTGGTAGCATCTGAAATATGACTGCATAAAAATGATTGAATGAAATGCGCAAAAGAAACAAAATTACAATTTAGAAGTGCCGTAAATGAGGAGTGGAACATTTTAAATGCCTAAATCTGATAGTTTGCTTCAAATCGATGAAAGAGCTTTACAGAAATTGATAGAAATCTGTACAATGATTTAACATGCTGATCTATGAGATGTCCACAATAACCAATATCGTCAAATTGACACTGAGTTTGTAATTTCATTTTTGGGACCAAATCTAGTGACATATCAATATCACCAAATTGGCTTCAATTTATGACATCATTCCCGTTTGCATTTCTTTTCACTTTTTTCGTTTTGTGTTGAAACTTTTTCTTCATTGCGTGAGAAAAAGCTCAATGGTCAACAATACATATATTTTCGTTTTATGAAAATGTTAAATTCCGTAAAATAATTCATGATTGTTATGCAAAATTTGTGCAGTTGCCTGTGTTTCACAAAAATTAACATTATTAATAATGGTGATGTATGACTAAGTGAAATCATTTTCGTGTGCATTCCGTTTATGTTGAAATTCCACCTTCTTTTGCGAAAATAGTATAACTTCACTGACACAAAAGACTTTTACGTTTTCCCATATAATTTGGCCCTAGTAATCTCCTCTGTGATAATAAGAGTCGCGGGTAGAACAGCAGCGCCCTCTTGTGGATTCATACGTAACACATAGCTGCAACTTCTAAAATTTTAATCGGGATAGCGTGGTTGTTATAAAAATGTACTTTAAATACATATTTTATAGGGAATTGTTGGATTTCTCAAAGATGTTGCTGATTTCATTTTTGTATGAATCAAATAATTTATATGTCTTGAAGAAGAAGTACTGCAGAATAATTTTTCGCGGGAAAGAAAAATAACAACAAAAGCACGTGAGGATTGGAATTTTCGCCCCCGGGCTGTTTAAAGGCGCTGTCATTTTTTTTTTAGAGAGCATCATTTTTATCGTCAGACAAGATTATGGAAGGTTTGTTTCTTTTCAGATATTTCTCTGATTTCGAGTTTCTTCTGTACACCAGCTTTTGAGATTCATTTTATTCATTAATTTTAACAGATTTGTTAGATTAAATTATAATTTATAATGGTGTAAAATGCATGTACATCCAATGGTAAATTTATACTTATATAACAGCTTCTACTATTGTACGTCATAAATATCTTTTGTTTCTATAGCTTCAGTTGCTATGGAAGTGGAAACTATGAAAGCTCTGATGTTGACTGGTTTTGGAGGGTACGAGAAAATAAAATTGCAAGAAATCCCCAAACCAACCATAAGCGATGATAATGTCATCATTGAAATAAAAGCATGCGGAATGAATTTCTCAGATCTGTACACTCGACAAGGAATCTTTACCCATGGAGTAAAACCACCATTTGTTCTTGGTCTAGAAGGAGCTGGAGTTGTAACTGAAGTAGGATCTAATGTGTCCGAATTTAAAGTAAATAACCATTTCAGCACAAACTTCACTTTTTATTTATCTTTATTCACAAAAATATCAAGTTATAATATTTTTATAAATTACAAATTAACTTTTTAAATGCATGTAATGGTTTTCAATTTGATGTAATGTTTATACGCTAGAATATAGTGATATTCTGTCTAATTTAAATCCATTTTAAGTGTACTAAATATTCAGACAGTGAAAGTATTGTATTTTATTTTATTTATGGTAAAGTAAACCACATTTAATAATTTAAATCCAAAAATGCAATGCATTTGGATTTTGATTGTTTATATTTCAGTATAAATCTTGGGGGAGTCCCCCCCCCCCCCAAAAAAAAAAAAAGAAAAAAATATTTTGTTCTAAAAGATGAATTTTTTAAGCTTTTAATTTTTTTTATTATGCTTCAAATATCCTCTTTTCGATCGTACATGCTTATCCAGTCTTTCTGCCCACTATTTTCAAACTTCTGGAACTCGGCAGCAAAACCCTGTCATTAGGGTGATCAAAACAGTGGTGTAGTTGCAGGGAGACTCCGTTCCCCTACTTTTTAATTTGAACACAAGTGACCTCCCCCCCTTTTTGATGTTCATTTAGGAAAACTCACCCCCGCCCTTTTTGTACCAGGACTATACCACTGGATCAAAAGGGGGCCAATTTCCCCCTACGGACCTATATTGTGTGGGGATAGGGTTACCATAAGTCTGTAATTTGATGATGACACTTCACTTAATCTTCATGTTATGAATGAGTTGATTTAGTGCACACACACATAAGAGGCAGGTGTCTGCATTTTGGCAATTTGGAATATGATAGCACAATGGTGGTATTTATGTGAGATATATTTATGTATATGTACTTTGATGTTTTCCTCCATATAATAAATACCACAATATGTAAAACCATCTCCCTGCTCTCCTCCCCCCCTCTTAGAAGTTGGGAAATAATGGTTTTTCTATTAAGGGGCCATTCATAAATGTCACACTTTTTAAAAGTATATTTGATCCCCTCTCCGTCAAAATGTCACACTTCATCATACCCTCTTCCTACCGGACCTTGTCGTGTGTCCCACTATATTATATATTAGCATATTTAATATTTGCAGTTCAAAAGCAAACCACTGCATTATGGATTAATTTTTTTTCTTGAACTTAAACTATGTGTTTTAATGTTATTTGTGAGCATAAAAATAAGGATTTTAACAAGTGTACTTAATTTGTATAAAATGTCATCAAGGTTTACAGAAAGAAATATAATTATTATATGTAATAGTAAAAAATATTAATGTAAAAGAGTAACTGAAAGGACAATAGTATTTTATAACTTAGCATAGTTTGCTTCATAAACCTAATCTGTATTTTTTAGATACAAAATGCTCTCAAAGAGACTGAATTTAAAAATAAATGCAACTTTGTTTCAAAAGCATACAAATGCATGCTCAAGAAGATTTCCTTTAAATTTTAAGCTTTTAACTAGAAGATAATTTAAACCTTAACCAACATTGGGACTGCCCATAAATCATGCTTTTTCCCCATATATTTCCACCCCTTCCTCACAAAATGTCACACTTCAATGGATCCCCTACCCCCTTTGTCACATGTCATGCTATGTTGCATAAGCATGATGTAACACTTCTTGTTACCCCTCCCCTTGTCACAATTTCACTAACCCCTCCCCCCTTGAAGCATAACATCATTTATGAAGGATCCCATTGATGTTGTTGTTATTAATGAGAATGCAATATAAAAATTAATAAGAATGCGAAATAAAAACGATTTAATAATAAGAAATTCTATAAAAATAGTTAATCTTCTGATTTTAAACATTTTTATTTTAATTAAAATGTGGCCATTTTCACACTTCTTGCTACCCTCTCTCTTCCCTTGTCACAAACGGTCACATTCTCGACTCCTCCCTCTTAGCATCTCATCATTTGTGAATGATCCCTCAGAGTGATGTCATTTTTTATTTCTTAAGAATCACTGCCTTCATGGTTCATGGAACTGTTCAATGAACTTGTATTTTACAAACAGTTTCTGTACACGTTAGTGTATGTATAATTATAATATTATACAAATACAAATGTGATAACCAGCAACAGGTACAGGCCCAGCTAGGCTATTCCTAGTCAATTTAACAGCCCCCAATGAACATCAAGAGCTTTCTTAAAAGTTTTTACCCCAACTGCATGTACTTTAAATTCATTCAATTCCTCCTACTTTAAGATTTCAATTAAAAGTAACAGTCGCTTCCGGTCAGTGGTGTAGTCGAGGGGGGGGGGGGGACGGCGTCCCCCTTTATTTTAATACAAGCATCCCCCCACTTTTGATTTCCATCGCTTATCTTATGTTTAAGCGTCCCCCCCACTTTTTTTTCAAGATTACACCACTGCTTCCGGTAAACTATTCCAGCTGCCTACAACCCTATTGAAGTAGTAATTTTTTATGCTTGATGTTTAATTTTAAAAATATTAAATCAGTTAATTTATTGTAATACTTCCATTCATGAAATTTCATTTTTCAAAGTTTATATCATTTACCACAGTTTGAAGTAGAACAAGCTGTTTCCATGTGTTTTGTAGCTGAATAATATGACCAACTAATGTTAGGATTAAAAAATAAATTCACTTGTCATGTTGTTCTGTTAATATGCAACCTGTTGGTGCAAACACACCATGACTAGCCATCTAGTTATAACTTTATAAAATTAGAGTATGTTGCTAATATTTTTCTTGTTAACAATGAAGTTCATTTATTAGTTTCATGTACCACTGAAAAATTTCCATTTGTTCTTCATGTCTAGTTATCTCAATTCTTTCAAATTTCACTTTCTTTTTTGCTTTTATGTTACCTTTATTTTTTATGTATGGCTTTAATCGGAATTACAGCAAACAAAAGGGGAGGGGGGGGGAGAAAAGTAAAAAAGAAAAATATAGTTTGAATGCTAATCTCTAAACTTTCTTATCCATAGGTGGGAGACAGAGTTCTGTGTTGGAGTTTTAAATATGGCATGTGGTCTGAATTTGTTAAAGTGCATAAATCCCAGTGTTTTTCAATCCCTGAAAATATGACTTTTATGGAGGCAAACTGCATAGTTACTAATTATCTTACTGCATATTTTGTATTAATGGATTTTGGCAACTTGCGACCAGGTCAGAGTGTACTCATTCAAGCTGCAGCAGGTATATAAAATTTTAAATACATATACAATTGTCTACATAATTATATGTAATGTAATTAAAACTGTATTTATTTATTTTTTGCTTTTATGTCTTATTAACATAATGGAGATATTATTCTCAGTGTAAACTTGTTCATAGTATACCTCAAATTTTGTTAGGATCTTGATTCAAACAAATGTTTCATATAATTTAATATTTTCTAGCCTAAATTGCGAAAGCTATGTGTACGCAATGTACAAACTGTTTACACATAAAAATACTATAACATAATAATAGTTTTTATTATGTAAAAAAAGTTTTAATTTTTTTCAAAAAGCCTGCATTTTGGAAACAATTTTAAAACTTTTTTTTTTACAAAATTCATAGTTATTTACAACCAGTACAGTAACAAGTCCTATTAGTAGAGCTCATAAAGACATAGAAATGTTAAGACCTTGGAACATTTCTTCTACTGAATGGATTTTCATGAAACCTGTTCGATTCTATTGTTAAAAACTAGGGATGTAACGAATATTCGGCCACTATTCGGTATTCGGCCCTTTGGCCGAGTATTCGGCCAAGCCGAATACTGGGCAGGGCTGGCAAGTTTCTGCCAGGGTGGTTAAAACCAGTGGCTATAACCGGTTTAAACCGGCATGGCAGAAACTAGTTTCTGCCAGTAAGTGGCAGAAACTAAGAAATAATACTAATAAGAACTTTAATCAGCGATTCATAATTCGCACATGTATTTGATATGTAAACAATTAGGTTAAAAATTTAAACTAAAGATAATGAATGTTATTCAAAGTAGCAAAAGTTTCAAAATGATCATATAAATATACTTTGTTTATATAATACTATTTTTCTTTCACTTGAAAAAAAAATCATAATGGTAATCTGATGCTGTACAAGTTTAACTATTAATATTGTTTAGAGTTTGAATTTCTAATTAAAGGTAAAAATATTACAAAAAATTCTATGATATTTTAACAAATCACTTTTCAGAGTATTTTTAAATAAATAATACAATGCAATTGCAAAAACTTTAAGATTATCTATTATGTACAAATAGAAATGGTTCTTGAGAAAAATATATCAGTAAATAATTGAAGCGCATAAAATATCAGAGAAAGTTTTTTAAATGAAATATCTCTTACAATTATTTTACAAAATTACCACTCTAATTAAAATATACTATCACTTTTTACACAGAGCGTTTCATAGCATACGACTAATTTTGCTAACCTTTCTGAACTCAGACTGTTTCTTAATTTGTTCTGAAGGAAAGAAAAGCTTTAAAATATTCTTTCAAGACCAGCATTTCTTTGCTGGCAATGTCATTATTGTGGATGCAAAAGTTACTACATTTTAAAAAATCTTCATTTTTACCAGTATTTGTTTTTAAAGACAACATTACTCATTTTTCTAATACAAATTTATTTTTTAATTAAAACTATCCACAATATTTTTTATTTGTTATTTATTCTGAATAAAATGTACTTTGGGAATTTAATATTACTAAAAAATTCTCAGATAATGTCACAAAATGTGTTTGTGCCAGTTATTGCCAGTTTCTGCCTTTTAAAACCGGTTATAACCACTTTCTGCCACTGGCAGGGCAGAAACCACTTTCTGCCGGCAAAAACCCAGCCCTAATACTGGGTAAGGTCAAATTCGGCCTGGCCGAATATTCATGAACTATTTGGCCGAATAGTTCTGCTGCAGTAAAAAAATAAAGAAATTAGTAGATTTTAAACATTTAAAATTGTATTATAATTATTGCAAATGAATACATTAGTCCACTATAGTTTTAAGAAATAAAAGTAATTTAGATTAAACTACTTTTTTTTAAATCTTGTTTTGCGCTTGACTGAGCAAAAACACATTTTAAAGTTGTAATATTGTATTTTATATTTAGGATTTGCTCCCAAAAAATGCCAATAGTTAATTATAATAGATAATATGATAAATTCATTTTGTTACTATTAACAAAGTGGAAGCCAGACTTTGTTTGGGTAGACTGAGTTATTGTGAATATTGGGTTAGAGAGAAATGTGAATAGCCCAGAATCTATCATGAATATTTAGATCGCATAAGTTATTGGGGTTTTTGAAAATAAAAACATATTCCAGTTCAGTGCATTAAGTTTTAATAGATCTTTTAAAAATAGGTATGTAAAAAACCCCATAAAATAAAAATATTAACTTTTATAACTTAAAATATCTTCATAAAACAGTATTGAGCAAAGTAAAAGTTCACTAAGTACTAGTATTTCTTTCATTGCAATTAAATAATTAGTAAAATAATGCTAATGCTTACCACCGTAAAACCTGTCATTTCTATTTTGCTTGTGGGTGAAATTCTTAGTTTTATTACATTCTAAACAATAGTGAAAATAGATTAATTTTAAATAGTTCTAAATTCTTAACAAACAGAATTAAATCCATGCATCATAGATTATGTGTAATTGGTGTTTGACTTTGTGAATAATTTCAAATTTGCCTAATACTTTCGATTACAACAATTTTCTAGAAATTTTAATATTCGGCCGCCGAATATTCGGTATTTGGCCTAGCCGAATATTCAGGCCTATTCAGCCTTGAAGAAAGGACTCAATATTTGGCTTCGGCCTGGAAGAAATGGCCGAATATTCGGCTATTCAGCCAAATCACTATTCGTTACATCCCTTTTAAAAACTTAAATACAAAAGTTTACCCATCCAAATTTTCCGATCTCGATTATAGCAATTTATAGTGCAACTAATTAAAAAATCAGAAATGTATATATTTTTTTTGCTGTAAAGATTTTAATTTTATATAGAACAAAGGATATTTGTATAGTTATTTTAATATTATTTTATAATTTTTTTGGCTATATATATGAATTCTATAATTAAGAAAATTGATAATAAGGCATGTTGGCTCAAGGTGGTATACTTATTGGATCAAAGATTTAAAAAAAGAAGATAAATTTTACTGCATTAATGAGTAATCTCATTTTATATTATTTTCTCGTCAGGAATATTATTGGTTGTTAAAGTGCTTTTCAATTCTTTCATTAAAAACTGGCAGTCCTCCTTTTCTTTGTATTTATGAATATGCTCCATTGTGACGTCTACTTGCAAAGTTTGAGGATAACTTATTTTGTCCTTCTGGATCATTTTTATGGTATTTCTTAAAGGTATGTAACAATAACAATCCATGTGATATTTAGCTCCCTGAGCCACTAGATCCAGCACATCTGCAATTCTTTTATGAATATTACGGCAGTTTTCACATTTTTCGTGACTTATAAAATTTAGGATAGTTTCCTTAAAAGCAGCCCCAGTGCAGTTAATTTTTTGTCACATCGATCCCCCCCCCCCCCCTTGTCTTATATGCTTCTTTATCACAGAAAAACACCTATTTTTCCAATCGAACCCAATTGATGTAGTTGTTTGAAGTTTCTTCTTAATTGGAGAGTGCACCAATGTAGTGTTCTCTCTATTCAAATAAGCTTTAATATATTTTTGTCTGCATCATGAATGAACAATGCCAAGTTCATGAGAAATACTAAAGTAGCCCATTTGCTCTTTTTTTTTTTTTTAAGAATCATCCTTTAGCATTGCTATTCCTCTCGTTACTTTTACCACTTCTCCTAGATCAGAGTTTGATCATGAACTGGATCTAACTTTGTCACAAATGAATTGATCATTTTCTTCATAGTAATGAATATTTGATGATTCATTTATTTTAGTATGAGGCTGCAACAACAAATTTTAGTAATATTAACGAGTGATATTTATTTCATAATAGATTATTAATAGTGTTGAATTTAACAGTGAAATAATAATTTTTAGAATCGATGTATTGCAAAACATACATTTGAGTATTCAGAATATTTTTTTATTGTCTTTTGTTATATGAACCTGGGACATAAGTAAAAAACTAATACTTACTAGGCATGCCACTACTTTCAAAGTTTGTCCAACAGAATGATGTTTAATAATTAACTTTTATTGCACTAGCACAATAATAAATATACACACATTCACAATAATGAAAAACCTGAAAAATTTTTTTTTCCAAATGCACAGACACAGCTGCAGACAAAGCTGGCTGCAATTTGTACTATGTATTATGTTGCAGACAAGACACCAAAGATCTGCTGTTGTTGTCATTTCTATAACCTCCTTCCCTTTCACATCTTTTTACCTAAGGTCCTTTGAGGCCCTAAGGCAAGGAAAGGTTTGTATAACAGTTTTCCTATGTAAAGTCTAACTTATGCAGAGAAAATTTTGAGTATTTATTGGAAAATTAATGAAAACTTCGAAAAAATAATAATTATTTATTTTTATAATTAAAAAAATTAGATCCGCAAAAATAAATAGGTAAGCATTTTAGTATTTAGTGTTAAAAGCACATTCCAAAAGGTTTTATAAAAATCCATTCAGTGGACCTGGGTTCAGAGGTAGAAACCTTACAACACTCCACTGTATTAAATATAATTACTTTTTTTTTTGTATTATTAAAATGTGCCTTCCAAAAGCTGATTTTTTTCCTTCATACTTTTATTTTTCTTCACAGGTGGTGTAGGTTGGGCAGCTACTCAAATTGCCAGATCAGTTGAAAATGTTAAAATTTTTGGAACAGCATCTTCAAGCAAACATGAAATGATAAAAGAAAATGGTGTTACTCATCCAATTGATTATAAAACCCACGATTTTGTGGAAGAAGTTTTAAAGCTTGAACCATCAGGTATGTTTCATGTTTCATTTATCTTATTTTACTTATTTATTCATTCAGGTCCAGTGCAAATATAAGCGGTGCCATGAGCAACAAAATATTCTGTGTCCCTATTATACATGTATGTTGTAAAGTATTAGAACCAAAAATATTATCACTAAATATATACTAATGTATTTAAAATGTATTAATTGTATGCCTACAGCAGGAGTGCCCACCAGAGGGGGCGGGGGTCATGGGGCGGACTGCCATTAAAATTTCTTTGGGGGACTTAGTCGACTGTTTGGCCGATTTGGGGGGGTTGTCATTTTTCCAAGGGGTTCCGCAGTTTTAAGGGGGTTCGCCATTTCTCTGAGTTGGGAGCACCCTTGTTTATAGGAGAGATTAATTTTTCTTACTCATTAGAAGTGTAATATCCAGGGGTTCATTTAGAAGGAAATTAGGTCTGTTTCCAGACAATTACAAAATTCTGAACTGTAAAAACGGACTTTTCACAAAATTCTGAACTATTAAAACAGAATCTAGCAATATTCCATGGTAAAAAGACAAAAAAAACTTCCGAACCGAACCCCAGATTTGTAATGCGCAAAGAAGCATCATTGCTGACACACACAAAATTTCAATGTTTTGTTTGGTAATAGATAACTCCCCAGAAAGCTAATGATTTGATGCTATGCATTTACATATAATATTTCAACCAAGCTGAAAAAAAAATAACACATTTTTATGAACCAAAGGATTTAAATTACAACATCTGAATCAGAAAAAATGAACTATATGCACACAGCAATTCATCATTTTGCTATCCCAGGCACAACTGCATTAAAAAACAGAAACACATCTAAAAAAATTACACGGAACTCAATGAAAACATCAGCTATGTGTACCTGATGTTTTCTTTGATATATCCTTGATCACAGTAGAAACAAATGAATTTTTTTTTAATAAGAGAAACTGACTTTTAAGGACATATAACAAGTAAAAATGACTTTTTGGAAAAGAAACACTAATTTTGATTTTAAAAAAACCCTTATTTTTTGCTTTTTAAACACAATTAATATTAACTTTCAATAATATATATTATTATTATATATATCAACTATTGATGAATATTTTGTTGCAGGTCTGTCATTTGGGCGAGCAAGGGGTCAACTGCCTCCCCCCTGACTTTTAGAAATACTACATTGTATTTATACATGTGTTTATCTATGTTTTTTTAACCCATAATATGCATTGAATATATAATAGAAAATTTTGAAATGACAGTCTGTATTGTTGGCTGTACATGTGTATATAAAACTTTGTGCAGTAAAACCTGTAAAGTTGACCACCTTTTAAGTCGACCACCAGTCTGAGTTGACCACTTTTGTCAGGAACGGAACTAGCCCTTCACCTTCTACCTCAACCTCTATAAGTTGACCACCTGTTGAAGTTGACTTCTAAAGTGCTGCACCACAAGTGGTCAACTTACACACGTTTCACTGTTTCTACATTTCTATTAAATTTGCTAATTCAAGAAGTTTTTTTTTACAAAATTCAAACATTTTTTTAAAAAATTCACTAGAACATACCATCTTGCAGAAAAAAAAAACCCGTAATAACGCGACTACATACTAAATTAATTAGCTATTAAATAGCTGCCTCCCTTAAAGTTGTTGCACCATGAGGCAAGCACTTTGCTGTCTTTATCTTCTACTGGCCTTGTATTAAATAATTAATTATTATTAATATTTTTCTTATATCAAATATTTTTGTATGATTTCAACTTTTATCAGTTCTTGTTTTGCTTAGTCTTGGTTTGTATGTTTTTCAGGTGTTCATGTGATTCTTGATTGTCTTTCTGGGGTGGATTTCATTAGGGCACAAAGTTGTTTACGACATATGGGTCGAATTGTTCACATCGGTTAGTAACAAATTAAATATTTATGTAATTAAGCAGATTATTTTTAGTTACTTATAAAAATTTCTTTTTATTATGCTTGAATAATGATATTGCAATACTAATAGAGGAGTACTATTTGTTACTTAAATTATAGATAATGGTGTAAGAATATTTTGTGTTTTAATGTATATTGCAGCAGACGCACAGGCCATTTAATGTGATCCAATTGGGACAAATATGATTAGATAACAATAAATGGTAAATTTTATTGCAGGAAAAATCTGTATTTTTGCAGGTTAACAAATAAATAAACTGTCGATTTTCGCAAACAACATTGCCTTACATGTTGTTGAAATAAAAACGTGTTGTTGAAAAGGTATCTAGTGAAAAAATAATTGTAACAGTAAAAATATGACAGGAATGAGTAACTTTTTGCCTTAAAAAGAAATAGAATTACTCATTGTTGATTTTCTGCTAATTTTACGAATTTGGCGTTTTTTTTTTTTACACACAGCGACGCAAAACGAAGCGCCTTCGTAATCTGAGCAGCTAAATTCCTTTTTTCACCAGCAATTTCAGAATATAGTTTACAAACAGGAAAAAACAGGGATTTTTTCTGCCTAGTTTTTGCTGATTTAAGAAAAGTAATATCTGTAAGTTGATTACAATAAACCAAGTTTTGATTTTTAAAAAAAACAATGATTTTTCAAGGTATTTTTAAATGAGCAAGCAGGACTTGGAAATTTTGATAATTTAAACAACTGATAACATTAACTGTGATCACATAAAGCGTCATCCACTATATCAATAATATGTTGTGCTTTGACTTGATTCTAATTTGATATAAAACAAAGAATAGAAAATATTTTTCATTAAAACCCAAGACATTATTTTAAATCTAAAAAAAAATTTCTCTTGATTTTCATTTAACATCAAAGGTATGATCTGCTCTTAATAAGTTATATGAAAGCATAACACTTTAGAACATTGTTTTACAATGAATCTTGTTTAGTTAAATAAGTCTGAAAAATACAGAAATCATTTGAATTTGAAATGTTAAAAGTAATGGATATTAATTATTTCTTGATGAAATTTCAAAGAAATTGTTGAGTATAATTTAGGAAATGCATCTTATATGAAAAAATAGCTGTATTTTTCTAGCTTTCTTTGTAGAAGGTTAATAAAGAAAAAGTTGTGTAGTGGGAACGGGCACTAAAATCGGAGGGACTTTAGTTCTCAGTCCCCATGGGGTGAGTAGGGGAATCCCCCACTCACAGAAAAATTTTAAGGCATCCCTTCCCTTCCAAACTTCAATGATAAATTCATTATGAAGTTTATTACCAAACTTTTTCTTCAGAACTAATATGTAAGTAGTTTGCTGTATGTGGGGGGGAGGTTTTTTTTTCATGATTCAACAAATAAAAATGAAAATGTTTAGTATCTTTCTAGAAATTTTATGTAAAACAAAATTATTGGGTTTCTTAAGAAAAACTAATGATTTTGGACTCCTAAAATCTGATTTCAAATATATTTTTTTCAGGGTTATAATCATTACATAATTCATCTGTTTGAACCCCTGAAATTACTGGAGCTTCATAATATTTCTAGCAGGTGACTGTGAGGTCTATTCAAAAACACCTAAAATTTTTATGAAATTGCAGATTATACATATGGTACATAAGTGTGTAAGTATTTGGCACATTTGTGAGGCCAAAGCTATCTCCATTTTCTCAAGTTGAAGTAAATCCACTACATTTTGGACTAGCTAGACAATGGATTGCTTTTTGAGACAAATGAGTTAAAGCTTTTTTCTTTCAACTGCAATTATCAGCGGTTCATAAATAGGAAAAATCGAAGTTGTAAAATTAGAATACTCGACAACAATATGCAATATTGATATAAAGTTGGAAAGCTCTTGCCAGGGAAACCAGAGCACTAGTTTTGAAGTATAAATTTTTTTAAAAATGATGGAGAGTTTCGATGTATAACTAGAACACAATCCCAGACAGAATGCCATAGGTAATGAGAGTCGCATTCCCTCCCTACCCCCCACACATAAATTAAATACATTTATGTAAAATATTTACATATGGTTTTGTGTAGCACTTAAGTTGTAATTCATTTTTTTTTTTATATAAACCAGTACTTCCCAAAATATGGGTCGCAAGCAAATATTGAGTGGGCCCTCGCCACATGAATTAAAAATAGGAAGTCTGCTAACAAACGTAACTAGAGTTGAAGTTGATGCTAAAACTTTAATGAAGAAAAATAAAAAAAAAAAATACATCCTTCCCATTGAAATAACTTTGTAAAAAAATCTTGCAGGTATAGGTATTTAAGTAATAAAAAAATATTTAAGTTGTGTTTTTTATTTCAACAGTCTTTTATTCATATTGGCAACAGTATTTTTTTGTTTTTCATTTCAATTTTAAAAATAAATAAGACAGCACTAAGTAGTTCCACAACTCTCCGCTAGGGATCTGAGCACACCAATATTTATGCCCTCTTTTCTCTTAGACAGCTAAGAGGGGGGTCCCAAATTGTAAATTTTTGTTAGATGGGTCGGAGCCCAGTCGACTTTGGGAACCAGTGATATAAAGTGCAAAGCACAAAATTTATTTTACAATATTTAACATTTTATTTATATGTTAGAAGTTCAAAACTTAACAAGAAATCATGTAAAATGGGGGGAACTGAACCCTTCCCCCTTCCAATAGTAATATTTTTATTCAGGGGGAGGGGACCTCGAAATAACCAAATTATCTTGAAGTTTGTTAATTTCTGCCTTGTATATTTTATACAAGAAATAACAGTAAAAATTCTTAATATTATTCAAGTGTTAATTTTAACCTATAATGAGCCAATACCTATTTATTCTATGTTTAGTTTCTTCTTTTTTCTTTTGTTTTTACAGGTATAAGTAACATGATAAATGGTGAGAAGAGGAATATCTTACAAAATTTAAAAGTTTGGTGGCAAACAAAGAATATAAATATATACAATGTAATAACGAAGAACCATGGAATTTGTGGTCTTAGCATAGCAGCTATATTCGAGAATGAGCCTGAAGCCTTTAAGAATGCACTTGAAAAGATAATGGATCTTTACAATGAAGATAAAATAAAACCTCGAATTGATTCAGTTTGGTCTTTTGATGAGGTATGGCTTTTTCATATATTAGTGCATTTGCCTTACATATGTATAAAACTAAATGCACATTTGTCTTTGTAATTTAAACTTCAAAAGCAAAGTATAATTTCTTTTTTAAGAACATTATTATTCTTTTTTTAAGTAAAAAAGTATTGTAAACATGTCCCCCCCCCCCTTTTTTACACTAATGTCAAGAAATGGCTGAATTTAGTTTTAAAAAAATAGTAAATTGAATATATATACAGTCGACGCTCGTTATAACGACCACACATTATAAAGACCCTTCCATTATAACGACCAGTGGTATAAGTCCCAACTTTATCCCTATGAATTCTATGTTAATGTGCTTTCGGTATAACGACCGTTCTATATCGTCCAATCCAATACAGCAACCAAATTCAGCGAACAGTATTTCTGGTGTTTTTTCAAATACAGCATGTTTCCAAATTTGTAGCTTGATTATAGTGTGCGGAGAGCTGCATGGAGTTTCAGTGTTCAGTCCAACTTTGTCAGGGGGGTGGAATACCACTTATCCTGGTAGGGAAAGAATAGAGGGGGAGCAAACGGTGGAATTTCCGGGAAAAGGGGTTGACAGATGTATGGCAGGACCATATTGGTAGTTTGTCGTTTGAATCAAATAGTTTTGCAAGGGTCGATTCTCTGAAATAAGAGGGGTCATGCTGTCATTGCCAGGTGTCATGTCAGACCAGAAGTTTTGCTTCCAGAAATAAGCATGTATTATTTTCTTCCTATATTTTCTAGGTTAAAATATGTTTAATATTTTGCACTGATATTTTTTAAAAGTTCCAATGATTAAAAAAAAATTACCATTTAGTTCGAATCTTTGAAAAATTACCAATTTTAATGGAACTACGGGACGTGCATGATGCATGTATATCTTTTTTAGAAAATTCTACCTCTTATAGCGACCACTCGTTATAAAGACCTTTTTCAGTGGGACGCAGATGGTCGTTATATCGAGCGTCGACTGTATATATATATTTTTGGTTTTTATTATGTTTTCATTTTATCAAGAATGATTATAAAAAAAATGTCTGCTGTATATTAGTCTGCTGTAGTACAGAATAAAAAACAAGTATGTATTTCACCCACACACTATTAGAAAGAAGGCACATACAGTCTCCGCCACTTTATAAAAACTAACTTTAAAAACCGGAGATTCATTTGAAATGAGTTTTATGCTTCCTACCATTGCAGCACCGATGGGGAAGGGCCAACGGAACCGGATCCTATTTTCATATCAAATTTCATAACTGATATAGGCAGAGTATTTTAAAAGACAGTTCAAAAATCTTGTAAACCAATTTTAGTTCAGAAGACATTTATAGCATTTTTCATTACAGAGCCATCTATTTTGTGATAACACATCGTTACTTTTCTTCACTTGTGTTACCCATTTACTAAGTGAAAAGTAGGGAATCACATGTAGACAAGAATTATAAGTAGTCTTTAAACGTGAACAAAAGAGATGTTGGGTACACATTAAGCAGAATAATGTGATCGTAGCATGAATTTCTTCTCATTCTTACTGCAAAGTATAATTTGTGAATAGTTCATATTGTTTAAAATTTAAAAAAAGCAAATTTGATAACCAAAGGATTTTCGGATTTTAATGAAGAAAATGCAAGGTTAAATGAACAATGCGTCTCATTGTTTACATAGCGCAAAAATATTCTAAACAAATAAAGGTGTTGCCAAATACAAAAAAAGTAATACTGCATATTAAACAGTGTCAGTTGCAATATTTTTAAAAGTTTAGGGCGCTGGAAGCAGTCAGTTCAGCCATGTGTGTGGTTTCGTTATCCTCCTTTTACATAAACATCGTCAATAAAGAGGCATCCATAAAAGAACCAGGTTTTTTTTTTATTTCTTAATTTTACTGAAGTGAGTAAATTTTATCGCTAAAAATAATTGTTTTTTATTTATTAATAGATCACGTTTACCTTTTGACAAGCAATATTCAGAAAGAATATTTTTCGTAGTTACCGTTTGTTTATTGAAACGCCTTTAGAATATTTTTTTATATTCAATAAAAAGCAAAAATTACCATTTGGGCTAAGTTCACCCATTTGTGGAACGAAAGATCAACAACGGTTTTCTATGAGATTTCTTTTATCTATAAACCCTAATAAACATTTTTAAATTGTTGAGGATAGAAAGAACGTGAACTTAGATATTAATTAAGCAAAGAATTATGTTTTAATGCAATGTTATTTTTCTTGATATGAGATACATATTTTATGTGTTGATAATTACATATTGTATGAAAATATTTCAAACAAAAACTCAAATTTGTAAAGAACAACAAAAATAGTTTTCTGTTGGCTCGGTTGCAAAGAGCCGCGAAGCCGCCCAGGCTGGTCAGTCCCTGGTGATAGGCAACCAGTTTCATGGTGAAGTTTCACAAAAAATACTTTTAGTCATTGGCTTTTTTTTTTTTTACTTCTACTATTATACTTTTCAAGATAAAACAACTTGTAAATATACTGCACTCTCACAACTACAAAAAAAACAATAAAAAGTACATAAAATTTAATCTTAATATTTAATTCTGTAAAGGCATATTTAAAAATGCTTAAATTTTTTTACTAAAAAAAAATTGAAGACTTTTTAAAAAAATTTTATTGAACACATGATTTTTTTTTCTTAATTAAATGTGATTCATAACTATCAAAAATAACTTTTTTTTGCAGGTTATACAAGCAACAAAGTGTATGGTTGAGAGGAAGAATATTGGAAAAATTGTGTTGTTACCGAAGAAAGATGAAAATGCTGAATCAGTGGAAACATTTCAAAACTAAGTGCAAATGAATTTTAGGCATTTTAATACCGAATTGTAATTATTTACATACATAATGCCAAATCTTTCGAGTTGCAAAAATTATTTTCTGCAATTCAAAGATAAAATCTTTTGATTTTTATTCTTTTTAGATTTTATATTTCATTTTTTTAAGTGCCAAAAGTGATATACATTGTCTGATTTTATATTGTAGCTAATAGAAAGCATATGTTCATACAGTGAACTTGGTTACAACATCATGCAAGGGACCAGAATATTTATAACGCAATAGCCAAATATGTTATGGACGTTCAATTCAAAGTGCATGGGCGGGGGTGGGGGGGACAAGGGGACCAGAATTTCTTGATGTTATAACAGAGCTGTCACTATAAGAGAGGTCTTTTTTACTAAGTTCAACTGTATTAGTCCCAAAATGTGTCTTCATGTATTTTTTTCTGATGTTTCAGAAATTTTATGCTTTTGATGTTTAAAGCAAATCTTAAGTGAATAACGATTTTCATATTAATTTTACAGTCGCTAACATTGAAACTCACAGGTTGAAAAGTAGTAGAGTAAGGTAAAGCTTATTGAAGGACGGTAAAATTTTACAGCTCACTAATTGTGAAATATTCTTGTAATGACATGTATTTTTAGTTGCCTAAATTGTAAAAAACCTTTACCTTATGCCAATCATGCAGTATTTTTATCAAGGGCGTAACCAGGGGGTGGGTTTTGGGGGTTCAAACCCCCCCCCCCCCCATTGGGTATTTAGTTATTTATTCATTTTTTCCCCTCAACTTGGTGGAAATTATGTCAAGTCAATCGGGTTGTGGGCTTGGAAAAACCTTTTTTTTTTTTACTTTGTGTGAACAACATAGGCGACAAGATGTGGAATTCCCCTCATCCCTTTCCTCGGGCAAAATCGTGGAGATGGACGTTGAAGGACAAGACCCTCGGGGCCCGGAGCACGGTACACCGCTAGTTCACATTCGTTGAGAAACTGAAACTAAAACGGAGAGTCACGTGATAAGGGGGGATGCATCTGTCAATCGTCTGCACTTGTTAAGTTGTAGCCAACGGAATTGGTGGAGGGGTTGCTATTGCTTTCGGCAACTAATAAGCTTCCGAGAAAACCGAGGGATGTGAGCTTGTTGGGGAGGGGGGGGGGGGGTCAAGATGCAACGGGATAGTCTTTTGTATCTATAGCCTTGAAAGAAAATCACAAATTAGTTACAGATGTGCAATGTCTTTCTTTTCTTTTTTACCAATGTACTGTGAGAGTCATGTGCTTCAGTTTCTGCAGTTCAAAAATTCAGATTCATGCATCACTCATTTAGTATCAAAATGCGTAGCATTTTCCTTCCCTAACTTACCTTTTCAGTTTAATAACAGTAATATTAAAGGATTATAAACATCATTTTAAGTGACTTCTGCTGACTTATATTATCAATATTCCTACAAAATCCCAATTAACGTACAATATGAAAGTACTTAATATATATATATTATATATTTCTAATGATATTTTTATATTTATGTGTATATATTGTTTTTTATTCCTCTTTGCGCTATTGCACTGTAATTAGGTAAGTTTTAATATTTTCCTTCCGATCTTGAGTTAGCAAACGGGAACTTTTTAAATTGGTATTGTTTTTGATATGAAAAGTCATTCAGCGGGAAAAAAATAAAATCAAAACTTTTTAAAAGGGTTATTTTAACATTAGGGAGATGGGAATGAAACTGGTATTGAAATTAAAAACTTCTTGAAAAGGTTTAACTGTATTAAGATTTTAATGTGTACATACTAATAATGAAAATGCATAAAAACTTTTTTTTACGAAAGTCCTGTTAAAATTTTTGTAAAATGGTATTTTGCTCGCATAGGCGTAACCAGGGGTTTGGGGGTTCATCCCCCATTCGGTATTTAGTTATTTAGGCACATTTATTAGGCATGCAAAAAAAATTCTGGCTACTCCTTGCAAAGCACATATCTATTTTTTCCCTAAGAAAAATAAACACATATGCATATAATTTTATTTCCTCTTTCTGAATTGTTGTGATTATGACCAAAGTACGCAGCTCATATTACAGCCTTTTCATTTACAGACTTTTCATCTGGTTATAATCAACCCCCTTATCACCTTTAGGAATTTTACAGCGAAAGGTGGCTTCAATCACCATATCACACACAGACAGACAACAGATATCCTTTCAATCACTCCAGAGGGTTTTCTTTCCTTCTTGATGTCTTTTTTACCCAAAGGCAGCAATTTGGGAACACAATCGCACAAGTTTCCTGAAAAATATTCTGCTGTGATGGAGGTTTGTTTTCTGATAAAATGGTGCTGTAGGCGCTGGGGTCTGAAACTGAAGGACCCCTAGACAACAATTGTCCTAATGGGTTAAACCCTCAAGCCAAGAAGGGATGCTTATCAAGGAACTTAAGAAAACAGCAGTTTTTATTTATTCCTGTCCAAACACCCATTTTGGTAAAATCGTTTTTGTAGATGGGCCGATTGGAAAACTCATGAACTGTATTTGCATTGCATTCTCATTTACAGATGTTCTCTCATCTCTTATATTTTAAATGTTTTTTTTCTTCTTACGGTCCATCACTAATTGCATTACGACTCTGGAAATCATTCGTTCAACGTTTCCAAGCTCACTGCTACGATTTAATGCTGCATTTTAATTTACAATCAAAGTATTATTTATATTTTAGCTAAATTTTTAATTATTTTCGATGTATAATAATGTTTGCACTCCAGCGATGGATACGTTCGTCATCCAAAAAGAAAAGAAAATTTGATTCAGACGCTTCCACTTCTGAGGTATGTTTTGCTATAGATTTAACAAAAATTTTAGAAATTTATTGTGGGGATGTGCATTTTCGTAGGGAAATTTGGATTTTTTTTTCTCTAAAATTCCAATTTCCCAGTTTTAATATTATGAATACCTGGACTTAGAAGATTGCTTAGCGCTAAATATTGAATTTTCTATTGAATTTTAAATAAAAAATAAATTAATAGTCTGGGCTCCACCGAAAAAGATTTCTGGATACCACCGAAAAAGATTTCTGGATACGGCCTTGGCTCCAGGGGAAGGGGGACATGTTAAGGAAGGGCAGCGTATTCAGCAAGGTATCCGGACAGGAGGTAGGTCCAAAACCATAGGCGAGGATTCAAGGGCTCTCCCCTGGAAACTTTTTGAAATCTTTCTTGTCAATGCAATTTCGGGATTCTTTGGTGATATTAGAGGAAACAGAAAGGAGTTTGGTTACTCTATCCCCGGCAATTTTTTTCAAAATAATGTCTTAATACCTTTTAGGTTACTTTTGGTGTCGCTCGTGATATTATTTGATGTCCTTTCCCCGAAAGTGTTTCTCACAGTAAAGTGTCTTAAAAGCGTAATTTCTCTTTTCTTTCTTTTTTTAAAAACTGTGATCCGATTTTTTTCGCCCGGGGGGAGGGTGGAGTTGACTTGCTCCGAGGGGGTACCCCCCCTAGAGATGCCTGAAATAAAAACGGAGTACAGCTGTAATGACAAGTCTTTATGACTAGTAAATTTTGAACTCTTTTGCACTGCTTATTGGTGTTTAGTCTGTACATTTTTAGTGTGACCCCCCCCTTTCCCCAACCCTAGTTACGCCTATGATTTTTATTCTATCAGTCATTTTCTGTTATGTTATATGATTTGACTTTTTGAATCTCTTGTTTTTAAAAGAATTCTCATTTTTACATAACCTCTTACGACTTTCTGTACCCAATTGGTTATATTTTAACAGTTTATTAACTACTGTTTGTGCAATTTGAAAGCTAAAACACCCAATTGTTTTTGAAATTGATCAACAGATAGTTTACTTTGTTTTAAGCATAGAAAACATGGAAATTGGGGATTATTATTTAAGCTAATTATTAATTAAAATTAAAAAAAATTTTTTTTAGTTATTTTGTTTTGTAATCATTTTTTAAATCAGAGAACCAAAAAAATGCATCAAAATTATTTGTGCTTAGTTCTGGGGTCTGAAGCCGTTAAGTAATTAATAATAATAAAAAAATATTTATAGCTTTATCTTATTATATGCTATATTTTATAATTTTGTGTATAAGAATTAGATCTGAAAGATGAAAAACTCTCTCATAACAACTACAAGAACATATTTGAAGTAATTAAGAACTAAAGCCAAATGAGAAAGAGAGAGAGAGTTAGATTACCAATTTAATATTGGGGTGTATATGGGAAAGTAAGCCCGTCTAGTTCTAGATGGATTTTCTTGTTTACATTTTAAAGCAATGTCTCATTTGTTTGAAGATTTTGTTAATGATACACTTTTCATATTCTTAAATTGATGATCAGCTCCTTGCATATTCATTCATATATGATCAGTAAAAATCTGATATTATGCTCAAAAACCACTTGGATAAAAGTAGAGCAAAATGTTAGCATAAAAGAGTACAACATTTATGATGTGACTATAATAGTGTATACAGTATAAAAATAAATGTTGACATATTTTTATGACTATTACTTCAAATGATTAATATTTATTAAAAATTAAATTATAATTAAAATCAATTTGCTAACAATAATATTATTGCCATGACAAATTTCTACTGAGCACTTAATTGTGAGGTTCTTTGTTAACATCTAAAACCCTTTTGTATTTTACATTTTAGGTCGGTTCATGTGAGAAAGTTGTCTGTATATAGTATAACTAGTACGCCCGGCAGTCATGCGAAATGACCGCTGTTCTAGATATTATAAATTGTAATTAAAGTGATTTGTGCTAAGGTGTCTGCTAATTCAAACTGAATGACCCAGGTCAGGTGGCGAGGACGCCCCTTCGCTTACAGCCCCACACTACTATACATTTATTTACTATATAATCAAATTGTTTGTGAAAATATATATTTATCATCGAAAGAACTTATTGAAAATTTTATTATGCTTTTCAAAACAACAGTTTTAACGAAACTGGGAAAAAAGAGCACTGCCACTCTAATAAGAAAAATATAAAAAGCGCAGACGATAAAGAAATAAATTAAAAAGAAAGAAAGGATTAAATTAAATTCCCGTATGCATTCATTTTTAACGGAAATTGAAAATATAGCTAAACCTCACTCAATATGCTAGATGAACGTTTTGATTATTATTAGTATATTTGTTACATTTGTTAAATGGCAACTGCATTGATGTGTTTGTTCACACGGCAACTGTAATTATACTGTTGGAAACGACAGCAACAATGCAAAAATAAAATAAAACGTGTTAAAAAAAGCATTGAAAATTTTTTTTAAATAATTGAGTCCTAACTTTCATTTTTGCGGCGATGCGTTTCTCGGGTCGTAAACATTAACCGTGCCTAATGTGGTCCCGATCGGTAGAACGGCCTAGGATCCTATAGCGGACAGACACAGACAGAATAAGGCGCTTATATATAAGATGTTATGATACTATATGCAGATTACATGGTACTAATTACTGATTTTATTTTAATCATTTATGTTCATTTAAATAAAAAACTACAAAGTGCTGTAAAATTATTTTGAAATTAACTATTAGGGACCGTTCATAAATGATGTCACACTTTTTCTCAATATATTTGACCCCCTACCCCTCTTTGTCACATGTCACACTATACATTAGCATAAAATAGGTTTAATTTGCTGATTTTAAATGTTTTTATAGAAATCAAAATGTACCATGTCACACTTCTTGTTACCTCTGCTGCTCCCCTAGTCACAAACTGTCACATTTTCTTGTACCCCATTGAAGCATGACATCATTTATGAATGGCCCCATACCAATGCATTTATGAGCTAGTGATGAATATATATGCATAGTAATTTAATAAATGTGTTTTATCATTTGTACTTAATCATGTAATAAATTTTAATTTTTTATACTTTTTAAAAAAGTGTTTGAATTTTTAGAACTTTGTGGATACATGAAACTCGCAATAAAAATATACACTAGCTTTGAACCATTCACACAATCTGGAAAAGAATTTGCAGTTAGAGATCAAAAAATATTTATTTCAAAATGCAATATCCATCGGTAAAAAACATTTGTAACAGCAAGTGTATGACATAAATTAGATCAGTATACTTCTTTTGACACATTTGTACACATTCTTTGAATTAAGTAATCAAGTTTCTTCATTCTTGCAATTTTCTTCCATAAATTTTTTCTTTAAGTCTCTTAATTTTGCATTTTTATTTGCTTTAGTTATTAATTTATTTTTTGCTATTCTTTTCTTCTGTTCTGCAACACTCATGTCTCCATTGACTAAGTAATCTAACTTTTGTAAAAGCATTTCACGAGCAATTTCTCTGTTTTTCTGAAGAAGTCTTGATTCATGACACCTGATTACTATTCCTACCAAATAATTAAAAATTCATTAATTAGGGCTACAAAAAAGAAGAAAGTAATAGACAGCATAATTTCCAGTCCAGCAAATCAAGCTCTGCAGATGGGTGCTTGCATTTAAAATTAACCCCAATTGTTACAATGCCCTAATGACATTTATATTTGTAATTAATTACGTCTCTGTATTTAATTACAATTTTAATTAACACATACATTTAAAAAATTTTAATCCTTTATAAGTATAAAAAAAATTTGAAGTAAGTTCCAAATATTACCTAGTGTAATAAATAATTTCACGTTAAGGAAGCACAAATCAGCATTAAAATGCAGACATATGCTTGGGATTGCTAGGAATCCCTTTTTCAATGCGATACGGAGCTTCTAGATGCAAAATTTGAGCTTCATTTGGATATTTTTGTCTCTAGAAGCTCCCTATTACGCTGGAAAAAAAAAGATCCCAAGCAATCCCGAAACACATCTGCATTTTAATGCTGATTTGTGCTTTCTTAACGTGAAATTATTTGTTATTACAGTTTACTTAGCACAAAGTTAATTTATTATTACCTAGTGAATACACATTTTTTTAAAGGTTAAATATCTTGGATTTATCCTTTAGTGGGGTCCATGTCGTTTTACTAGTACAGTATACCATTCATATTTTGTGTAGTATACAATTTATTTTTATATGTACAAAGCTGGGCCAAAATATAATTTTGCTGACTGGGCCAAAATAGCCAGTCCGCCACTGCTGAATGAACATGAAAAATCACAAAATGTTATTTTGAAAATCTGTAAACGTTCTGGAAAAGAAAGTTTTCCTATTTTCAAACTAAGTTTAGCTGGCCATTTGGCTCCAAGGACATTGTTGTTTTGATACAAAACGTTAATTTTTCTAATCCAAAATAGTAGTTTAGCCGACTGTTTCCCTCTGAATGCCTTATTATTTTGCTTATTCTGCTCCAAAATGTAAATATTTCGACTCTAAAGTAGTATTTTAGCTGCTTCAAACTAGTACTCGTGATGTTCTATCCCTCTATACCAGAAACTTTTTGAGGCCAGAAAAAAGAATCACTGCACTGGGACTAAAAGGATTAAACAGGGGTCACGCCAGAGGAAATTCGGGTTCGTTTTTGGGACCCTTCACAAAATTTCAATGAAGCAAAATGGACCTTTTACAAAATTGAAATCAATCAAAATGGACCCTTCACAAATTTCCAAGCTTCCAAATCGTAGTTTTTACAAAGCGGCAAAATAATAAAAAAAATTTTCATCACTATATGTTTACACTTTCAATTTTCACAAAATTGTTTTTTTTTTTCTTTTCACAAAAATCTCTTTAAAATGTACAAAAAACGGACCCTGTTAAAAAAATGCTGGATCAATCCCTGTTAAGGTTCCTTGCAATCCCCAAAACACATGTTTAATATTATTACAATTTCCAATGAAGCAAAACAGACCCTTCTCAAAATTCAAACCAATCAAAACAGACCCTTCACAAAATTCAAACCAATCAAAATGGACCCCTCACAAAATTTCAAGCTTCCAAATCGTGTTTTTTACACCATAAAAGCAGCAAAATAATAATAAAATTTTTCATCACTATATGTTTACACTTTCAATTTTCACAAAGTTATTTGTTTTTTCACAAAAATCTCTTTAAAATTCACAAAAAACGGACCCTGTTAACCTCTTTCCTAGGGCACTGCTACAACTGTTGTACAAGTAAAAGTTCTCTTTTTGCTACCATTCTAACAGCATAAGTAAAGTATCAGAGGGTTATTTTTTCCTGTGGTATGAGAGCTTTGTTGATCTAGATTTTGTTTTGTAAAATTAGATAGTTTAAGGCCTTACAGTAACTATTATAGCATAACATATGCTAACAGTTCCTTTTGCTCCTCAAGTGCTTGCCGTAGGGAAAAGGTTAAAAAATGCTGGATCGAACCCTGTTAAGGTTTCTTACTATCCCCAAAACACATGTTTAATATTATTACAATTTGAGCTTTTATATTGAGTTTATTATTAAACATTTATGCCCTCCACCCAACAATATATGTTTGATTTTCAAAACTGAATCATATTTAAAATGAAATGCCGTTGATGCTCGATTTTACAAACCTCTAATTTAAGAACACTTACGATTTTACAAACAGTTTACAAATCCCGAAAAATCTTCTATTGGAAGAATGCTTTTCGGTTTTACCAATTTGCGATTTTATGAACCTTTATCGTGGTCCCCAAGTGGTTCTAAAAGCGAATGTCAACTGTAGTATGCATATTACTGTTCTTACCTGTTGGAACATGTTTCAGCAGAACACAATTACTTGTCTTGTTGACATTAGATCCTCCTGGGCCATGTCCCTTGATATACTGTTCTTCTAACTCCGTTTCATTAAGTACAGGAAATCTTGAATAATCAATTGTGCTCTTTGGCCTGAAGCTGGTCAAACATATGGACCTTGGATGTTTAAAAAGCAGTCTCAGCATAATATGTTCTATTATTGGCAAAATGGCACTTCAAAGGAGGCGCTTATTTGTCAGAAAATTCTTTCCTCTCTGAAAAATATTATCTGCAATATTCTTATTTTTTAAAGTCAAAACACATGAAATGTAAATTTGAATCATTTAGGAAACCTTAATTTATTTCACAAACATTTAATTTGCTAAAACGTTAAAGCTGTAACTTCAATCATAACATTTAAAGATGATGCCTTATATTTGTCTGTCTTCAAAGTAGTGTAGGTTTCTGTTTTAAATTTTAAGGTACATTTTTGTCTCTTAACTGCATTAGTCTATCTTTGTACGTCTTTTTCTGTATGCAGATGCAGAAGGGAAATAGCAACAGGCTCTGGGCCTATAATGTGCTTATTATGCACTGAGCCTGGAGCCTTGAAATAATTATACGTTGACACACAACTGTCAGCCTTAATGACATTGGGAATATTTTTGAAAATATTGCACTATAACCCATAAACTTGTCCATGATACAAAATTAAACAAAATAATTATACATACACAGATTCTTTAAACCAAGGAGTGTTTAATTCATGTTCATTTTTGACTAAACTAATTTAAAAAGTACAGTAGTCTCCCGAGCATCCGGTTCATGAATATACGACCTAGTTTTGTATTTGCTACTCAACCTAGCTTTTTCCATCTATCTGACCTAGTGCCATGACCATATTTGTGTTTACATGGTTTGAAATACATGGAGGTTGGCTTGAGATTAATGGAGTTCATAGAACTCTTGTTAACCTCTGCCCTGCACAGTGGGCCAGATACGAGGGAATCTACTGTAATTAATTTTCTGCTATAATTGAATTACACTTTATAAACCAATATTTCACAAGAGAAGTTGGTATTCACCATAAGTAAACATATTTTCATTTGTTGGTAATCTCTAGATACAACAACAGGCAGAGTTTGTCATTGTGTGGATGTTTGTTTGTGACACATGTCCCAAAAAATACGATAAGGCCTAGAAAGATGAAAATAGGTCTACTGGTGTGCAGTTTTTGGCATAGTTGTACACCTCTAAGCACAATTTTTGATAAATTAATTTTTAAAAAAGTCATGTTGCAACAATTTATAAAAAATGCAACAATGCTTTAAAATGAAAAAAATGTTTTCAGGAATTGTGTCAGTAATTTGTGAGTGTGAGCAAGCTATGGGATAGCTGCTGAAATTTGTGTTTTGTTACCCATTTCTATTTGCTCTCACATTTCAGGCACTATGTTGTGGTATTATTATTACAAGCAGATGCCACTTGACATGAAAAGGGAAATGGCATAAAGTGAATTGTGGCCTCTAACTGAAACAATTAGTTAAACAGTAATAATTAAAAAGTAAAATTTAAAGTTCAACGGCAAAAGGCTTAAAGAAAGCAGTTTGTAGTAAGAAACGCCCAGTTCTATTGATGGTTTACGACACTACAGTAGAACCTCAATGCATTGCTTCTGTACCTATTGTTTTCCTGTATGTATCATCTTCATTTATAGGTTTCACAATATCATCTTGCTTTATACTGACCTGTATTCATCATTTGCCCGCATATTGCTTAAAAGGAATGGTTCCATGAGAAATGATCAATCCAGTTTCTACTATACACAATGTGTCGAAGAATTTTTAAGACTAGGTTTATAAAATAAAATAAAAATTATTAATTTTATATTTTTAAGTAGTTTTATTCAAAATAAGAGCCTTTGGATTCAATACATCTGTTAAAGCGGTTTAGCAATCGTTCAAATGCCTGTTCCAGCTCACACTGTGGGACTGCCCCCAAAGCACTCGTTGAAGCTGTTTGTACACAATGTGTCAAAGAATTTTTAAGACTACAGCAGGAACTAAGCTTACAGTGGCGCTATCTGTGTTATCGAGCATTCGTAAAATTCCTTAACTCCTTAAGCGGGTATTCTAGTCTAAAATTTTCAAAAAAAAAAAAAATCAGATTTTTTTTTTGCATGTTTTTAAAGTTTAGACCTTCAAAAATATGCCTGTAAGAGGCTTTTTGCAGGGGATTTTTTTAAAAATTAATTTTCTTCGAAATTACAGCTGTATTAGTGAAGTGGCAAGTAACCGGTTCGACCGTAGCGAATCAATAGTCGGCCGTAGGGCAACTTCTAGCTACCTGAATGCTCCCTCGTGTCGTACAAAATCTTTTATTTTATATAAACCTTTAAAACGCGTAAAATGCTTGTCAAAAATGTCATTTAAATCATTTATTTATTTTTATGTTTATAAAAACATAAATATATTATTCAAGCACCATAAAAGACTGTTTAGGGGAAGTTTACATAATAATTAAAACTAAAAGAGTCTAGTAAAATAATTACACTATTTGGCGGTTAAACAGCTATATTTGAGGATTTTTAATATTTGGTTCTTATCTTTGCAAAAAAAAAAAAAAAAACAACAAATATTGGATCGGATCTCTTTCGCTTTCCTTCAACATTTTCTTTTTATAACACCTGCACTGCAAATGCCAAGTGCAGCTGCCTTTATTTTCTGATTTTTTTTTCATCGGGAGGACTGCAGATGTGATAATATATAACAAATAATGTGGGTTTGTATCTTTTACGAAATTGTCAATTATTACTGAATGTAAGTGTAAAACATCATATAAAATTACTTAGACTGCCAGAAACTTGAGTAGAAACTTTAAACGCCTTTATCCCGAAACTACATTTTTTGGAATGGTTGACATTATATCTTAAGTTTCAGGGGATCGATTTTCTTCAAATTTGGTACAGAGCTTTTTAATATATGTTGCTACCGTTTGATCAGAGCTTTTTTGAAAATAAGTTTTCTATTATTTTTAAAAAATTTCCAAATTTGAAAAATGGAGGGAAAACATTTTTTTATACATGGCTGCCATTTTGCGATTTTTTTTTTTTTTTGCAAATCGCTTTGATCAAACGAAAACTACATCCCTATTCTTTAAGAAATAACCGGGATTTTGATTTTCAGATCATCAAGAAGGGTGGAATCGTGTCAACTAGGGGGCAGCTTTTTCTTTTTGAGTCTCCAGTTTGCAAGTCTGTACATTTTTTAATTTTGACTTTTTATTTTACTAATTTTTTTTGTGCTCTTTAAACATAAATAAACAACCTACAAAAAACCTGATGATAAAAATCTTTACCGTTTTTTATGTCAGCATTTTAAAAAGCACGTTAACCCTTTATCTACTGACGGTACTTATAAGTACCACTCTCTATTAATTCCATCCCAGCAACCATTTTTACCACTATTCTGATGGTAATTTGCCGGGACAGTCTTTAAATTCCCCTTTTTCAGGACACATATCAGCAAGGGTTCTATAAAGAGTATTTTAGCGAGGTAAGGAGCATAGATAGTTTTGAAACAGATGCTGTGCTTAGAACTTCAATTTTGTTCAGATTGCTCCTTTAGAGTTTCGCTCCAGAAAAGTAGTAAAATTCAAGAATCAAGTCACTGATTTTTTTTTAATGTGTTAGTTAAGAACTTAGAAAACTATTTGACGAAATATTTTGATTAAAAAGTGTATGTAATTAATTTTACAGGGTAAATACTCTGTGGCACTTATTAGCTGTAAAGAAATAAATACTTATAGATTGATCATTTTATTTATGTAAATCCCTTAATTTTCAGTGTAAATACCTAGACAAACTGTTTCTGTAAAAAAAATTACTGCAGATCATAATGCAGTAGATAAAGGGTTAAAGTTGGCCCTCTAGACCAGAGGTTCTTAACCTTTTTCAACTAGTGGTCCCCCTTATGAGTACCAGATTTTATCGTGACCCCCCCCTCATGTAAACTTTTATTTCTCATTATGAAATTGCTTCTTCCAATTTGGATAGCTGGTTTAATTTGCCGTATGCAAGAAATTCAAATCAACTGTTGATCTAATAGATACCACAGCATTCAACTGATATACCATTGAGTACAGTAAGCACATTCATGCTTTCAGAGAAGAATACAATCTGTCTTATATTATAGATTTGTAATATATTTGATCAGAATAATGTGTAATATTTTACCATTGGTTGGAATGTGGAATATTTTATCAGTTTGAAATGGTAGGTTCGTGGTCTCCCTTCGGAGGTTTATGGCTCCCCTATTTTACTATTTTTTCCTGTGTCCCCCAAGATTTTTTCTACGGCCCCCAAGGGGGCCATATGGCTCCCGTTGAGAAACCCTGCTATAGATTAGAATACCCCTTTAACTATCAGATGATCCACTGCCAGTTCATTTGTGTACTTTTTCTTGTACTTCGATGACATTGACACTATACAAATAGCTTCGATGCAAGCTTTGAGGCAGTGCCACAATGTGAGCTGGAACAGACATTTGATTTGTTGTTAAACTGTAACAAATGTATTGACGTTGATCAAAAGAGCTTCTTTTGAATAAAAATGCTTTAAAATATATAATTACTAGTCTTTATTTTATCCTATAAACCTAGTCTTAAAAATTCTTTGACCCACTGTGTATTATTGTATTAAAACAAAAATTGCAATCATGAATTCTACTAAATACAATATTTCTACTAAATGTTAAGACATTTAAACAATTTTACTAATTACTAAATACAAAATATATTCAGTTCTGTATATTCTATACATAGAGCTAAATATTGATGTGTAATGTTCTACTGAATGTTATAATATTGCTACTAAATATTATATAACTTTTAAGTCCATTAGTAATTTAGATGTAAGTTATGAGTGAGAAAAGTGTGATGAAATAAAATGAGAAACATACTTGAAAGTGAAAACCAATTTCTTCAGATGCCTCCAAAGCTTTATTTTCATCAAATTCTTTTCGAACTCTGTATAGAAAATATTTTTTATCTGTATATTTCAGTGTCCTTGAATATTTGATGAGTTCTTTATACAGGCCTTTAACATTCAGTTTTGTAATAGCCATTTTCCATTCTGTAGGGGACATTAAAGTATTTTGACAAAATTTTTATTTTCAATATGGCATAAAGTATTTTATATATTTAATCATATTTAACAAATTAATTTTTCCACAAATGCATGTTTGTATTAATATGAATTTAATTACAGTGGAACCCCGCTATTCATTCTAGGAGGCAGTTCGAATGGCGAGTTGTAGGAAAAGCGATTTTTTTTTTTTTTTTCATAACATACAATATAAATTGGATTAATCCATTCCAGACCCACAGATGATTGCTTAATT
Organism: Octonoba sinensis; assembly: GCA_038502835.1. Taxonomy (NCBI): domain Eukaryota; kingdom Metazoa; phylum Arthropoda; class Arachnida; order Araneae; family Uloboridae; genus Octonoba; species Octonoba sinensis. The sequence goes on from CM076603.1 coordinate 20,303,887, forward strand.
AAACCTTTGAAAAACAAATATAGAGTACTGTGTATGAAATACTACATAAATAAAAAAAAAACCGCACTTAGGTGAGTTGATGGCGTACTTAATTTTTGATAGAAATCACAAAATATCACAACATTGCACGGATCTTGCGTGGATGAAGTGTAACGTACGGAAAGAGAGACGAGACTGAGCTAGATGAAAAGGGTCTCAAGAAGCCAAACCATTCTAAAAAAAGGCCAAAGAAAAGCTGAACTGTTTTTAAACAAAAGGAAGAAAAAGAATAAATTCTTCAAAAAGTGGAAAAAAAAAAATCTTGTGTAGAAAGTTAAAACTAAATAAAATCCCAAAAAGTATTAAAACTAAAAAAATCCAAAACGCCAAACAAATAATTCAGAGACGAGTTCAAAAAGAACATAATTTCTCGATTTTGTTTTTTAGAGAAGAAAATACTGGCAACCCTGTTCCCTGGGGCCATACGAATAGAGAGTTGAATTTTACTTGAAAAAGTTGTACGAGTAGCGAGGCGGACGAATAGCGGGGTTCTACCGTATATGCAATTAATTACCTAATTGGTTAGTATAATATTGCAACTGTCCATTTAAGGTTAAAAGCCAGCCACTGATGTTTAATACAGAAAAATATCTCGTTTATATCGGAGTAGCAATGCAAGCTAATGTGTCTAAACAAACTGTTCAAACAAACACTTAGAAAGTAAGTACTATATACTATGTTGAAAGAAGAAACATAAGTCAACTATATGAACTATTGAGCAGGACTGATAACTCCCGCTAAAAATATGTTAAAATAGAAAAAAAGATTTATCTCAACACAAAATAAAAAAAGAGTTCAGATAAAAAAGATAATTAAAAAAAAATAATCCTAACCAAAAAGCAGTTTTGGCCTTTGATTCAAAATGTAAAAGCTACTAAAACATCAAAGCTTTAAAAAGGAAGGCTTTTATTTTAGGGATAAAGAAGAGGAAGATTGTTTCTGCATTTACTGCTTTGAACTTTATGCCAATTTTAAGGCAATTGAAAAGTAGGTGCAATTCGCAAAATCCAAGAAATGGGAAAATGAAGACTGCCCCAAAAAAGATGCTTCAATTTTTGCTTGCATTCTGACAATGATGACGACTTTTGTAAAAAAAAATCTGTCTCGGTAAAATTGTTTGCACCTTTTGCAGGGGCAACTATATTTTATATTGAATTAGTTTCTCTTTTTAAACTTTTTGAGTTTACAATAAAAACATATGTTAAGTAACAAGCAAGATTATTGCTTGTTTTAAATTATAGTGAGAAAATTTGCCCCAGTACACTTTTAGTAGCTTGGAAAACTTATCCCAAATATGGGGCACATTTTCCAATGTATGATGAGACTTAACCCAGTGACACATCTAGCACGGGTGACACCCAAGGCAGATATTGATGTGTCACTCCATGGAAAAAATTTAACAAACAAACAAACAAAAATTATGCATTTTAGTGTAATACATTTTTTAAAAATTGCAGCTTTGAAAAAGAAAAAACAAATACCATTCATGTTATGGGTGTTATAATATTTAAAGCATAGCTTGACAGTAAGGGTGTGTTTAGCGGTTAAAAAACACTTTGAATACATTTTTGAAAGGAAACACTTTGCTCAGTTAAAAATGGAAAAGAAAATAATATAAAACAAAACTAGTTTAACATTTTTTTTTTCATTCTATTGTGCATTTGAAGGCTTATTGTTTTTCCAACCCTGGCTATTATCAGGGTTTACCGTCACCACTTAACCACTTACTGACAAAAAATATACATAGCTTTTTAAAAAATCCCTGTACCAGTTTGTAGGTTTGTTATTGTATTAGCCTGAATACAAGACTATATTTTATCTCATAAAATGTACCCATAAAAACTACTCTTCTTACACTTGCAACCTAACATATAAGAAGCTTTGAATCTAGTTCTAGAAATGAAAATGAACTGATTGAGGAGGAGGTTGATACCTAATTACATTCTATGTTAAAAATAGAAGTGTTGATTTTAAATTTTACTTTAAGGGTCCTTTTACTATTTATGAATCGGTAAAATTTCAATGTTTTTTGATTAAGTGTATGCAAAAGCAGTCTTAAAGAGAAGACCATGTTTTTTTTTCTAATAAATACCCCACATTTTATACTCGGACCAGTAAGATTCCAAGAAAGCAAGTTACTTATCTAAATGTTTCTTGAAAACCATTGATAAAAAAGCAATTTGCATTTTTCTATTTATTTTCTCCAGGGAAATATATATTCCAAATATCATGGTGAGGCTGTACTTACCAAAGATTGAATATCTTGAAACTTGCGGATTGCAAATGGCAAAAAAAAAAAAAAAAAAAACACCTGGATTTTTTCTAGTGAACAATTACCCCTGTACCATTTAATCAAAAATTTTAGTAGAATGTGAAGAGGAATACTAGTACAGATGTTATCTTAAATATTTTCAACTCTTCTTATATTTGGAACAGAGAGTCACTATATGCTGGAAGCTGGCTAATGTACTGTCATTATTCAAGATAGTATCCAAAGCAAAAGAAAGTAATAATAGATTGATGTGTTTATAACTTTGGTGTCTTGCAAAATTTTGATACTTTTATAAAAATTAAGACTCGATTTTCTGGAGACTAATGGCCTGTTGGCTGGTTTGCTGTATGGTTTTAAGAGGCATAGGTCCTGTGTGACTACTTTTTAGCATGTATGTGACAAAGTACAGTGGCTTAGGATGAAAAAAGTGTGTAGATACTCTTTATAGTACAGTAACACCCCGTTATACCACGCCTCAGTATACCGCGGTGACTATCATGTCCCCGACGTTTAAACCACCCTTTATCATTGCCATTTAAAGGTGATTCCTTATTTATTATTATAAATAAAGCCAGCCCGAGCACACAAATATTCTAGCCAAATAGCACCCACCCCCCACCAGACACACTAACAGGATAAAGCCCGCGTGTGATAGGCACGATGTGCACCTCTTTCATGCTTTTCCTGTCTTTCAACCTACCACGTATAGCTTGATTTCAAAATCGGGTGCAATCGCCCCGACTTGTTTCGGTTGACATGGGCGGAACTCAATCTCTCAGGGACTGTTCAGTTCAATGCTTAACTATTCCATTTTCAGAAGTTTAGTTATGCATGTGTAACTTCTTTTATAGCGCTAACAACCTCTGTATTCCAGATTCTTTAGCAATAATGAAAAGAAAACATAGCCCCTGTGAGAAGGGCATTACTCTCCTTCCAAATCAAATTTTTTCTAAAGTCCTCTTGCCCTTCACAATCCCATGTTTATAACATAAAGAGATTTTTAAGCACCTTTTTTTGCGGAACAGTTGGTTTATAACCTATGGCTTGATAGTTTGATTGTGCAGCTGAGATGTGTGTGCTTCTTGCACAGCAGTTACAGTGAATAAAATGGCAGCAAAGAGGAAAAGAAAAAATATATACTTCACGGGGAAGAAAAGTTACAAAAATGATGCAATAAAAGCGAGTATTATTTTGTGAATATGGTTCCGCGGTATAGTTTCACTATACCACGGTTATGTTATAACGTGAGTTCCAAACATGTCCCCCGACACCCACATTTTAACGGGGTTTTACTGTATTGACTTTCCAAAAGGTTTCTGACGAGGTGCCAGATAACTTAGAAAACTTGCTCGTACTAGAGGTAGAGACAAACCAATTTTGTTAGAAATTGGCTGACTAGAAGAAAACAAAGAGTGGTTGTTAGGAGTACTATACATTTTTTAAAAATTTTTTTAATCAAATAAATTGGAATTTTTTTAATCAAATAAATTGGAATTTTTTAATTCAAAACAAATTATTTTAATTTAAACATGACAAAGTCTTGTACAAACATGCATTTTAATTTTTAAATTAACCTATTTTGAAAATGATGCATGCTTGATATTTTCAATGCTGCTAATGCATAAGTATTTTTAAAAATAAAATAAAATCATTTATTTTGGATACATTTTAAATATTAATGAATTAAAACAAAAGATACTAAGTGTTAAGTTAGTAAGGTACTAGTTTTAAGTAGGGGAAGGTGAGACACATTTGACCCCTCTGTACACCAGTAGGTATTGCTTAAAATTACCTGGGTTTGTTAGTGAGAAGAGTAGATGAGTTGATAATGATATTTTTGCGCCATAAGCAACTTTCATCGGGTTATGTACTTTGGATCAATTTCATCAACTAAATTTTGTATATGTTGATAATGACTAATTTGTTACTTATACTAAAAGAAAAATTTCTTCTATTGAACATGTAAATTATTAGTGAAATCATTGTTTTTAGTATTCTTCAGTTGAGAGTGGTTTAGTTTCAATTTCCATGCATTTCATAATTCCAAACATTATTTTCTATATACATATAGTTCCATTTTGTGATTTTAAAATTATTTGAGACAATAAGAAAAATTAAAAGAAAGAAAATTTCAATTTGCAGTAAAAGTACCCCTTTCATGTGTTACAATAAAAACCTTTCCCTGCCAAAAAAAAATAATTATATAAGAAAGTTTTTCCAGAAATATATATTTTTTCTAATTCAAAAGGTTTTAGGTAATTTATTTTGCAGAAGGTTTATTACACAAAACTTTTCTATATTTTTTAGTGCACGACTATAATACGCAATTTTTCTCGTTATTCTTTATTTGGGAACGTTTTAGTCTTTCACAAATCCACACTTTAATTCAAACTTTGAAATATTATTTTTTAGTTTAATTTTGTGGTTTTAAAATCTGCACTAAATTATCTTCTTGTTTTACATTTAAAAAAAATATTTCACAATAAAAATAATCCCTTTCATATGCACCAGCAAAATATTTCTATGCTATAACAGTAAATATTAGGCAACAACATTCTGACAGAGATATATTTTTTGAAATTGAAAACTTTAATCAGGTTTTATGTAATTTATTTTATATTATGCTTATTGCATGGAGCTGTTATTGTTTTCCATACATATCATGGTCGTTATACTGAGTGGAACAGCGGATGTTATGAACCAGAGCCCCGCAATTGAGGGGCTTCAGTTTTTTCTCTCTTCTAAAGTAAGCTCACTCCATATGGGGTGAGCTTATTCTGGCGTTTGTATAGGCTGTAAACTCTCTCTTGTGTGCATATATGTGTGATGTGTATTTAGGTATATATACTTTTTTTGAATTTGTGTACATTCAATTTGTAAAATATTAAATTTTATGTTGATATTTGAGGTATGAAATATACTGTTGTGCGTAGTGTTGTGAAGTTATACATTGGCAAGGGTCAATTCAGCGTTTTTAACGGGACTTGTTTTTGTGAAATTGAAAAAGATTTCTCTGAAAAATAAAAATTTTTACACACATAGGACTTACAAAAATTATTATCAATTGTCAATTTGTTAATAAATAACTCGGTGAAAAATATGATTTGGTAGTTCACAATGTTGTGAAGTGTCCGTTCCGATTAATTGGAATTTTGTTAAGGGTTTGCTTTGATTAATTGGAATTTTGTGAAGCGTCTGAAATTGAACCCAAATTTCCTCTGGTGTAACTATTGATTGGTGCGTGTGTGTGCAGACCCACGCTAATTTACATATTTAAAGCAGTATTCTGAGATGTATCTTAAAAACCTACTTAAATGTTATTTTTTGATTGAAAAACAAAAATCAAATACATAAAGTATCTTATATGCAAATGAAAGAATGAAAATAATCTCTTTCAAAAGAAATTTAACACAGCACACACTTTGAAGCAATATAAATACATACATAAAAAAAAGAAGCTTCTATCAGTAACATTTCAACATTTTTTTATTTTTTCAAACTGTAACAAAAGAAAGCAATTAGAAAACAAAAATTCAAAGCCAACAATGTATAAATATTACAATACATTACATTTCTTTCTGCAACAAATTTAACCTTCATTTCAAAAACTAAAAAACAACTAATCATCAAGTATACTACTAAGCCAATCATCCACACTAGTTGTTTTTGGTACTTCTGTTACTTTGGTTTGACAAATAGGTGCTGAACTAACACTTTTGTTGGAAGGAACACTTAAGGACAGAAGGAAATCTAAATCATCAGACTGAGTAGGAGGATTTTCTATATTTTCTGCACTGGTATCATTTAGATTTTCCTTAGCCCAACTTTTTAAAGATAAACTTGATGTCAAAGAATCAATTATATTTTCAGTATTTTCTTCAATTCCATAATTTTTACTAGGAGCTTCTTCAGTGTCGGATTCTTCAGTATTTTCCAAAATGTTCATATCAATCTCTGTTTTTGGAAGTTCTACTACCTTTTTAAATGCAGGGTGAGCTTTATTCTTATAAGCAAATGCCTCCTTTGCAGCGCAAGATGAAAACTTAGTTACCTGACTTTCATCAAAAATATTTTCTGGTAAATGCATTAGTTTGTGAAAAGGTATACATTTTAGAGCAGCTTCCAAATCTTCAAAATTTAATTCTAAATTATTTTCATTCATAGACCCTTCATCCCAATATTTTTCATCTTGTAATTGCAAATGTGAGCTGGAGCCACCAGAATAGCTTAGCAAAACATCAAAATCATCTCCTTTCAGCTTATCAGCAAGAGGATCGAGTTTGGGTTCTTCATATCTATCCCAGTTGCTGTTGAGTGAAGATTTCCCACCCTTTTGAAATTCAACATCAGAGGGTTCAACATATTTTTCTTGTGCAGGAGAGCTTTTATTGGTGTCGACATTCACTTTCACATTTTTTTTATCTTGAAGAGTTTCATGAGTTGCTTTTTTAAAATTCTTTTTCTTTGGACCTGGAGCCATCTGAAATAGTTTCAAATACTTATAAATTCCATCAATCATTATAATGTACTTTAAAATAAGATTAACTATTTACGAGGAAAAGTTATTAAGTAAGTCACAAAAGATAATAAAAAAAAATAATTTACCATGATAATCAGTTGAAAACAATTTTTATTTTTTCACATAATCTCCAGCAACGATGATGCACTAACCCATTGTTTTATCAGAGCCCCAATTTCAGCTGTTCTTTGGGTTGCTGTCTCATGCATAGTAGGTCTTCATATCAAATGTCCTATTGTATGAAGTCTTATTACTGTGGATGAGACAGTAACCCAAAGAGTTTTATACAGCTAGAATTGGGGCTCTGATAAAATAATGGGATAGGTGCATCAATGCTGCTGGGGATTGTGTGGAAAAATAAAAATTGTACCCAAGTGATTAACATGGTAAATTATTTTACTTTTGTGACTTACTTAGTGACTTACCCTTGTATAATGTATTACAGCAATGCCGTGGACGTGCTATAGCACATCAAATACGCAAAAGTTGGGGGTGGGGATGCAAAAAAAAAATTTTTTACACGTCCTTTGGGATGCGTAATTCTCATCACGGAAAATAAAATAGTAACTGAGTAAAACAGAAAAAAAATTGATACGCAAAAATATTATTGCGCGCCCTTAACCCATATTTCTCTTTTAGCTTTTTTATATAATGACAGAGTGGGGAAACAGTGCCAGCTCGCATTGTCGCCTGTTTTCTCTCCTGTACTTCTCCAAAACAAAGACTTAAGTAGGGGAAACTGGTGGCTCTGAACAGAACTGATTTCTACTGAACAATGTGTTGATTCAATGGCCAAAAATTTCTTTAATATAACAACCTGATGTTTAATAATTTCAGAAATATGCGAGCGGGGGGATGTAATGCTCCTGTATGAAAAGGTTTTGCTTTTGCGATTGAGGTTCGTTTTTTGCGAGCTTTCGTAAAGTGTTAGTTTTCACGATTACAATTTTTGCTTGGATTTTATTTTTAATTAAAACAATCAATAAAATTTTCCTATTTAATTTGTTACAGCCTTATTGCATTCACTGTTTAACGGAAAGAGTGCTACTCTCTACTCTCTATGTAATCGACATTGCGAAAAATTCGCGAATCAGTCATTTGGCCAGAAATCAATCACTTGATTTTTGGCTTTCAAATATGGGATTTTGGTTTTAATTCTTGATTGAACATTATAGAATCAAATGCTAACTGCATTGGAAAAAAATTCTTGCCATAAAACATTTATTTTTCATTTATATCTTTAAAATCATAATATAATATTTTTTGAATAGGGACCAGCTTTTTGGAAAAAAGGACCCGGAAATTCAGAATTCCTGGGTCCCAGGGACCTATAATTTCCTAAGTCAAGCGGCATCACTAGTATATTACTACAACCACAATAACAATAAATTCTGCCTATAGAAAAATTTTAAATAAAATATGATACACTTTTAGAAAATTTATTTTTAAAAAAGTAAGTTTTTCCTTTATAAATCAAAAATGTTATATTCCTCATAGTTTAAAATTTTTAAACACATTACATAATTTACACACTATAATTACAGAATAGAATTAGTAGTATATATCTCCCTTTCTTTCTTCACTGAAAGTAATATTTTAAATCTTTCAGTTTGAATAAATGATTTTTTCATAAATTATTTAAATAATGCAATCAAATGCTGTACAGTACATTTTTGTTAGTTTTAAAGCTTTTTAAAAAGCCAGCTTTTAGTGTATTATATAATGTTTTTATAGACAAAAGCTCTCTTAATTATTGTAGCTCACTGAAGCAGGGTGCGTACACTATTCTCTGAGTAAAAATCAAGCACTTTCCAGGACTCTTCAAGCAAAAATCAAGTAAATCTAACCACTTTGAATACAAGTTTCATTTCAAGCCAGGAAGATTTCTTTCACACTATTTAATTCAGAAAACTCTAACTGTAATAAAATAACTTCATATTCAATACTATAAAAATGTATTATATCGCACATTAATTAGATTTATGTGTTGTATCAGCTGTGTATGTAACAAGCCATAGCTTAATTGCTTGTCAGGTCAGACATGTGCCTCACTGAGAAAAAAAATACTGAAAAATCACGACATAACGCTGTGTAAAAGCTTATTAAAAAGTCTTCTATTGCATTGTAATTTATGCTTGTAATATAATTATTAAATACTAAGCAAGTCAACTCATTACTTGGGGCATTATGTCTAACCAAAAAAAGGGTGGAAGTGACATGGCATTTTTTAAAGAAATAAACATGTTTCTGAGCAATAACTTCTTAAACTGAAATAACTATTTCATACTTGATAACTAAAAATTTTAATGAAATGAAATAACTTCAAAATTAGGTGTGAATATTTTTTTACATGTTTTTATATATTGAATTAAAATAGAAAGAAATATTATTTATTTATTTTGTAACAATGTAAAAGGAGTACTTGAAAGGGGGGAACCCTAAAGCTAAAGATGATCTAAAATTTAAACACATTTTAAATTACATGCAAAACAAAGAGAAAAAAAAAAGAAAAAAAAAATTAAAAAAACGAAACATTTTTGGCAAAAATATTTTAAAACATTTTTAATAAGGCTCTAATATTTAATAATTATAATCAACTGATGTATCACTAAAACTTAAAGGCTAAAAATTCCTTGATTATCGGTGACATTTAGAGTGGGCATGACAAAATGACATTTCTGCAAGTCCTTTACAGAAGCTGAAACTTAAGAAAGATTAAAAATAATGATAAGCTCAAATTTATTGATGTTGAAGGGGAAGAATCCGACATTAAGCGATAACTAGGAAGTTCTGCAAAAGCCGATGCAACCGGATTTAAAAAAATCGGGATTAACACTTAAAAACGCACAAAATCTGTAAATTTTACTAGTTAATTTGTGAAACTTCGCAGGAATGCAAGCAGGCGACTTTCAAAAATGTTCATAGGGTTAAAAAAATAGAGAAAAAAATCCAAATTACAAATTTTTGTGGAAGCGAAATTTTTAATTTCCAAAATTACCAAAACTACGGAATTCCATTAAAATACGGAAAACTCACATGTCTGCAGGTAGGAATTTGAAGAAAGGTGAATTTTCCTGTTGATAAGTTGCCAAGTAATAGTAAAAATAAGAAAATCAAGGACTTTCCAGACATTTTTGTACATTATTCCAAATTTCCAGGACTTTCAAGGCCTTGAAAAAAAATTAGGTAATTCAAGGACTTACAAGGTTTTCCAGGACGCGTACGCACCCTGCTGAAGGATTCTTGATTTTGTTGTTCGTTTCGGTAAGGGGGGGGGGGGGAGTGAAGACAAACAAGTTAAGTAAAGTATACTTACCAAAAAATTTCAATCAGCATTCAATCCTATCTGTGCAAAATAACCAAAGTGAACTTAATGTACTATCTAATGCATCGCATTCTAAACATCTGACGATAGTGGTAACAATAAAGAGACAAAGGATCCTTCATACAAGTGAGCCTGCACTAATAATGAATGAACTTGTGAATTTGGTCCCTTAGAGATAAGCTGAAATTCCCAGAGCGACTTCTTCTATGTTGTACTTTTAGGACTTCAAAAGTTTTAACATCTTCGAGCGGAGGCACCAAAACCTCGACTTCCGCACCATAGCAGTATATTATCCTCTATCATATAATACAACATCCGTAATTATCGCGAAAAGAAACAAACACTCTCGGAAAATACTAAGATGAATAAAAAACGTGGTTAACCCCTCAACGCATTTTTCCGTGTCCGAAACTGGTGAAAGTTACCGCAAACTTTGCCGATGTCTGTTGGTGATTGTCCATTATGCTTTTTCTTACATGGCATTACTCATCTGTTGATTATTGCATGGTCTTTGATATGCTTTGGTTTTTGTAACTTTGCAACTAAGAAGTATTTGAGACTCTATGAAAAGTTATGTATAGAATAAGTGCAAGAAACATTCAACTGTGGCAGATTTGAAGTCTTGCTGAGAAGATGAGCAAGCATTGTAGGCTCAATTCAGTCAAGCAGTAGGTAATGGATAAACAAAGTTTAAGCGAAAAAAATTAACGAAAGGACTTGCAGAAACAGGAGAATTTTTTTCAATGTTTCACTTATGTATTCATAATACAAAAGCAGCAGAAAATGAGTTACTCCTTTATCACAAAAAAAGTGCTCAAACTTTTAAAAAAATGAAAAATGTACTTTCTCCACATCTTAAAAAGTCCTCTGGAATAGGTGATAAAAAGCTGAAAATGACATAGTAAAGAACTCTTAAAATTACTATGAAACAAAACTCACATTAATAATACAAGAAGAGAAAATACACATAATAAAATCTCATTATAGGACGTTATATATTCACTTAAAATGCACCACATTTTTAAAGGTGCAAAAATTTACAGAAGAATATAATTATATTTTCCCTTTTTATCTTAAAATTCTCAACAAATTATCTGAACAACAACAGACACTGAATAATGCGTATACTTTAAAAATTACATAAAACAGAAGAATCACACTCCAATCCCAATGTCGTGTCATCTTCATACAAATCATTGATCTAGCTTTAGTTGTCATTTACATCAGAAGGAGAAGAAAAATTAAGAGAAGGGAGGGGGTTTATGGTGTTTACTTTAAGTTAAATATTAAAAACAAAATTCAAATATCATTATTGAATGCGGAATATTTGCAATTCTTCACTTACCACAAAAAGCAGACGGAGCGGTTTCTTTGGTCAACAGTCTATGATCAGTTGCCAAATGCCAAATCGCTAATTAAAAAAAAAAAAAAACCTTTCATACGAATTGTTTAAACGAAATTAAAATGTCAAAGCAAGAAAGCATTAATGATGATGAATAAATCTTTCGAAATTTTTATTGTACTTCAAGTACAGAGTATTAGAGTATATAAGTACAGAGTATTTAGCGCTACCTACAATGATTTGGTAAAGCATCTAGAATTAGCTATTGTACTCGCTTTAAAATTGTTTGTTTTGTTTATGTTTGCTATTCTCTCTCTTTTGCGAAAATCAAGTCATGACAGTTTTTAAAGCATCCAACAACTGTCACTGCTTAAAAAAATAATAATTTCTGATTATTCAGTTTCAGAAACGGAAAAATTTTGGAACTATGATGTAGTTTACGAAAGATAGTTCTTCCTAGGTATGTTTTATTGAACATGAACAACAAAACTAACAGTCGAAACGAGTTTTTGAATGAAAATTTATTCCCCATCCATGTCTTTACAATTAGAGCAATTGTTCTATGTGCAATGTTTTTTTTTTTTTTTTTTTTTGACACCAAGTAATAAATTTTATAGTGTGATGTGGATATTTCACCCCTTGTTACTAATGAAGCTTTTCCCTCAAAACTATTGTTCGTAGACAGGTAAAAATTAACATCAATGAAAATCGCCCTAACAAAAGTCATTTTTATTAAACTTATTGAATTACTTCTAAAATTTTAAACAATCCTGATAAAAACATCATTTAAAATCCTGTGTATAATGCCTACTTTATTCTAAAACTAGATTGACGAGAAATTTGACCTTTCCAATCTGTTTTTCTTAATTTTTCATCTTTTAAATTCCAATTCTGTTTGATAGACCACTGAATCTACCAATTTTAATGTTATTATTATTTTTCATCTCTTCTTGTAATTAATGCATGCTTAATATTTGCTTAATTGTAACACATAAAAGTACTAAGATCATTTATTTATTTTATTTTATTTCTTGCCTATCTTTGAGGCTCAAAGGTCAAAGCCTGTAGCCAATTGATTGAATTGTATCCTACTTTTATGTGTACAATGCATATGAGGCCAATTAATAATTGGAACTAGAGCCCAGATTATACAAATGCTTTGTGCATTATGGAATTGCAAATTTTTTAAATTAAGGCACTGTTGTTTTCTTTAGGTTTCTGCAATATTATTTTTTTTAATTAAAAAAAGGATCAAAAACTAGTATTTTGTTCTTTATAAAGAGATCAAAAAATCTGGCCACTTGAATCGTGGAAAATGATTTTGTGAAAATAAATACTTTCCCTTCGGATAGGCAGTAGCAAAAGAAAAATAATTTCCAAAGTAGGTCAGCAAGGGACCCTGAATAACATTAATAACTACATTATTGTGATTCCTTGCAAAAAAAGTGCAATGTACGGAACAATTCCTGTGTGAAAAATTGTTTTATACATACTCATTTCTTTATTAACAAATATAGAAATTGAAAGACCAGTCATTTTTTCAATTAAGTTGGGAGCAGAACTATGAAAAATAAGTGCTTATGTATTTTTTAAATTTTAGTACACATTTTAGGCATTTTTAACTCACATTTACATGAATGTTATAACATTTTTTTTTGCTCATATAATTTCATTCGCTATTAATGACCAAAAGTTTTACACAAATCTCAAGTGCTTCAGTAGTGTCAGTAAAGTAGTTCAGTTAAAGAGACCACAGTATTTGGCTTTAAGCCTTGGGAAAAAAAAATCTTGTAAAAAGTTATGTATGGTATGTCATTTTGAAATTTAGAATGTTTTGTACTAACATTTAGCAATAAAATATTTCTATTTTCAATTTACAAAAAAAATACAGCCCCTTGTTTGTAGTCTTGGGAAAAAAATCCTTTACGTACGGGACAATTTGTGTTTTGCAATAACTCAAAAAATAGTAAGTTTGGATTCAAAATTGTTAACGTATCAATAAGCTTCTTTAATAGTAATATCATAGTAAACTTTGAAAAAATATATAAAAGTATTTAGTAAATTTATTAATATTTTCTTAATGAAACGGGCATTAGGGACCACTTTATTGCGCTCTTTTCCCAGATATTTACCCCCCTCCCCTCCCTCCTTTGCCATATGCCATGCTATGTTGCATAAGGACAATGTTACACTTCTTGTTATACCCTCCCTTCCGCTTGTCACAATTTCACTCCCTCCTCGAAGCGCAACATCATTTATGAATGATCCTTTAATACTTCAAAATTTTGCTGTGAAATGTGCTATATGTAACCAGGGCTAGCAGATTCTATCCAGGCCAAAATGTGCCGGCCAGCTTTTTTTTATTTAAACCACTTAAAAAAGTACGGCTATTATTAAAAAATATTTTTTTAAATTTCCAAAAAAGGATTATATTTATATCATTAATACAATTAAATTGTTACTGCAATAGCAAAATACTTGAAAAATGAATGGAAATTATTGAATAGAATGGGTACAGTGCAAAAATAGAAGATAAAAGTGCACCTTATTAGAAATTTATTAAGATTCAACACAATTTAAATAATTTATTTTCAAAGATTTTTACTAAGAATTCAAAAGTTCACTTTACACAGCTTTATGAACTACAATTTTTTTTCTTTTCTGTCTTCAAATAGTGTAACTGAACTTAATTAGTGGCTTATGTTGCCAAAATTGTCTGGTAAGAACAGTTTCCTTCCATTGCCAACTTTAAAATTTGAGTTGAAAAAAAAAGCTTTGAACTGTAAATTACATATTTTAGTAATTTCCATATAGCTTAGTGGAAGCTATTAACCTGTAATTGTCTATTAGAAAAAAAAAGTTTTTTTTTTTTTATTTTAAAGCTGACATGCTTTTTTGTTAAAAATGTGTGTCCTATCTATGGTTTCAACCATATTTATAAATTACTGTAAATTAGTTTTAAATTTTGTTACACTTTAATTTTAATTTCTGTGCATTTTTGTTTTTCTTTCCAAGAATGTAGCAAAAGGGATTATAAGGAAACTTCAATAAATTTGTGCTTCCACATGCCTCCAATAACTTTATCTTCATTATATTATTTTGATAGTATGTCTGAAGAACAAGATGTGCCTGCTGATATTGCAAAAGAAATTCAAAATGTGCCCACGGGGTCAACACCTGTGCCTCCTCAAGATCTTGCATTAAATTTAGACTTATACAATTATGACTCACCGGATGCACAGTCTTGCCCTTATGTCCTAACAAGCCCTAGATCATTAGAAGCTTGTTCTCGAATTGGAATCAAAGTAATTTGTCTTTTTTTCTTTTCCCCTTTCTTTTCATAAAGATCATAAAACTTTTGCATCTTTGTATTTCCTTAACAAAGATCTAAATACAGAGTATGAGATTTCACTAAGTTGTAGTTCCTAAGAAAATAATTTACATGATTAAAAATTCATAAGATGCGGAAAACTAGTGTCTTGTCATGTTTAAGAATGAGGGCTGCGGAGTAAAGGTCAAGACTCAGAAATTTTGCAAGTGGCCAGTGGCCACTAAACTTGATTAACTTGGTGGCCACCTATGCATCATAAAGCAAAAGTGCACAGCGGGGGAGGGGGGGGGGTGAATGGAGCATCAGTGCACTACAATTCCTTGTGTGTCTTATTTTCAGTGAAGAAAACATAATATTTTGTTAAAACTATCAAGTCTTCAAAAAAAAAAATGTATAGGGCTTTCAAATTGGAAAAAGAAAAACCTTGCTTCCTTGGCGATGGTAAATTAAGGGAATATGAATTTTTTCAATACAGTTTTTCATGTTTAATGTTATAGAGCACAAAAGATGTAAATGCAAAATTTTACTTGTTTCATCATAGAAGTAACAGATAACAAAAATCCCCCTCACAGAAACGAACCTTTTACAAAAACCGCGATCACCAATACCAACCATTTTCGAACACAAGTATAAAAAAATGTATATTTCCAGTTCTAGTTTTGTTCAGTACATTTAATTTTCATTCTTTTCAAAACTCTTTTTAAAGCTTTCACACCATTTTAAAAATGGCGCGACACTTGAGTCCGATTTTATAAAGCAAAAATGGCTGATCTGAAACGTGTTTGAAATGAAAGTTATGAAAAAAAAACCAAGATTAATATTGTTTCCTACTATATTTAAAAGATTTATATGCAGAGAGAAGGAATTCAAAGAAAAAAAAATAGCGTAATCGGGAAAAAGTTTCACCATTTTTTCCTTGTGAAAGGGGAAATGAAGACTATCGGCCGAAATTCGGTAACTTGAATGCCGAATTGATGCGTTTTTATTGTGAATATACATGAAAGAAGCAAGAGTTGAAAATTCCATAGAAGGTATTTGAAAAGGAGGGATTTACTTTAGAAAATTTTTAAAAAAAAGGAAAGGTGGCAATTGCTGCTAATTTTTTGAATCGCCACTTTTTCAAACAAGGTCGCCAGGTGGCGAGTGGCGACCACGAATCTTGACCTTTACTGCGGAGTCGGTTGGAAAAAAAGTGACAGGCTTCAGAATTTTAAAGACTATCTCAGACGCCCTCAAGAAAAAAAAATGAAAAGTAAAAATAAATATATATATATGTATATTTATGTATATATGCCTGAAAATCCCCTACCCTTTTCACCCTGAAAGTCTTCCCTTTTACCTCATGGGGGAAAATCGGAATTTCCGCAAAACTATAAATTTTGCTTTATAGCATAGGGAGATAACTGGAACTTCTATACCTGATTTTGTCATAGGATTAGCTCTTTTATTTCATTTTTTTTCAAAACAAAATATATATAGTAAAAGAGAATACATTTAATGCAGGTAATGCTACTAATTAAATTCACTATGACATTGGTTTTTTTGACACAGTATAGCTGAACAAGTGCAGCATCTTGATAGAAGAAAATTTGCTCTTAGAATACACTACTGAATGCTAACTTAAAATGGCTCACTCAAGCTGAAACACACCTGCATTTGATGCAGGGAAACTGTGCTCCGACCCAACTGTTCACTGATTGGTTGAGTCTTTAGAGCATAGCCGCTTTCCTCCTCCTATCTTAGATCCATGGTTGTCATATTGGGCAAAAATTCGCCAGTCATGCTCCTTTTTGCCTTGAGTATTGATTAGAAACTCACCTATTTGACTATTTTTCCAGATGTTTATGACTACTCTCTGGCAGAAAAATTTATTAACCCTGATTGACTTCTACGTAGTTTCTAAGAGAGAGGGCAACTGAAATTGGATTTCTTCCTGTTTTTATGGGATGAGTGGGAAATGAAATTTAGCTTCTGACTGATAATTTACTTTTTTGCCCCATGGGGGGGATAATCGGAGATGGGGGCATTTTTGGAATTATATGGTATATATATATATAGAAGACAGATTTGAAAAAAAGGTAAAAATGGAAGAAAATAAACAATTATCACCTAAACATGCGCAAAGCAGCAAAAATTTAAGTAATGCAATATAGAACAGAAATGCAGTAAAACATTTTTGAAAGGTTTAAAAAGAAAAAAAAATCGTGATGTTGCTGTCGGCTCTAGTGTGTTTTTGCTTGAAATATTTGAGGTGCTCTGCATCGCTCATTCTTTGAGACAAACCAAAAATGATGAGTCCTGTCTCATTCTCAAACCTTTTAAAGAAATTTTTGATTTTTAAACTTTTCAAAAATGTTTTTCTACACTTCTGTTATATATTGCTTTACTTAACTTTTTGCTGCTTTGCGCATGTTTAGGTGATTAATGTTTGTTTTTTCCATTTTTACCTTATATAATATATATATATATATATATATATATATATATATATATAAATGTGGGATTCTCACAAAGTATGAAAAAGTAGTGTTCTATAAAATAGTCTCAGACTGTTCTATAAAATTTTTTAAAAAGATTTTATTAATAGCATTATTATTAACATTGAAAATAATTTACATTGATGAGTTGGCAAATTATATTTTAAAAATGAGGTTTAATTTCAAGTTCATTTTCCTTCCTGCCATGTCACCAATATGTTTGGAATAATCTTGCTAGTTTCAAAATCCACAGTACATTTTTCTCTGCTTAATATCTTGTATTGTAAACAATGATAGCACTTCTGAAGTAAATGCACAAAAAATTCTTTATGAAATATTTTTGAAAGATATTTTTTTGAGACAATAGTTAGTATGTCACTCGAAAATTTAATCTTTTTGGTGCACCTATTTTTTCTCTCTTGCACAGCGGTTCCCAAACTGTGGTACGTGTACCACTAGTGGTATGCAAAGTCTCTGAAGGTGGTACGCGTGTAGGCAAAAAAAAAAAAAAAAGAGAGAAAAGATAGACTGGACTGAAAGCAAGGGTTGCTTTCTGCTCTGATGGTGCTCAATTAATGATAGGGAAACAAGGATGAGTTTTTGCCAAAAAAAAAAAAAATCTTTGACAGAAAACTACTCTTGTTCATTGAAGCATTAATAGACATCAGTTGGCAGCCATGAGTAGACATGAGCCATTTAAATCTGTTTTACAGGAATCGGTCAAGGTGGTCAACTTCATTGAATCACATGCACTATATATGAAATAAAATATATTTCATATATTTTAATTTTTGTATGCAGCTTTGTTTTAATAAACAGTTTTCTCTGCTTTAATAACTATCAAAAAATGGTGTAATTTATATTACCTAGTTGTCCCAGTAATTTTGTATAATCTATTAGTATTCTATTCTATATATTAAAGTTATATTCGCAGTGTTATGCAAATGGTTTGAAAGTAAAATGGTGGTACGCGAAAAAAAAAAGATTGGGAACTGCTGCTCTAGCACATGAGGGGAAGGCAATAGTGTTTAATATTTCAAGTTAAGGTTTAAAAGCAGGGGCAGACTGGCTAACTTTGGCCCACTTTTATTGATGGTCTCAGAACCATTTTCATTTGTATTTGTAATTAGAATGTTGAAGACAGCATTGTTCTGGTGCTTCATTGTTTACTTTTCGGTAAATTTGCACCAATTACGACACCAACAAAATTTCTAACTTGTCTCTTAAACACTGCACTATGCTAGCACACATCAGTTTTCTGCCTTCAGAAAATAGTAGTGCATTTGTACACACACACAGGAGGAGAAGAGTTAAAATTATATTTTGTTACTGCTTCAAGTTGTGTGAGTCTATCGTTAGAGTTGAAAGAGCTTTCTGACCACAAGTTAAGGTCATATGAAATATGAAAATTTGAAATCAAGTTGATAAAAATAGGGTTCTAATTGTTAAAAAGCAAGATAATATTGCAATTAAGAACAGCCTATAGAAACTTTGCAAAGACATAATGATTAAATTGTTTTATTATTTTTTTTAATGAAAATGTTTTAATTTTCTGTAACATTTAGAGTTTTTAGTCAAATCAGTGTGTATTATATTATTCATTATTTATGTTATCTGACATTTGAAATATTTTAGCCAGTAGATTTACTTCATAAAACTTTGGCTGAATTTTCTGATGATGTTGAATCCAATCAACCTTTGGAAGAGATTGTAAAACTTTACGATGAACATGAACAGCAAAGAATAAGTAAGCATAATTTTATATCCTTTGCCATGAGATTCCTGTCCCCTGCTCGCTATCGCTCACGAAACCCTGGCACTGCTGCAGTTCTTTCAGATCACACTTCACATGCTCATTAGAAGCAAAGCGATTTTAGAGTAGCTTTTGGGAAGAATCCGTTCCCTGTCAGAAGTAATGTTCTATATTGCACACAGCTCTTTGCACTCACTCTGACAATGTATAGGGCCATTTCACAGTATTTTGTCCAAACGTGTAGAGCCCACAACATTACTTTTTTTGTTATAAATACGTAATTTACTATTTAATTGTCACTAAATTTTATTTTCAAATAATGTGCTCAACACATCATTTGTAAATAAAATTTGGTGACAATTAAATAATAAATTAAATAACAAAAAAAGTCATGTTGCGGTCTCTACACGTTTGGACAAAATACTGTGAAATGGCCCTATATGGATTTTACACAATGTCAGGTGCTTGATGAGATTCATATTTAGAATTCAAGATTTATTTTTATTACTCTTTGCAACAACAGGAAAATTTAGCTACTCAACTTTTTATTGCACCTTTTAAAACTTGACTACGGACGTTTTCATATTTGGTGACCAAGAAATGACTTTAAAACTTAAAGAAATGTAATGTTTTCCTTGCCAAAAAGAAAAACTAAAATAAGAATGCATATGAAAAAGTTAGTGCCATGAATTTTATTTATTTAAATATTTCTGTTGGAAACTCCAAATAGACATTAAAACAAAGGTAAAATCTTCTTACCTTTGCTTCCTTGTTCCAACCAGTAGAACCCGGGGTTTGCCACTGGTGAATAATATGCACCCTATTAGAGCCTCTGTGGTATTCCATACAAAATTTCAGGCTTTTAAAGGACTTTTAAGACATTTATTTTTCCACATCAACACATACACAAGACAATACAGAAACAAAAGAAATTATTTACATGTAGATCTATTAGCATTCCGAAATGCCTCGCACTTCTATTTCCAGCTGGCTCTCCTCTTCAAGTGTTTTTGAGGGAGTAGGGGGTTTTTCCGACTACAGGCGCGCATGTGCTGACCTTTGAGAGTTGGAGTCTGTATTCCAAACAATTTCTAAAATTGTTGCCACCCTAGATATTTAACTAAACAATATCAAATAAATGAAAACCCTAACCACTGTGCTGGCACTCAAGATAACTGCAAAATTAATTTGAACAAAAATGCGAGCAAATGCTGATGCAAACTCATTTCTGATTGACTCCTGCTTTTAGCCGTTGAGATTTCATTGGTCCCTGCGACACCATCATTAGATTTAAATATATATAGAAACTCTCTTTTTTTTTTTGTGTATTTTATTCATTTCATTATTTTGAAATTTTGAATGCCTAAACAAGCTAATACAAGTTGCGAAAAAGTACTATTGTTTTTAAAGGTCATTAAATTGTTTGTTCAGTATTTCATTATTTATAAATTTTTAAAATAATTTTTGTATACTATAGTTTTGTTGCAAAAGTGCCAAGCAGAGAGAGAATTTCTAATTTGGAGATCAACTTCCAAACGGAGATCACATTCCTTGTCGCCTTGTAGAAGGAATCGAATATACAAGCAACAAAAGAGTAAAGGTTTGTGTTTTGTTATATTTCAAGTTCAGTGGAATTCATTTATGCTTCATTTCTGTAATCAATAAAAACTTGTGTATAACAGTAAATAAAGTGTCGTTGAAACTCGAGCTAGCTCAAAGTAAATACTCTAGAATGTGACCCAAAAAAATCTTTAAGAATCGTTTTTTAGCTTGAACAGTTATTAAGAATTGCATCTGAGTTGATTTAATTTTTAAGCACAAAAGTGTTTTTTCTTAAGTTTACTCTGAAGCTTCTCTACTGTGTTGATTTTGTAGATGCCCATAAAATTGTGGTCTATTAACCGTAAAGTACCGAATAAACGCCCCCCCCCCCCCTGAATTTTCGTAAAAACCGCGAAAATATCGGAGGGGGCACTTAAACGGTACAAGTGAAGAAAAGTACCAAATAAGCGCCCGCCCCCTTCCCGAATAGTACAGGGAAAGTCGCTTCAGTGACGCCGGGGACGTCCCTATAGCGTGTCAAATGCGCAAAAAACGTGGGGACGCAAAAAAAATATATTACTCGTATCCCGAGGCGCATAATTTTAATAGCGGATAAAATTAAAATCAAGTAAAATCTATAAAAATCGATACGCAAAAATATTTTGCATGAGCGTTTTTATTTTTCTTTCAACTTTTTTTAGATGAAGAGCGAGTAGGGAAACGGCACCAGAGATCACATTAACGCCTGTTTCCTTTCCTGAACTTCCCTGTTGCAGCGGCTCATCAGATAGACAGACAGGCGGCTCTGAACAGAACTGATTTCTTTTAAACAATACGTAGATTCAATGCCCAAAGATTTTTTTAAGGATATAATCAACTTAATGTTTAATAAGGTCGGAAATATGAGGAGTTTTTTAAAAAAATACTGTAGTGCAAAAGGGTTTCGTTTTTGCGACAGTGAACTTTCGTAAAGGCTTCGTTTTCGCGATTAAGATTTTTTCTTAGCTTTTATTTTGAATTAAAATAATAAATAAAATTTTCCTATTTAATTTGTTATACCCTTGCTGCCTTCCCTATTTACTACTGTCCAAGTAATCGATACTGCGAAAAAATTCGCGAATCTGACATTCGGCCAGGAATTAATCATTTGATTTTTGGCTTTTAAATATGGGATTTTGGTTTTAATTCTTCGTCAAATTGTTATTGAATCAATTGTTAATTGCATTGAAAAAAAATGTCTTGCCATACATAAAAGAGAACCGTAGGAGTTATCTCAACACGCCTGTGAATCACACAAAAAAAACCCTTCCCATGCCATAAGGACGAAGTGACCGGTATTCTTTGGCGGTATAAGCTCATATGGTCCTCGTAAATGACCCCCATAAAAAAGGCCAAGCAAGCCTTGAGGCAAGGTGAACTAATGTGATTACCAGAGTTCAGACAAAAGCTTATCGGAACAAAAGCACGTGTTCAATGTTTTTCATGGGTAGCCACTGATGAAGTCATTTTCTGGCCTCCCCTCCCCTTCCTGGGTAACAGGGAGAGCTTTTGTTTAGTCTCTGCAATTCCCAGGAAACTTATAATCCCCTCTGGGAACTGATAATGGAAGGTATGAGTTTCTCTTGGTCAGCGCAATGAGAATCCAAGTTTTGGGAGGGGGGCGCTTATTCCCTATTTTCACAGAAAGGAAATTGAAGGAAATCATGGGGGGGGGGGGGAGGCGCTTGTTCCCTACTTTACAGTAAGTTGTTTTATATAAAGCTCTTACTAATCTGAAGTGTTCCACATATTATTGACAGTATGATGAATATTACCTAAGCAAAAAACAGGGTAGGAACCTACCGCAAGCAGAAAACTCCAAAAATTGCCTTGATAGAGCAGAAACCTTCACTGTTTTTTACTTATGTGTAAAGTTACCGATATTCCTTGAAGAAGAGAAAAACATAATTTGGTGTACATAATGTGTACATATTGTTAAGATTACGTGTGCATTTTTAAAATGGAAAATTTTATTCCTGTAACAGAATTTTTCCCTTTCAATTTTTTTATTTCTTTTACAACACCAACGAAGTGAAATGTGTAAACTTATTAGGCAAAAGAACATGATAGTACATAATTTTTATAAATAAGAATAATTCTAAAATAAACTACATTTTTAAAACGTTGCTTTTAGTTTTGACTATAGTACTTGCATATGATTTTTGAAACTTTTTTGGCTTTACTGCAAATACAGGTATTCGATGTTATAGTTATGTATGGGGAATAAAACTGAATTTTTAATTAGCTATAATTATATGTATATATATATATATATATAATTCAGACTTTAAAATTTACAATGCACACTATATTCTCTGTTAGCAAATTTCATGACATTTAGATCAATATCAAAATATTGGATAGTTATGGTATATCTATACTAATATTATAAAGCTGGAGAGTTTGTTTGCTTGAACGCGCTAATCTCGGGAACTGCCGGTCCAATTTGGAAAATTCTTTCAGTGTTAGATAGCCCACTTATCGAGGAAGGCTATAGGCTGTATATCATCACGCTAAGACCAATAGGAGCAGAGTGCCGACAATTGCATAAAATAGTCCTTTCTATCTGAAGAAATTATCGCATCCTTTCAAAGCTTGATGCCATTGAAAAGCACGGAAAAAAGTACTTCAGGAAGAGTTTTTTGCTACGTACTAAAATTGAAAGCCTCCAAATTAACTAGAAAAGAAGTTATAAGCGTTTTTCTCTGTACTTTGAAATTATTTTCTCACGATAATTAACTTTAATTTTATTAGACACAGATGATGACCGTTTTGTTTTATTTGCATTTCAACAATTGTTACAGTTGCGGTGTGAACAAACAAATCAGTGCAGTTGCCGTTGTTAAACAGATCAAATATAATAATAATCAACATTTCTAGCGTGTTGATGAGGCATCGCTGTATTTTCAAAATATAATTTAAGACAGACCGTGCAACGCCGGGCGTCGCAGCTAGTATCAAATATATGTCAACATGATATCTATCAAATGTTCTGGCA
This sequence comes from Octonoba sinensis, assembly GCA_038502835.1. Classification (NCBI taxonomy): domain Eukaryota; kingdom Metazoa; phylum Arthropoda; class Arachnida; order Araneae; family Uloboridae; genus Octonoba; species Octonoba sinensis. Next base: position 20,327,524 of record CM076603.1, read on the forward strand.
CAAACTGTTAAAGCATTCTGTACATACAAATGTGTGACATTATATAAACCAAAATATATAATTAAATGAGCTAATTAACAATTAAACCTTATTTAGGCTGCTCAGATCTATTTGTAATTCAAAAAAATATACCGATTGATGTATAAAGAATTTTCCATAACTATCAAAAACTGTGGTATAGATTTTACTTGTATACTCCTGATTGTACTGAAGTAACATTTTAATTCTTTACATTAAACTAATATTTGAACTTCCAATGCCTTCAATTGATTTGATAATTTCAATGTTTCCTACTTTAATTCTTGTCCATCTATTTTTTGTCTTTTCTAAACTAACTTTTATTTCTTAGAATCGCCTAGCAACAAATCCTTATCTCAATCATTTCGCCTTGCACAAAGAAGAAAATCAAATGATGATTTACTATCTGCTTCTGAAGTTCAAGAAGCTCCTGGTAATCTTCAACGCTCACGAAGTTCCTCTGTAAAAAATTTGAACAGAAGTAGTCAAAGGCCAACAAGTTGGTCCACTCCTTGTTCTCCTTATTATCAAGGGTCGAGAAACCTTTTTGTTCGTATAACCTCTCCTGTTGTGTGTGCTAAACTTCAAACTTTTCCAAAAGCTAAAATGAGATTGCCTCCAAAGGTAATTTATTTTTGGTCTAGTTTTAGTGTTTTTACCTTCTTTTCAATTCATAATAAAAATTTGAATGTAATCTTCTCGTTACAGAATCTTGATGGTATACTATACAATGCGCTCAATTCTAATTTTATGATAGGATAACTACCGCATAAAAAGAAGTTTCAGATAGTGGTGATTGATCATAACACTTAATTTAGACCATTGCTGATAATAGAGAAATAAATTATGTTAATTTCTTTGCTTTCAATTCTCACATGTAAGCAACAATACATAATTTTAGACCATATCTGGTGAAATTTCAATTGTATGCATCAAATGGATCTTATGGTCGACAGGGTGGTGTAGTGGTAAGGCACAAGTCTCGTACACCCAAGATCGCAGGTTCGAACCTGGCCCAAGTCGGTGGATTTTCAAGATGCAGGAAATAGTCTTCGCCCATGTCGCATGATTGTGCGGCATGCTAAAGATCCCTTGAGTATCCGTTTGGCTTGGATACTCTCGGCTAAATTTAATACCTAGTGCAATTCTCATCAAATGAGAGCTCGGGTGCCTCTATCTAGGGGAAACTGAGCGTCCAAATTCTCAGTGGCAGTGGCATCCACTGACAGTGGTGCTACTTGAAAAAATGGATGCAGATTACCGGGTTATACACTAGATGTGCAAGCTTCAGCCCCATTAGAAAGAAAAAAAAATAGATCTAATGAATTTAACATCTTTTACTGCTTGTTTAATACCATTTTCATTTCAGCAAAACTTTAATATTGTAGAGTTATATAAATTTTAGCCTTCAGTTTTTCCTATATACAGTAAAATCTTGTTCTGGCAAATACTAGATGCAACAAAATTTTTATTATAACAAAATAAATGTTCAGTTTAATTTTAAACCCCAGTAAAATAACCTTTTTCTGTTAGAACAAACAGCTTCTTTTACAGCAAAGTATTTTGTGCGGTCCCTTGGAGTTCATTGTAGCAGGATTTCGCTGTAATACCTTTTTAAGTTTAAAATAAGTCTAAATATCATTACATGGTAGGGTAGGCTGAAAAATATAAAAAAATGCACAAGATGCGAAAAAAATATGAATTATGAAAACTAAAAAAGGGTTTTAAAATAGTCATAAAATCTGTTTATATCTTCCGATTGTGATAACTAGTTCCAGCAGCGTCCTGGTTTCCAGTATTTGAAAAATTCACATTTTTATGATAATTTTTTATAATTTTAAATTGGTCTCTTGCAAAATGTAATAACTCAAATTCTTATGCATGGTAAGCGCATAAAATAATACTTTAATATTATTTAAATCCATTGCATCTTTGACTGTGCATTGCCTCTATATTTAATGAAATTTTGAAAAAAGAAATTACGAATAATGTTAGATTACAGTTCAAGAAAAATATATAGCTAACAACTTCCCTGTTTTTACTGAATATAAGTTCAAATGTTTGAAAATAATTTTAGACCATTCTTAATATTTATAAACATTTTCTTATCAGATTGTTTTAAATTTTGGCAAATTTTAAATCAATTTTATTTTATTATTATTTTACTCTTTTTCATTAAACTCCTTACATTTTTTGCATGATATAACTTAAAAAAAAAAAAATCCAGTTTTTTTTTCAGGGCACTGTTACTTAAAATTTGCTTCAACAAATCATTTAAAAAAATTACCCAATAGCTTGAAACATCTATTCCACTTTCTCATTCAAATAATCACAATAATTAGAAATTTGATTAACAGTATTTTGGAACACTGTAAACATAAATTATTTCGTTGTAGTATGATTATATGATTCTTCTATTTTTAATCTGATAATATTTTGTAATCATATTGAAAATAAAATAAAACAGAGGGGGGGGGGGGGAGAATCTTTGTCCGCTTGGCAAATGGTGTTTATATAGTTGCTGTAGTATTCATATGGGTTGCTTTAGTTTAAACCTGGTAATATTTTTAAATTGTATTTTGAAAAACAATTACCATGCAAAATTAAAGAACTGGCTGTGGCACTTTCAATGGCAGTAACCAAAGAAAATTTTGATTATTTAATTAAATTACTGAGAGATAATGTTTTGTGAAGTTGGTTTTAAAACATTCAAAATTGAAATTATATTGCTTAATACAGTTTGCTTGTAGTTTGCAAATTGTTGATGTGTAATTATAACAAAAAATATGAAGATTTATCTTTTCTAATCAAAGTATAGTGAAAAAATGAAATATAATTGCATTTTCCTAAAAGTTTTTTGAACAGAAAACATTTTTTTCGGTAGAAATATTTCATACATTTCCGTGTGAATTTATTTAAAAACTTTGTATTTACCAGGTGTATGCAAGTGAAATGGGAGACGATTGTTTAAAAAGAAAGCACAATAAATTTGCGAAAACTGTTAATATTTCTTTATTCAAAATAATATCCATCACTAGCTACACATTTTCCCCATCTTACGGGCAATTTGTGAATACCACGCCAAAAAAAAATGGTCGGTTTTTTGAGGCCAGCCAGTCATCAAGCCGAGATTTGACGTTTTCGTAAGAAGTAAAGCGCTGGTCAGTCAATGCGTGTCTCAATGATTCAAATAAATGGTAATCGGAAGGAGCCAGTATTAACAGTTTTGCCGGGGTTGAGAAGCTCATAATAGATTGGCCCCTCCTGATCCCAGAAAATGCACAACATTGTCTTGCAGCCGAAGCGAATCGGCCTTTCGGTCGATTTGGACGGCTGTCCGGGGTCAACATATGATCGATTATACTTGGGATTCTCAAAGTAAATCCATTTTTCATCGCCAGTCACAATACGATGGAGATATGACTTGCATTTGTAGAGGGCAAGCAACATTTCGCACACAATTTTTCGGCTTTCCTGATGACGGTGCGTTAGCTTGTGTGTCACCCATCTACCGACCTTTATTATCTTACCCATTGCTTTGAGATGACGAGAAACAGTGCTCTGGTCAACATTCAATTGTTGTGCAAGATGTTCTTGCGTTTGGCCATCATCTTTATCGAGTAATGTTTGCAATTCAGCGTCTTCAAATTTTTTTGCTGGTCTGCCGCGCTCCTCGTTTCTCACATCAAAATCACCATTTTGAAACTTTTCAAACCACGTGTAACACTGCACACGGCTCAGAGCATTGCCACCGTACGCTTTTACAAGCATTTGATGAGATTCAGCAGCATTTTTCTTCTATATGGTAAAAAAAAATTAATGCTGTCCGCAAATTGTGGTCGGAAGAAGGCATAAAATTCGACATTACAGTAAAAAAAAACCACCATGCATGCTGAAACTCGTCCAAATGTAAACTAAACGCGAGTATCAAAGGTCAAACTATAAAAAAATCATGTGTTACGGTTTCGTAATGTTTGCATATATGCGTGACGACATGTTAGCAATCGTCTCATTTGATATGCATACACCTGGTAGTAGTTTTTTATTTATGAAAACTTCACCATTTCAATACGATATGTTTTCCATTTACAATGTATCTTTGACTTTTTTTTGAACTTGTATGTGGCATTGCCCACCCCCTAAAAAGTATTACATAGAATTTGTACATTTTGATTGCTGTAGGCGACATATTAGTGCAAAGGGTTAATTTTGATGTTTTGACAAAAATACTGATTTTGGGCTTTCTACTGTTGAGAATTTTACCTTATCTTTTTTTTCTTTCTTTTTTTAAAGGTCAAATGACCTTTGATTTTTAAAAATGTTTTCTGTGGCAAATTTCACAACAATTGAGACCAGTCGGGACTTTATTACAGTTAAATGTTGAAAACTAATTATGAGAACTAAGGGATGGTTCACTTGTTCCTCTCTTATTCAATGTTTTATATTCAAAAGTACTTGTTGAATTTTAAGTGTTTGCTCTTAAAACAGAGCCTTCAATCAATGTCGTCAGAGAATGACCCAATATTTAAGGTTACCTGTGCAATGCCAGGTAGCAGAGCTAGTTTCAAATAAATGTTATGTTGAGCAGCATTTTTGTAAATTTATTATTTAAAGTTTAAAAAATGTAGATCAAAGTAATTAACTAAAAATTATAGGATATGAAAATTCTTGAGGTGATTCTGCAGAAATATGAAAAGCTTGAAGAAGAGGAAGAAAGGAGAGCTAGAGCCCAGAGGAGTTGGGATAGAGAAAAAGAAGACCGTGACAAGAAGAAAGAAGAAGCTGAATTTGAAAGATGGAAAAATCTTGCCTTGAAGCAGAAAAGAAGCAGCTCAGAAGAAGTAAGATAATGTATTACAATTATCTGTATATACAATTAATAATAATAATAATAGGTAAAATTGTTTTTTTTTCTCCCACTTATTCTTGTCGAAGTACAGTTTTGTGTTTTTCCTTTTATATAAAATTAATACTGGGGTTTCTTAAATATTTAACATTTTTTGTTGTTGGGTCCTGTTAACACAATTTAGTTCCTGTTAAAACAATTTTAAAATTTTTTAAAGCTGGAAATCTTTATCGAATTCTTTTGTGTGTATGTGATTACTCAAAATTGTGTAATTTAAATTATTTATATTTACAATTTGTAATATACAAATGGAATTTATTTGACATTTCACGGGTGTCTGTAGAATGTAAAGTTATCTATACAGTTAGTAATCAAGTATTAAATATTGCAAACTGAAATGATTAACTTTGTTTTGGCTATATACCTTCAATGTTAGTTACAAAGATTCTTCAGTGCAAGAATAGGACTGTGCACTGAAGAATCTTCCAAACCATGTTTAGACCATGTTTTTCAATGTTGCATTTGAAATTGAATATATTCTTTGCATTTATGATGGCTATTTCAGAGTGCCACATATGAAAGAATTAAAGGAACAGTGATTTTATTTGTAACTTCACTATATACTCAACATGCAAAAGTGAAAAATCTAATATTTTTACATTGTATTCATGAAATACGAATCAACAGCTAAACCATTTCAAAACTTTATGCTCAATCTTTTTTTTTTTTACTTTGCTATCACTCAAAGGCTTTTCCTTAATGTATGGACTTGTGCAATTTCCATTATTCAGCTTTAAAGAATTTCTGCAATTGTTAGAACGGCATAGATCTTCATTAGGTGTTTCAAAATTTTATCTTGTAATGCAATATACTCAATGGGTGCTCAAACAAAATTTATCTATTCAAATCAATCACTTACAAATGCCTTTGCACACAAAAAAGTAACGGGAACAATTATAATTATTGGTTATAGGTAGACTTGCCATATTTTTTGTGAGTCACACAAGGGCGGATCTAGAAAATCTTCAAGGGGCGATTTTGGAAATCTCAGGGTTCAATGTAAGGATGGATGGAGGAGATTCTTCATTCCTTTTCAACAGTCCCTCGCCCCCCCCCCCCTTTTTTTTCAAACAGCAGGAACAACAAAAACAATGCTAGTGTAGTGCTATTTAAAATTTTACTAGCACATTTTTTCAATGCATATACGTTTATTCAAAGCCCTTATAAAAGGAACACAAGCTGACGTTTTTTTGCTTTCGCAAATCTGTCTATAATTTTTTCAACGTCCAATGTAATATCTTTATGGATATGCAATAACGCTAATTCAGTGAGTCTATCATCACTCATTCTGCTTCTTAGCCAAGTTTTAACCGAGTTAGGATTTCCTTCAAGCTTTCTCAAGAAAAATGTAGGCTTGTAAATACATTTTCTAAATTTGAGTTGATGTGTCTAAATTACAAAATAATAGCAATTATTAGTAATATATTTTCTAAAATTTTCAAAATGTAATACTAAATATGTACTAAAAGGACCATCAACGAGCATGTGCAATTTATATAAACATCTGTAATTATGAACGTTCAATGAAATGTTTCAGACTCCAGGTTTTAGCGTAAATGCTGCAGGAATTTACACCACGTGCTAAGGGTTGGCTAGCTGTCACCAGTTTGATGGGTAGAAGAAAAGAGCAGGGAATCTCTTTCCCATTACTCCGAGGATTAGCAACTCAGCAATACTAAAGGACAAAGGGACAGGGGGAAAGCATAGAACTTGAAGGGCTATATTAGGCTGGGATTCCAAGAACATAAAAAAATGGCTGGTCCCGGGGCACAAAGAGTAAAAACTCACTTAGGAGTGTCGTTGTAGTATCCACTTGAATCAGCCCAAGGGGGGGGGGGGGCGATCGCCCCATCGCCCCCCCCTTAGATCCGCCGTTGGAGTCACATTAATATGGGATGTGGGTATGGAATAACCCCCCCTCCCCCCTTGAAAGTTTTAAAACATTAGAAGCAAAATGGCGAGTTTTAAGCCTCGCAAGTAACAGGAGTGGGGAATCTGGAAAGATTGTTAGTCTACTCACCATTTAAAAATAAAAAAGGAATTTTTGCTACTTAATTTACTTAAAAAGATTTATTTTTCCTTTTGAATAATAATTTCTTTCTGGTCTACCATCTAGAAAGAAGAGTTAGTAAAATAAAATTTCAAATACTTCATAAAATTGTTTAATTGAACAATAATTACTAAATCTTATTTTTTTAAACTACAACGTGCGGTAGTCAGAAATACTGATTATAGATAAGTAATAGATTCCTAAAAGATTCTTAAAAACCTAAATTCTTTAAAAGTTTATGAAAATTAATTTAAAAAAAAAAATCTTTTACATCTTACAGCCGTTTCCGGGACATTGATAAACTGGGCGGGACACCGGAACAAGAGCAGAATACCGGGACTGTCCCGGTCAAACCGGGATGTATGGCAAGCCTAGTTATAGGAGGTTTACTGAAACTGACTATAATTCTAAAAAAAGGAACAAACGTTATTCAAAATAAAAAAACAAAATTTCTTTGGAGAAAAAGGGGGGTTGGTTTTTCTGTGTGTTCTCTCTCCTTTGTGAAGGGGTAACTTAACCCCTTGCCATACCTTAACGAGTCTGACTCGCGATGTAGATTTTAACACCAACATGAATGTCACAATTCAGACTCGTGAAGGATAATCGGGCCAAACATGAATATCACCAGTCAGACTTGTGAAGGGATAATCCAACGACTACCGATTACGCCCGAGTTTGGTCGAGCTAAATGGTACAACAAAGGGGTTAAAAAATACTAATGCTTTTTTAATAAACTTATATACACGAATTGCATTTCAGAAAGACCTAGTTACCCCATGTCTTTCAATATCAGTGCTCTTATCATTAACTTTTAAAGACCCATTAAAATAGGAATTTAAAAAATATATATATTTTTACTTCCGTGACTTAAAAGTGCTCTATCAATGTTATAAATGTATATGTGGTTATTTAGTTGTCCATTTTTCCTTCTTAAATATTCATTTTTACTGTCTAATTTAACTTCACCTATTCAAACTAGGTAAGAAATCACCTAGTTTGAATTCCTTCATTTTCTACCATAATTAGCTAAAAATTGTTTCATTTTTTTATGCACTGTAAATGAACTGTATGTAAGTATTACTGTAATGCTGACTGTGTGTAAATTTGTTTATATAGCGCCTTAAAATATCCTCTGAGAAATCTACTCCAACTCATTGCTGCTCTCGTTATACTGCATCGGAGAAAGACAGTAGTAGTGAAAAGTCTTCAGTCTTTCAAAAGAGACATAGCTTTAAAGTATGTTTTAAATTGAAATAGTCTTCTCTTTCTTTTGAATTCAGCGCAAATAAAAGTTGTGTTTAATTACCTTAACATTAATGCATGCCATAATGAGTTTTTTTATATACAAGTAGCATAGTGTTGAATTATGAAACACCAGCTTTTAATATATTTTAAAAGTGCACACCTAGTTATATTAATGCAGGCAAGTTCAACCAGAACAAGAGAATCTTTGTTTGCTAAAAAAAAAAAAAAAAAAGATTTTTTTCTGCAATTAATAAAAATTTTTAGTAGCTTATAGATGAATAAATTTTTGCTATATCGCTTACTGTGCGACACGAAAAATGTCCTTTGGATGAAAATGTCTGTTTCTTATGTATTTTTGGCTGAAAATTACGAATCTGCCATTATTTTTTGCCTACCACGTACCATTTTCCCAAAATTTCACACTTTAGCTTTTTACGTATTTTCTGGATAAACGTGCATACTTTTGTAATTTATCGACCTAATTTATTATAAATTTTATCTTTCTCATTGACAGTGAGATCCTTGTCATTCTAGAGACCTTTTTAATGAATTTAGGTTACTTTAGCGACATTTTTGCCAACAAAAGCTTTATCTACTTCTCGAAGTTTCGGGTATTAGACAAGACGACAAAGGCATTTTGTCGACTATTTTACGGAGAAAGAAAAAACAGTATGCTGCTGTGGGGCGAATGTACTATTTCAAGCATTAGGACATGTGTACAATTCAGCAAATTGGCGCTTGTTCATCAGTGCTCCACCATCTAATCATTTATTCCCTATTCATTCCTGTAACATATTCTGCAAACACAAAGGAAATTTCAAAATTGCAAAATTACAAGTGGAAAAAACATATCAAATGAGCCACTTGTAAATAAATCTACAGTGTACCTTTTTTCTACAATTGCACATTAAACTTGGTTTATCGAAAAATTTGTAAAATTCTTAAGAGCGAAGGAGTGCCTTTCTTGCATCTCAGGAAGAAATTCAAAAATTTAAGTGAGGCAAAAGTAAAAGAAAGGATTTTTATTGGCCCACAACTTAAGGAAGTCCTTTCATGATGAAGAGTATGAAAAGAAACAGTCAGAAGCCGAAAAATCCGCCTGGCTGTCCTTTAAATCAGTGAGCTCACGTTTCCTTGGAAATGAGAAAGCTGAAAACTACGAAAATCTTGCTGGTGACATGATAAAATGCTTTTGTGTTATTAGGTTGCTATATTTCATTAAAACTACACTTTTTGGACTCCCATATGGACTTCTTTTCTCAAAACCTTGGTGCAATTAATTATGAGCATGGGGAATGGTTTCATCGGGACATCTCTGTTTGAAAAGCAGTTCAGCTGTCGATAGAATGGAAGTATACGAATTGAATATTGCTGCTCTATTATCAGGTCACACTAATAGATGCCCACAAGAAGAATCGGCCAAAAGAATAATTTTAGCGTTTATGTTTTCAATAAGTAAGCCTGAGTTACATTCATCCATAACCAAATTGTATAAATAACAGAAGTGGGTCTCCATCAAAAACGGTACGTGATGGATCATTTTGGTTTGGATATTTGAATCATGCACCTTTTGTCTATATAGAATCACATAGTTTCATCAAAAGGACCAAAAAAAAGTTCATATTTGTTGCACAGTGTAACTTGACGGAAAAAGGTTCAAATTTTTTTTTATTTTTGATTTCCTAGTGTTATCTTTCTGTTCTCAAATATTGATTTTAAATTTATAAGTTTTGATTTTTTTTCTGTAATTGTAAATACAGTTGAACTTTCTTAATATGAACTTGGTTAATACGAATTCAGAGCTAAAATGAACATTTGGTTTACTATTTAATTACACTAAATATCTCACGCATATTACAAAGGCTAAAATACACATTTTGGTTAAGACGAACAAAATTTCTGACCTATTCACGAAAAACTGCTCGATTGCTATAGAATTACTATTATTATACTTTTGAAGAAATTGTTGGTTATTTTGAGTCATTGTAAACCACCAAGTTCGCATATGATACAATTTAATGTGCCTAAAAAGACAACTAACCATTAAGGATTTTTTTCAAAATTGTTCAATTTTAAAAGGTAAGTTCACTTTTTCTCAATGTACTAGTAAGATTTAAAAGTGTATATTAGTAAAAATAAATTATTCGTTTTCACTATTTATTTTACTTTGTATTATAAATAGTAGTAATTATTTTTAAAATATAAACATGTATTTCTAATAGTTTTTTTTTTTTAAACTATACTTATTCACGGTTGTTGCGAATAACGGCTAATACGAGCAAATTCGCAAATTTTTGGCATTTCGTATTAAGCGAATTCAACTGTATTTAAAATATGAGCGCTTGTTTATACATAGTCATTTTTTTAATATACTTGTTTACATTTTGCTTTTAGCAAGCTGCAAAAAATCAAACAAAATCTTTTGATGAGCAACAGAATCCTAGGCGTAATTTTGCTTCAGATAGAATGTCTCGGTATGAAGCTGAGCAGAAATTAAAAGCAATTCAGCTTAAACAGGAACAGGTTAGAAGAAGAAGGATGGAAATCATCCAGAAACGGGATGATTGTTTAAAGAGAAGTGCGTGGGTGTCCCTTTGTTGTTCTTCACATAAATTATTTTTTATGAATTAATGACTTTTACGAATTTTGTTTAAAAATAGTTATGTACTTGTAATATGTCATTATAAATTTTAAAGTGATTCATACTTACTTCTCATCAACTGTGTACTATTAATTATAGTTTCCTTTCAAATTTCCTATAATTATAATACTGCGTGCAGAAAAATTACATAAAATATTTTGTTTTTTAAAAGCTTTCGTTCTCCTCTTTCAATTTCTTCTGTAATCACAGTAGAAATGGCCCATTGCTTTTGTAAGTGAAATATGCTTCATGCCTTCATCTCTTATATAATCCAAGCTGAATCTCATTTTCATCACGTGTTTCTTGATTAGTTTGATTTAGAATTCAGAATGTTTTCCTTTATATCTTGAAGGTTCTTTCTTTTCTAATTTTATCCCCCTTTTTATTTATGGGCTTGAGTGGCCTTTGCTTCTTCTAATTTTTGTTTCGTTTTTTTTTCTCGGCATTGCACATTTTTAGCACCTGGTTTGCACCTTTAGTTTCTACAAATCATTAAAGCATGGTAACCTCATTCACTATAGTGAAATTCAAGTATGGTTGTGTTGGCTCAGAAGGTTTATTGTACCTTCAACGTAATATTCCAGCGTTATTAATTTATTCACGAAAAGCTTGGGTATAATAATAGAAAAGCATTATTTTTCGATGAAATCTTGTTTGACAATTAAGACACCAAGGATGAAATTAGTAATGGTGCTTGCGTATTGAAAATATTCATATTGGTTTTTAGTAGTGCCTTTTCCGTTTCTGCATTTTTTTGCTGATCTGGGGAAAACACTTTGCACTTTTGCTTTCTTGTATATTTGAGCGATCCTACATTATGATACATTTTTGTATTTTGCTGCAGTACATTGCAAGCTTCGTTGATTTGAATCAAGTGATTTAAAAAAAAAAAAAAAATCATTGATTTAAATCATTAAAAAAAAAATTTCTAAAAATTGATTTTAGTTTTAGAAAATTTTTGTTTTAAACATAAAATATGCTCACATGTACAACCTCTATTTCAAGCAAAACTTCATTGATCCCTTTGTCTGTGTATGTGCTTTATGTTTCACAACTTTAGAACTAATTACTATTATTATTATTTAAACTTTACAATAATATTCTTACTCTTCAATTGTCTTGACATCAAAGCAAAACTCATTTAACAATTCCTATTGCAATTCAGAGTAATCCTGATCTACTTAATGTGTTTTTAATTTTAAAAATAGTATTTTAGTTCTACTTAATGAAACAGTAGATAATTCAGGATGATAGTGCTTGAAGCAAAGTTGTTTAGAATTTAGAATATGTATCCTTAAAGATATTTCATCCATGTACCATAATAGTTTAAGCTTTTTTTCCCTTGTGAATTTTTTTTTTATCTTGCAATTTTCAAGAAAGATATCTGATTAAAACAAAAAGTTTCAGTTTTTAGTAATGGATGGAATGAACATATGATTTTACTAAATGGGTAGATTACAAAATATTTTAAGTTGATATTTCATTTATAAAATAGAAAAACGAATAAAGGGCACTCAATGTAAAATTAAGGGGACACTATTAATTGTTTGATTTTTTTTTCCAGCTTTCAACAGCAAAATAATTCAAATTAAATGTGTTCATTTTTTTCTTTACTTAGAGTGCATCATTCTTCCTGGTAGGGTTAAATTTCATTTTCGTATTAAAATTTCTTCATTTTTATTATTTTAAAATATCAACTGCAGTGAAAATAGCTTAAAATGTCTTTTTGCATAGCGTTTAACATGTCATATTATTTGTATGTGTAACGTAATAAATATCTTTAAGCTCTGTGTTAAAAAATCACAAAAATCCAATTTATATAAAAAAAATCTGATTTATTTTATTTTTTTTTAATTCGAAAATTTTTACAAACTCTGGTACGTTGTCATATTTTCAATATTTTTCTCTTTAAATTTATGCATACTGCAACATTTACTGTAAATATTTCTTCATTTACTCCACAGGAAGTACAAAATTTGTTAACTTTTGTTTATTTAAATCTTTGCATTTTGAAGTGCTTATAATTAGTACTATTAAATGTTTGCTATGTACAGGAATTTCTTTTTAATATTAATATTAATGTTTAATGGTTTTACAGAGAAGATTTCAAGGTAAAACTGAAACAAGTTAAAATGAACCAGGAAGAGTTAGATAAAGCAATGGAAAAATGGCAAGAGCAAGTCATATGCTACCAAGAGTCTGCAAATGTGCGAGCGGCAGAGAAGGTTGCTGAGATTTTTGAACAGCGACGTTTGCGAGCAATGCAAGGAAGACTTTCAAAACAAGAAGAACACAAAAGAAATATGCAGAAGTAGGTCATTGTTAAAAGTATTTATGAATATTGAAACAGATTGTAAGAATATAGTAATAACAAGAAGTTCCGTCTAGAACTATACGAGTCTACTTTCCCGTATACACCAGTTTCAAATTTATAATCTAGCCATCTCTCTCTCCCTCTTTCTCGTTTAGCTTAAGTTCTTAATTGCTTCAGATATACCTTTTTCAATGGTTAATACATGTTCATTCAATCATTCATTTATTCAGTCATTCATGTATTTATTCACTCAGTTATTTATTCATTCTTTTGCTTATTCATTTAATCAATTCATTTAATCATTTATTAATTCAAAAATATTCTTGAAAATCTCAATCAAAAAATTTCATAGGAAAATAGGCTCCTTAGTTCCAAGTGAAATTTCTATCTGTACATGTTCTACGTCATAAGAGCTTTCGGATAAAGTTTGTTCCAAGCAAATCGGTCCTTTACATCAGGATTTATATAGGATTGAAATTTCCCCGTAGGCACAATGTTAATTTTTTTGAACTGTTCAAAAATGAAAAAAAATTGTTCAAATCAATATTTCACGCCAAGAACTTCTTCCAGTGAGCTTGTTCAATGGAACTTGGATCTTGTACTCAGAGTTTACATAATTTGTTTCATTTTTGCCCATAGGCGCTAATGTCAAAAATTTTTGAACTGTTCAAAATTGAACAAAAAATTGTTCAAATCAAAAAGTAAAATATGGAAATGAGATGTCCTCGCCGAGATCTTTCAAATGCAAAAAGAATTTTTTGAATCGGACAATTCGTTCAAAAGTTATTAGGGGGGGACAGACCGACAGAAACATTTTCCCCATCTCAATACCCTACTTTCAAATTTTTTATTTTTCAATCTTTATTTAATTACTTCACTTATTTTTGACTTTTCTTTATTTCTAACGATATTTTCACGATATATAAAGCCTTCTTTCATGCTTTATTATTATTTTTTTATTTTTACGGAAAAGTAGGCTAAAAAGTTGAAAGGAATGGAAATGGTTGCAACTTCTAGTTTAAAGTGCATCAATGGTTTTAATTTTCCTTGGGTGTGACTAATTGTGATTTTTTTACAAGATGTAGGACATCGCTATGGTTTAAAACAAACCGAATTAAAACATTCATATTACAGTAGAGCCTCGATTATCCGAGGTAATGTAGACCAGAGGTACCTCGGATAACCAAAAACTCGGATAACATGAACTCAGTCCACAAATCGAGAGGATAACGTGGGTAAACGGGTGAAATGAATGAAGAGGTCGTCAAAGGAAGTGAAAAAAGGCATTTACTGTACATGTTATGAAGCGATGTTCTCCCACACCTAAATCTGAAGCCCCTTTTATAACTGTTTCACCTTTATCGAGTCTATTGATGGCTTGTAATTTAGTCTCCAAAGACACAACAGTCTGTTTGCGTTTGGCACTCATCACTTAACCAATACAGTACGAAAGAAGATAAACGAACTGTAAACAAACTGTTCACTAGCGAAAAGAAAAAGCAACTGACATCAGTCGGTGATGTCGCCATCGGCAAGAGTGCCTCGGTTAACCCGAAACTCGGTTAGTTGGGGCTCGATTAACTGGGGCTCTGCTGTGCTTCTTGTGGAATGTGTTTTCTAGGTAGCAGATTTTCTCGGAGAGAAAGCATTGGGAGCCAAAAGCGAGATGAGTGGCAGTGAAAAGCCTTAATGTATTCATTCTCAGCCTTAAATTTGTGATTTTTTCTGCTTTTTGTAATGCTAAATTACAAAATGATCTTTGTTGTTGAAGTTTTAATACAGTATGCTGCCCCTAAAATTCAGAGCGGGATGGCGGAATTCCCGTCCAAATTCTTCACATCCTCTCCTGGAAGATAGATCGAACAGGAAAGTTCTGTCCATGTAAATTTTTAAAAATTTTGGTTAAAATGTAAAAATTGAATTTTTTTCACTTGGATTGCAATATTACCATTAAAAAAATAAAGAAAAATTAGGTGGGAGATTTATGTAGATATTAACGAGGATCAATTACGTGCATGTTTAAAATAGATAAACTTATTTTTATAAAAGCAGAATTTTTCGGTTTCAACCCCCCCCCCCCCCCCATTTCTTTTGCAGTATTACCAAGAAAAATACAATTTCTTTGCATGCTTAACAGGAATTCGAATTTTTGCTTTCAAAATGTTTAAAGTCTATCTCTATAGTGTGGGTGATTATTTTTTGCTAATATATATATATTTTTTGCACTTTATTACGTTTGTGGAAAGGTAGAATAAAAATTCTGTTGTACTCATTTTACTATGTCTCCACTTTCTTGACACGGAAAGAAGAGAAAGCCTAAGAGGGAGATTTGGGTGAGTCACTTGCCTAGTCTTGGGATACTCGCTGTGGGGTCTACTCACCTCGTCCAGTTTCATAAAAAGAGCTTCCTTCTGTACGGAGTGAAAGAGATTTTCGAGGTGTGGGTAAGAGAAGTGAGAGACTGTGCCTATTGTAGAACCAAAATCATCAGCCATTTTTGTTTCCTTACTCCTTCAAAACATCTTCACATGGACAATATCGATGATCAGCAAAAAACAAAGGTTGAGAATAAGAAATAAGCACTGTTCAAGGAAATGACAATCAAAATTTGCTTTTCTAAATACCAAATAAATTTTATGAATTAAAAGAAAACCAAACCAAAGTAATGAAATGCTTGCTTCTAAACTAAAATTTAAACCAAAATAGATGAATGTATTTATTTTTTTGTCTGAGCAATTTAATACACTTAAGCTTAAATAATCAAGTAATATGTTTCTTTCTTTTTCTTCCTTTCAAAAATTGTAATCACTTCCATACATTGAGCTTGGAGAAGAGTCTCCCCTCTACTAGAAAACCTGAATTTTAGCCCCTGGCATAATTGCACAGAAGGTTTGCTAAGCTTTTGTGAACTACTAAATTTTAAAAACATAAACACTTAACTTTTTTCTAAACACTGTTTGAATATTGCAAAAGAGTCTTATTTTGATTTGTTTTGTAATTTAAAGGTTGCATGAATTATTAAAAACAATGCTTGGGGCTGTTAATAAATGATGTCGTTCTTTTTTCCCATATATTTGATCTCCTCCCCCCCTTTGTCACAATCTGTCACACTTCAGCGGACGCCCCTCCCCCCCTTGTCACATGTCACGCTATGTTGCATAATGCACGATGACACACTTCTTGTTACCCCCTCCCCTTGTCTCACTTTATCACAATTTCATGACCCCCCCCCCCCCCCTCGAAGCACGACATCATTTATGAATGATCCCTTACAATATTTTTGGCTTAAGATTTGGATCAATGTAATTGATTTTAATGCAAAATTCCAAATAAAAAATGCTTACTTTCGAACACAATATGGTAAAAAAACAAAATGTCAAGCAAAATCAATTTTGCCTTATTTTAGAAACATTTCAAAATATAATTTATAATGAGTCCTATATGCTTTTTTATGTTCCTCTTTCTTAAAAATGTAGTATTGTTGAAGTTTAATGAATAGGGAAAATAAAACAAACTACTAAATACTTTTGTGCTAAGATTCATCTTAACTTTTTTTTAAAAAAAATATAGGATTGAAGCAGAAGACTATGCAAAACTTCAAGAAATGATGGCTAAACTTCGTTCAAAGGATGAACGGTGCAGAGCTTTTAAGGAAGAGAAAGATTCTTCAATGGAACAAGTAATTTTATCTATGTGTTCATTTTCAGTTATAAATTTGATTTTATAATTAAAATTTTATTTAGATTTATAGTCCAACTGCCGACAGGGTGGCATAGTGGTGAGGCGCAGGCCTCGTACGCCCAAGTTCGCAGGATCAAACCTGGCCCAAGTCGGTGGATTTTCAAGATGTTTTAAATCGTCAGCACCCATGTTGTATGATTATGCGGCATGTAAACGATCCCTTGAATAGACATTTTGTTTGGATGCTCTCAGCTAAACTAAATTCCTAGTGCAATCTGCATCAATTAAATAAGCTCAGGTGCCGCCATCTAGGGGAAACTGAGCATCAAAATTTTCAATGGCGTCCGCCGACAGGGGGTGCTACTTGAAAGAATGGGTGCCGATTTCCGGGGAATACACTGGGTCTGCAAAAAGGTTAGTAACCATAGGCATGTAGCACCGTTGGAGAGGAAAAAAAAATCCAAGTTTTGAGATGAAAGAATAAAACAACCTGAAGAAAACAAATGCAGGTTGTTTTATTGGGGAAGAAAAGCATCTTTTTACCAAGTATATGCACTTCACAACATATGTAAGTAGAATGCATGTGTGGGATTGTTCCTGGGGTAGTTTTCGATGGGGAAAAAGCTATTCAGGGTGGAATCTTGACTTTTGATTGAAAATTTATTGAATTTAAAGATGAGTCTTATGCAACCTTCTCTTCTTTGAAAATTAAAATAGAATTTTCTTTGAAAATAAAAATAGAATTTAAAATACTTTAATTTTTTAGCAATTATGCTGATTTTTAATGAAAATTGATGGAATAAAAGCCAAATTCAGCTAAAATAACCAAATTATAATGCATAAACAACTTCTATAATCAGAACTGAGTAACAATAGGAAATTAAACATATATATGTATATATGTGCACTTTAATGATTGAAAAAGTATTTATTCTATCCTAGTTGCAAATACTAAACTCCACAGATTATTTTCATTCATAAAAATTAAATATTTCATATTTCCTAAAAATTTTAATATTAATTTACATTGACACCAGAATGTGGGGGAAAATGAGTATAGAAGTAATAGGCAAGTGTGATAATGATCTATAAACTCAGAATTGATTTCTCCCTTTTCTAAAAATAAGCAAAAGAGTAAATCTTATAAAATACTAAAAAAAATTTTATATTTATTATTTGTATATCCATCACATTTCAAAAAATTTAGCTTTGATTGCATCTATTTCTCTTGGTGAACACTTCGATTTATGTGCTCATGTGAGCACAAATTTACTGATATAAATATATTTTTGTATTATAGTCTCGTCAATTAGCACAAGCAGCTTCCGACCTCCGTGACCTTATTCGACAGAGACTAGACAAAGATGCATTTGCCAGAAAGAGTCAGCAAGCCGCATTAGAGTCCAGACTTTTGAGCATAGAACCCCGCAACACCAAGAGTAAGCAACTTAAACCTGATGCAGAAAAGGAATAATCTTTCATACTGTGTACAGACTTTTAACTTGTATTTTATAAGTAACATATTGTGCAGGGTAGAATAAGTATTTCTGTTAAGTTTTTGAATTTACTGTAAAAATAATCGTGTAAGAGAGACGTGATCCAAATGTGATATTTTGTGCATTGTTATATCTATGCAATTTATTTTATTATACTTTTGTTATTGTGTTAAATTTTCATACATATACACATTTTTATTATTGCACAGAGTTATTTGTTGTTTTCAAAGTTTGTTTGTGCTGTAGCAATCTAGTCTTCAAAATTATTGTAGGTAAACATTTAGTCTTTTTTTACGTTTTTATATTGATGACTAAGCCTTATGTATATGGTACATATTACAAAAAGTAGTCATTTTCAGTCTTCATTGTTTAAATTTTTACATTTGAGAGAATTGTTGGAAAATTATAATTAAAAAGGATAAATGCCCATACCATATTTATTAGTCGTTAGTACTTCGTGGCATTAAACTATCTACCTTCAAAATGGTGCAGATGCACTCCTGTGACATTCTTTAATGTGTTTTCATATCAGAAACAAGTCCAGCAAAAGTTTAACATAAATACATATGTTACTGTATGCTTAATTGTTCTGAATTGTTTAGCAGTTAGTTAACTAATGTCTTATTGTATTTAAAAAGAATGCTTAGTGTAACTTTTATTGTTTATGAATGCTCTTACTCTGGTCTTAAAAATACCTTTTATGCACATTCAAGTATTTACTTTTGCATAAAATGTTTTTCATTTTCAAAATCTCTTAATAATTTTCATTACTATTTAATCCAATTTGTTAGTCCGCAGTATTAATACATTTTAGGTACTAGGCATCTATTGCTGGTTAGCTTTACATATGTAAAGTTTCAAAGTATTATATAAATCAAATGGATACCTTAAAATTGAGGACTTTTCAAAGTAAATTTTTCTAAAAGGGTTTCCTCAGTACAAGTCAACTCAGTTTTTATTTATTAATTTGTTTAAAACCCATACTGAAGTATATAAAATGTAGCAACTAACTTAAAAAACCAACACAAATATTTTTATTGGATCATAGAAATGTTACGAATTTACCTAAATAAATTTGCATAATTATTTTAAATTATTACTATTGCAAAATGGCCTAACCATCTCATTTTGATATATTTGATCTAGTATTCACTGTATTATTAGTCACCATTAAAACAGTATAATTTTGTTCATTTTATTATATATGTATTATTTGACATTATTTATCACATCTGTGCAATATCTCATCTTCTGGATGCTTGATTTTCCCAATACTTTTATATTTTGTTATATGTATTATGTCATTGATGTGTTATCATTTTTTAGATTCATTTATTTCTTATACATTCTTATATTTTGCATATACTCATTCTATATTTTATTATAATACAATACTTATAGTATTAAAAGATAGTCGAAAGCTTATTGAATTTTTAAAAAACTTGTATTTACTATACGAAATAGCTGACTATTATTTTCCTTTGAGAAATGTAAAAATTTAAAAAAATTTTATTCTGTCACAACCGTCTTAGTTTTTAATAAATTTTGAAAATACATTTTTCTTCTAACTTAATTTGACTGCTTAGTTGGTTTTTTTTTTTTTTTTTTTCTTTATTCCTCTCTTTGGTTTAACACATTGAGTTGACAAAAATGTTATAACGTTCAAGATAATGATGTACATGATTTTGAAAGATGATTTTTCATAAAGAATTTTTGCTAAATTTTTAACTCGGTGCCAAAAAAATAAGAGGGAAAAATTATGTATTTTTCTTTGTGATAGTCATTATTCATAAACTTTTGATTTAAGCGCTTCTAATTAAAAAAAATAATGGTAACCTGCATGGCATAACATTGGTTTTCAATAGATATTTATGCATTGTAAATGTTTTCTACTCTATATATTTTTTAACTTGCATATTTAACATTCTTACATTTTTCAATATTATATCACTCAAGTATATTTAAAAGCACATAGAAGATATAACATTATTATATCAACTTATAATGAAATAGTGAATACATTTTTTCTTCAGTTTAAGATTTTCATTGCCTTTTCTCACATCAAAACAGATACTTGAATATTATGTCATTTTATTTCTTGAAGGTGCCAAATTTTATTTTTTAATGGAAGTTTTGTATGTTAAATCTGAAAACCATAATTTTTAAAATGAATGTTGATATTATTGGCATAATTTAATATCATGAATACAAAGAATGAATATTCAGCTACACTATTTGACTTCACCTTGAAATAAAGTGTTAATGAAAGGATAACAGATTCATTTTATCGAAGCATATGCTTTTTGAAAATTTTAATAAAGATAAAACTTTTAGACATTTTACGATACTATGAATAAGAAAAGAAAATCATGAGACTTATAATATGTAAATAATTATAAATAACAGAAATTATTTAAAGTCAAACTGTTCATTCATTTCTACCATCCCCCCCCCCCCTCTCCTAACTTAAGTAGTTGAAGTGAATTGTGATTCTCTTATCTCGACAGGTAAGGGAATAATACTGGAGCTTTAAAAAACAATAAGTGGGTTACTTCAAAAACTTTCGATTGAAATAGAGATAAATAGTTCTCCAAACCTAATACTTTTAGAGTTTAAAGTTAGAAATTTCAACAAAGGGATGACAAATAGCGAGATCAATTCATTCCATGGGGGATTCTGAGAAAAAAAAGATAATTCTGAACTTAACACAAAACTGTCAGAAAAGGTATGCATTACGAATTTAAAATACAAATTATGTAATTAGGTGACTATTTAAGGTAGCTTATGTTAAAATACCTTCCAACTTTTAAAATAATTCTAATATTTATAGGATGCAAAAGGATTGTAACGCATGTTACGCTAATTTTTAGCGAATCATGTGTTTGATGTTGGCATGTTTCAAATATAATTTTTTACTTATACCTTATAGAAAGTAAGAAAATTCAATTAAAATATTGAGATTTTTAAAAGTTCATGCAAATATGTCGCCGTTTTTGCCGTGCAATTGTACAAATTTTTAATGTGTTATCAATGGTGAAGAAGTTAGGAACAGCTAAAAATCTCATTTACTCACATAGTAAAATATACAAGTAACTGTTTTGAAACGATAACATTGGTTGCCAAGAATTTTGCTCATAAATCAAAATGTTAAGCTTAATTGTAAAACATTGGGAAGTTATTAAGAACTGTTTAAAAAATCGAAAAAAATAAACTAAATGCTAGATCGGGAGCTTGGTTGAAAGCGGTAGTCTCCTTTAATAATTAGGAAAGTTGGCAACAATAGTTGGAAAACCAAATTAATTTTCAACTTCCGAATCTGGTTCTCAAACATTTTCGGACATTTTGGATCAGAATCACCGTTGATTCATTCTTCCTTCCCCTACAATACAGAAATCTCACTTCTACATGTTTATGTAGGAAATCTTTACATTTTAACACAGAAGGGTATGTAGATGAATATTCATTACCCAGGAAAATCATTTGTTGTAAAACAGAGCAACAGAAAATAGAATTAAAAATATCGATAACTATATTTTTAAAACTGCTTTCGGCTGTTTAAAAAATATGCCTGGATTATTTTGATCAGGGGCGTGCCAATATAGCTGGAAGTTTTATTTCCTTCAAAATATTAAACAAAATGCATGAAACTTTTCTGGTTCATTCTTTTCAAGAGTTATTACTTTTCAAAATTAACCCGCATACCTGTTGCTCAGTACCACAAATTTCACTTCAAAACTCAGTGGCCATTTCAATACTATGCTCAACTAATTCAGTATAACAAGAAAAATAAACTAAACTTTGCTGATTATAAAGGACTTCTTTGTCGGAAATTATCAGTATCTCTCTGTGTTGCTTCTAGTGTACTGGGCTGGCATGCCCTTGGTTAAGATAAATTGAAGATAAGCTGACAAGGTTGGCTTGTTTTTGTTTTGTAAATTGAAGCATGATGTTTACATGGAAACAATTTTAAATTTCTTCCGTTTTGTGTGTAAAATAAATTGAAAATTGTAATCTTGATTAAGATCAGAGTTTAACTTTTTTAGCTGCTTATATATAAATTAAATGTGAAGTGAAAATATTAGAATAATAAAGTGGTTTTGAAGTTCCCTTTCTATTGATTTTCTGTTAGCTGAATTTTAAAATAAAATTCAGCTTCACATAGCTCTATACTACACTGCAACGTTTCTTGACAATGACGTCACAACGCGCGACAGAACAAATGAGGAAACGGCGAGGCTTTTGGGGTTACAAGGACGAGGATCGAAAAGACGGCACACCAACTTGGCGAAATAATCCGATTAAGCACTTTATTTGGCACATTGCGCGTTTGAAAACTCATTTTTCAGTTTATCAGAAAAAGATAAACAGATGTAACAAATAAAAAACTTATTTATTTTTACATAATCATAGTTTATTTTATTGGATCAAATATATTTTTTCTTAATGTAATCATTAAAATTATATTTTCTTCTAAAAATCCTTTTCTCCCTTCAATAATTCATAAAAACGGTTGGAGGTTTGAACACTCGTTTTTCCAATAAATCTTTTTTCCTTCCTGTTACCCCCTGAGCAATTTTTTTTTCCTGTGTAAGTTTGTTTTTAATGGAAAATTACGATATTAACGAAAATAATAATGATATTAACCAATGGAATAATAATAACTATTTAGCTTGAAGCAAAGTCACAAGCCAGCGAGTCAGACATAAACATAAATCATTCTAAATCTCGCCAAACCGCTCATGGGAAGATCGCCAAATGCTCGTGTGCTCTTATTGGTTGAGCTTTCAGTTCTAAATCTGAAAGTATTACTACGCGTTGCACTTCTCGGAAAATTGAAAATATATAACATTTTATGAAAATTTTGAGAAACGCTGTATATGCATAGGAAAAATACTTTATCATATTTCTATAGCGAAGTGCTTAGTTTAACTCGAAAGTCGGACACCGAGCGGAGAACGACTTTCTTCGTTTGCTCTCAGCATATTTGTCCATAGTCAAGAAACTTTGCAGTTGAGTATAGTAATGTGCTCTCATTAAACTTTTTTCCTTCTTGCATCATTTATAAGCTATACGCCCACTCAATAGCTTTAGGGGTACTTGAGTAAAATAGGCATGAAAGAAGGCAATGGTTGAAAATCAAGCTGTTAGGATAGATTTTGAATTTTTTTTCCCTATTCAATTTTGAATGAATAAGTAAAATAGGACTAATGACATATTTCATATTTTTGACATATTATTAGTATTTAGTAAACTACAATCAGTTCTTTTATCCCTTAGCATTAAATATTTTAAACTTGATTAAATGTTAGTACACAACTAAATTTACAATGCAATTTATTGTGTTGTAACACAGAGACTGTGTGCACATTTCTTAGTGTGATTTTTGTAGTCAATACAGAAGCAATTTTTATAAACGTTTTGGGTTTTAAATGCTTAATTTAACAACTCTCATCTTAAACTACCTTTCTGCAGGACTATTTCTGTGAAAACAATGCCTTTTGTAAGATGCAAAGATATGTTTTAGGCCCACACCTTGAGCATCTTTCTATACTCTGAAAGATTGTAGGTTAACTGGATAACACCGTTTTTAAAAGTCCAGAATTGCAAAAATCTTTGGGTGATATAGCTGGAACATTGATGAAGAATGCGACACTGCAGTGCCGGATCTAGGGTGGGGCAAGCCGGGGCTCATGCCCCAGGCGGCACTTCTGGAGGGCGGGAAATTCGACTGTGACTCAACAAAAAAAAGAAAAAAATAATATTTAATTAAAAAAATTTCACTTTTCGAGGAGAATTAAAATCCTAGTTCGGCGCACCGATTTGATCATTGATCAGCTATTTTGCTAACGATTAAAACCGGTTAATAGTCTTTTATTTGTATAAACTGTCGGAAACTCTAAACTTGAGGTTAGGGGCGGTAAATTTCGCAATGTCAAAATTTAAAAATTTAGATGTTAAAACATCAAGGTTTTTCCCTCTTGTAATAGGGTTCATCAGTGACCCAAAAGTTAAAACGCCTCAAAAAAAAAAAAAAAAAAGGCCAGCGCATAAGATATGAAATATCAACTATAATTGGATGGGGGGGGGGGGGGGAGCGGTATTTTTATGTTTTGCCACCCTCGGAAAACTCCAAGATTCGGTACTGCGACACCGATTCCCATTTATCGTTCTATATTTTCTAGGAAATTGGCACTGAATCGTAATGTGTTTATCTCGTTTTAATTTTAGCTCGGGCAGAGATTTTATCAATACATAATTAACGGCGTGAGTTCTCAAGAGTTAAAACCTTGCTACAAATATCGCGAACTGTTCTTTCTGCCTTTTTCCCATCTTTGTTGATCAATTCATTACCTCTTTATCCTTCATATTCTAACTTATTATTGCCTACATTTCCCAACACTTTGCGAGATGACATTTTCTGTTATAAAGTATGCACTCTCTTGATCTTGATGCAGTTCAACAGATTGATTGCACTTGGTGTGAAGAGATAGTGTTTCATTTGAAACAAAACATATTTTTATAGTATGTGGAGTGAACATTTTCTTCATTAACTTTATTTTTCATTTGCCGTTATATGCAAAACCAGCAACAATGAAGACCACTTTCTTCAAAACTTTCTCTTTAGAAATATTCAAAGAATTCATTCTAGTACTTCGGTAAAACTTTTGATCCATTTTTCAGCTTGAAGATGAATATTGACATTTGTCTTCATAGCAGAAAGACAATATTACTTCTTACGATTCTCTATATAGAAAAACAAGCATTTTATTTATAGCATTATTAATGAATATGAATAAGTATCTTCAGAGACTGCAGATCATTTGTTCATCAAGATCGCCACTAAGCATTACACATACATTAAAAATTTGAAAAATAACAGTTGAATGATTCTCTATACAATCATAAATATTTTAACCATGAAAAATAATTTCAGGAACTAAATAAATCTTTTCTACACTAAAACTAAATTTGTTTAAAAAATGTGCAAACAGCCTCTGTATTAAAGGAAAAATTGGTTCTTGTAGTAATTTTTAAAAAATTATTATTTCAAAACGGATACAAAAATTTATAAATTCACAACTTTACCTTATACAAATTGGAAATGATAAATATTTACAACAAATGATCTAATTTCTGTTACGGATCTGAAGGTTTTCATGTTTGGAATGATCTGCACATTCTCTGATAAAGATCACTGAAAACAAGAAAGTCATAATGAAAACAAAAATGAATATGTATATAGAATGTTTGATACGGGCCCAATGCCCCCTCCCCCCACCTTTAATTGACCACCTGTCTTCCTTAATGGATTTAGTGCAATAAAATTTTCTGAGTGTAACAAGAGATACAATGTAAATTATATTCATAGTTAAGAGAATTTTTAAGAAGATCATGAAAAGAGCAATGTTTTTTAACATATGCAGGTGTCACAACTTTGCCTTAATTGTTTCAAACAGAAAAATCCGCTACAAGCTGCTCCAAAAGCATTATATTGGCCTTTTCTGCTTCAGAAGAAAATTCTTGTTAACTTTTTTACAATGTTCAATTTTTTTTTAGAGATAAGAAAATGCATATTTAAATATCCTGTTCGGTGGTAAATTTTTATCTCCCGCATACACGTCTACGCAGGAAAAGAGCAGCAACATTTAACTCAGACATCAGCACTGATGTATAATGTCATCTGGCCACAATAATTATAATTATAAAAACTGCATAAATTTTAATAAAAATATAATAAATGTTTAGTGCAATGAGTAAAAAAAAGGTTAATGAAATTACCTTGGCAGAGGAATTAAAGTGTTATGTATATACATTGAAATTAATTTTCTTCTTTCTTTTTTTACTAAGAAAACTCATTTTAAGAATATTAAAAATTTCTTTGATAAAAACTCTTACACAGATTTTATTTTTGCATAACTGGTTTTTGTCAAGGGAAAAAAATATCTTTAATCAAATTGTAGTTTATCTAATTTTAGATTAAGCTACAAGCAATTTATTCATTTTTTAGGTAGAAAGAGTTTGGATTTTTTGACCATGATTATACTATTGTTCTCTTTCTTGTCAGAATGAAGAACTAAAGAAGCAAAGTTAGTTTCATTTAATAATTAAATTTTTTTTCTAATTATTTATTTGTTTATTTTTTCTTTGTTTATTAGTTTGAAAAATGGTATATGCTTCTTTTAAAGTGAACCTGTTTCTAAACTTACAGCTGGAAAATAATATCTTGTCTGCTACCTTGCTAAACTTGCTTGTAGAATCACAATCAACTTAACCAAAAAAAAAGGCTTTTTTTAAAATGTGGTTTAAATTATGTTCCTTTCAATTTCTTAAAGATTTTCATCCCCAAGGAAATGTTTCCCCTTCAAGTTTCTTTCCCTTAACTTTGTTTTAAGCTGCCACAAGACGTTACGTTAATAAACATTTTCCGCTATGAAAGTTAGCTTTATATGCTACAAAAGTTTTCCCCTGCTAAGAGAACGCTTTTTTCTGCTACAAAACTTGGTTTTATTAAGAGAAAAATGTTAAAGATTAAATATATTTTAAAACAGTATGTTTAGAATATTTTTGAGCTAGTCCCTTAAATTGAATATATTATTCCCCAATGATTTTAAAAAACTCTTCAATTTGAAATGCAAATAGAATAATTGCGAGATATGCAAAAAATATACTTTATTTATTTCTGGTAAAAAAATACATATATATTGCACTCCTATTTGCAAACTTTCAATACTTTGAGCATGTAGAAATACTGAAACACATTTCTTAAAGCTGTGATTGGATATTTTCTTCCATTCCTCTATTTCAAAACTGATGTTAAAATACTCTTCATTGTTATTATTTCCTTGCATTTCTTGTCTTCATTTTTTATGACTATTCAAATATTATATAATAGTACATAGATTACTTGTGTAACCACAACATCAAAATCCAGCAATCTCTTTCCAGTTATTAACTAAATTTGAAAACGTTTTGCAATCAATATTTTGACAAAAGTACATTTTTAATTTTGGCATTTTCTGTCATTGGCATCTGTATGTAATGTAAATCAAGCAAACACAAACTCACTAGAGCAGTGGCTCCCAAAGTTGACTGGGCTCTGACCCTTCTAACGAAAATTTCCAATCTAGGGACCCACTTGTAGAGTCTTAGAGAAAAGTGAGCATAAATATTGATAATGCTCAGATCCCCTAGTGGCGAGTTGTGGAACTACTTAATGGCGTCTTATTTATTCTAATTGAAACACATTTTTTTTTTTTTAGTGTTACCAATCTATACTATTAAAACCTGCCCGTGTCTGTCTGTGTGTGTGTGTGTCTGTCACCTCATCTCCTCGAGAACGGCAGGTTGCCCGACGTCGCGGCGGGTACCGTCGGATTCGGAATTTTCCGGGGAAGCCATATCGCCCGGTCTCATCCGTGTCCGGCTTTAATTAGCGGAGATATTAATTAAAAACGCAATTTTTGGCACGTTTTATTTTATTTTTGCATTGTTGCATCCTTCCAACAACACATAATACAGATGCTGTTTGAATTAAAACCAATATGCAGTTGTTGCCATCGTTGTAAAACAAATGTCAACAATACTAATAATAAATGTTTCTCTAGCATTTTGAGTGAGGCTTCGCTGTATTTGCAATAATAAACTTAATACTTATTTCTTTTTAATTTATTTATCGTCTGCCATCTAATAAAAACTATTTTTCGTAATTTAACGGGGACTTTTAAAGATTGTGTCAGTTATTCTGAGTGCATGAGAGGAAAACGGCGTAAAACCAAAAAAGGATTGAAACGGACGATTAATTGTCCTTATTCTAATGCGAATTTTTTGAATTTCTCTATTATTAATACCGGTCCGGGTCTGTATGCTTGTGCATGGATAGATAATAAAGTTTTTCAATGCTGTGTTGTATTTAAGCTCCCGCAGCGCCGGGCGTACAACGGTTTCTTAACAAAAATCGACCGCCAAAAAAAAAAAATACTTTTTACGAGCATTGTACTTAATTAATCTATGGTTTTTAGGGACTGTTGCTCTTATTTATTCTCGCGCAAAGACCATTGCTCATTAATATCGGTCCGGGTCTGTATGTCTGTGTATGGATAGTAGATAATAAAGAATGTCAATGGCGTGTTGTATTTAAGCTCGCGCAGCGCCCCCAATCTATTATTTTAGCCCGGGCGGCACGCCTAGTATGAATAAAAGACTGTTGAAATAAGAAACACAAGTTAAATATATTTTAAGTTATTTCAATGGAACGGTGTATTTGTTTCTTACTTCTCTTCATTCACATTTTAGCATCCACTTCAACTTTAGTTACTTTTATTCGCAGACTTCACATATTTCTAATTCATGTGTACAGTGGCGAGGGCCCACTCACTCAACATTCGCTCGCGACCCGTAGTTTGGGAAATACTGCACTAGAGCAATAAGTGATATAATATATGAGTCAAGAATAAAAGAAATAAAAGCCAATATAGCGTCACAATTTTGTTCACATTTTCGCTTTAACCTTAAAACAATGGTGATGAGTTTTTACTTGTGGCATAGCAGCTCCAGTATAAATGAGATTCTCTTGCACAAATTTTTTGGATATTTCATATGGAGAATTTAATTTTAATACCAAGAACACAAAGTTCAGCTATCAAATATATCAATACATATGGTACTTCAACTTTGAAGGTGGTTTGTAAATTGCACGTTTTACAAAAGTCATTTTTTTCTAAACATGAGTCATTCTCTTGTAGAATATGCTGTAACACTGGATATAAAATCTGTTTACAACTGCAGCATATAAAAGCCTGAAAACAAAAAGTGTGCTATAAAACTTTAATTTACATAATTAAATTTTTCAGAGCAGTAATTAATATACATAGTGAAACTTCTCATACAGACCACCTTGCATAAAGACCATTTTTTAAGGTCTAAAACTTCCAGCTATATGTTCAATATTAACTTTCCCTCCATTAAAAGACCACTTATTTTCTGTCTCCCTCCCAGAAAGACCATTTTTCAGAAGAACAGGTAGGATTATTTACCTGCGGGAATTTTGAAATACCCTTATCTCTGGAAAAACAGGACCGAGCTAATAGGTGGAGGAAGCTATTCTTCCTGTTCCTGGAATTGTGGGTGAGTGTTAAGCACCAGGGTAGGAGAATCGGACCAATGAGCTTGATTGTTCATTTGTCCTTGAAGACCCGTGTGAAGTACAGTCATTTATGGGGATGATTGGTAAACATTCCACCTGTTACCTTTCTTGGAGAGCTAAGGACATTTGTAGAGTTCACAGGGCATTTACCTCTTTTTTTTTTTTCTTTTTTTGTTCTTTGCACTACATTTTAATGATGTCTAAAAGAGCTACATTGACTTTGGAAGAAAAGTGAAAGTTTTACAAGACTATACGTTGATAGTAGAATCTCAGAGAGAAAATTGGCAGCACAGTTTCAATGTAGCAAAACTCAAATAAATAATGCATTGAAAAGTAAAGATGTTCTATTAAAAGATTACGAAGAATTTAAGCATGCGGAGAAAAAGAAAGAGAAAAGAAAAGTTTAACGATGTAAAAGAAGCTGTCCTGCAATGATTTAATTGTACAAGATCAAAGCATATTCCTTTGAGTGGTACTTTGTTGAAAGAGAAACCTATTCAAATTGCAGAAGAAGCTATGGGAGAAAAATACTTTTGTGCAAGCAATGGGTGGCTAGAGAAGTTTTATTACAGAAACAACATTGTTTTTAAATCTGTTTGCGGGGATCGGACGATGTAGATGAAGGAGTGATAACGGATTGGGAATCTTGGATTGCGTTGATTCTACTTGGATATTCGGATCGTGACATCTATAGTACAGATGAGACAAGATAAGTTTTTTGTGTGATGGAGAAACAGATGCACAATTGTATTTATCTTAAATAAATACTTTAATTTAAAAAATTAAATAACTTTCTCACTGTGCCATTTAATTTCATTAAAAGGATACTTACTGTACATTTATCAGAACTATGTAAAAGACGATCAGATATCAGTTCAGATGAACCATGCGATAGGATGGCATCCTTTTCCATCTCTCCTACTCTAATTGCACCAGATCGGCTTTCATACAGAGGCTGTTGAGTGCGTTCTTCAACAGGTCCAACTGATCGAACCTGTAAATGCAATTAGAATTTCCAACTTATACCAGGCAAGAAAAAAAGGACGAAATTATCCCTAGCTCATGAAAATCATCTGCAAATCATGGTGAAAATCCCAGGTATAATTATACTAAATTATAATTATGTAAGAGAATGAACACAATAGAAAGGTAAAAATAAATATATGCCAAATGTAACTATAACGAACCAAAATAATGCAAACCCATTTTTATCCCAGCTTCCTCTGTTGAACATTCCATGCATTCCTATTATACAGGATGAGTCATGGGAGATGTGTGTTTTTGGAATGTACCCTACTCAGCTTGTAGACGGAGTAGAGAATACAGGAGTTGGCCTCTTGAGTTGCTATTTCGTACCCGCCATGCCGTTGTGAACACTGCGTTTTTGTTTACGACAAGAAACACGGCGAGTTCAAGATAACTTCCCAAAGCCTTTGGCATCTACCCAACAAAGACAAAAATTCTGCATCGGTTGTCACGGTGATGTCCACAGTCGCAATATCATTCTTAGGTGGGTCAATGTAGTGCAAATGACTGGCTCTTTAGTGAAAGGATATTACCTGACCCTGCCAAAGCAGCCAGAACTATAGAGAATGTTCATCCCGCAGTTAGCTATTTTAGTACACACTGATTACTGTAGTATACACTGTAAGTTTAGTTATTTATTGTAGTACGCTGATAACACTGTGCAACAAATTTGAACTTTTTTTTTTGTCCTTTAGATGAAACTATGTGATTCTATATAAACAAAAGGTGATTGATTCAAATATCCAAACCAAAATAGTCCATCACGTACCGTTTTTGCTGAAGACCCACTTCCCCTATTTATACAATTTCGCTATAGAAGAATGTAACTCAGGCTTACTTATTGAAAACACAAACACTAAAATGATTTTTTGGGGCCGTTTCATCTTGTAGGCATCTGTTGGTGTGCCCTGATAACAGAGCAGCAATATTCAGTTCCTTACTTCCATTCTATCGACAGCTGAACTGCTTTTCAAACACAGAGATGTCCTGATGAAACCTTTCCCCATGCTCAACACTAATTGCGCCAAGGTTTTGAGGAAATAAGCCTATATGGAAGTCCAAAAAGTGTAGTTTTACTGACTTATGGCAACCTAATAATACACAAGCTTTTTATCCTGTCACCAACAAGATCTTCGTAGTTTTCAGCTGTCTCATTTCCAAGCAGTAGCGGATTTAGGCTTAAGCCCGTGAGGCCCGGGCCTAGGGTGGCAAATTTTGAGGGGCGCCAAAATTTTTAAGACGACTAAAATTAAAAACCTATTGGGTTTTCTGTAAACTGTCAGACCAAATTTTAAAATTTCTTTTATTGCGCGCTCTTACTATCTAAACATAGAAACATTTTGAGTGTAGAACTTCTTTGTTAAAATAACTAATCAGGCTAGTACTAAAATCTGAACTATCTAACAAAAAGGTTTTAAAAATAATATAATTCTATATTATTCGATATTAATTCTATATTTAGTTGTTATGTAAAAAAAATAAATGTTTAATTTTTACCTGAATTTGATTTCTTATTATTATTGTTATTTTCATTATTTTCAGACACACATATATGTGCATATATGTTTAGATATATACTGTTACGAAAGAAAAAGGGCGCCATATCGTCTCGGGCCTAGGGCGCCCTCAAACCTAAATCCGCTACTGTTTCCAAGCAAACGTGAGCACCCTGGTTTAAAGGCCATCCAAGCGGATTTTTCGGCTTCTGAGTGTTTGTTTTCATAGTTTTCATTATGAAAGAACTTCCTTAAGTTGTAGGCCAATAAGAATCCTTTTTTAACTTTTGCCTCACTTAAATTCTTGAATTTGTTAATGAGATGCAAGAAAGTCGCTCCTTCTCTGTAGAGAGCTTTTACAAATATTTCGATAAACAAAGTTTAATGTGCAATTGTGGAAAAAAGGCACATTGTAGATTTACAAGTGGCTCATTTGATATGTTTCTGCCACTCATAATTTTAAAATTTCTTTTGTGTTTGCAGAATATGCTGCAGGAATGAACAGGAAAAAAATACTTAGATGAAGGAGCACTGATAAACAAGCGCTACTCTGCTGAATTGTGCTCATGTCCTAATGTTGGAAATAGTACATTCACATCACAGAGGCATACTTTTTTTTCTTTCTCCGCGAAATAGTCTACAAAATGCCTTTGTAGTCTTGTAAAAGACTCGAAACTTCGAGAAGTATATAGAGCTTTTGTTGCCAAAAATGTCGAAAAAGTAACCCAAGTTCATTTAATAGGTCTCTAGAATGGCAACGATCTCACTGTAAATGAGAAAGATGTAATTTATAATAAATTAAGTCGATAAATTACGAAAAGTGCACATTTATCCAGAAAATACGTAAAAAGCTAAAATGTGGAATTTTGGGAAAATGGTACGTGATAGGCAAAAAATAATTGCAAATAGTGTAATTTTCAGCCAAAAATACATAAGAAACAGACGTTTTCATCCAAAGGACATTTTTCGTGTTGCACAGTATAATTTGCAAATCACAAATCCTAATATTGCTTCGATGAAGTAATGGCAGACATGATAAAAGCTTTACCAGTGCCTATTCTCAAAAGTTGGCAAGTATGAACATGCACATCTGCATCGAGTTTGAAACAGAATTATTTATGAGAGTTAGGATGGACCAAAAGTAGAGGACTTAAAGAGTAAAAATAAAATCAAGGAGCTCTTAAGGAACATATGTGCCTTAACAATCTTCCCAGATTTTTTTAATTTTAAATTATTAAAAATTAAACAGCACTTCTACACACTTAAGCGAAAGATTTGATTTGAATAGGAAAGTGGCAACTTCGGACACACATTATTTTCATAAATTCCGCATAAGAGCAGTTGATGAAGATAGCTTGCTAACACAAAAAATGTGGCTCACTGTTTCGGCATGACTAACCAAGTTTTTTATTTACTATTTATTTTAAACATCTCTCAATTACTGTGATGCAGGGAAGATTTTTTTTTTATCATGTGTATACCAACATGCTTCATTAGTTTAAGAAAAAAAATCTCCGACTCAAAGCACACCAGAAATGGCAATTTTGTATGACAAAAAAATTATGATCAATGTAGCAACTGGAGAATTACTACTATTTAAAGTCAGTTATTAAAAATGAGTCAACTTTAAATTGTGTCCAAGATAACCTGAATGTACAAATCTAATCCCAAACATTTTATTTCAATTTAATGGAATGCCGAATTAAATATTTTACTTACCTGATATTTCTGTTCCACGAGATGATGAACCCTGAGATAATATACAAAGCCACAGAATACATCAGCTTTTAATTCCTCTCCTGAAGTACCACTATAGAATTTTTCTGTGCCATAATAAGTAAAACCATCTGAAAGATTAAAAAAAAAAGCTTTGAATTTTTAACTACAAAGTCAGCAGAAAAAGGATGAAAAAATTAGGGGTTAATATTCAGAAGAAATATGTAAAAATAAATACATGAATATGAAACAAATAATAAATATTTCATTTCACTATCAAATGGGTGCAAAGTACAACACAGAACAGAAACTTTATTAAATAACTTATGATTTGTTAAACCATAGAATAAAAACTTTTCGTGTTTTTGCAAAACACAGTTGCAGCGAACAAACTTTTGACACCAATGCTCCTCCTTAAATAGCAGCACGAAGCTACCTTATGCAATTCGAGGTTTAGACTTGCAATTCCGGGTTGGGAGAAGAGCAAGGTGAGGAAGTCAAGAGTAATTTGCGTGCAGAAGCCACACAATGTATTTGTAAGCACAAATTTGAAGCAGAAATTGCACATGGAATTTCAAGGTTTTTAGAAGATACAAAAGTTTAAATTAAAATTACATCTTAATAACTAATTTATTAATTTCTACTTAGCAGAAACTGTCATATGATTCACATTTAAACAGAGAAAATCTAACACATACCAGAAAATAAACAGAACAAGTGACCTTAAATAAAAGAGCATTACTTTGTACCAGCGACTCAGCTAAATCTTCAAACAGTCTAGGCTTTTTCTGTTGCGAAGAACTTGTTGAATATTGAAAAGGTTCAAAGATAAATTTCGCCCCTTTCACTGAGGCAGATTTCGAGGCCATTATTTCAAAACACATACCTGAAAAATACAATGTATACAGAATAATTTAAAATCTAATCTAAGTATTTCAATTAACGAAATCATATTAACGACTAAAATTTGGTTTTTACGAATGTAAGTACCTTGATTGCACGCATATATTAAGTCAAACATAAGTTCTGTCCTTTTGCGCAAAGAAAGATAATCATACATCTGCCATATATTTCTATTTACTAAGATACAGTGAAACGAGTGTAAGTTGACCACTTGTGGTGCAGCACATTAGTGGTCAACTTAGACAGGTGGTCAACTTTACAGGTTTTACTGTACATACAAATACAAGATTTACTACTCTCTTACCATTTAAAATAATACTTGGAAATATTTGAAGATAAATGTAAAATGAAATAGCCAGTGATTGAATTATTTTTAACACCAGTATTGAATTTTCCACAAAATATTTTTGATTTTAATAGAATATTTAAATAAACGTATGAGAAACTAGGCTACAGAAAAGAGAACAAACCAATGGACATTCTGGAAGGCATTCCATGGGGATTAAATAATAAATCAGGCACCAGTCCATCTTCTGTAAATGGCAGATCTTCATGATGCATTAAATAACTGCACACTCCTTTTTGTGCATGCCTGTTGCTAAATTTATCACCAATCTCTGGAACTGCCTATATTATAAAAAAATAAAGTAAGCATTATATTAAATACGACAAAAATTAGAGGTCTGAAGACTTATCTGGTTTGCGAAATTTCAGCAAACTCCTTTAATTAGTAGTTCAGAAAAATCAAATTGTTCACTTGGAATGTTCATGAATCTATCCTTGAGGGAAAAATGAAAATGGAGTTTGAAAGAATAGTTTGCCATTGAATGTAGGATTTAATTTCAGTACTACAGACAAAAAAAAAAAAACAAAAGATAAAATAAACGATAGGATCATTTTTAGTTTTAGATTTTAACTTTGGGGTTCCATTCAGATATGAAAGGGGTCATAATTTGACCAAAAAAAAGGGGTAGGGGAAGTGTTTTATTAAAGAAACTATCTTCAATTCTAATCAAGTGTTAGAAAAATCAATATCATACGTATGAAATATTGTAACAAG
This sequence comes from Octonoba sinensis, assembly GCA_038502835.1. Classification (NCBI taxonomy): domain Eukaryota; kingdom Metazoa; phylum Arthropoda; class Arachnida; order Araneae; family Uloboridae; genus Octonoba; species Octonoba sinensis. The sequence goes on from CM076603.1 coordinate 20,363,219, forward strand.
GTCACAAGGATTTTTACGGCTTTTCAGGGGGGGAATTCGTTTTTTTAAAAATATTATTAGTAATTTTAAATACAAGTGAAAAAACTGCAGATTTTCCTGTTTTCACAGGCATTTTAAAAATCTTAAGCAGGGTGGATTCTTCTGCTCTATTTTCAAGGAGGGGATTTGAAAAATTTGGGTGGAAATCGTGCCATCCGGTTCTGAAATTTAGCCCCTGTCTAGCATAACTACAATTATACTAATTTGCTACAACATATTTATGTAACTGAACAAATTTATACAATACAAATAAAAAAATTATACAAATTGACTTAATAAGTGACTAATAAAATGACTTCAGAAACTCAAGAAAGTCACTTGCAGCCTTAGGACGGCCGCAAACTGAGAACACTTGGACAAATTTGAGACTAGGAGGAATTTTTTGGTAGCTTTCTGTACACTAAGCTTGGAACCGAAGCACTGAAAGACTGATTTCCTCCAGGAAGTCAGTCTTTTAGCGTGTGGAAAGCGCAGAAAATTTTCCTTCTAGCTTAAAATTCGTCCAAGCTTTCTCAATGTGTGCATGGCCTTAAAGCGAAAGTTCCTTTATCAATAATCCATGACATATAATCTGTTTTGAAAAAAGCTTGGAAATTATAACACCCAGTTCTGCCTTCATGTTATGGGGCTTGAAATGCCACTATTCATAAATCCAACAGACATAAAAACATCAAAACATTTTTTGGATTCTATTCATACACAATCATTCTTTGCAATCTTGAAGTAAGTAGACAAATATACTACTTAGTAATGTTAATTGGTTATTCCAAATTGCCAGATGAATCAAATGAATTTGTTCTGAGAAGTGTTTTCTCTGAAATGCATCCATTTTGAAAAAAAAAAAAAAAGAGCTTAAAATTTGAAATATGTCATTGACGATTTTTGGGTCTGTGATCCAGAACAGAAAAAGTATTTAGGGGAATAAAATGAGTTTTGTAGTATAAACAAAAGTGAAAAAGCCCAAACTTCAACAATCAGTACTATTCATCTTGGTAGTGTTATTTTAATAGGAATATTTTGGGACACTTTTTTTTTTCAAACTGAATAAAGTGAAGGAACCAGTACTGTTTTAAATTTATTACTCAATTTATTAATCATACTACAGTAAGTCACTATAGATTGAAGCCGTACTAAACAAGGTGTCCCTGTATTGAAAAATTTTGAAATCTTATTCAAGATTAGATACATATTTTACTACCCCAAGTCACCACTATTCTTCACAAATATGCACTATACATTCTCTGCCACTGGCATAGATAAGGGGGAAGGGAGGGTTGGGAATACCCCCCCCCCTTGAAGTGGTGAAGATTGTCTATATTTTTAACAATCCTTGTAAAACAATGAAATTGGCTCACTGCTCCAGAAGAACCCCCGGAACGCCCTTTCCCACCAAAAAAATCAGGGTCTAGCTATGCCATTGTTCTATGCTTATGCAAAAAGTTGTAGCCTTTCTTGATACACACAGCTGATTATTCTATTAGTTATTCGTATTTAGCTAAATACAATACGTTCAAAACTACATTGCAAGTCTAGTAATAAAGTTTAGATGGAAAAAGAAATGGGTCACAAAAAAAACCGATTCACGTTTTTGCTTAGGAGGGCAGCATACTGGCCTTCTTTTGCATTGAATTTTTGTGAATAAATATAGTAGGCTGCTTAAATCATCGTGACAGGAGAAAAAATAATAGTGCTTGGAATATTATAATGATAAAAAGAAAATCATTGAACTTTAATATTTTGTTTTTTAAATTTTAAAATATTCAACACAAAAAGAACCTTGATGAAAAATATTTAAAATCTTATCAGAAACAATCAACTAAATTATCTAAAATGTTTGAAAAGAATAACAGTCAATTTTAATAATGGATATAGTTATGCATACTCCACATCAAGATTTTAAAAAATCTATACATTTAAGTATTTGAGGAAGTCAATAGAAAAAATAAAACATTATAATTTACCATAGAAGTGAAAGTGATTGAAACTTTCTTCTCTTGTTTGGGCAATGTGTTACTCGGTACGACATCCGTTACTCTAACAGACTGCACATAAGCTTCAGAAAATCTCTCATATATTTTTATGATAAATGTTCTAGTTTCAGTAGAGTAAGCACTGTAAAAAAAACGTTTTAACCTTTGAAATTAAATTATAGACATTAATAGAAAGTTGTAATGCAACTTAAAAAAAGAAAGAAAGGAGAAAAAACAATTATGTACACAAACAGAGAAGGAGCAAAATACTTATTTAGCTTAAAATGAACAGATGGAATCAATTGTGGTAAATATGACTCTCTGAAAATAATTTGAAATATAAAAAGCACATTTCTAAGAATACATTTCATATTTTATTTTCCTGAGCAGCTTTAAATATTCTATTTTAGTGTTAGCAAATTATACCTTTCTAATTTATATTTGAAAAAGCATTGTTGCACTTCCAGCCTACAAATGTGGAGAATCATGTGATAAAGATTGCAGATTGCACATTACTAAAACGTCTTCGGTAGATTTCCGCACACATAAAAATAAGAACAAAATGACTTCGATTGGTACGAGCAGCTGAGGTAGAATTTTTCAATTGCTACAGAGTGCTGTAATCAGTGGTGTAGTTGAGGGGGACGCAGGGCGACGGTGTCCCCCGACCTTTTTATTTTAACACAAGTGTTCGCCCACCTGTTATGAATTCCAACATAAGCGTACCCCCACTTTTTGATGTTCATATATTAAAGCTTCCTCCCACCTTTTTTTTTTCAGGACTACACCACTGACTGTAATGAATAAAAAAATTTGGCTGACAACCAAACATATTTATGAAGGAGCACACTAAAATTCAGTCAATCCCTAAAAAAAAAAGAGGCAGTTTGAATTCTTAAATTGCCTCAGCACGTAATCTCCAGCTTGAATGATGCTCCAAACCACTAGAGAAATTATGTAAATAAAAGAGCAGTAAAAGCAATAAGCAAAGCTTCAGTAGCCATATTTATTTTAGTACCCAGGTACTCGACCGAAGGCCATCGGCTCTCTACCTAAGGATTCGGCTAAGAGGTGCAAGGGTGTCCGATGGAGAAAAGTACCCAGATACTTAATAATACAACCAAACACATCATGCACTTACACTAGGCCTAACAGGCCCAGCACTTCTTGCTGGGTTTTAACGTTTTACCTGTCCGTTTTAAACTGTAGCTCAAGGCCTGCTTTAGAAGGCCAAAAAAAAAAAAAAAAAAAGCGTTTTCGGGTTAATTTTTTAGGACAGAGAAAAAAAGCAAGTGTAGCGAACTTTTCAAACATTTTGTAACATATTTGAACCAGCGAAAGAAAAATTTTTAAGGGAAAAATATTCAGATGCTACCGATTTTTATACAAATTTGTGCAACACCTTGCAATTGCAGTATCCCATCGGCAGGCAAGATGGAGCTCGTAATTTTTGTCCAAAACAAAAAAAAAAAAAAATTTCTAAATTTTCAGATTGTTCTTCTACATAAACTAAGAAAAACCCAAAAATTTGTAAAATTAAAATTTATTCGCAGGTTTGAAAAAAAAAAAAGTGTCACATGGAACAAGTGCAAGGCGGGCAAGATGGAGCTTGTAATTTTTGTCTAAAACAAAAAAAAACAAAAAAAAAAATTCTAAATTTTCATATTAATCTTCTACATAAACTAAGAAAAACCCAAAAATTTGTAAAATTAAAATTTATTCTCAGGTTTGAAAAAAAAAATGTGTCATATGGAACAACAAAAAATCCTTTCAAATTCCTAAAAATATGTTCAGAACTTTTTTTCATGAATTTCTTTAGTTCAAATAGAAGAGAACAAAAAACTACAGTTAAAAAGCCTCGTTTTGTTTTGATTGGTCCTCTAGTTTTCTCGCAATCACGTCCGCCAATTTAGAAAAATCATAAAAACGAAAACCCGAGAAAACGCACTTGAAAGTTTACAAACGGAAAAATGTTAATTTTCCAATATTTACAGTGATGATACGCTAATCAGCTATTCCTGCTCCAAACATTCAACTTCCTCAAAAACTCATTTGAACGACCTTCGAACCTTTTCACATGCATAGCTCGGAGGTATTCAACGGAGGGGAGAGGACGGGAGCTCGCTCCAGCTCCCCGAGCGTTCATATACCATCTCGGACATCTGGCCATGTTTAGTGCTGTATTTTTGAAAATTTTGAGAATTAGCCTCTATAACTTTACATACATATTCTTAGATATATTAGGAATAGATTTTAGCAATAAAAATGAAATCGTTTTTTGGGCCTTCTAAAGCAGGCTCCTGACTCAGCCTCAGAGGTAACGGAGCCAATGCTAAGTCTACGGGGAAGTTGATTGATCGTTGCTAATATGCATTTCAAAATTTCCGCAAACTTTTTTCGGCATTAGATTCTTCACAACGTAACAAATAGCGCGCGTTTTTTAAATTTTGTTCTTCTCTTAAAATTTAATTTTAAATAGCAGTTAAATTTATGAACTGAAAAAATACGAGGTGCTTTTTGTTTAAAAACTCTTCATAAGAACGCAAGATCAAACATTAACGCAAAATGAAAAAAGGCGCGCTAGACAGGAATGTTTGGGCTTTTCAGATGTACCTTTTGCTTATTCTCACTAAAATTAGGGTAAGAGTAATGGTCAACCAAAAATGGAGAAAATTTGTAAAAATCGAAGCATTTCTCTCTAAACCACGCCTCCGCGGGCAATCGAGTTGACGAGGGGAAAGCAGTTAGGGGAGAGTCTCAGAGTGCAATTAGCGCCCCTACAGAATAATGGAACACACATGTTTTGGGCGAGGGAGATGAGATATCCCTTTCGGGCTAACCGGTTTAAGACTTCCTTCAAGTAGGTCCCCTCCTTCAAGTAGGTTCTTTGTGTTGTTGTTAGTTGCAGGGAGGCTGGAATTATCTGGAGACGGCTATATCTATACCGACCGATTGGAATTACTGACATTGACAAACAGATATTTCATATGCGTAAATACTTGTATATATATATATATATGTATTTGCGCATATATGTACATCGGATATATACAGCAGTTGCACTTCTCATTTTTTACAAAAGTTTTAGTTTTTATGCTGCATTTCAAATCATTGTTATTTTGTTTTGTTATTTAAATCTTTAAAATGAGCAGCCGATATGATATGAAAAACGTGGTACGAAAGACCAAAACCTAAGGGATAATGATGTCCCTCTTTGATGGGCGGGGGGAGGGGTGTCGTGAAATTGTGACAAGGGGAGGGGGAAACAAGGAGTGTGACATCACGCTTATGCAACATAGCGTGACACGTGACAAAGGGGTGACGGGTATGTTGAAGCAGTGGCGTACGCAGAATTTTTTAAAGGGGGCGTTCATAATTTTCTGAAACTACTAAAAGAAATTCGAGTATATAATAAAGCACTATTATTTAGGGGTCAAGGGGGGTTTAAATCCCTAACCCCTCTTGATCCCCCTAACCCTTTCAGGGCCAACAATTGACGAAAAGGGAATGCTAAATATGCTCGAGAATTATTTATACCTTTTTATACTCAAGTCGCAGTGGCACTCCGTGTATTTTCGCTGCGTTTGAGTTTTTTTTTTTTCGGAATGCATTATTTATTTTCTTCCTCTCACTTTTAGCTGTCTTCTTTCCCCCCTCATTCTGTTTTGTATCTGTACCTGAGATTACATGTTTCGTGATCTTTCAAGTTTACGCTTGATGGGCATCGAAAGTACCAACGACAAAGCCACAGTTAGCTGCATGAGGATGATAACTTTAAAAAATCCTATCGGGCATCATTATTCTAAGGGTCGCAGTGAAGAATGAGTCTTATGATACTAAAAATATTAATATTTCGTTGCAAAAAATGTTCTGAAATTTTGCTCCCACCAATTTATTTACCAATTACTACCAATATTTTCCTCAAATGAATTCCCGTTCCCACCAGTATTTTACTACTTAACTAACCACCACTTATTATTTCATCTCCATCTACGAGGTTGTTAAGAAAAAATTGAAAAATCTAGAAAAAATAACTTAATGTCAAACATGAGAAATATTTGAACATCAAACCCTTTCAGCTTCACACCGAATGCACTTATCTCCTCTTCCAATAATTCCTTCACCCCGAGCGGAAGCGGTACCTCCTCGGCTCCACCTAGCGATCCTCTTTCTCTAATTCCCGCATGAACGAAACCTCTCCTGGCCTGCGTAACATTTAGATCTCATCGAGCCTATACAAAATCTTTTGAGAATCGCTATATATTTTTATTTTAACTCTTACACTAATATAATACTTAAACGAAGGTTTACAAGAGAAGCGGACTCTGGTAATTCTACTGTCCTCAAAAAGAAGAGAATATCATTCAACGATGTTCTCTGGAAAATTATAACATTACCACAGAGTCTTCTACCTGACCGATACGACACTAAATACGCTCAATAATTCTTCATACTTTTGTAAGCTAAGACGCAATGTACTGCGTGTATTTTTGCAGCGTTTAAGCACTTTTTTTTTCATTTTCGGAATGCATTGGTTATTTTCTTAATCTCACTTTTAGCTGTCTTTTTCCCATTCATTCTGTTTTATATCTGTACCTGAGATTACATTTTTCGAGTTCTTGCGAGTTTACGCTTAGTTAGCATCGACAGTACCGACAAAAAAGCCACTATTAGCTACATGAGGATTCAGTTTCAAAAATCCTATCGGGCATATTTATTATTAGGTTCGCAGTAAAGAATGAGTTTTATGGTACTAAAAATGTTTTATTTTTTTAACTTCATCGCAAAAATTGAAAAATGCACTTAAGCTTAAATGGCTATCATTAACAAATGGCTCTCAAGCACATTTTTAAACCATAGCTTATTCAATTTCTAAGCAAGTGGGGGAGACACCGCAAAGAAATGTTATGTCGTTGAGAAAAAAACCTCTTTACGACCTGTCATTTCATTTAGAAAATCTTTACACTCGTACAGGGGACTACTTTGTAACGTAAACAGCTTCAATCACATTAATAAAATCTAGCCCATTTACGCGTTAAAACAATTTTCCTTCAATTAGGACACATATAGGAACTTTGAATTTCAAAGTTGTACCCAAAAATTATGAAAACCTCATTCAAGCGCTTTCGTTTTAAAAAATATGTTGGAATTTTATTATTTGAAAACTCTACACCTAAAATACTCATTAAAGAGTCTTAAAAAATGTGAATAATTTCTTCCTTTAGTGTTTTCTGATGAGTGTGTGTGTTTTTTTCTCCTCTGCTTCGGATACATGGGGAAAAAATATTTTGTCTTATACCTGTTTTTTCTGATCGATTTAATGTTCTGTGTAGTTACATTTTTTCAAAACCAAACTTAAGAATTTGTTTTGATTTAGATTAAAACTTTTAATTTTCCAATTGCTTTTCATTTTGTGGGACAAGTTGGTTTCATCGCGTGGGCTCAAACGGCTTCTCTGCAGCTTCCTGATTGGTTCTCCTCACTTTCGCTCCGCCAATAGAGTTAAAAAGCGAACATGTTCTTTCCAATAGCTGTGGCCTCCTTTAAGTAAGAGCGGCATGTATAAAAGTACGTACTTCGAAAGCAAATACAAAATTTTTGCGAGAATTAGCTAGATTTTTTTTATTGCAGCTGTCACACGAACATAATGCCTAAACGAAGTGTTAAAAGAAAAACGGACTCCGGTAAACCTTCTGTCCTCAAAAACAAGAGAATATCACTGGAAGAGTGTCGTGATGCAAATGAGCAGTTAAAAGCGGAGCCAGAAACATCTGCAGTAGAAGGAGCTGCTCTTCCTAATAAAGACCTCCATTACGCAATAACTGGAAGATCTATGATTTGGCTGGACATAGATAATGGACCAGAAAAAGTTCTTGCAGAAGCTCTCCATGTTGCTGTATTTGATGAAGATGGAACATTCGTAAAGAACGAGACTGAATTACGTTTCCCAGACACTTCCAAAAAAATTGAGCGAAAGTAGACAGTTGAAAACTTTTCCAGTCTACCATAGCCAAAAAAAAACGGCCCTTTTCAGGGCCAACAATTGACGAAAAGGGAATGCTAAATATGCTCGAGAATTATTTATACCTTTTTATACTCAAGTCGCAGTGGCACTCCGTGTATTTTCGCTGCGTGAGTTTTTTTTTTTCGGAATGCATTATTTATTTTCTTCCTCTCACTTTTAGCTGTCTTCTTTCCCCCCTCATTCTGTTTTGTATCTGTACCTGAGATTACATGTTTCGTGATCTTTCAAGTTTACGCTTGATGGGCATCGAAAGTACCAACGACAAAGCCACAGTTAGCTGCATGAGGATGATAACTTTAAAAAATCCTATCGGGCATCATTATTCTAAGGGTCGAAATGAAGAATGAGTCTTATGATACTAAAAATATTAATATTTCGTTGCAAAAAATGTTCTGAAATTTTGCTCCCACCAATTTATTTACCAATTACTACCAGTATTTTCCTCAAATGAATTCCCGTTCCCACCAGTATTTTACTACTTAACTAACCACCACTTATTATTTCATCTCCATCTACGAGGTTGTTAAGAAAAAATAACTTAATGTCAAACATGAGAAATATTTGAACATCAAACCCTTTCAGCGTCACACCGAATGCACTTATCTCCTCTCCCAATAATTCCTTCACCCCGAGCGGAAGCGGTCCCTTCTCGGCTCCACCGAGAGACCTAGCGATCCTCTTTCTCTAATTCCCGCATGAACGAAACCTCTCCTGGCCTGCGTAACATTTAGATCGCATCGAGCCTATACAAAATCTTTTGAGAATCGCTATATTTTTTTATTTTACCTCTTACACTAATATAATACTTAAATGAAGGTTTACAAGAGAAGCGGACTCTAGTAATTCTACTGTCCTCAAAAAGAAGAGAATATAATTCAACGATGTTCTCTGGAAAATTATAACATTACCACAGACCGATACGACACTAAATACGCTCAATAATTCTTCATACCTTTGTAAGCTAAGACGCAAGGTACTGCGTGTATTTTTGCAGCGTTTGAGCACTTTTTTTTTCATTTTCAGGATGCAATAGTTATTTTCTTAATCTCACTTTTAGCTGTCTTGTTCCCATTCATTCTGTTTTATATCGGTACCTGAGATTACATTTTTCGAGTTCTTGCAAGTTTACGCTTAGTTAGCATCGACAGTACCGACAAAAAAGCCACTATTAGCTACATGAGGATTCAGTTTCAAAAATCCTATCGGGCATATTTATTATTAGGTTCGCAGTAAAGAATGAGTTTTATGGTACTAAAAATGTTTTATTTTTTTAACTTCATCGCAAAAATTGAAAAATGCACTTAAGCTTAAATGGCTATCATTAACAAATGGCTCTCATGCACATTTTTAAACCATAGCTTATTCAATTTCTAAGCAAGTGGGGGAGACACCGCAAAGAAATGTTATGTCGTTGAGAAAAAAACCTCTTTACGACCTCTCATTTCGTTTAGAAAATCTTTACACTCGTACAGGGGACTACTTTGTAACGTAAACGGCTTCAATTACATTAATAAAATCTAGCCCATTTACGCTTTAAAACAATTTTCCTTCAATTAGGACACATATAGGAACTTTGAATTTCAAAGTTGCACCCAAAAATTATGAAAACCTCATTCAAGCGCTTTCGTTTTAAAAAATATGTTGGAATTTTATTATTCGAAAACTCTACACCTAAAATACTCATTAAAGAGTCTTAAAAAATGTGAATAATTTCTTCCTTTAGTGTTTTCTGATGTGTGTGTGTGTTTTTCTCTCCTCTGCTTCGGATACATGGGGAAAAAATATTTTGTCTTATACCTGTTTTTTCTGATCGATTTAATGTTCTGTGTAGTTACATTTTTTCAAAACCAAACTTAAGAATTTGTTTTGATTTAGATTAAAACTTTTAATTTGCCAATTGCTTTTCATTTTGTGGGACAAGTTGGTTTCATCGCGTGGGCTCAAACGGCTTCTCTGCAGCTTCCTGATTGGTTCTCCTCACTTTCGCTCCGCCAATAGAGTTAAAAAGCGAACATGTTCTTTCCAATAGCTGTGGCCTCCTTTAAGTAAGATCGGCATGTATAAAAGTTCGTACTTCGAAAGCAAATACAAAATTTTTGCGAGAATTAGCTAGATTTTTTTTATTGCAGCTGTCACACGAACATAATGCCTAAACGAAGTGTTAAAAGAAAAACGGACTCCGGTAAACCTTCTGTCCTCAAAAACAAGAGAATATCACTGGAAGAGTGTCGTGATGCAAATGAGCAGTTAAAAGCGGAGCCAGAAACATCTGCAGTAGAAAGAGCTGCTCTTCCTAATAAAGACCTCCATTACGCAATTACTGGAAGATCTATGATTTGGCTGGACATAGATAATGGACCAGAAAAAGTTCTTGCAGAAGCTCTCCATATTGCTGTATTTGATAAAGGACGGAACATTCGTAAAGAACGAGACTGAATTACGTTTCCCAGACACTTCCAAAAAAATTGAACGAAAGCGAAAGAAGTAGACTGTTGAAAACTTTTCCAGTCTACCATAGCCAAAAAAAAAAAAAAAACGGCCCTTTTCAGGGCCAACAATTGACGAAAAGGGAATGCTAAATATGCTCGAGAATTATTTATACCTTTTTATACTCAAGTCGCAGTGGCACTCCGTGTATTTTCGCTGGGTTTGAGTTTTTTTTTTTTCGGAATGCATTATTTATTTTCTTCCTCTCACTTTTAGCTGCCTTCTTTGCCCCCTCATTCTGTTTTGTATCTGTACCTGAGATTACATGTTTCGTGATCTTTCAAGTTTACGCTTGATGGGCATCCAAAGTACCAACGACAAAGCCACAATTAGCTGCATGAGGATGATAACTTTAAAAAATCCTATCGGGCATCATTATTCTAAGGGTCGCAGTGAATAATGAGTCTTATGATACTAAAAATATTAATATTTCGTTGCAAAAAATGTACTGAAATTTTGCTCCCACCAATTTATTTACCAATTACTACCAGTATTTTCCTCAAATGAATTCCCATTCCCACCAGTATTTTACTACTTAACTAACCACCACTTATTATTTCATCTCCATCTACGAGGTTGTTAAGAAAAAGTTGAAAAATCTAGAAAAAATAACTTAATGTCAAACATGAGAAATATTTAAACATCAAACCCTTTCAGCTTCACACCGAATGCACTTATCTCCTCTCCCAATAATTCCTTCACCCCGAGCGGAAGCGGTCCCTTCTCGGCTCCACCGAGAGACCTAGCGATCCTCTTTCTCTAATTCCCGCATGAACGAAACCTCTCCTGGCCTGCGTAACATTTAGATCGCATCGAGCCTATACAAAATCTTTTGAGAATCGCTATATTTTTTTATTTTACCTCTTACACTAATATAATACTTAAACGAAGGTTTACAAGAGAAGCGGACTCTGGTAATTCTACTGTCCTCAAAAAGAAGAGAGCATCATTCAACGATGTTCTCTGGAAAATTATAACATTACCAGTGTCTTCTACCTGACCGATACGACACTAAATACGGTCAATAATTCTTTATACCTTTGTAAGCTAAGACGCAAGGTACTGCGTGTATTTTTGCAGCGTTTGAGCACTTTTTTTTTTCATTTTCAGGATGCATTGGTTATTTTCTTAATCTCACTTTTAGCTGTCTTTTTCCCATTCATTCTGTTTTATATCTGTACCTGAGATTACATTTTTCGAGTTCTTGCGAGTTTACGCTTAGTTAGCATCGATAGTACCGACAAAAAAGCGACTATTAGCTACATGAGGATTTAGAGTTTCAAAAATCCTATCGGGCATATTTATTATTAGGTTCGCAGTAAAGAATGAGTTTTATGGTACTAAAAATTTTTTATTTTTTTAACTTCATCGCAAAAATTGAAAAATGCACTTAAGCTTAAATGGCTATCATTAACAAATGGCTCTCATGCACATTTTTAAACCATAGCTTATTCAATTTCTAAGCAAGTGGGGGAGACACCGCAAAGAAATGTTATGTCGTTGAGAAAAAAACCTCTTTACGACCTGTCATTTCATTTAGAAAATCTTTACACTCGTACAGGGGACTACTTTGTAACGTAAACGGCTTCAATTACATTAATAAAATCTTGCCCATTTACGCTTTAAAACAATTTTCCTTCAATTAGGACACATATAGGAACTTTGAATTTCGAAGTTGCACCCAAAAATTATGAATTTCTGCATGGCTTTAAATGCACTAAAACTGATAATTTAACTTTAATTGGAACACAAATGATATTTTTCATGTAAGCCTTTGCATTATTCAAATTACTTTTTTATTTAAAATTTTTAAAAATACCATTATTTTTTAAAAATAATTTTATCCAGATAATTTAAAACTTATAAATAGCATTAGTTTTATCGTATGGTTTTATTTTTATTAGAGTAGAACCTATATTTAATGAACAGCTCAATCAGTATTTAACAAGCAGAAAAATGCTTGTTAAATCTGGCTGCTGATTAAATGTAAACCTTAAACAAAAAATTAAATACATAAGAAAAAAATTAAGTGAATTGCTAGTTGATAAACTTCATTCAGAAGTTACATATTTAAATTAATTGTTATACAAAATTAACTTTCTAAAACTTTGCTTTATTTTGTTTTTATCGTAAAATGCTAAAACAAGTTCCAGTAAACACAAGTAAGTAACATAAACTGTAGTAAACTGGTTAGTGCATTAAATGCTTCAGCAACTCTGTTTTCATTGCTTTGAAAAAGCTTTTAAAATTACTGTAAATGATATTCTAATGATTCTGCAGCACAAGCACACATTGATGTCTTAATTACTGTTTCTTCCAATTCACTACAACGTCTTGCGCATCAGAATTTTTAAGAAGGGTTTGGAATTCTGTGAGTTTTTCAATTAAAAGAAGAAAAAAATCTTTCTGTAATTACTTTGTTCTTACACTTGTTAATGTATGTTATTTTTGCTTTCAAAAACAAGAGTAATTTATGTTATATAATTCATACGTTCCAGGTCCTTAACATTTTAACCTAAAATTCACAATAAACCAGTCTGCATCCACACAAATTCTGCTCTTTCCTTCTTTCAAAATACAAAATAAATCTCTCATATTATATCTTTCTTTAATGAACACTTACTCTCAGAAGCGGACAATGTTCATGATAAAGATGGTAATAGTACCATAGTCTACCAGTAAAACTGACCGTTTTAAATCATAATTTCTGCCTATATAACAATGCATAGTATAATACCTGTATTTTATACTAATTATGACAGTACATTAATTAGTATATTTCATATCTCAATAAATGCATAAAAAATAAAACATATGATTAAAAATTTTTAATTGCAGTGACTGACAATCCTATATTTAAGCAAAATACAATTTTAAAACTGTAAAATTATGTAAATAAATGCCTATTATTTACATGTTGTTTATTATCATGTTTTGTTTACATATTGTATGAAAGGCATGTTTGGAAACCAATAGCAAATTGCACATTATAAATTTTAAGCTCACAACTAAAAAGAAGCTTTAAAAAATGGAGAAAATTTTCTTGATATATAAATGTTACATATTTGCAACAGCAAAAAAGTTTAAAAAATCATATTCAGGCACTACAGTCAAAACTAAAAAGCAATGTTTAGAAACAGTAGTTCATGTTCAAATTCTTATTTTTAATGAAGGTTGTATACTATATTCTTATTTCAACATCTAATACAAATTAAAATGTTTAAAATTTGTGGGTCCTTCAATTTTTTTTTTATTGTTGTGCCAAGTTAAGGAAAAATAGCTTATCAATATTCGTCCAGGTCAAATATTTGGTTAAATTATAAAATCAGTACTCTGCCTAAGGGCCAAACATTGAATATTTGCTACATCCCTAATAACTAGGAGATAATCGGAAGAAGTGCTATATTGATATGACTCTTATTTGGAATTCAGACTCCTGACACAGAAACTTTGACCTCTACAACCTGTGCCACTGGGTGGCCATATTGATTAGATAATTTGAACATTTTCAAGACAAAACTACTAGTTACTAATGTTGGCCTATTTTAAATGCTCAACTATTTCCCTAGTGATCTTAAAAGTCTGCTTGACAAAAACATTACGAACTGTCAAAAACTACTTTCACCAAGAGCAGTTGCTTTATTCTAGAACCAATTTAGTTGAGCTTTGCTATCATGATCAAGATTGCTGAACTATTATTTTATCATCAAACGTTTGACTTGTTCCGTCCAAAAGATTCCTATTGATCAAACACTAATATTATGAAAATCCAGCAAGTAAATCCTTCATTCTTCTGAATTTATTCTTACAATTCACCATTTTAATAATGTTTCGTTGAAACACATTTTACAACAAAACTGAAAATATTTTTTTAAGAATTACCTTAGGATTGGATCCCCTTTCTGAATTAACCTTCCAATGTGTGGAAGACCATGTATATCCAAGAAGTTTTCCAAATCCTGTTTACTGTCCCGCAAAAGTACTACATTTCCAACTTTACTGGATTTAAGTTCTGAAGCCAGGTCATCAAAGGTAAAGGAGACTGTTCTGTTCGTAATATGCCTCATAAGCCCTCTGTCTACGCTGCTTTTATTTAAGACAATAGCGTCCTCCATATCGAAACCCTATAGGAGAAGAAAAAAAATAGTTTTTAAATACCAAATGGTTAAATCATGACATATTATTGCCAGTCACAATTTTAAAAAAAAGAAAAAGAAGAAAGAAAAGCAAGAAAGAAAAAACATAAAAGCATACTTACAATAAATCTGAAAAATTAATTAAGGGAAAAAAAATAGTAAAAACGATGTATCTTAACCATACATACATACATATATATATATATATATAGGAAGACAGATTTGAAAAAGAGTTAAAATGGAAAAATAAACCCCTATCATCTAAACATGCGCAAAGCAGGGTTCATAATTTTCTTAATTTAACTAAATCGGATGTTTTTTAATCTAAATCGGATATTTTTGATTTTTTTTAAATAGACCTTAAATATGTTGGATATTTGTCATGTTACATTCATAGAAATAATATGGCATGTTTAACAATATGCAAAAACACACTTTAAGCTGTTTTCACAGCAATATGAGAGACAGATGGACCTAGAAAGTTTTATTTCAAACAGTGGTTGCAAATACAACATATTTCATTTTTACAACACTTTTTAACATTGTAAAATCAATGATCTAAAAAAAACCCTTGATTTAAATTAGGATTTAAATCAATGAACCCTGGTGCAAAACAGCAATAATTTAAGTAAGGAAAAAAAACAGAAATGTAGCAAAATATTTTTGAAAGGTTTACAAATAATTAAAAAAAATGGCCGGGGGGGGGGGGGGGGATCGGACTGACCAGTTGGACAGGGATTTGGTATTTTTACTTGGATATTTTCGGTAAGAGTGGTTTATTTTAATTATTTTGGGAGCGGGTCTGTTGGTGTGCCACTGCTTTTAGTCTCAGGACTGTGGCATGGATGAAACCCTGCATTGAGTATTTACATTTTTGTTTTTTTATGCAATGAAGATTTTCTGCCCTTACTGCTGTCTGCTCTAGCTTGTTTGTGCTTGGGATTTCTGAGTGAGGTGCTCTCAGGCTCTGCATCGCTCACTCTTTGAGACAAACCAACACTGATGAGTCCTTGCCTCATTCTCAAACCTTCAAAAAAAAATTTTTTGATTTGAAAGCCTTTCATAAATATTTTTACTACATTTCTGTTATATATTGCTTTACTTAAATTTTTCTGCGCTTTGCATGTGTAGGCAGTAAGGGTTTATTTTTTCTGTTCTTACCTTTTTTTCAAATCTGTCTTCCTATATATATATATATCCATTGTTTATTATAACTCCAGTGCAGAATTTTCAAGCGACCACTACCCATATTAACCAAGAAGCCAATTGTTTTACCATAAAAAATGATAAATTAACCTCTATTCAATGGAAAACTGAGCACAGCCAATATTCGGGAAGTATATACAAATTCTGTTCTCAGGCAAGATGAAAAAGTTCTGTACATGACAGCCATAGAATCTTAAGTCCATTTTTCGAGTTTTTGTGATGAAGCTAAAAAATTTTTTAGTACTGTAAAACTTGACTTTTCCATGCAAACCTGAGGATAAAAATGTCCGATGGGAGCTTTAAAAGTTCAGAACCCTCATGTAGTGGCTATGTTGTTGGTAGTGTTTGTGTATCAAGTGTAAACTGGTAAAAACTGACTTAAGATACTATGGCTCTCAGTTACAGAGTTCATTCTTCTATTACTAAAAGGAACACATTCATTCTAGCTCAATAACTAAATCCTGTCGAATCAAATTGTCACTTTAGAGAAAGTCGGTAAAAAGAAACTTCCTCCCCTTAAGTGATGATTTAATATATCTTCCTTTATTTTATTTTTTTCCTACTTACTAGTATAGGAATAACCGGAAGGTTGTTTCAACCTCTGTTTGACTATCTCAGCATTTAAATAAAAAAGAAATTGCAAAAATTGAGAACACATTTTACAAGGTTTCTATGGTTTAAAATAAAATAGTTTAATTAGGCTTAGAATAGTTCAAATAATTGACTTCCTTATTCAACTACTAACATCTGATGAAAATGTTTCAGTAAAGAGCACACAAACTCTTTGAAAAATTACTCTTTTAATGTCTTCCTTCCCCACAGGGGGACCGCATTCAACTACAGAGCGTATAACATGTTTTTCAGTTTGTAACTAGGGAAAAAAAGTAGCTTGAAGCTTTGAGAAGGGAGGACCTTTATCCAGAATGTAAAAAATTAAAAATATTAATCATGCGCACAGTGGCTGAATTTTCTGTATTAATCTGTAGCACAAGTTTCAGAAGTCAACATTTATCTGCGGCATCAAATGATGTGGAACCAAATTTACAACCATAAAAAATAGCAAACTATGCATTCTAAAATAGTTGACATATAACAATAATACATGCAGATAATGAATAAACTTTTTTTCCTGGCAGCTGATAGGAAATGTTATTTTTAAATATTTATATTCTCACCATGTAATTTAAAAGTAAAGTATATTTTATTAGCACTTACTTCTTTATTTAGGTTTAAGCTTTTTAATCCTGTAAACAGTAAAGGTCAGCTTACTCACGACATACCTCCCGACCTCCAATATTTTGCCAAAATGATTAGCTAGCTGAATCAACCACTTGTGGGCATTACCTTTTTCCAATCGAGAAATTTCTCGAATGACCTTCACTCACGCGTCATCAACGCATGTGCGTACACATGCTCAGCGGCGAGTCGCTGTTATACGCAAATCACCTTCGGGTATTTAAACGTAGTGCTCTCTCATCTCAGTCTCTCAATTCTTTTAGTACTTCCTTTGTTACGTTCGCTCAGGAGAGGGGACGGGAAGTCGACTCCTTTACTCGGTGATATGGATTGTATATCTTAGGATATTTTTATTAGAGATATTTTCTTCTTGAGCTGCACCGACTTCGTGAAATGCCCGATAGTTTAGTTTTTGGTAAAATATAAAATCTAGTCAACTTTACTATATTATGGCTTTAGGTTATTATTTTTTATGTGTTGTACATTTTAAATCAGTTAGTGCGCTGTTTATTTAAATGAATCTCTGCTATGACTTTTAAAAATTGTATCAGCTTTGAATTACGTCCTTAGCAACAGTAGCGGATTTAGGTTTGAGGGCGCCCTAGGCCCGAGAGGATATGGCGCCCTTTTTCTTTCGTAACAATATATATATATATATATATAAAGCATATGTATACATATATGTGTGTTTATGAAATAATGAAAATAATAACAGTAACAATAAGAAATCTAATTCAGGTATAAATTAAACATTTATTTTTTCTTTAACATAACAACTAAATATGGAATTAATAATAAATTGCTTGTAATTAAAATATAAATTATTTTTATCTGATTAATCATATAATAACTTTTTTTCTTTCTTTTGTCCGTGCGAAAATATCAATGACCTCCTCATACTTAATTTCTTGAACCAATTGTGCTTCAATGGTTAGTAATGCAAGTGCATTGAGTCTGTCTTCTTTCATACTTGCACGCAAATAACTTTTCACTCTTTTCAGGGTGGAAAATGATCTTTCTCCAGAAAATTTGGAAAAAATTTGGTCTCACAGTTTACAAAAAACCCAATCAATTTTTAATTTTAGTCGTCTTAAAAATTTTGGCGCCCCTGAAAATTTGCCGGCCTAGGCCCGGGCCTAAGCCTAAATCCGCTACTGCTTAGCAAATAATGGGTCCTTTTGAAGGGATAATGGCATATCAGTAGCATTAAAAAAAATAAGGTGGCAAATTAATCTAAAATCTTAAAGATAAATCTGCAGCGCTCGCTGCCGTGCCGCGCGATTTCTGCTACCGGAATCATGCATGAAAAAAGAGGTGGGGTCAGCAAACTAATATAGCAATTAGAAAACAATAATGCAATCAATGTTGATCCACAAGGAATTTCTGATTCAACATTTATTTAAAAAACAAAATGAAAACCATACTACTCACTGTATAGGACAAAATGGCTATATGTACATTGGTGCCAAACGGATAAGAATCAATTTCATAGTCTTCTGCTATGGTTGAATTGACAAGTGGTGTCTGACAATTCATCAGGAATGATGCTTCACTGTCAGATCTTGAATTCCAATTGACGAAAGGAACACTTATCCCTTGGCAACTTTTCTTTTTGTTAGAAAAAGGAAAAAGATATTAGCTCGAAGTTCATAAAACATTTTATGGAAAATAACACTGTGCAACACGAAAAATGTCCTTTGGATGAAAATGTCTGTTTCTTATGTATTTTTGGCTAACAATTACGAATCTGCAATTATTTTTTGCCTATCACGTACCATTTTCTCAAAATTTAAAATTTTAGCTTTTTACGTATTTTCTGGATAAATGTGCGTATTTTCGTAATTTATCGACTTAATTTATTATAAATTCGATCTTTCTCATTGACAGTGAGATCGTTGCCATTCTAGAGACCTTTATAATGAACTTGGGTTACTTTAGTGACATTTTTGGCAACTAAAGCTTTATCTACTTCTCGAAGTTTCGAGTCCTTTACAAGACGACAAAGGCATTTTGTAGACTATTTTGCTGAGAAGAAAAAATAGTATGCTGCTGTGATGTGAATGTTTTATTCCAAGCATTAGGACATGAGGGCAATTCAGCAGAGTGGCGCTTGTTTATCAGTGCTTCTCCATCTAAGTATTTTTTTCTATTCATTCCTGTAGCATATTCTGCAAACACAACGGAAATTTCAAAATTATGAGTGGCAAAAGCATATCAAATGAGCCTATTGTAAATATACAATGTGCCTTCTTTCCACAATTGCTTCCACACATTAAACTTGGTTTATCGAAATATTTGTAAAAGCTCTGGACAGAGAAGAAATGGCTTTTTTGCATCTCAGAAACAAATTCAAAATTTCAAGTGAGGCAAAAGTAAAAGAAAGGATTTTTGTTGGCCCACAAGTTAAGGAAGTCCTTCCATGATGAAGAGTATGAAAACAAACAGTCAGAAACCAAAAAATCCGCCTGACTGGCCTTTAAATCAGTATGCTCTCGTTTCTTTGGAAATGAAAAAGCTGAAAACTACGAAAATCTTGTTGGTGACATGATAAAATGCTTTTGTATTATAGGTTGCTATATTTCATTGAAACAACACTTTTCGGACTCCCATATGGACTTCTTTTCTCGAAACCTTGGTGCAATTAATGACGAGGACGGGGAAAGGTTTCATCAGGACATCTCTGTGTTTGATAAGCGTTTCAGTGGTCGATAGAATGGAAGTATACAAATTAAATATTGCTAACCTGTTATCAGGGCACACCAACAGGTGCCCACACGAAGAAACGGCCAAAAAAATCATTTTAGTGCTTGTGTTTTCAAGAAGTGAGCCTCAGTTACATTCCTCTATAACCAAATTGCATAAATATGAGAAGTGGGTCTAGAGCAAAAACAGTATGTGATGGGTCATTTTGATTTGGATATTTGAATCAAGCACCTTTTGTTTATATAGAATCACATAGTTTCATCTAAAGGACAAAAAAAAAGTTCAAATTTGTTGCACAGTGTAATTGCATAACAAATACTTGAAAGTTTTGAAAAATATTTGAAAAGATAAGGCATTACAACATAATACAGATGTCTAGTTTGAGTAAAAGGAATGATGATAACTATCATTCAATCAGGCATGCATAACGATTGATAATAAAATACTACAGTCACGCTCGTTTATAGCAAAGTCCTATATAGCGAATTTGCAGTTATAACGCAAACATTTCAATTCCCCTTTGTTTTACCTTGTACTATTCAGTAGTTTCTGTAACGAAATTACGGTAGTAACGAAATTTTCCTTGGGTCCCTCCGATTTTGTTATAAACGGGAGCGACTGTATTAATTAAAAAGCAATATATATCTAGATCATCTATATTGAAATTTAGCAAGATTAGAAATAATATTTACAAATATTAATAAAATGATAACATGGATTATAGTTTCTAATTTTAACAAAGTTCACTTATTCAGGGTGTCTACAGATTTTCAAATCGAGATTTCATGACCATTTGGCGATGCATCGGACACTCTTACATCGAAATAAGGAAATATTACTACTTCACTAGGGCGTGGTAGGCAGTTGGAATAGTTTATCGGAAGCGACCTTACTTGCAGTGGGACGAAAACTTTTAAGAAGAATCTTGATGTTCATTACAGATTATTAAATTGACTAGGACCAGCCTAGCTGGGCACTGTGCATGTTGCTGGTCGTCACTTTTGTATTTACATTTGATTCTGCCAGATATTGGATAGCCGATGTCACGTGTAAGACATATGAGTATCAGATGTCTGGCTCTGATGTTTGAAACTAAGAAATTCCATACATATTTTAAAACATACCACAGCTTCTAAACATTTAGTAAGTTAGGAATTCATATATTTTCTAAACATATTAATTAATTTTGAAAATAAAAGTTCGACCGGACGGATAACCAGATATTTCATGCAGAGGCCATATCGCACTCCGGGTATTTAAAGACTATTATATCCAGTGCCTTCCGGAAGGGAGCAATTCAATTGGACAGAAAATTCTCATGATCTATTTGTAATTTTTATGACTTTTTTGTTACTTTCATGACCGATTCTCAAATTTGTGACTCTTTCGGGACTCTTGTGACTTGTAGACACTCTATTATTTATTTCATTCATTTTAAACCTATTTGTTGATAATATTTCTAAAATATCATAAGAAATTGCAAATGTGATAAATAAAAAAGCTCCTAATTCAGAAATAGAACTTATTGAATTTTAATGACTTGCAATTCTAAACAAGAGAACATAAGCATATAGAGATGAAAAATTTTATTATTGTTTACTGCTTTTATAATAAATAATGGTTAAAAAGTATGATTTAGAAGCTTGGAATTTTGTGAAGGAACTGTTTTGATTAATTGGAATTTTGGAATGAGAAGGAATAAATGTACAAATCGGAAAATGGACTAGAATTTCCTCTGGCATGACCCCTTGTAATGGAAGTGGTTTTCAAAAATGGACTTTATAAAATCAAAGTTCAAATGCAGAAACATTAAGAAACCAGGGTTGACTGTGTGAAGTTAGTTATTAGCATTATATGTAGCAGAGTACAAGACACCGTCAGAGGAAAAGGATTGCCAGGTTTCAAATTAAAATATGTATTTCTTAGGTTTAAACTATGTTTCATTTCTTAATAGATTTTGCATTTCTTTAAACATACTGCAACATATTTTGAGCATTAAATAGAAAAAAAATTAAGGCCAAGTTGAAAATTAGGCAGCAATGTGCTATGGAATGATCCATTATGTGCAAATGGGTGGAAAAAATGATTAAATTGGTAAAATTTCTAAAATAGTGCCCATTTTTCAAAAAATTAAAAACACTGACCAAGTGCTGAACACTTTACGCTTAGTAGCTGCATGTATGACTAAAATTTGCAATATTTCTTTTGAATTCCATTTTATCTTTTTGTAGTCATAAAGAAGTAGTAATTAAAATATCTTTTTCGTAAATATATACTATTAAATGGGCTTTTTAAGCAAAAAATATAACAGATAAAAGGACAATATAATATAACCTCCTGAGACCCGAGCAAAATAAAATGCACATATTCTCTCAACTATTAGTTTTTCTGAACAATTGGGCATTAAAAGTGATGTTTTTCAAAAAAATAATAAACTTGAAATTTTATATTTTTCTAGGGGGCACATCCATTTGAATGTATGTTGAAGTCATAACTACAGTAGAACTATGTGATACTTACACAAAAAAAGATAAACAAAAAATTTCATTCATTACTTATGACATAAGAAAAGAGATCAAACTTGTATAAAAATTCTAGAACAACATTAAAAAAGAAAAAAATAATGCGAAAATCAAAACAACCGCGAGAGCGCCGAATGCCAACTTGACTTGTGTTCTTTGCCTTATTATAAACAAATAAACTACCGTTTCGGTGTTCTCAAAGTTAAAAAGTTATTTCCTATTCCTCCTTTATAATTCAGACCAGGTCTTGATTGCTAAAATAAAATCTATAACAACGGGGAGAAAAGGCAAAACATCCATTTTATCCGATGCCAGGTCTCAGGAGGATAAAAAGAAATACACGTGGAATACAATAAATGATGCATGGCGGTAAAATTCAACCGAGTATGCAACTAAAATGTAATGATAATGGAAGATAATATCCGTAAAATCCCGAAAGTAACCCCCCTCTTTTTAAAAACCAAACTAGCAAATTTCAGATAGGGGGGTTATAATCAAGATTTTCGAAAAAAAAGCTGAAAAAAAAAAGTTTTTAGTATTAATTAAGAGCATCTACTGAAGATAAATAATAAGTATAACACATTTAAAATTATTTTAAAAGCATTAATATAAAACAAGATTCAAAAAATAAATAAACAAAAATTTGTCTTATAATTTTCTAATAGAAAATTGATCGCATGGGGATGGCATCTTTGACTGAAGAAAGAATTTAGCACTTAAGTTAGCAGAAATCCCTATAATTTAAATTTAAAACTCATAAAACGCAAATTTGGAATGTTCGGGGCCAGCGCTACATCGGTATTTCGTAATGTGCCGAATTTCAAAACACGACCAAAAATGGCGGACTTACACGATCAAAGATGGCGGCTAATGAACGAATCAACGCCAAGAAAGAATTTAGCACTTGAGTTAGCAGAAATCCCTATAAATTAAATTAAAAACTCATAAAACGCAAATTTGGCATGTTCGGGGCCAGCGCCATATCGGTATTTCGTAATGTGTCGAATTTCGAAACAAGACCAAGAATGGCGGACTCACAAGATCAAAGATGGCGGCTAATGAACGAATCAACGCCAAGTACATGAAATTTATTTTTAAGCATATAGACCTTGAATATTTATGAAAAAATAAACAAATAAATAAAACACAAAATACAAAAAGAAATTGGACATATTTTCTCTTTATCATAAGAAAATAATACAAAATTTGTTTTAAAATAGTCAGCCATTTAGGGAGGGGGGTTATATTAAGGAATATGGAATGATTCTACTTTCGGCGAAAAAAGGGGGGGGGGGGCACATTCGATTGGAGGGCTACTTTCGGGATTTTACGGTACTAAGCTTAAATCAATAAAGATTTCTATTAATTTATCTGAAAGTAAGAAACAAACATACCACACAAGAAAAGATGTTACGAACTCCAGGATTATATTCTGAAAAAGGCATGAAACAGGCAGAAAGACCAAGAAAGCTGTGAACCTTGATTTCCTCGTAGGAGAGCAACTTGGAAAATGAAAAGCAGAAATATAGAAATATATATTTCACAAGCACCACAAAAATGTTATGTCATATATTTTTTTTTATTTAGAAAATTAATAATAATAAAAATGATGTTTCTTATTGTTTTCAAATGGGATGCATATATTGGTTCTCAACCATTGCAGACCTAGTGCATTCCCCAGAGATTGGTACCAACTCTTTCAGCAGCACCACAATGAGTGTGGTACCATTGCCGCAATTCTCTCTGATGCTCAGTTTCCCCCTAGGTGGCCGCACCTGAGCTCTAATCGATGCAACCTGAACTAGGAATTTAATTTAGCCAAGAGTATCCATACCAAACAATACTCAAGGGATCTTTAACATGCCACACACTCATACAGCTTGGACACGGTCGATTTTCTGCATATAATAATAAAAATAAATAACAAAATTTAAAGTAATGAATCTGGGAAGTTTGCAATAATTAATAAAACATAAAGGAGAACAAATATAAATTTGATTGCAGCATTAATAAGGCTAGATAACTGTTGCGTAACTGCGAATTATTACGCTTATTTTCATACTCAAATTCGAACCAGGCAACCGAAGTATTTGGCTTTAAACACACTTTATTGAACACTTTTAAACAGAGATTTACGTATATTTACAACAAATCAATACTTTAATAGCTCAAAACCTACTTTTAGGTGTTTATGATAGTAAAATCTCCTCTCAGTATAAAATACAACTCATATTTTTAAATAATCATAGAGCTTATCATTCAAGCAAAACATTTTTCTCTTTCAAGTTTCTGCATAAAATTATAATCTGAAATAATAGTAGAGGCTGAACTCAACATAATAGTTTGAGTATAAAATACGAGCTTACATTAGTAACCAAATAAGGGTATCATGTAACACCTGGAGTAGGGTGCACATGAGTGAAAAATAAAATCAAAATTTCATGAATACTACATAATAGAGAGAAAGAATTGTCTTTCATATGCATATTGTAGAATTTGAAAAGCAACCCATATCTTGAGTTTAATCTCACTCCTTCAATATTGCTTCAAAATTTAACAAAATTATTATACTGTTTTCATCAAAACCAAATATTTGATGTAATACAATGGAAAAGTTAGTTTTTTGTACATATTATATGCCATGTACAAGCATTTCAAGAACAAGCTTTATTAAATGCCTTAAAATTGATTAATAATGAATAAAAATTGGGAAATATTATAAAGAAACACTGAAAAAAAAAAAATTTTAAGTTATAAAGAGCGCACAGCTTTAATATAGATGCAAATTTTATGCAAACACAAGTCAGCAAGAAAAAGCATTTATTTTAATGATGAAAACAACAGGAGCCTCCATCTGGCGTATGAATTTACCAGCAAAATGGGAAATGTCCATATTACAGAGAATAAAAGGTTAAATATAGGTTAAATGAAGTTAAATATTATAGAGTGCATTTATAAACCAGCTTGCAAGAGTCCATAATAGTTACACCATGATACTAAAGACGAAGTTAAATAGGTTCTTTTTCTTTTTTCTCTAACTCCCCGGTTTAAAGGGACCTAATGCTAAAGTTTGAAAACCATTCATTTTGAATAACACATTTATGCCTCAAAAGTTACTTACACTGAATTATCAACCACACAAAATGAAAACTGAATTTTTATGTATATAAAAATAAATAAATTGTATACTTCATTATACTGTTGTTCTAAGCATCCCAAAAGAAAAATTCTTCCAGATTCTTTACTTTTTACAATTCTCATCATTCTGCATGGAGATGAATACACACAAAGAGCTTGTAATGCAGAGTTATAATTTTCTTTTGACAGGAAGAATATTTCAGTATAACTTGGAATCTGCTAATAAAAGGAAAGAAAAGTTTGAAGGACAATTTCCTCATTTGTCAAATACACAGAAGTTACTGCAGGTGCTTTTGCGCAAAATGTTGTTTTCTTTCCAATTTTGATGATAGGTAATCAGTAATGCGAAAAAGGTGTCACTAGTGTCATTATGTTTGTTCACTTAAAAAAATTGAAAATTATATGGATAGTTCCTTCATTTGCAGAAAATACATGAAAACCCCAGTCAATTTTAGTAATTATGCTTATATTCTATTGAATTTCTCTTTTTTTTTTTTTGAGTACTTGTTTTCTATGTGCTTTAATTTTGCATAATTAATGTTTTTTTCCCATGCCTCAAATACCTTAAAATTACCTCACTGTTTTATGCGAGTAATTAAGACAACTTTTATCTCTTCAGAATGCGAAAAAGGTGTCATTAGTGTCATTATGTTTGTTCACTTAAAAAAATTGAAAATTATATGGATAGTTCCTTCATTTGCAAAAATACATGAAAACCCCAGTCAATTTTAGTAATTATGCTTATATTCTATTGAATTTCTCTTTTTTTTGAATACTTGTTTTCTATGTGCTTTAATTTTGCATAATTAATGTTTTTTTCCCATGCCTCAAATACCTTAAAATTACCTCACTGTTTTATGCGAGTAATTAAGACGACTTTTATCTCTTCAGAATGCAAAAAAGGTATCATTAGTGTCATTATGTTTGTTCACTTAAAAAATTTGAAAAATATATGGATAGTTCCTTCATTTGCGGAAAATACATGAAAACCCCAGCCAATTTTAGTAATTATGCTTATATTCTATTGAATTTCTCCTTTGTTTTATTTTGTTTTTTTTTGAATACTTGCTTTCTATGTGCTTTAATTTTGCATAATTAATGTTTTTTTTTTTCTCAAGCCTCAAATACCTTAAAATTACCTCACTGTTTTATACGAGTAATTAAAATTACTTTTATCTCTTCAGAATTTCTTTGTACTATGCAATAAGTATTACAGTAGTACCTCCTTTATGGGGCACCATTGAATAAGGGACACTCTGTTTAAAGGACATTCTCAAAGAAAATTTTCCAAAATTCAAGTTATATAGTAATAGGAAAAGTTTCTAGAAACTGAAGTTTTTTTTCTTATAAAAATTAACTTCTGGAAGTTGGTATGAGTTCTAGAAGCATGAACAAAGAAACAAGAAAGTATTTTAAAGTGCTTGCCTAAACCTACTTGTGAGGGCTTTTCCCTATTTTGTTGTATGGAATACATGCTGGGGTTTTTTAAAAAAATTTTAACAAATTTTCTCAAAATGTTGAAAGATTGTCAAATATTCTATATCATTTCCAAGTTTAATTAATATTTGCAACAAACTAGCTTACTGTTGGTTGATATTGTTGGTTATATTAGACTTAAATATAAATATGACATCTTAAAATTTTCATAGAAGCATGAAACACAGTCGACTACTTTTCTCTTGAAATAATTCAAAGCATGATCTTAAAAATGTACTTACTTTTTCAATACCGTAAGTTTTATAATAGTTCAGGTAATAAATGAATTTATCTATATTAGTGAGACCTATAAATCCTATGATTGTGCCATCCACAATGACTGGAATATTCTCAGCATTTCTACATAGCATTGGGTCATTTAACTGCAAAATGCCCATCTTGTAAAACAATGTCCATTCAACACCTTTGGCATTCATGCTCACAATCTAAAGATAGTTAGTGTTATAATATAAGTAAAATTCAGATTAGTAATTAAATATAAGATTACAAATTTTATAATTCTGTTAGGGTGTAATACATCAAGACAAGCGAATGTTAACCTTCCTTTTAATAGGCTTTTCTTATTCATTTTTTCTTGGTTCAGGAAGGAATGAGTGATGATGGCCATGAGTAATGAGAAATAAACAAGCTGGCTGATGTTTAATTGCATCAGCTGATATAAATGCATTTGTATGGTTTAAATCACTCTCAACACTTTTATTTCTATTTTATAGATATGAGAGATATATATTCTATGGTTTGCGTATCTCTTTTCTTTTCTTTTTAAATTCTTCTGAGCTTGGCTAGTGTTTGGACAAAATTTTGGTGCATCGTTTTGCAAATGTTTTCTGGGACGAATGCTATTTAATTAAGAGTACACTGAATTACTAAATAATTCATTTTCAGGTTGTGATGCTATTTCTAACATTTTTAAAGAACTGCAAAAAGATAGAGATTCTATTACAGGAATATTTTCAAACAAAATGGTATAAAAATTGTTCTTAAGATTAATGGAAATTGCACTTATAAGAACGAATGTTTTTCATGAAGAAAAGCATGGACTAAAAAAAAACATTCACAGAATTCAAAAGGAAAGTGGTGGAACAAATATTTGGAAACAACACGTTATAGGGTCTAAAAGATGTATATCGCAAGATTATTAACCTCATACTTATGACTTTCATTTAGATATTATCCTGCTTAAATATTACTCAAACTGACTTAAGTGCTAAAAACGGAGTAGAATTTGTGTCAAAACAATCCTAAAAGCCAAAAAAAGTCAAGAAAACATGACATTCTTGTGACAGATGCGACATGGAACTTTGCATACACCCATGTTTTAAAGAATAGCATACTATCTACATTTTGAAATATTGCTTCCTTTTCATCACTTTCATACTGATTTCTATAGAGAATCTTTTTTTTTTTCTTTTTTGATACGTATGATGTATCAAACAAATTTTGTGATTTATGTTTTGGATATCTACTCTTGATAGTCAAAAGTAATTTCCTCTTATAGTGTACTAAAAATTGGAACATTTATTGGAACATTTATGCAGACTTGGAGGGAAGTGTTTACTTAAAGACAAAAGATAAACTTTTGAATTCAAGTTTTTTTTGGACAATCACCGAGATTTAAAAATATTTTTTTAATACAATATTTACACTTTAAACATAATTGGAAAGACAGACATGCTATTTATATCAATTATCACTTTTATAAGAAAATATATTTGAAAAATGAAATCATTAAAAAACCGTACCCAAATGATGTCCCATTTTGACGGAGTTTCTAAAATTGTGACAGGATAGAGGGAGTAACAAGAAGTTGTATATCACACATTTCGATCAAAATAATAAATAAATAAAGAAAGAAAATAAAATCAGCAGTCAAAATATTTTAAAGTTATTTGATTTCCGCTTTTTTTTTCAATTATGTATTTATTATTATTAATATTATTGGATTGGTTTGAGAGTATTTTGTGTTCATAAAGTAAAGGTAAAGTTTAGAACAAAATATAACAAATTCCAAAATATAACTGCTTTTAATTGCTCTTTCATATTATAACATTTTATTACACTATCAGTTACGTGGGTTTCTATTTAGTTATTTTAACACATTTTTGAAGTTAAAAATAAAAATCGAAATGTGATCTATATCATGCTTTGTTTCTGACCTGCAAATATATATATGCAATATAGCATGACACGTGATAAGGGGAGGTAAGGAGTACAGATAAGTATATCACCTCGTGATGAACAGGGGATAGGGAATCAACCAAAAATATTGGGGGGAGTGTATCATTTATGAACAAATCCTCAGTAAAAATAGATTAAATCAATAGTATTGAGATTTTGTTTACCTGACATTGAGAAGATAAATGGTTAACAAGTCCACACTTTGCTCCTTCTGGTGTCTGTGCAGGACACAAAAAACCTGTTATGAAAACCATTTTTAAAAACTACCCATTAGTATGTTTTTATTAATAATAATATTCTTGGCATTACTTAATTATCTACAGAACAATTACTTTCATGCTTGTAATACATTTCTCAAAATAATATAGTTTGTGGATCATGCTGCATTAATTATAAATAACACTTATTGCATAATAGTAAGAAATTCTGAAAAGATAAAAGTCATCTTATTACTCGCATAAAACAGGGAGAACATTTGAAGGAATTTGCGGAATGGGAAAAAAAATTTAATTATGCAAAATTAGAGTACATAGAGAAAAATTATTCAAAATAAATAAAAATAAATTCAATAGAATATAAGCACAATTACTACATTTGGCTGTGCTTCAAAAACTTTAAATTCTTGAGCATTTTAAAATTTTAACTGATATTAAAGAAAAAAAATTCAGAGACATAGAAACATTCTAAAAAAGTAATTTATAATTCTCATTATTGCATGCAAGTTTACCTTACAAATGATCTATAAAAAAAGTAATTATTTAAATAATTCAATTTATAAGACTTTCCTTTCTTTGAAGTGATCAGTCCTACTAATAATCACAGGAATAAATGTTTTGAGTGAATTCAAAAAGCAGACGGCAAGCAGTTGTAAAACAATACAGCACAACAATAGCACGGCAGCAGAAAAGAACCTTCAGTCTTTTGAATAGAGAGCAGTTATAATCTTCTGCAGTAAGACTGGGTAAAAAAAGAGCAAAAGAAATATTTTTATGCAATTAAGAAAGCATAAATTCAAGCATTAAAACATAAAAGATTTTTAAGAAATAAAATTTTTGAGACAAGAAAGTGAAAAAGAGAGAAAAGAAAAAGTTACCTATTTTACAAATAACTAGGATTACTACAAAATAAGATATTTGTACTAAAAATTTTCACGTTAAGAAAGCACAAATGAGCATTAAAATGCAGACATATGTTTTGGGATTGCTTGGAATCAGTAGTGTAGTCGAGGGGGGACGGCATCCCCCTACCTTTATATTTTAATACAAGCGTCCCCCCAAAATTTGACATTTTAACATAAGTGTCCCCCCACTTTTGATTTCAATTACTTATCTTCATATGCAGCTGCATTGTCCCAACTTTTTTTTCAAAACTACACCACTGCTTGGAACCCCTTTTCAATGAAATAGTGGAGCTTCTAAATGCAAAAACATCCAATTTGAAAAACTGCGCTAATTTTCATTAGGCTTTCCTCATGGTTTCAGTGAATAGGAAAATTAACTATTAATTGTATTAATATATTCAAAATACAGTACTCTCGAGAATCTAGCTCTTAACTATCTGACTTAGTTTTCTTTTATGGTAAGTAAACAAAGAACAAATGTCCCGCAGTGGACCTGTCGGTAGAAGCTCGGTTCCCGAAGAACACCGAAAGTGAAGCAACATCAACTTAGGTCAGTGTTTGGGAGGGTGACAACCTCTCGCGGCTGGTTGCTGTGGTGTCCGTGTACGCTAAAGGGAGCTGGTGCACGTTAAATAGGTCGTGGCTCCAATGTCCTACAAGTGAAACGATACCTCTAGGGGTGCCAATCTCAGGTGACGGTCTCTCATCTGGGAGCTTGTTCAAAAAATTAAGAGACTTTAAAAAGGGGCGGAAATCGGACTCCTGCCTGTAAGGGCCCTGTTAGACTCAGGAGCAGCGTACCCATTCTTCCTCGCCATGCGCGAGGACACGACAACAACAACAAAAAGGAACAAATGACACTGTCCCAAGCCGTTGAAAGCGGGTGTGTGCTATGATCCTCCTACGTGCTGTGTGTAAAATACAAGTTGTGACAGGAAAAGAGCAACATCCCTTGTTCCCTCATTTATCAGTGAATATATTTTCTTAAGAATTAGGCCGACAATGTACGTTAATGTTTGAATTATGTTTCCTGCATTTAAGTCAGGCATCAGAAGTTTATATTCTTTAACATACTTTTTGTCTAATACATTCTTGAAACCTGCAATTCAGTATGTAAACATTTATATAAACTACCGATACAGAGCCTTCTATTTTAACTGGACCCGTCACCGGCAAATGCTTCTACAATACACCAGGCTGCGGCCACATACATATTCTACATGGATTGAAAAAAATGGATGGCTTTGTACTAAAAAAGAATTGAGAAAATACATATTATACCAAAGTTTGAGAGTAAAATTTTGCCTTATTGGTGGGGCAAAGAAATGACTGCATAAAACTCTGATCGTTATCCAGACTACTCTTTCGCCACATTAGGTTGGATACTCAAGAGTCTACTGTACTAATAGAGTGGTAAGGAATTCCATCCAAGCTGAACAAAAATATAAATCAGTAATCAAAATATGCAAAACTTTAGATTAATCTTGTCTGACTTACAATGTATTTGCATTGCACATTTAATTTAGTTCAGTTTTTAGTGACTTGTACTGTTGAACTTAGAAAAGTTCACATGCATACTTTGTGTACAAAGTCACATGCGGGAGGGGGGGCATGGGCCTCCCCCTCTCCCGAATTTTTTTCAATGTAGTATATATTCCTCCCTGAAACTTTCCTTCACAGAAGTGTGTCGAAGTTAGAGATCCGCCCCCTCTCCCCGCAAAAATTTCTGGATACGGCCTTGTTTGTGTAACCCCATATGTCACAATGGGGCCTAGATTTTATAACCTCAAACCATCAGGGGCCCACAAACCAAACATCTCTAGAAACGGATACTATTTTCATGGAAAACAATTGTGTTAGCAAAATTAATCCATTCTAGCACTTGCAGGCATTAATTTTTAATCACGGCTTTTCTTAGCAAAAGTAGTATTAAAGACTAATATTAGCACTTAATTCATTTTTGCGATTTGTTTCTATTATATGTACATCATAGAGTACTTCAAAAACTAAAGTAAATACCCAGGGTTCACGCTGGGGAAAAATACAAGGTGGGATTTTCCACCTTGACCAAAATTTTAAGTGGGATTTTTTAAAATTTAAGCGTAAACAAATTTTTTTTTGAGTGGAATTTCAATAAATATTGCGGGAATCGCGCGGCCTAGCTCGAACCCTGATACCAAAGAAATACCCAGAAGCATTTTAAGGGATTAATGGTGAAGACTTTGAAAGAGAAAATTCCGATAACTCTAGAAGATGCATCTACAATACACCAGGAAATGTGCAAATGCAAAAACTTTGCACAATTCCCTTCAACGATATTGCTTGAAAACCAAACGGAAAAAAGCTGAAGGGAGAAAAATCTCTCCTTATTAAAATAAGTATTTCCATTCAAAAAAAATATATAATCAACCATCAACAATATTTTCTAGAACAATCTCATACTCAAAAAATGTTCAATTAATTAACAATAATGGTAACTTAAAACACAGCTTACCAAAATAAATGTTTATGTGATGTTTCAAAACAAAATTTCTATAGCTAACATTACCTCAAAATGAACATTAACAACTTACCCCACGACTCAGCATAAAATTTTCTTGCGTTTTTTGAGCAAAATTCCATGGAAAATTTTGACACACGAGTAAACTGTGATATAATCGAAAGAACATTCCTCCTTTTTAGAGGCACTGTGTATCCAGTATTAGAGTAAAGTCCATGAGCTCTTGCGGGTATATTTCCAGTTGCGATCATGGATTTTACCATTGCAGAGAATGAGATCGCTCTATTACAACAGCTTTGCACAGTATCTAAAAATAAACAGAATGTATTTTTAATAAATAGCTACTTTTCACTGAATCCAACATTTATTGAATGATATATACCTCTGTTAAATTTGAAAGAACCCTGTTTCATTCTTCGCAACATCCCACACTTTACAGAATTCAAAAAAAAATTCAATCCTTCCTTAAAAAGAAAAAATACAATAATTTTTAAAAAAAACACAAAACGAAAGTAGAGGCCCTACATCTATTTTTCCTTGAAGAAAAATTTAGAGCAGCGGTCGGCAACCTAAACTGACTGAAGATCTGCTTTCCAAGTTCGGCAAACATCAAGATTGACTCGGAAGACCGGAGGTGGGGGGGGGGGGATACACTATTAATAGGGCATGTTGAGATGGCGCCTGTCTCTAAAATGTAGGGTAATTCTTATCAGAACAAGTTTTGATACTTATAAAACATCTACTTTAAATTTCGAAACTAATGTTAACACCGTTAATTCGCATCAAAACAATACAAATATATTATTTCTTTTAAATTTGATTTTTAAAAAACTTAGTTTTTGTTTCGTTTTGTTTTTTAACTGAAACACACATGTGAAGTGCCGTTTTCTTCAATTATCTCTCACCGAGTGCATAGTTAATGTGAAGGCTAACATCCCATATTATTGGCAAATTTTTTAAGGTCCGGTGAATGGTCTGACAAACTAAAACATTTTCTGAAAGGGGAAAAAATAATAAATTCGCCTTCTAATTCAAAAGTTTTTTTATTTAAAAAAAATACTATAAACTGTCCAATATGCTGTCGCGATCGACTGAAAATGGGCTCGGGATCGACGGGTTGCCGACCACTGCCTTAGAGGGATAGGTTGTAAATTTTTAATTGCAAGAAGAATTCATTTCTGACAAGACGAAAAAATTAAAAATCAAAACAATGAATAAGTGCACAAATTGCAATAAGAATTGCAGACATGTACATTGAGATTACAAGATGCCCCCTTTTTTATACAAAAGATGAGAAGATAATAATAAAAATATATATGTCATATATTTATATATGGCTGATTGTGATTCTTTTAATATTTTGCACAAAGGTAAACTTTTCACTTTTTTAGGAGGGAAAATGCAAAGAGCATACAATACACAAGCTTGAAATAACTTTTCAATTATCATAATCTTCTTTAATTCTCTTGAGAATTAGTCTGTTTTAGTGGCAAGACTACCTTGTATCTTTATTACTGATGCATGTAATAAAGATCTTACCTTAATAACAATTAAATATATTTGACCAGGCGATAAAATTTCTTCGTAAACAATGTTATCAGGATCTTCACTTTTGCATTTTTGATGTACAAAGCAAAACAATTTCGAAACACAAAAGCTAAAAACAAAAGGAAAAAAATCAAAACCAAAATTTTCCAAAAAAATATTTAATATTTGTTTTGTAAAATTATTTTCAAAGCAGCAATTAATTGAATTAAATTTATAACTGTGTCTCAGTATGTCCACTGCAGTTAGCCCCACTTGTAACCGTGCCCCCCCAACTTCTTATGCAGGGTGTACCAGAGGATGCGAGAGTAGTCTCTCCTCTGATTGGTCCATCCGAACACACCCTCTTTTCTTCCTAAAATATTTTATCCTTCTAAACTATTAACCTACCGCCCCCCACAAATTATTTAATCGCTTTTCAAATTATTATACTATTATATTATTATACATGAGATTAAAGAGCCTACGGCTCTAGGAGCTCTAAATTGAATACTTAGATTTCCACGAGTACAGTAGAGCATTGGTTATCCGAGCCCCGACTAACCGAGTTCCGGGTAAATCGAGGTATATTTGCCCTTGGAAAAAACTTTTTTTGGCTACCGATGGTGGCGTCACCGACTAACGTCAGTTATCGAATTATTTTCTGGTGATATAAAGACCTAGAACAACAGTCATACACAATTTCAACAGACCTGTTACGGCTACAACCATTTTGTAAAACGGCAGCAAAGAAGCGAGCAAGTTCTGTTAAACAGAAAACAATATATATATATACTATATACATAGACATTCCAGTTAAAGTTGTCTCTTGAAGATGTACTCTACTGATGTGTACATATAAAATTAGATATTTGTATGTATGTAACGTCATTTTTTCATTCCGTAATATGTACAGTAAATGCTTTTTTTACATCTTTGACGACATTTTCATTTATTTCAACCCACGTTTTCCTCCTGATTCGGACAGAGTCCGTGTTATGCAAGTTTTCGATTATCCGAGGTACCCTCGGTTCACATTTCCTCGGATAATCGCGGCTCTACTATACATCAAAAAGAGATGTCATTAAATATATCTTTTCATAATACTTGTAGCGACCCTTACTGCATACATTACGTAAAAAAATGCAGATTTCCATGTTATCACCAACATTTTAAAATTTTTACAGACGAATATCTCTTGTTTGGAATGTTTTCAAGAAGGACATCTGAGAAGAATCACACCATCCCTCCCTGAACTTTAGCCCCTGCATCTTTGAGTTAAAGATACAGTTGCTAAAGTTCATTGCACTTTTGAAGAATATTTTTTTTCTCTTTCTTGATAACTTAAAATTTTTCTTCCTGCAAATTCCTTTCTTCTTTTTAGCTCTTTATTTGACAGTTTTCAAAATGCCAGCTCACTTAAAACTTGAATTGTCAGTTGCCACATTTCATCATCTGCAAAGTAGCTACCTATGCTTTGTTAAAAACAGTGGCGTACGCAGGATTTTTTTCAAGGGTTTCATAATTTTCTGAAACTACTAAAAGAAATTCGAGTATATAATAAGGCACTATTATTTAGGGCTCAAGGGGGGGGGGGGTTAAACCCCTAAACCCTCCCCTTATGTAAGCTACTGGTTAAAACTACCTAAAGACTAAATGTGCTAAAAACGTGATGCAGGCGTTGTCTCTTCACGATTCGACATGACTGCAAAATCATTTCTATTCAAAAAATATTTATTCATAGAAAAATAATTGATGACAAAAGAAAAAGTAATGCCAATTAAACTGTTCTGATACATGTTTTAAATAAAGTATGATAAAAGTGTTTATTAAATGTTATATTCATTTTTGTTCATATGGAGTATTAGTAATAATTTTCAATCACTTGAATTAAAGTATGATAAAAGTGTTTATTAAGTGTTATATTCATTTTTGTTCATATGGGGTATTAGTAATAATTTTCATTGGATTTTCAATCACTTGAATTGTTGGTATCTAGAATTACAATTTCTTCCCTTCAATTTTGAGACCACAAGAGTCGACTACATTGAGTGATTTAAATAGAAAAAAATATTTACTCAAATATATATTTAACAATGGTCTTTATCAAATGTTTTAGAGGAAACAATGTCTATAAATGGTAAATGTAAATAGAATGTGAATTTTTCGCAAAGGTGCTGTAAAATGCAAGAGGAAACAATAGAACACTACTTTCAAGAAAATAAATTTTAGATTTGTTTTTAAATGCAGTAAATATTGAATCATAACAATCATTGAATATAATTGCAAGGAAAATAATACCAGAATATGTAAAAAATAATAAAAAAATTTCCATTAAAAAAATATTTTAAGACTTTTAAAAAACTGTTTTGGAACTTCTTGGTAATACCCATATTTTCCTTTTCAATCACTATCTTACGACTTTAGGTTAACAATTTTTAAACGATCATGCCTGCAGTTTTATATGCATTCCTCCACCCGGAATGAGTAATATTTGCGATGGACTGTGCAACTCCGGGTGACGCGGCTAGTTTTATTTATTTGGTGAGAACACATAAAAAAAGTTGTTTATTGATTTTATTTTGCAATGGACACAAATTCATTTGAGTGGATTACAATAAAAGTAATTATTTCAAACTAATATTGCAGTACAACTGAAAGTTGAGATTGAGCTTAAAATTAACTTTATTTTAAAATGAATTATGTTACCACTAGACATCGCATATCCCTTTTCCCATCTCAAACAAAAGAAATGACAAGTTTGCCACAAAAGGTTCCAGAAAATAACAAATAACAAATAATGCAACTATGAAGCTCCGATTTCAGATATTCCGACTCCATTGAAACAAGTTTTTTTTTCTAAATAAATCAAATATAGATCAAAATTTTATTTAAAAAAAATGTTCAATCTAATTTATTTTTCATGAACTTTTAATCCATATCGGGTGTCACCCAGGGTGGATTGCACCCCTACACCCCCTAGTGATGCCACTGAAATATATGTACATATATACATACATGCATTCAAATAAATTAACATACCATAAAAAATTGAACTTTTCTTCATTACTTCTCAAGTGAATTAAAATTGAATTCCTAAAACAAAAGTAAGAAAAATAAGAAAATTGTCTACATAGACATTTATTTCTTTGCGTTTTGACTCACAAAACATTAGTTTAAAGTTTATGAATAGGAAACACTTTGAAAAGCATGTTAAAATTAGTATTCACAGCAAATTTGAAGTAGAATGAAAGAAAAAATAATAATAAATCTTTATCAACGAGATTCTTAAAATTACCTAGGGAACACTAGCAAAATGATAAACCAGAATTTTAAAGTAAAAGAAACCTTAAAAAGAGAGAGATTTTTTCCGCAAGTACATATAACTTTGTTTTGCATGTCTCCCAACTTGGCATACTAAGCTAAGCATTTTAGCCCTTGATGTTTTAGAAGCCCTTATGTGTTTAGAAGCTTGTTCTTGATGATGAACTTTTCTTACTCTTAAATTGCAATCTGTTGGACGAGAATGATTCTCAATAGATGGCCACCTACTAATTACTACCAGTTTTCAAGGTGTAGAATTGTGATATTCTACACTTTCTGCGTTTCTTAATGACTTACTTCAGAGTTTTTCCAGCATTTACTTACTACATTTGCTCTTTATTTGGTGAAAAATTTTCAAAACTCATTTTTATTTCTTGTTTTGATGTTTTAAATCAATCAACATTCAATAAAAGATTTTATTTTAGAATATTCTAATTTATACACGACTCAGAAGCAAAACAGTAAAAATTGCAAATGTCAACATTTTATAATGTTAGGAAAAAAAGATTCAAATATCAGATACTTCGACGTCAATCTGCATGAATCATAAACTGGGATTTGAGTAATTTCAAGTTTCATCACAGGTCACATGATTTTGTTTTTCGTTTGTGATTGGCATACAAATTACTTATCTGAATCAGAGGTTTTTTTTTGTATCTCTTGCTATTTTGAAGTGTTTTAAGTTTGATTGCGTGTTAAATCCCTCAGACGAGGTGTCATTCTTTTCATCGACCACTGTTGCGGTCAATATGAAAAGGCACCACTCCAGAAGGCTGGACGAGAACACACCACATAAGAATTCAAGCTTGCTACGTTCCCAAATGCATGTCATTAAATTATTAATTAATTATTGAATGCATATAAATTCTATTAGTTATTTTCTGTAATATTTGTTCATTTCAATAATTATGAAGCTCCGTTTTAATTAACTTGCTGTCTTATATTTTCTACTTGCTTAGAAATAAACTGCAACTATATAAATGCAAGGCGGCCAAAGAGTAACAGCTCTCTAAATTTTAAATTAAGTTAAAAAATCCAATGATTTTAATACTAATATCCGAGCATTCATTTCACATCAGTTATCATCTTCCAAGTGTGATTCTTAAATTTGATTTTAATGTTGATATTTGATAGTAGTGCCTCTTTTATTCAGATCTGTTCTTAATGAGTGTCAACAATTATACTTTTACTATACTCTTATTACTTTTTATTTATATCTATTTCTCAATGTTCTTTCTGAAACAAATGCTTTATTGTAGATGGTGTCTGTGTGAATAATGGGGAATTCTGCTACTGGAGACTCTCAAAACGTTTGAAGTGTAAAAATTTGTTAAGAAAAAGTATGCCCAAGCAGTTTATTAAGTTGTGATTAAATGTTGTTAGACTTCCTCTTTCTGCAGATGTAGGATTAATTTTCTAGTTTGCTCCTGATCGAATTCATTTAATGGATCTAGAGAAAAAAGGAATTTATTTTATAGCAGATGAAAGGTGGATAGTTAATGCTAGAATTAGCACTTCTTTTATTCCCGACATGATTTTCTAAATTGAAAGACATTGTTTCTTATTTAACTTATGAAGATATTAACAGAAAATATGCTTATTATGAACTTCCTCTGCTTAAACTTCTTTACTTGCTTTATTATAAACTTCCTGCTTGTTCTGATGGCAGACTTAAAACAGTTTGATAACTTATTTTCCAGTTTTTTGTCTTCTTAATGATATTAACTTACTTTGATTTTGATGATTCATAGAGAATAATGCTTATCTGAATATTTGCGGTTTTTTAATGTAAAATAATTACATTATTTTACAATAATTAATTTCCTGAGTGTTTAAATGCTTGTATTTAAAAAATGAGCAGTTTAAATAGGGTTTCTTTTATGGTTATGTATTTTGTTTGTGTAGTCCCCAAGGTCAATGACACAATTTTTCTGGATACTGGATACCCAGATATCAAACTCAGATGTTCAAAATCTAATTTTTAAACACCCCACAGCCTGCGCCTGCAAATACATAGCAAATTTGGAATTTATGCATTTTCGAAACAGGTGTTAATAAGATTTGACATGCTGAATGTTTAAAATTAAGGTATCCGGTATTGCCAGTCATTGCAAAGAATTCGGGTGGCTTGACAACTCATTGCAAAAGAAAAAACTCTTTGAAAGAATCCTTGCTTCCCCCAAAAAATAAGTTCTACACACACAAACATATTTATCTTATCTATCTGTACTCAGCTCTAGTGTGTTTTCGCTTGGGATTTGTGAGGCGTTCTGCATCACTCATTCTTTGAGACAAATCAAAAATGATGAGCCCATGTCTCTTTTTCAAGCATTTTTTTAGAAAAATTTTTGATTTTTAAACCCTTCAAATATGTTTTACTACATTTCTGTTAGATATTGCTTTACTTAAATCTTTGCTGCTTTGCACATGTTTAGATGATAAGTGTTCATTTTTTCCAATTTTTAACTACTTTTCAAATCTGTCTTACTATATATATATATACACTTCTCACAACAATTAAAGGATCACTACTTTGGAATGATCGTGTACAAGAATAAGTTTTATAATAAATATGAGAATTTGACCTTTGATACTGGACACCTTTAATGAGAAACAACAGAGTTTGTTTTTGTTTCTTGGCTTTCAATTAGTAGAGATAATTCTGATGTTTTTGTAAACACACCGAAACAGGAATGAAAAAGAGCAAGATTCCAAGTACTAACCAGTTGTCAATCGAACTTACAAGGTGCAGTTCACTCATTTTCTGTTTGCTTTGTCCTGTTTACGTACCATGGCAGGTGTTAGAAGACTTCTTTCTTACAATGATGTGACTAGGGCTGTCACATGGATTCAAGGTGGTGTTTCTTAACGTCAGGTGAGTCAAAGGTTCGGTGTAAGTCAATCAGTGGTTTCAAGACTTTGGAACCGCTACCAACAACTAGAGACTGTCCATATAAGGCCAAGTCAAGGGCGGAGGAGGTCCACTTTAGCCCAAGAGGACAGGTATTTACGTCTAAGTGCCCTCAGACGCAGATTTTCAATAGCCAGAGAGCTGCAAAATGAGCCAAGATGAGCAACGGGGACCCACATTTCCGACCAGACTGTACGAAATCGACTTCTGGAAAGTGAATTGAGATCTAGACGACCAGTCCAAGTACCTTGGTTTACAGCACGTCACAAAAGAGAAAGAATGCAGTTTGCTTGGACACACAGACGATGGCACCTAAAGCATTGGCGTAAAGCACTCTTTTCTGAGAAGTCTAAATTTACTCCTTTTGGTAATGATGGTCGGGCTAGAGTATACAGAAGAAGGAATGAACGTTTTATTCCCTGCTGCTTATCTTCAAGGGTCCCATTTGGAGGAGAATCAATAATGGTGTGGGGTGGAATAACACTCGATGATCGTACAGACCTTGTAGTCATCCGCAACAGATCCCTGACCGCCCAGAGATATGTTAATGAGGTGTTGGATATCCAGCTACATCACAGAGCAGAAGCAGGAGGGCATAATTTCATTTTCATGCACGATGGGGCCCTTCCCCACACTGCAATGATCGTGCGTACCTACTTCTTATTAATTTCTTCTTATTTTTACCGAAATCTTTCTGGTATACTTTCTATACCAGATATTCTATATACTTTCATGAAAGTAGATTTGCATGTAAGTCGAACCCTCAAGTTTCAGACAAATAAACCGAAACCCTCTTGTAAGTCAACCTGCCTACTTTCAGACAAAATCGGGAACGTTGATGCAGCTGATTTTTAGACATAAATGATTTTAAAAGAAGGACATGAAATGTAATTATAATCGGAAATTGTAGTTTCATTTTTACGATCACGATTTTTGTACAGGCTTCGTTTTTGCAATTATGTTATATTTGTTGATTGTTGCTTTTATTCTGAATTAAAAAACAAAAGTTTCTGTGCTTTAATTTCTTGCAGTATAATTTGATTTATTTTTTTAAAACAAGCTCTTAATTTCCACTCGATCAATTACGCAAAAATTTGCGAATCCGAATTTCGGCGTTTTCTGCATTTTTCCATAGGAGATGAAGGAAGCAAAAGACTTCAAGCAGGATTAAAACGAAAAATTATGCAAGATATTGCAGCAACAAAAGCGTAATTGATGCAGGATATAATTAACTGAAGTGTGCAAAATGAGTGAATTAAATGCATGTAAATAATTTTAACAACGCTTGTTTATTATTCTGATGATCATTTAGATAATGTATTTTATCGTAGTTAGTATTGAAATATTATTATTATTTCTTTTAATAATCCACACATTTTATTAAAATAGCTATGACAACCTTTATAAACTGTACTATCGAAAATATAAATGATAGACTGGGGGATTTAGATAAAATTAAAATTTTTACTATATTTTTGCCTAGGCATATGCCCCAGGATTCTGTGAAATGGATGTAGTATGGTCGGGAGGGGGGCCGTGGTAGCCTAGTGGTTAGCACGTCGGACTTTTACCTGGAAGGTCGCGCGTTCGATACCCACTGAAGACCACCATGTATACTTGGGGATATGTGCATGTAAAATCCGTAGACCCCACTACCTCTCCCCGTGCGTAAGCAATCCTAAGGCCTCGGCTAACAGGTAGGGGTCTGGTGGAGAAAAGTATGGTCGGGAGGGAGTTAACTCCAAGTATAATTTATTGTCTCAAAATGCTGCTCTAAATTTTTTTTTCTGAATCAGACATGTTTTTTGAAAGGGGATTGTTCAGACATATGTTGCAGCAAAAATGCAAAAACCTGACCTTCAAGGAGTTGCTTACATTTTTGCATTTAAATATGTCTGAAGAATTCCCAATAATGCTCTTATTAATATAATACAATGGAACTATTCCCATGCCTACTGTTGATTGTGAAAGAGGGTTCAGCTGCCTCAATTTATTTAAAAATGGTGTTAGAAACAGATTATCCATTAATAATGTTAGTAATTTGATGGTGATTAATATTAAAGGCCCTTAAAGTTATTTCAACTTTCATGAAGCTTTCGTAAAATGGGCTAATATGAAAGAAAGAAGAATTTTGAATTGTAAGCCTAAATCATTTGAAAAATAAGCAAATTTTAATTGTTATCTCTGTATATATTTGCTAAGTTTTTCCTTGTATGGTTTTTCTTATATTAGTGGGTAATAAACAGAGTGATATAAATTTTTTATGTATAAAAATTATCCTCTGAAAACTGAATCAGTTGAATTTTTAAATTAATACACAGTTTAAGAATGGTTAAAATGGGCATTATGTCTACCCAATCAATGCACCATTGAGGGGAGGGAGTACTTGTACCATTTTGAAAATCAAACATGTTCTCTTTCAATTATTTTTAAAATATCAATCATTTTTCTTAAGTGTCATGTATTTATATCCTTAAAAAGGTCATACAGCAAAACTTCAAAACCTGAAACACAATAAGGCATCTAGGAAAATGCGTGAATATATTCATCACATTTTAGCGTTTTGCTAAAGCATTTTTGCTCATTTTAGCTTTTTTGCTAAGGAACTTTTGAACTCAGCTTAAACCCTGATATATATATATATGTGTGTGAAGGTAAATCTCCAAAATCGGAGAATGTCGACAATCACTGGTGGATGTCGACATACACCAAGTAGAGAATGTTGATATTCACCATCTATCAGATCGGTGATTGTCGACATTCTCCAAATTCGTACATACGCCGTAACATATTTATATACACACACATATATATATATATATATATAGATGTTGAAAGCAGTTTGGAGCCACCGACATTTGAAGCCAATTTTAAACGGCTCCAAAAGTCTTTATACGTCTCTTGTAGGTTAAAGTTGTTTAAAGCATTTTGAAGCCAGTTTTAAATACAAAGACGTATAAAGCAGTTTGAAGCCTATTTGAAAAAACTGTTTAAAGCACTTTGAAGCCACTTTTATATACAAAGACGTATAAAGTACTTTGAAGCCTTTTTGAAAAAACTGTTTAAAGCACTTTGAAACCAGTTTTATATCCGAAGACGTATAAAGCATTTCAGAGCCTTTTTTAAACAATTGAGGTGTATAAAGCATTTTGGAACCAAGTACATAAAATGAATATCTAAGTTACTATTTTGGAT
Source organism: Octonoba sinensis (assembly GCA_038502835.1). Lineage (NCBI taxonomy): Eukaryota > Metazoa > Arthropoda > Arachnida > Araneae > Uloboridae > Octonoba > Octonoba sinensis. The sequence goes on from CM076603.1 coordinate 20,406,930, forward strand.
CATCGGGCAAGAAATTTTCTAAGATCAAATTTCGGCGTTTCAATTGTTTCCTTTTTAAAAAGTTGCTGTTTTTTTTCCCCTCATCGAACAAAAAAAAAAAAAAAAAAAAAAAAAAAAAAAAAAAAAAAAAAAAAAAAAAAAAAAAAAAAAAAAAAAAAAAAAAAAAAAAAAAAAAAAAAAAAAAAAAAAAAAAAAAAAAAAAAAAAAAAAAAAAAAAAAAAAAAAAAAAAAAAAAAAAAAAAAAAAAAAAAAAAAAAAAAAAAAAAAAAAAAAAAAAAAAAAAAAAAAAAAAAAAAAAAAAAAAAAAAAAAAAAAAAAAAAAAAAAAAAAAAAAAAAAAAAAAAAAAAAAAAAAAAAAAAAAAAAAAAAAAAAAAAAAAAAAAAAAAAAAAAAAAAAAAAAAAAAAAAAAAAAAAAAAAAAAAAAAAAAAAAAAAAAAAAAAAAAAAAAAAAAAAAAAAAAAAAAAAAAAAAAAAAAAAAAAAAAAAAAAAAAAAAAAAAAAAAAAAACAAATCTTGTAAAACTACAATTGTTACATTTTAAATAAAAAAAGAATTGTAATAAAAAGAAGAGGTTTCGTACAAGTGTGATTTTGAAATTATTTTAATCATTTACTTCCAGTTTAATGAAAAGTTTATTTATTTCATTTATTTTTCTTCATAATTCAATTTAAAAACATTTTCCCCTTCGATCTACAGCTATGGTTTATTCCATTATGAAAATATTATGATAAAATACATTGATAGCCCGAAAATCTCATATGACCAATCTTATTGTACCATACGTACACGATGTTACAAAAAAATCGGAAATTATTCAGAAATGGTTCTCTTTACAAGTTATTTTCAGACCCAGCCTCGGCGTTGGATGAAAAAAAGGCATCAAAATTCTGGCCTCAAAAGTCTGCGAACTTCACATACTGGCTTCAAAAGTCACTAGTGAAGTTTGAAGCCACTGGCCTCAAAATGCTGCGAACTTCTCTTGGGCTTCAAAGTGCGGTGAACTTCTTTAAAAAAGCTACATTTTGTAGCCACTTCCGTGAAGCCAAAAATGGCTCTGAACTGCTGCGAGTGGTTAGAAGTTGGCTTCAAACTGCTTTCAACACATTTGTATATATATATATATATATATAAAAGCATGTATTGTGAAAATGTGAAATGTGTAAAAAATTACGAGTTATAAGTCTTAAAATAATTTTAAGAATTTCAGAAACCCTCATACATACAGATACAATTATAAAGCAATAAGATATTTTTTTTCACTTATGAATTTGTCAAGGAAAATACTCGATATAAAAACATTATATAAAATAAATATCAACTTCACATATGTTTCCATTGATTAGAAGAAAGGAGAGAAAATACTGTCAAATATTTTTACCGGAAAACGTGATCAGCAACTTCAGTCAAGGAAGTAATGGAGGGTAACTGAGACACCCTTTGGAAATTCTGTCCGATAAAATTTTTGGCATCCTTCTGAGAATGTATTCCGTTGCAATGCAGCATTCTGATCATCTGAATTAAGGATCTGTAAACATTGCAACATAATTGAATCAAGTGAAATAAAAAACTAACAGCTATAACAGATCATAAAAAGAACAAAAATATAAAAAACATTACTGTTCAAAACTGATGTCACTGATAAAACGTAAAATGCATTCCACGATAAAAAGATCAGTTTCATCAACTAATGCTTTTAACAAAAGCATAAACGGAAGACAATACCATCTTTTTTTGTAAAAAAATCTAACTTCATAAGTGCTATCACTGAGAAAGTGAATGGTCATCTTCTGAAAGTAGGAAAAAACATAAAAATTTAATTAATACAGTTATTTTAAAAATTATCTTACAAACACAAAAGATGTTATCAAAATCAATTCAATGGAACAATGTTGGTCTTTTCGAATAGCATTTTCTTAGCAGTAACACTTTGTGAAGAACTTATTATTATGAACTTTATATAATCAACAATAGAAAAACATGAATTTAGACAATCTTTACTAATAAATACATACATATTAATCATCCATTAAGTATTATCAATAATCATTTTGTAAGTACAATAGAGTCCCATAAACCCGGTGTGGACCGAAGGCGGCCAAGTTTGAAACTGGGGGGTTATCGGGAATGGTGTTAAAAAAGAATAAAGAATGACTGTTTCATCAGAAAATGCAGTACTGTACTTGTATGTACTGCTTTCTTGAGGCCAATACAAGGAGAAACTTTTCAATCCCTTTAAACAAAGGAAAAGTAAATTAATGAATGTGCAGTAGTGTACAGTGATTTACCTGACAAAACAAAACTCAAAAAAATTTGAAATCAAAAAGATGGCTACAATAAAAATTAACTAGAAGACCTTGCAAAAACTGGATATTTTTCTTGAAAGAAATGAGCAGAAAAAAGTTTTAGAGACATTTTTCACCCTGGCAGGATGTGGCCAAGTTATCCGGACTGCCAGGTTATCGAGTGCCAAGTTTGCAGGACTCTCCCGTATCATTAAATCTCAAATGTCAACAATTGATGGATGTTGCTTTTTAAGTATTCAGATTGCTATATAATACGTTTTACTCAGAAAATATGCCAAACTGTTAGAAAATCAGTTTCTTAAATTGATGATGGATAAAATTTGGGAATTATATGTATCTCCATTAATTTCATTTTTAAATTGGTAATACACATTAAATCAATCATCTTTTTGGTAAAAGTTTTAGGTCTAATATCCTTAAAATATTTTGAAAGCAGATAACAATAAAAAGCTATACTGTAATACGAAGCACAAATGTTGTGCACACTGCTGTACTAAGCACCTGCACCTGGGGGCAAAACTGACTTAAAGTCAACATGTGGTTCTTTGTCATTCATTTTATCTAAATACAATGTATTGGGATCATAGATGAAAAGAAAATACTTTTTTAAAAAATTCTGTAAAAGTGATAGCTGAATCCTACATGGAGCAAAACTTTAATCATCAACTTCTCATTTTCACTACATTTGTGCATAGCCTGGCAGTAGAGTTGATTTTATTATTGTTATTATACAGTTAGTTTATGACTAAAGATGGTAGAAAAAAATGTCAAAACTTTAATGAAATACAGATTTATTATTGCAACCCTGAAAATAAGTGCAATGGGTGGTAGATCCCAAAAATATAATTTGTTAAAACTGAGATATTTGTTGCAGAAGAAAGTTTTTCTTCCCAACAGTAGCACATGGATCACAACTTTTCAAAGAAACCAGAAGCAGTCAGAGATATTCTCAAGTAAGAAAAAAAATTCATTCTTTCCTCAAAATATTGAAAGGATTGAGCAGCTGGTGCAGGTATTTCCACACTGGTCCCATAACTTTTCCGTCTATTGTGAGTTTGCCATACACTAACAAACCCCAATTCAGCAAGTTTGGGAACAGCACCATGTCGGATTTCGGAACCTGATCCAAAATGGCAGATTCACAGAACAAAACATGGCAGATTTACATTATTTATCAATGCCGACATACCCATCTTCACTTCAAATTGCACTGTTTTCTCACCTGGTACATAAATAACTTTTGTTTTGAAAAAGTAATATAAGTAAATCGTTGTGTGAATATATTTTCACAAAATAAAAAACATTATTCATCGTTTTTGATAAAATCCTCCAAATTGCAACACACAATCCAGCAAAAATAAACTATATCAATATCCCACACAGTAGTTTACCATTTCGCTATCGACAAAGGGGGAGGAGAATCTGTTGAAGTGTGACATTTTGCAACAAAGGGGAAGGACAAATATATTGGTAAAAAGCGTGATATCATTTATGAACGGTCCCTTGTGCAGTTTTTAGTAGCTCATGCTCTTTCTAAGAATGACAAATTGTATGGATAAAACTGAATTTTGAATTTCCACAATCGCAGCAATACTTGGCATGGCATTCGTAAAGCATGAAAAGATGAAATGTTTGAGATTCTACACTAAAGACAAAAACTGATCAATTTAATCCATTAGATGTGTTAGTTTACATTTTACTGAGTATTGATAAAAGATCATTCATAAATGATGTCACACTTTTTTCAATATATTTGACTGCCCCCTTTGCCATAAAGTGTCACACTTCAACATACCCCTCCTTGTCACGTGTCACACTGTATTATATTAGCATGAAATAATTTTTATTTGCTGATTTTAAATGTTTTTATTGAAATCGAAATGTATGATGTCACACTTTTTGTTACCCCCTCCCCTCCCCCTGTCACAAACTATCACACTTTCTTGAACCCCTCAAAGCGTGACATCATTTATGAATGACCCCAAATGCTTAAATTGAATTCAGCAATATTCATTAAGAAAGTGAAAACAAGCATCACCTAACAAAGTAATTCATTTATTCAAATTCAAAAGAAGTTATCAAAGCAAATTGTTGCAATAATCTTTCAAAAATCAACTTGCATCAGGAAAGCACATATGGATTTGTAGTCTTCAAACCATATGAGAGTTTTAAAGACCTAATTGCAATAAGCAAATGATTAAAAACGATCGGATAACAAAATGATATGTACAAGTCCAAAACATAAGTTCTTACTGATTCAGAATAATTTTCCTTTACACTTCTAATGGAAAGTCCATATTCAGAATAATTTTTCCCATACGTTTTCCATTGTTCTTGCATTGATGCTATCGGCTAGAATAACACAAATATCATTAATATAGTCTTACATACAATAAAAATTTTGACAATATTTAAAGAATTCATACTTGTTTACTTTCAAAGATACTATAACAGACTGACAACACAAAATAAATTTTAAAAAAATAGTACAATCATTTCGCTAAAATGAACACAGTAAAACCCCGTTAATATGCGGGTGTCGGGGGACATGTTAGGCACCCGCGTTATAACATAAATGCGGAGCAATATTCACGAAATATAATCGCTCTTGTTGCATCACTTTTAACTTTATCAATTACTCGTAACTTTTCTTCGATTGTATAATTGTTTCTTTTCTTGTTTGCTGCCATTTTATTAATTGAAATTGCTGTGAGAATATGTTTACTTTTCAAGAATTTTAAAGAATCTGGAATATAAAGATATATAACGCTATAAAAAAAGGTAACAGGCGTGTTTAAATTTCAGAAAACGGGAGGGAGTTAAGCATAGAACCTCATATTAAACTGAACCGTTTTCTTGACAGCTTGAGCTCTGCCCCTGTCGCTTTTCTTAACAAGCCAGAGCGATTGCACCTGATTTCAAAGTCAAAATATAGTATCCTAGGTTGAAAGATAGAAAAAGCGTGAAACAAATATGAACCCGTGAGAAGAAAAAGGAAATAACTCCATCAACCTCTGTTTTGAGAAAACCACAAAAAACTATTTCGTGCTTTTATTTTTGATGTAACACAAAACGTCACCATTAGTAAATGATAGAGAACATTCATACCGACATTTTTGTAAACATATATATAATACACAGGGGTAGAAGTGAAAATTTGGAAGAAAAAAAAGGAAAAAAGGAATCTTGATATGAAAAAAAGGAATTGCTGTATGAAAAAAAAGGAATAGTTCTGATGCTTTTAAGGCATATGCATAACGACATAATTTAAAAACAAAATGAAAAGAAAAACCTTTTCAAAGTTGAAATTTTGAAAATTGAAGAGGAATTAAATATTCAAAAAAAGTATAGGAAAACAAAATTGCATCTTACTTAAGAAAAAAATACTTAAATCCTTCCAAAACATTTGAAGGGAGAAAACCATTAGTTAATGTCCTCAAATTTTAGTTAAGCACAAAGGAATGATCAGACTGACAAAGCTTTCAACCTTTTACATTTTTTCAACCACTATTTTGACATTTTTTGCTTCATAGATTAGCTGTTGAAAACTTAATAAAAATATTTTTGTCCCAGGTACCTATGTTTTGCATGCCTGCATTTTTACTAGTATCATTGCAGAAATTTAAGTGCTTACAATGAAATTTCAAGGTATTTGTTTGAAGAGCAATACATATACACTTATTTGTTATGCATTCAGTTTAGCTAGTACTGCTGATAAACTAGTAAACACTTTTAACAAGGGCTGAAATCCAAATTTTCAAGTGGAGGGGAGAGCCCCTCCAAGCTTTATGCATAGTTTTTGCATATTTTCAGAAGGGAAACATAATGGCAAAATATTTTGATTTTTTTCAGGCCTTTTGTGTATTCCTTCATTGTAAAAGCTTTTACATCCTAGTCATATAAGTTCTACTTCTACTAGAAAGGTATTCAGTGGGAAAAACAGAATTTTCTCCTTGTTGGAGGGAGTTATAACAGTTTTTACATACATATATGTTACCATACCAGGATTGGCAATATGGTTTTAACCAAAGAGTATATAATAAAGTTCGTTTAAGCCAAAATTTTTTCTCTTCCATGGATTGGTCAACCTGTCTCTATCTCGACCTGTCTCTATCCCTCAACCTGTCTCTATCTGTCGGGAATCTGAAAAATTTGGGATGTGATCCTGCCATTCCCCCCCCCCCCCCTGAATTTTAAATCCTTGTTTAACCACAAATGAAAAATTCAGGAAATTGTGATTAAGATTTAAAAATTTTAATTTATATACTACATATATACACACAGTCAGACCTTGATATAAGGCCGCCATTCGGGAATTCTTGAAAATGACTTTATCAAGCACATGTTCTTTATTTCTTTTACTACTGATGCTTCAATCATCGTAGAATGAATTTTCATATCATTCTTATCTTTAGAAATCTGATTTTTAATTGCTGGTTACCTTCTGTTAAACAGGTTTGGAAAGGTATTTTTGTAAATTTTCAATTTTTCAGATTAATTTCTTTCACTTATACTAATTTTTACTTCTGCTTTGTTTCTTTTCATTCTTTACCTTCCCTTTTCTTATTTTCTTTTGCAACTACATATGAAGAATGCTTAGGTTCAAGAAAAAATATCTGAACTTTTTAAGGGTAAAAAAGGGGGGAGGCTTGTCACTTTTAAAGAAATGTGATATATAGTTCTTACTTCTTAATATAATCCTAAAATCTCTATCTTTTATAGTAGTGGGTGCTAAATTCAAATATCTTTTTCCAGTAATTTTGAAAAAAAAAAAAGATTTTTGCTCTTTAAAATTTATAAGTGTTTTGAAATAATAAAGATTGCAGTTACTGCTTATTATGGAAAAGAATTTAATGGGATGTACTTAGCAAATGTCCTAATCTATACAATGAGAACTGATTTTAAGATTTAACATTCTTATTAATCAAGATGTGTTCCAGATGAATCTTTTTGCTTGACATGAATTTAAAATAATTATTTTTAGTTTAAATGACTTATTCATGCATTGCAATGAACATGCTTTAAATAAAAATGATCATTGTTGTGATGAAACAGCAACTTGTGCATAGGCTCCGATTCTGATTTTTCAAATGGAATTTTAAAAATGTTATCAGTTTTATTCCTTATTTATTTATATAAATTTTTATTTACTATTTCAATTTTTTTGAACGATTGGAGGTATGTATAAATTACAAAAATTTAAATAATTGACACAAATAAAAATAAACCTGAATTCAGCACTTTTCAACTTTCTGACAATTGAGAGCTCATACGCCTAACAAGCAAAAATGTTGTTTAAAACATTTCAAATCAAGATTTTACTGAAAATAAAAGCAAATTTTTTTTTTATTTGCACTTTAGTAATTCTTAATAGACATCAATTGTGAAAAAATTTCAATTCTAACAGCTGAAGCAAAAAGATCGCATTTTTTAAAATGAAGGTAACAAAATATAGGAGAAAATAAAATAATTTCTCAGAAGGTAGTACAATAGTACAAGCATTTCTGGACTTTCTCAAATCAAATGAATCCTTTACTATTTCGTCAATGAACGTTGCTGTTGTCAGCATTGTATTCCAAGCGATGTTATTTACTGATAGTAAATGGTTCTTTTTCATTATTTTTCGCTGTCACACTTTTTGTGATTTTTTTGAAGAATTTGGGCCACCAATCCTTGACATTTTTTACATTGTCATTAGTCACTTCATGCACATCAAAAGGACTCCCAGTGTTGCGTGCAACCTTCATCATATCTATGTATTGAGACGGAACATATACTCGATCAAAGAATTTCACTTGTCTCCTAATTACAGAAAAGTATCTGTCACAGGGAAGAAAGCTATGGCCTCTGACAGGGTAGTATTGATAAATTTGTGAAAATCTACCATTCATTGTCATTGTTAATAGAAGTCGAGTAACTGAATGGTCTCTGTTCTGTCCAGAACACGCATCGCTAAAAACATATACTTCCCAGGGAAGGCCCTGATACTTCCTTTATTGATGAAGGACGAACATTCATCAAGTAATCCATTAAAAAACTGCAGACTTCATTCAGTCCATGTGCAGCAATCCCCTCATGATAGGTGTAGAATTTGACTGCATTATCTGTAAGATTATGTATGCAGAAGGCATATTGACAGCACCAGAACTACGGCGGGAACAACTACGCCAATGTGATTCATGTGTTCTAAACCAAAACATTTGGACACCTTTACTTTATCTTTCTTATTTAAATTTCGCACATCCTTTCTCCGTTTAGGAACATGTGTTTCATCTTCCCTACACGAACTCATACTTATTCTTCTGAGAATGTCATATGAATGAATTTTCAAACTAGAACAATGCACATCTAAGACTAAAAACTAAGTAAAAAAGAAAGGGTTGCTAGGATTATTAGATAGATGGCGCTGCATGCTAAAAGCTATAATGAGAGGAAAAAAGAAATTATTCCTGGAATGATTTCCTTTTTTCACTAGCTGACCTTTTTCGATGTCTTATTTCGAGCATACAAAACGGAAGAATAATTTCGTTCTTGCACTCAATTGTGAGTCTTGCGTTCAACACAAAAATGGCTATCTCAGTTTAAAATCGACAAAAAGTGGAGGTATTCCCTTTTTCTTCTCACCGGTTCATATATACCAGGCCTCAGAACAGTGCTTTATATCTGTTACTGTGTGTAGGGGCGGAGAGCTCTTTGGCTGGAATGTTTGTTTACTATTCGTAAGAGACTTTGTTGGTTGGGTTTCCTTACTATGGTAAATAAAGGAATCACCTTTCAATGGCAATAATAAAGGGTGGTTTAAACATCGGGGGACATGATAGTACCTGCATTATATCCGATACTGCGCTATACTGAGGCACAGTATTACGGGGTGGTTTTACTGTATTGATAATAAAGTAGAACTTGGATAATTCGAAGCTGAAGGGACCACAGCTAAACTTCGAATTATCCAAAACTTCGAATTACAGAAGTCTAATTTTTCAAGCTAAATTTAAGGCCCACGAATGCCCGATAATATTTATTCTGTCAAAAACAACATCAATAATATTTTCTGGAAAATTTCAAGGCACTAATGTATATAAAATAATTAAACATTGTATTTGTAAACAATAAAATTTATTTTGTACAAAATATAAAAGACAAAATTGTAGCATATGCAAACGAAATTAGGAATATATAAGAAGAGTATTACTTTTACGAAATATTCTTTCGTTAAGAACTAAAATGATATAACAAATTACCTTCTACCGTTTAAAAAAAATGAGAAATTTCGGATTGGCTCGCTGAAATGAGTTTTTTGATTTTAACAAAGGCAAAAAATATTTTATATGCATGATTTATTCGCGATTTGCGCAACCAATAATCAGTCACATATCGAAACATTGTGAAGAGAGAGGGCTTAGGCAGTGATTCACTGTTAACTAGAGTTCCCTTCATAAAGGAACTCTACTGTTAACCAGTGAAGTGTAAAAGAGTATCGGTCTCGGGGATGTTCGGTCTTGGGGGTCAATGCAGGAGGTCAGTTGTCACATTCTAAACAGGTGGATGAAAAGGATAGTATTTGTCACAATAGAAAGCAAGGCAAAAATCTCGCGAATCTACGCTTTAGTACAAACAAACAGGTAGGGTAAAATTTTGGCAGACGAAAAAGTATTTCAACGTACTTTTGTCGATTTCGGATGAGAAAAACCTTCGAATTAAAGAAGTTGAACTTCGAATTATCCAAAAATTTTAACATTGGTTTGAATACAAAGTTCAAGGGAAAAAACAAAATCTTCGAATTAAAGAAAAATTCAAATTAAAGACGTTGGAATTATCCAAGTTCTACTGTATTAGGTGTGGTAACAGTAGGTACTTTGTTACCACAGCGACAACTTTATATTTTGCAATTGATATACATGAAAAAATAATTTTGTTTCCGACACTGTCACATAATCATAAAGATTGTAAAAAAGTTGCTTTTCTTTTTGTAAGCAGTTACTTAGATCATTTTTTTTTTCATTCAAAACTTTCTCTTCATTTTCGAAATTGGTTACAATTAGGGAAGCGAAACTATGCATACAAAAAATTAATGTGCAAAATAACATTGTTTAGAACTAGTGCTGAAAAAGATGTGATGAAAGTTAAAGCTTACATAATTTCGCTTGGGGACAAGAAACAAATACATCATCCTTTCTGTTCCATTTACAATGAAATATCCGCCTGGATCCTGTAAAACATAAGCACATTTTTGGTAGGTCAACCAAGTAATTAACTTGGTACCAAGCAATTGACACTAATTACTTCTTAGAGTGTTTAAGTAATATGAGTGTTGGAATTCTACATATGATACAGGGTGGGGTAAAAGAAATGACCCAGTTTTGAAGGGTTATACAAAAAAAACTACTACAGTTTGAGACTTGAAGATTTTCTTATTTTGATCTGTATTTAGTACAAGGTATGTAGAAAATTCTTTCAATGGAAAAAAAGCACTTTTTAAGCACTCGAAAAAAATTCTTAAGCACTCAAAAAAGATCATTTTAAGCTATGCACATTACATCCCCCCCCCCCCCCCCCAATTGCTAAAACTCATCCTGCACATTTCAAGGGGCTATGGCGGAAATTTCCTCGATAATTCAGTCCCTCAGCTCTTCTAAAGTATCTATTCTCTCTCTACTTGAAAAAATAGACTGCATCAGTGTATTGCTGATGATGGCCAACATATTGCTGAAGTGGTATTCAAAACTTAATGAAAAAAAATGGTATAAAATACAGATCAAAATAAAAAAGTTTTAATTTCAAACTGTATTAGTTTTTTTATGACCTTAAAAACTGAGTCATTACTTTTGCCCCACCCTGTATTTATAAAAACGTTAGAGGATTATATTAATTTTACCATTAAAAGAAGAAAAAATATCCCCCCTACTCCTATGCCATGAGTAACGTAAATTTTATCAATTTATATATGACAAGCAGAGGAACAGACTATAAAACCAACTAATTCTAGACCATCTTTCAAACCAAACACATACAAATCTAATCCCATTTTATTTAAAAGCTGTTTGCTTCATAAGAGTTTAAAATTCTTTTTCACACATGTTTCACTCAAGTGAAATAATGTTGTTTTCTAGTCCTTACATTAACCCGCAGCCTGATCGATATGTGTTAGCTTTTTCTACACTCAAAACTTTGTCATACAAAAGAGTTATCTGTCATATATGAGAAAGTATGTCACACACAAATAAATTTTTTTCAAAGATTTTTAAAAGCACAATTTAAAATTACCTACATTGCAATCTTCTTGAACTTTTTCAAGCTCTTTGTCATTCATGGTACTTAAATAACACAGGTCTGACTAAAACAAGAAAAACGTTTCAATCAATAAACTAGAAATAAAAGAGAAAATAAGATTTATTAATTAGTTCAAACTATTTTCTGGAGCATTATATGAAATGAAGCCCTTATTTGAGTAGAGAGCCAACTCCCATGTTTGTTTGAGTCGTAGAGCCTTAAAGTCTGGTGAATGCTGGAAATTCTAGAGTGGAGATAAATACAAATACACATACAAAAGTGACAACCAGTAACAGGCACTGGAACCAGCTATGCAAGTCCAAGTAAATTCACCAATCCCCAATGAACATCGAGATCCTTCTTTAAAAAATTTTACCCCACTGCAAATAACAGCCGCTTCCGGTATACTCTTCTAACTGCCTACGACCCTACTGAAGTAGTAATTTTTTTCTAATTTTAAGATTAGCCTAAGATTTGAGAAGCTTAAAACAATGATCTCTGGTTCTGCTTTGTATGCAAGAATTTGGTCCATGAATTTTTCGCATTTTAATGAATTTAAACAACTGAATCATGTCCCCTCTAACTCTCCTTTGCTTGGCTGTTGTTGCTCTGTTGGGAGCAGAAACAAATAGGCTGGTTTACAAGTACAAGTTTAAAAATTAGGTAGAAACGACTTGTATAAACATCAATAAAGCGAAGCTAATTCTTTCATTTTATCTATTTAGTTATTCATTTATTTATTTTCAGTGGAATTGGTTCACAATTCAAATAAGGTCATCATATGCTCCTATGTATAGCTCACACCCAAGAATATATAAAGAAATTGGTAAAATATTACCTAGTTTATTTTTATGCAAAACTGCAATTTCATAAAACCTGCAAAGCTCATGACATTTTGTTCATTATCATTGATTCCTCTTATTCAACTTCTTCCTCATCATCATGATCAACTTCAAATAAGAAATGATCATCACTTTCATCAAAGGTGTTGCTACTTCCCATTTCAAGAAAGATTTATCAAGCTGATACAATTCCCTTTCAACCATGTTGGCTTAACCCATTTGCATAGCAATTTCGTGATATTTTCAGACTGTTCAGGGATGCAATGTGATTTTGACTATGAAGGATATTGAAAATTCTGTGTCCTCTGTGTAATCTAGACATACCTGATATCCAAGTCTGATGTTTGAAACTTGTCAATTCTGTTTTAATTTTTAAACATCCCACAGCTTCCCTGTACATAGTAAGTTTGTAATTCACATATATTTTCAAAAATTTTTAATTAATTAAATTTTAAGAATAAAATTTTACACATCGGATAACCAGGTATTTCGGGTGGTGGTGGGATTGGATTCCAGATATTTAAAAACCTGTTGGATACCGGACATCCAATGTGTTCAGGGGAGGAATGGTCTCATTGGATGGAAAATTTTCGTGACCTACCTACTCGAAATTTTTGTGACCAATTTCCAAATTTCAGACTTTCGTGACCTGTAGACACCCTGACAGCATAAAAGAGTGTGTATAACTTCAAAAGATGACATTTTATACTTTTGCTATATAATATGATCTTATTTTTGAGAAAAAAATAAGGTAAGAAACTAATCTTTATGCACTGGGGAATATGGTAAGAAAAAAACAAAAAATCAAAAAATTTGCAGAAAACAAAATAGGAGATGTAAATAAATAAATTACTTTTAACATTATCGGAACATAAAATGTTCGTTCAGCATATTCTATCTTGTCTTCAAATTGAAACTTCAGTTGAAGTTTCAACTGTCCATAATAGGTCCATTTTCTTAATCGGACCTAAAAAAATATTTTAAATTCACTTTCATAATTTTTATCTCATTAAAACATTCTTCTTTTGCATTTCAAACATAAAGTATAAAAAGCAAGATAGATATTTTTTAGTATACAGCAATATATCATTTCTCTTTTCTTTATGATACATTCTTACAAAGCATTATATCTGTACCTAAGGACCAGACAAATGTAAGTCCCATTATCACTTCAAAAACTGAAAAAAAAAAGATTTTATGGTCTAGTATTAAAGCTGTTACATGAATTAGGTGACAAAACATGATTGTTAACATCAAAAAAATAAGTCTGCATTATCCCTTGTTGAATAATTTTCGTACAGTTAAATACACTGAAAATCTCCATTTTGGAGTTGCATTAGTCTGGTCCTAAGGAACAGATATAACAGTTTAACCAAAACAAACACAATGGCTAATAACTGAATTTGTTTGTAAATCCAGTGAAACATGTGCACCAGAGGAGACTTTTGCTGATTTTGTCTAAATGAGAATATCTGCATATTTTTAACGATAGAAGTGATTATTACAGTCGTACACAAACATATGTGTTATTTATTGTCAGGAAGTGAAAATGAGTTTGCAATCTAGTATGTAAAACTTTTTGTTCACAAATATTTTTTTTCTTTACTACAAATCTATGTATGAAGACGAGTAGTCCAATAGCATTCCTAGATTGATTTCCGAGGAAGAACAATCTAGACGGATGAAACAGGCTAGCATCTAGACAGATGAAACAGGTCCATCTTCTCCTGAAGATGACACAAGATACAAAAGGGATCAATTGCCACATTGATACAATGTAGGTGTTTCCTAAGGCAACCATGTCCCGATATCAGACGAAACATGGCGACAAATTTTTGAGTTCATTTCAAGAGAAGTCCCTGAAATATTCTTTACTTACATTATTAAAGAGAAGTCTGGAATTAGACCTCTGGAGGACAGAGTTGATCTTTTTTTGCCAAGAAATCAGCCGCTTTATTTCCCAGGATTTCGCAATGTAAAGGTGCATAAATATGAATACAAAAGAAGCAACCAATAGCAGGCTATGGACCTGACTAAGCTGATATTAGTCAACTTATTCTTAAAGAAAATCAAGTGTCCTCTCAAATTCTTTTGTAACTATTCACTATTTTTTTTTTTAATTTTTAGTTTTATTTTTGCCAAATTATCTTGAAGTAAAAGGGGTAGGGCGGATTTGTCTGTTCAGAAGACGAGACAGAAAAATGTTTGTGACAACATAGTTCATGAGGAATTTAAAGAATTAGCATCAATAAAAACAAAAACACTTTCACCGATCAAGTCATAATATTTACCTGCCATGGGCAAGATTGTGACACTAATTCACCTAACCTGATCATCAGTATTATTAATTTTATGTATTTTAGGCAATAAATATTTTAAGAATTAACCAATAATAAAGAAAGTCAGTTTCCCAAGACTAATTAATTAAAATGGCAAGGAAACAATTACAAACTTCAGAGGGATACACCGTTCTTTTGTTTCTTCTGACATCCATAGGAAGTTCAAGTTGAGTCATCTCCGCATTCTAAAAATAAAAATAATAATTACCAAATAAAAACCGTTAAAAGTAATCCAAAACATTTATATGCTTCAGAAAGCTGGAAGTCTACTGTGATCAACAAACACACTTTAAAAAGTGCTGTATGCAAAGAATTACAAAATTTTTATTATTCTGCATCATAGGAACATATCGTGGGGTGAGTACAACAACTAGGTAAATAGAAATTTGGTGAAATCTGGGTAAGTGCAGAGATAAATCCCATTAAGTGTGGTCCACACCATACTCCAACTAGGTATCTGTTGTAGACATTTTACAGGAGTTATTTAGAGTTTTCAAAACTATATAAGTTGATGTAAAAAAATATTATTAACATTATTGTCAATAAAAACTTATAAATACTAAATAAACTATTCATTTACTACTCTTACAAAATTGTGGTCAAAACGAAATGGTAGTAAAATAACTTTTAGTTTAGTCTCCACAATCTTCCAAAATCTAAGCGAAACTTTAATTTGCGTTTTTCTCGAAACAGCTGAATTGTAGTTACCTAGTTGTAGTATTGACCCCACGATATGTCCTGAGACAACAATTTTAGGCATGGGGGGGATATGTACCAATATTTTCCCTTGGACACGATCATGCCTACAAGTTATGGCTGCTCTCCCTAGAAAAATAAAATAAGAAAAATCAAAAGTTCCCACAAGCCTCTGTGTACGAGACTAGACTATCATAAACATTTAAAAAATTTCCTGTGAATTTTAATTCTCTATATTTTAAGCTTGTTAATGCTCTACTTGAGTTCATCCTTGCATTTGACAAGTTGTTTGCTTGACGAGTAGCCAGATTTGAGTGGATTAAATTCCAAATAACTGTATGAGATGACAATTTTGGATGGAAACTTTTCATCCGTTGGTGAGTACAAATCTTTGCAAACCTTATCTTGAGCAAACTCTCAACATAAACCACTTGATTCACATATGCCTCAGATTAACTTTGTTATTTTTTTTCAACCCAGTAATGTGATGAATTTGATATCTGATTGGCAAATCAAATGTGATTTTGCCAAGTGATGAGTTAAACACAATTGAGGCTAATCTGCTACTGATGAGAATTATGCTAAAAATATCATATGCTAAAGATAGATCATAAGGAGAGCAAAAGCTGAAAGGGCATATTAGTACTTGAATTAACAATTCAAGTACTAATTTCGAAGGAAAGATTACAATACAGATAAATTTAAATATGCATATAAGAGAAAATACTTACAGATACTGATATTTTCAGTGGAGTGTCTGTGTCCGTATAAAGTGGATCCAAGTCCTGAAAAAAGTATTGTTTTAGTTCAAATTCTTATTCTGACTGAACAGAACATAATTTGGGTCAAAAAAGAAAATGAAAACATATTAATAAAAACTTCAAAGACTAAACTGGTCAGATTAATTTCATAAAAATTTCACAAGTATTCCTAACATTTAAAATCCCAATTAAATTTTATTTTTAGCTCAAAGTAGTAAAACAGATTATTAGTTTTTTTAAACTTTTATGGCAATTTGTTTCTGTATATGAAATGAAATATACAAAAATAAAAGTTTCTTTGAAAATAAGATTCACACTTTAAAGCTGTGGGTCACGACTCATGACTCCAAATGGGATCAAAAGAAGTGGACCTAAATTTCTTATGGCACAACCCTTTTTTAGGAAAAGGGGGCTTGCAAGAACCAAGCACTGCGACCGGTGGGAATATTGTACTAACCGGCACAACCCCTTTAGTAGGTCTCATTTTCTTGGTGCTTGTAACTAGTGAAATCTTGCACTTTTAATGTTGTAGAAAAGCCACAGCCATGTGGACCGAGCCATTAAATGCTGATGCAAAAAAGTAAAATTTTACAGATAGAAAAAATAATTTTTAAAATTTTGTTCTAAATTGCATTATTGTAATTTTTACGTGACATTTCAGGACCTCTTTGTTTATTTCCCTACCATTTTAGAACTTATTGGGAAAACTTTTCTCTCAATTTTACAATAGTTTAGTTTGATTAATTATAATAGTTTAGTTTGTAATGAGTGAACGAAGCCATCCGAAGGAGCTGTGTAAGAAGTTCTGGGGGTTGCAGAGCAACAGCGAGCTTGGGTGGGAGGCCCCTAGTTGTTCACACTATTCAGAGTTTTTCTTTTACTTGGTTAACAACAAAAGAAAAAAAACTTGCTTACAGAAGAAAATAAAAATCCGGGTTTAGAGTCAAAAGCCAGAATATTAGTTGGAAATACACAACAGATTATTGATCAGATGATTCTATTTTAATTACATAAGAAATAACTATTGAATACAAAATTACTCACCAAACACATGGAGCTCAGACCTTCTCCGATTACAAAATTGAAAGAATCAATTTGAAAATGAGAAATTAATCTAACATAACTTGGAGAAAACTTGTGCTGTAGAGAAAAAAGATAAAACATGTCATTTACTTAAATTTTTAAAATTAAAGAGTTACTATACCAGGAGTACCCACCCCTTTAAAAAGCTACGGAGTCCCCCCCCCCCCCCAAATGGCCAAAATCCTCTAAAAACAGCTCCGCACCATTTTCATGAAGCAGTCTGTGCCATTATCATTGCTCCTGGTAGGTACCCCTGACTATACAATTGACTCTTGACTACTTAAAATATCTAAACTTTAACTTTTGAAAAAAAAATTTGGCCATTTAAAAGTTAGATCTCTATATTTCAGTTTACAAAATAAATCTTTGATTTTCCTTTCTCCCTTTGCTTAACAAAATTTAACTTAAATTACAGAAGCTTAAGCAAAACACATAATGATGGAAAGAGAAAAAAAGATATTTTTTTCTTGCAGATTGGTTTAATCTTTAAAAACTAAGCTGCTTTTAGTTATAAACATGCAAACAAGAAGGCTAGTCTGAAAGAAGGGGATACATTTACTTTACTGTAACTCTTGGCACTTTTTTCAAAAAAGTCGCCAAATCCAAGAGTCAAAATGCTGTCTTAAGAGACAAATAAGAAAAAACACATTAGGGTTGTTGCAGAAACGTATTTCAACCCTTCCAAAAACAACAAATCGCCACTTCCAGATTTGGCGAAAAATCATGGGTTACCGCATAATAAAGTTTAGCCCAAAGAAGAAGCACTTTCCCAAGTAAATCACAGAATTCTACTTTTTAAGAATAATAGGCTATTTCCCAAGCATATTATGCCTATGCATAAATAAATTTTATCAATCTTCCCCAGGTATATCATGTTTGAAATAATAACACTCTTGTAAGTACACAGTTAATTCATTCGTATCTTCTTGATTTTTAATTAGAAAATCAGAAAGTTATTTAATTACTTTGTGAGTCAAAAGAAATTCCCATCTTAGGCAAAAAGTCGTATCATTCTCATGTTCTGCAGGTACATAGGAAGCAGTCTACACGTTTCATTTTTTCCAATGATGCATTTTAAACTTCAATAAGTGAAATATATATATTATTACACAGGGAATTTCAAGCCCCCTCCCCTCTTGATTTGGCCATTCCTGCCTATATTAAGGTTTGTTTGTTGTCTTACTGGGTATCAGAAGGGATCATTCGAAAAAATTTAGATTTGTGAAAGTTGACCGTCTGCAAAATTTGTTATGAAATAAACTGAAAATTCATACAACTGTCAGCATTCAATTACATGAAAAACTGCCGACTCCTTTATGACGGAATTTCCACCAAGAGTTCGATAGATACGCTGCTGTACCACCATTCGAATTCGACTGTACATAATAGTTATTCAACTCCCACGCAAATATTAAGAAGATTTGTGAGAGTTCAGTAAATGCCAAATGTAGTACAGTAGAACCACAGTTATCCGAGCCCTGACTAACCGAGGTACATTAGACCATGAAAAAGCACCTTTGGCGAGGGGCCATTTTTTTTTGGTGACGCAGTCATTGACTGACATCAGTTGGTTTTCAATTTTGCTAGTGAACAGTTTGTTTAGGGCTTGTTTATTTTCTGTTGTACTGTACTGCATTTGTACAGCACTTGATAAGTTCTAAACGCAAACAAATTTTTGTGTCTTTGGAAACTAAATTGCAAGCCATCAACAGACTCGATAAAGGAGAAACAATTCAAAAAGGGACATATTTGGGTGTGAGAGAATCATCATTCAATAATTTGTACAGTAAATGAGTTTATTCACATTTTCACCCGTTTAGCCACGCCTCCCTCTCGTTTTGGACAGAGTCAGTGTTATCGGAGTTCTCGATTATCGGAGAGGTACCCTCTATCCACATTACTTCGGATAAACGAGGCTCTACTGTATAAATTAATGACAAGCCAGTTGACACAAAGTAGATAACAAAGAGCAAATTGAGTAAAAATACATTGAAAAATTACCTTAAACATTTTCCACATTGGTTGTCGTGAACAAGAAGTCTCTCACTCTTGACTTCCGATCAGGAGTTTTTTGAGGGGTTGGGGGGAAGAAAAGAAACTGATGAAGGAGGACTTGCTACGGAGATTGTCTAGAGCAGGACACAGGCCGTTATAGGAGAGCTTCCCTGAGAAGTGGATACTCAGTGGTAATGATGTAAATAATTTCTGTGTGTCATCGACCCCTTTTATTTCACATCATACCAAGTCGGGAAACCACCCCAATATGGCTAACGCACCCAATGTAAAACAAGATAACCGCTCGGAAATGCTAGATAAAGAACTATCGAAGATAAACAGACATTGCATACACATTTATGACATTGGTATCAAATTATGATTATAATACCTACACTAAGAAATATGTAGCTATATCGAGTGTAAATGCCTAGAAAGACAAATAGGATTACGAATGAAACAGTCCTTGCCTCAGATTTATCAAGACCGCCCCAGACTGGAGGTAGCGACCAGACGCAAGAGCCGTAAGCTCTTTGTATAGAAACATTGCAGAAAAGATTTTAGTTTTATAACTAACAACGTTTCAGTTTCTAAAAATTAATAACCACTTCGCAGCCAGATTAGAAAAAAAGGGAGAAAAAGTTTCACTTTCACTTTGCGTTAATTAATTAATTGAAGTACATTTATTTTCCAGTTCGTGTGCTTAGTCTCAGGACTCGCTTATGAACTGTCGTCCAATATGACAGATAGCACAAGACAATACATGAAAGATTTTATTACATCACAAAGAAAGGAAATAACAGAAATACACCCAGGGCAAGGTGGGAATCGAACCCACGACCTCGTTACTGCGCGCAAGCAGCGGGCGGAAACTGGTACTAAGACCGCTCGGCCACCGAGGCCCCTTCACTTTGCGTTTCGATTTGACGCGCCCAAAATAAACAATAAAACTATTACTTTATATTAGACATCTACGATCTACGGGCAACAAAGGTCGTGTGCTGCGAAATATTCTCTAATCATATTTAAGAAAAACGAAATTCAAAAAAAGTAAAGAAAAATAATATTTAGATAATTTTTTTGTCCAAAAAGATTTAAAATGAAATATTTTGCCAAAATATATGTTTGAAAGATGATCCTTGAAGAGAAGAGGCTTTTTTTCTGATCTCTCATCACCTCTCTACTCGTAGGTGTCAAATGTAATGAGATGCAAGAACTAAACAAAATATTGGCGCGAATGTCATAACAACTATTAGCTATATATTTGTTTTCTTTACAGCTGAAATTTTAAATTTGATATTTATCTTTCTGAAGTACTTGGAAGCTACTACTCAATTTTTTTAAGGTTTCGAAGCTCTATTTTTCGTCATTTTATAAAGTTGAAGTACACTTTTGAACTAAATGTCTCAAAACTTTCTCACTATTGGTTGACTGATGCTTTCGTAAAATTGCTAATTATGTCCAATTTGCCCTTTAACAATTTGGATGAACAACTTGCTCGTTTTACTGCAACAAAGAAAAATACTTCTCCCAATTCTGATGTTGGAAAATGGTGCGTATATTTTGAAATTTACTTCAAAACTCTTTTTTCTCGCTAAATATTCTTATGAAATATTCTATTCATTCAGTAATAGGGAAAAGATCTAAATTTTGTAAAATCCCAGAGACATTTATTGCTACTTTTATACCTAATTTAACCACTTTTATGTCTCCGATGCATCCTGATCTTAATTCCAAAAAGTAAAAAAAATGCATTAATCACCTGATTGATTAACTGAGATTATTTCATAAAACATTCAATTTTTTAAGAAGTAACTTAAAGTTATTTAAAATTTCATTTTTTTTTATCATTAAAGAAAAAGATAGCAAATGAATTTTAAAGCTAACTTAATTGTTTATTGAAAAGGTCATTTTGAATATTTATTTTGCTATTTATAATGAAAATTAATTCTGTTAATGTTAATGCAAAAGACCTGATGAAAGTTATTTGATGATCACAATCCATAACGAAATATTCAGCTTAAACCTTTGTACAAAATGGTTCTTACTACTGCCAAAGCTTCTTTTGTTTACAAAGTAAAAAACAACTTTAAAGAGCAAAATACATTTAAAAATTTTTACATAATGGTTTAAAGGACACGCTTTTTTTTTTATGAATTTATACAAAAGGTGAAAGCTTATGGATGAAAGGACATCCGACAGAAGCCTTAACTCCCTTTGGGTCCTGCTGATTTGTTTGTGCCATGTTGCACTGAATAAGAGGTTTCCCACTGATCTTGATCAAATATTTAAAAAGAAAAATTTTACTTTTTGATTTTGCTTATCTTATTAAATAAATGAACTTTTCATATTTTGAAGCATGAAAGTTTCAATTTGCGTTTTCTGTTTGGCATATTTTATATCAACTGCTAATATGTTATTATCATTTATTTTTCTAGCAAACAGTTCACCTTTAAAAAATTAAGTCTTAATAAACATGGAACAACACTAAATAAAGGACCTGCTCTTCAGTCCCTGGAAAATAAAATTTCTGATATTAAACCTAATGAAAATTCACAGGTAAACTTCCACAAGAATTCAAGCAAACCTATTTTTAAGAAGCAAGGAACAATAACAAACTTTTTTTCTCAGTAAGTATGTTTATGATTTTCTTTTACTTTTATCGTGTGATAATGTTTACTGTATAAAATGCTGTTAAATAGTGTTATTAATAAGAATTTAAATGCAGGCTAGGCATCTTCTTGCTATATTCTGTTATTCTACACTTTAAATAATCAGGATAAGTATTCTAAATTGAAGATACGTATTCTAATTATCAAATAAAATAAATTACTAAATATAAAAACTACAATATTATATTTAACAATTAACAGTACTTGGCCTATTTTGACAGAAATTATCAGAAAGTTTCAAAACCCGCAGCAAAGTTATAACCAATTGTAAATCACTCTGTAACACACTTCCAATTTGAACACAGGTATTTGGATTTGTTTACTTATAGCTTACGTAAGTACTTTAACGACTTTCCGCATGATTTCAGATGCAAATACAGTTGAACTTTCTTAATATGAACACGGTTAATACGAAATCACAGCTAAAATGAACATTTTGTTCATTCAGTTTGGTCTGCTATTTATTTACACTAAATATCTAATGCATATTACGAAGGCTAAAATACAAATTTCGGCTAAGTCGAACAAAATTTCTGAAATATTCACGAAAAATTTTCTTTCATTGAATATAATTAATTTTTTTTAAAACAAATTGTTGGTTATTTTGAGTCATTGTAAACAACCAAGTATGTACTTCGAATCATATGTTGAATCTATCTGGGTAGAGAATAAAGCTCCTGCACGTGTTGGCTTTCGGACAGGTCAGTCTGCTCAGGGATCAAACCCTGTGTCTCCGAATCATTCCTAAATAGAAGTAATTATTTTTAAAATATAAACATGCATTTTTAATACTTTTTTTAAACACAATTTTACTTATTCACGGTTGTTTAAAATAACGGCTAATACGAACAAATTTGCAACTTTTTGGCATTTTGTATAAGCGAGTTCAACTGCGGAGTAATAAATTAGGGATACTCCGCTCTGTCCCACTATCAATAGCAGGGGTCGATCCAGAATTTTTAACAGGGTCCAATTTTTTTGAATTTTAGAAAGATTTTTTGTGAAGAATAAATTATTATGGGAAAAATAAAAATTTAAGTATATTATGATAAAAAATGTTATATTTTGCGGCTTATTTAATAAATAATTCTGTGAAAAGTGTGGTTTGCTAGCTTGTAATTTTGTGAATGGTCCGTTTGATTGACTGGAATTTTGTGAATGGTCCGTTTGATTGACTAGAATTTTGTGCATGGTCTGTTAGATTGACTGGAATTTTGTGAATGGTCCGTTTGATTGACTGGAATTTTGTGAATGGTCCGTTTTGATTGACTGGAATTTTGTGAATGGTCCGTTTGATTGACTGGAATTTTGTGAATGGTCCGTTTTGATTGACTGGAATTTTGTGAATGGTCCGTTTTGATTGACTGAAATTTTGTGAATGGTCCGTTTTGATTGACTGGAATTTTGTGAATGGTCCGTTTGATTGACTGGAATTTTGTGAATGGTCCGTTTTGATTGACTGGAATTTTGTGAAGGGTCCATTTTGATTAATTAGAATTTCATGAAGGGTCCAAAAACGGACCTGAATTTCCTCCACCGTTACCCCTAAATTGATACTGTTTGAATATTGATAGTTACTTTAATGAAATTATTATGAAAATGTTTTTTATATATATCTTACTTCTATTGAATATTTTGTTTCTCCTCCTTCTTCAATACAGATCAGTACAAAATAAAAATTCTCAGGGACAACATGTTAACCAAAGCTTGTACAGCTCTATATTTAAAGATGAAGATGCCTTTTCTGATGACCTGAGTGATTTTGATGTCCCTGTCTGTAAAATAGGTATGAAGCTGATATTATTTACATTTGCACTACATTTAGTAGCATTTACTTAGTATGTTAAATCAAGAGTGTCCACTCACCTGAGTGATGTCATCCCCCCCCCCCCCCCCAAAAAAAAAAAATCTGCAGAACATCTCCCAAAAATGATGACCCCCTAAAAATCAGCCAAACAATTAAACAATATTATAAAAACAATTTCCACTAAAAATTTCAATGGCACCGCCTACGGCATGACACCCCCCTCCTGGTGGGCACTCATGGTTAAATTGTATACTTGTCATCTTATGCTGCCTCTTATCACATTTTATAGTACAAATTTCATCCATGTACTTGAAAATGAAACAAAACATTTTTATAAAAAACAATTTGTTTTCTTTAACTAATGTAACGAAACTACCTACCTAATTTTTAAGTATCTTTGTGCTGATTGTTGTTAAAAAAGTTAAAAATAACACACATTTGTTTCGAAAACTGTATACATTCTGTTAGATCTTTTAATAACCTTCCACAGTTTGGGAATGGAATACATTTACAATTGCTCCTTTCAAATGCACTAGAAAAGAATTCCTTTTAACTCAGAAACAATTTTTATTTTAATTTTGTCACATGGTTTTTTTTTTCATAATATAATTTTATCAGTTAAAGCTTATTAAGTTAGCAGAAATGCTCAGAATTATTGTAGCAATTTATTACTGATGAATATTTTTCTTGCTTCCTTTTCTTTTAATTCAAAAGCAATTTGTTTCATTCTTCAAGAAATGGTTGCGGGCCTCTTTAACCCCTTCCCTCCCGCTCCGGTGAAAATGACGGGCTGAGGTTTTGCCTTCTATTTCTCGCTTCCGTGATATTTCCGGGCTGGAGCGTTTAAAATTTCAAGCTAAAACAAATTAAAAATAAATATATATATTGTTCATACACATATTTTTATATAATTTTCAGGGATAAAAAAATAGGCACTTTTATGACAATTTTCTTGAAAATTACCCGATTGTTAAGGGGTTAATGTTGATCAAGTATTGCATATTTCTGACCAATCTTCTGTACAGTTATTAAAATTTTTAATTTCAAAATAGTTATTGTTGTTTAAGTACATTTCTACAATAAGAAAATAAACAAGATTTTGCTGTGACATGCTGACTCATTTTCCTGGCCGGCAGGCCTTTACTTTTGGAGGTCACAATACAGCAGGACTCAGTGAATACCAGGTCGTCATGGTACTTAAATGGCACCTAGCACTGAACCAAAAAATTTGAGGATAAAATATTCAAGCATGTTTTTTACAGCAATAGCCCTATATTTTTTTAATAAATGTAAATCATTTTTATGTGTAAGTTTATTCAGTTTAAGTTGTCTTAATATCCTTTTGTAGTTCAATATATGCACACATAGATATTCAATGTAACTGTAACATTTTTCAATTTAAAAATTCTAGGAAATGAGAAGAAATCTTTTTCATTCTCTTGTGAAAAACTGGAATCAGGAAACAAGTTTGAAAATAATTCATCATCCAAAAAAATAGTTCCGAATGAGAAAACTAATGATCAATTGGGTAATCTATATGAAGTATTTTTACAGCAACAAGCATGTTTTTTACGTAAAATTTAATAACATTAGAAAAATTTAACGAAATTGAAAATTATGGCAGTTTGTTTTATTGAAATCCACTGCATATTTTAATGCAATATTTTGAAATGTTGATTAATATTGTTTTAGAAAATGTAATTGAAGCATATTGTTATAATTTGCATGAGAAATGATTATGTTATTATAAATTAAAGAAAATAAAATTATTGATAATTTATTTTCTATCAAATCAAAGTGTGCATGTATATAATGTTTAAATATAAGCATAGTAGTATACAGAATGAACCAAAAGTCTTCCCCTCATTATGAACATTTATTGTGCTCAAACTATTATGATTACACTTATGTTTATTTGAATATTTTGTAAGTATTGTTATAAATTTTTGTATAGAACCATGAACTGCCATAAAATTCAATGTGTGTTCCCTTGGTAGCTCGGAGAAAATGTTTAAGCAGTATTCCAGTTCCTGCCTCCCCGTCTTTTATTACAGTAAACACAGCAGCTTGTATGATTAAGCCTATTTACCATTCCACTGATATGGATTCATCAGTAATCCAAAATGTGATTTAAGTAATCATTTTCGACATCAGTTCTGTTTTAAATGTCAATTGAAAATTCTTCTGGTTCTATATAGAAATGTATAATAGTGCTTGCAATATATTCAAATAAACATGTAGACAGGACCTTATTTACCATTAGCCCATGAGGCCCGGGCCTAGTGCCCCCACTGTGAGGGGGGCCCCCTAATTTTGGTTTTTTTTTTTTTTTTTGGTAATTTAACATCTTTCCGAAAAATATTTAAAAATAACATCTTTGTAAAACAAACTGTTAGTGTTGTGTTGCTTCACAGGAAATTTACATTATTAAAATATTTTAAAACCACAAGAAATTTTCACTTTGGGGGCCCCCAAATTTTGGTTTGACAATTTGAAATTTGAAAAACAAAATCGATTTTGCACTTTGGGGACCCCCAGATTTTAATCAAACATTTTGTAATTTAAAAACAAAATCATTTTGCATGTTGGGGGCTCCCAAAATGTTAGTCTGACTCTTTGACATTTTAAAAACAAATTAGTTTTTGCCCTTTGGGGGCCTCCAAATTTTGGTGTGACTGGCAAGTTTTACAAACACATACTGAATGTTATGTTTAAAAAATATTTGCTGTGTGAGGGGCCCCCAAACAAGACTTGTGCCTATAGTGATTCAAATGTAAATCGGTCCCTGCATGTAGGTAATAATAACAGTTTGAGCACAATAAATAGTTATAATCAGGACAAGATTTTTTGCTCACTCTGTTTAATGAGTTTTATTTTTTTAGTTATTTCTCACTTTAACCTTTACAAAAGATAGAATTCGCTTACCTAAGCTAGGAAATTGTTACTAAACAATCATACAAGTTGTGTTCATTTTGTTTTTTAAGTAATTTGTTTATAAAATTAATTTATTCGTAAATGTAGAGAACCGCACTGCACTTCCTAATGAAGGTGTAAAATCAGTCTCTGCTGATACTGGTCTGAAGCCTCCAATACTTAAAGAAACATCAGCTACTGAGAAATTGATTGATTTTGGTAATGTATATTTTTTAATGAATTAAATTATGTCTTTAAAATGATTAAAGATTCTATGAAATATTTCAAAATGGCAAGTCATAATCAACTGTTTTTATTTAAAACTAGAAACCACATACATTTTTAATAATTATGGAAAAAGTTTTTTTTATTACAGAATGTAATGACTATACTTTGATATGCTTCACTTGGAAAATAAATAAATAAAAATGATTCTTTAAAAACAATTGTAAAACAATGAGTTTATTACTGACTTACAACATATTTTGTACATAGTAGCGTTTTGAAATGTTTTCAGATTCAACTGGAAAATTTGAATTTAAATAATATTTCATTCTGTTTTTCCATGCTTCATATTATTTTTAACTGAATTCTGATATTGTTCTGGGGCACATAGCACACTTTTTTTCTTACAATTCCTTGAATTTTGAGATCCTTAATTTTTTATTCAAATAGTTTTCCTCTCTATTTCTAGTTTTATGTTTATCCATTATATTTTTTTTCAAGGAAAAAAAAACATTAGTAATTATATAATAAAAGTATTTCTGGAATACTAAGTTTTTTATATTCTAAATCAGAAATATAGATTTAAAAAATGCATCACACTAGTTTTCTTTTGCATATTTTGTTTTTCCTGCAAATTCAAGAGAATTCGAAGCTTGTAAAATCCAATAGAATAAATTTTAAGGTTTTAGTTGCATTTTCATACAAATTGTTAAAATTTTCTAAAAAATTAAACACGGCAAAGATACACTCTTGATTTTTAATGTTTTTCAACTATTCAAAAATAATGTTAAATGTTTTTAAAAGCAGGGGCATTCATTTCAGTTCAGTTAGGTTAGCTGAAAAGCATGATAGATATCAGTTACTGTTTGTGTTGCTGGCTAAAGAACTTCAATGGGCTATACTGTGTCGGAGACAAAATGTGTTTTGGTGTAGAGCACATGAGGGAAAGATTCCTTCCTGGCCAACTCCCTGCATTTGCATTCTGAGTGGAATGAATCATTGCTTCTTTTCTCCTAGTGCTTGGCCAACAAACACCTCATAAAAAATATATGCAGTGGAACCTTCGGTAGTTCAAAATTCCCCCCCCCCCCCCCCCCAATCGGCCCAGTGCAAATTTCAATGGGCGAAAAACTCTCTAACTTGGCACACAATTTCCAGGAACCCCATCTTGTATTCTTGTTAACCTTTTCTTCCGGTATTTTTTCAGTATACAATTCTGCGAATTTAGTGATTTTCTTTGTCAACAAATCAATTCTCTTCTGGAGAGTCATCCTGGAAGATTCCCCCATTCCCTTTGTAACCTGGTTATCATCACCATTTGTGAGGAATATTTGAATATTGATTCTGAACTGATCACTTCAGGACCTTTATAAGATAGAGATATCGTAAGAGCTATAAATCAAACTGCAAATCCGCTAAATGCTGAAAACAGATTAAGTACGGACGAAGATGACAAAGTTGCAGCTCTGTCTAGGTGCGAGGCATTGAAAGCTGTAGATGTCATTCGCTGCTTTCTACAAGCACAAGAAAAAAGTGAAATTGCAAATTAGCAAACTTAATAGCATTGAGGAATTTATGTTTTCTGTTCAGAGGGAAAAACAAACAAAAATTATGGATTTTTTCTCCTGAGATATTCTTATTTGATTTACTATGTTTATGTATTTATTTTTTTGTAATGTATAACTTTTGAAAATAATAATAATAATAATAGATAAATAATAAATGGGGATAATTTCATTCAATGGAATTGGCTTTTGTAACTTGAACAGTAAGTAAATTATACTACAGACCAATATCAGCAATTGAAGTTACGGAACCTCGGTAACTTGATACCCGCTTATCTCGACATGTTTTCGTGTTCCCTTGGGGTGTCGAGTTATCAAGGTTTCATTGTATATGCATAAATGTGTATTCAAAAGATGACAAAAAAAATAGAGTGTTTTCTATTATGTGTTGTTTAATATAAAATACATTTGTATGCTTTAGATCTGATTGACAGCTTTGACTGTGATGATTTCGGTGAAGAAGACATTGAAGATGATGTCGTACTGCCTACTTTTAGAAGGATAAGTTCAAACAAAATACTTAGTGATGATGAGAGTGATGATTCGGAATGTAAGCTTCATTTTTCATATGAAGTTAGGGACCGCTCATAAATGATATCACGCTTTTTCCCCACATATTTGACACCCCTCCCCCCCCCTTCGCTATGTTGCATAAACAGGGGTGTCACACTCCTTGTTACCCCCAACCCCTCCCCTTGTCACACTTTGTCACAATTTCACGAACCCCCCTCTCAAAGCATAACATCATTTATGAATGATCCCTTAGCTGTAAATTCTTAAAATTAATTCTTGTTTATTGTCATCAATTATTTGTTTTTATATTCAAATTTGTTTTCATTATTTAGCTTTATTGCAAGAAGTTTCCTCTTCAAAGCATAAGCCAGAAAGAGTTGTGGTAGGTAACCATTTTAAGCATGTGAAAGTTTCAATATTTTTCTATCTTTCATCTATTCTCTCTTTGCTTTATGTGTTTAAAAAATCACTTTCATTTTGACTTAGAAATGAAATATTTTTTAGGTCTCTGATATCAATTGTAAGTCAAATGACAATATCACAGAAACTGTTTTACCTATGTAAGTATATTTAAAATTTCCCAAACATTATAATTTAAAATGAATATTTATTGTCTGAATGTCTTGATCTGCATTTTAGGGAAAGCAAGACTGATTTTAATGCAACATGTCAAAGCATCTACATTTATGAACATAATCTTTGCCAGCTACAAAAGAAAATAAAGGTAGTTATTTAGCCAAAAAAAAATGTTCAGTCTTTTTTTATAAATTGAATTTGACTTAATTAACTACAATTGTTTGAAATGAATGCCTTGTGCTGTTAATTATTTTAATATGCATTAATTTTTATTGTATACTAGCTGACATGCCCGACTTTGCACGGGATAATATTGCATCATTCGCAGGCTAAGTGATGCATGTCCAAAATTCTGTTGTAAATATGTAAGGAAAAATTTTCTTTAAAAAATCATGTAGGAGATGGGCAACAGGCCTGAAAAAACTTATTTAAACAGTAAAAACCATTAAAAAAACACGATTGCATTTAAACGAACAGCCTAGAAAAATTCCTTTTAGACCAAAAATAACAGTTCATAAAAATCTACATTAACATGCCAACAACAGTTCAAAAAATTGCCATTATAGTAATTGCAACAGTAACTAAAATGCGCACATGCAGCGAGATAATTGTGCCAAAATGATATCGAGAGACCATAAAAATTGCATTTACAATATCTACCACAATACATCTAAAAATTCCCATCAAAGTAAGATCTGTATTCTGTTTTAAAATGTCCATCAGATGAAGAACAACTGGCCCTGAATATGTCTGCTACAATAAAGAAAAAATCCTTAAATCCCCACATTTGAATAAAGACAACTATTCCTAAACATCCTTAATAGAATAAGGACATTAGTCTCAAAAAATCTATATTAGAATAAAGACGTCAGTGGCTAAAAATACCCATTAGAACACTGACCTTCAAGAGGTACTGTTCCTAAAATTACCAACAGTCCATCTTAAATTAACCATCAAAATAAGGACAGTTCCTATAAATCCCAATTGCAAAATTGTCAAAGGATTTCCTGAAAATTCAATTGAATAGCACTTTCATAAAATTCGGATAAAAACGAAAGGGAAGCATTTTTCCAAAGGCAAATGCTATTATATAAGTTAGAAAATGTTTGATACTGAACCAATCCTGACGTGTGAAATTTAGTTGATAGAAAGAAATAACTCAATTGTGTCCAAATAGTGCCAAATAGACAGTAAAAAAAAAATAAGTAAATGTGTTATAAAATAAATCACTTGAGTAAAATATGGAAAGAAAAATCAACCTCAAGATAAAGTAATTGAAAATCGTCTGCACTTCAACATCCACACACTTTTGTGGATGCACTTCTGCCTCCACAAAATATGCATAAAAATGAAATGAATTCTTAGAATTTGTTTCGTTGATAAAACGGACACTCTACCATGAGAAATAATATGTTTCATGAAATTGTTGAACTGGTACCATAATACTAAATCGCCAAAAAACAAAGAAGGATCAACCTTCAAGGAGTAATTACAAATCATCTGCAGTACGCTAAAAAATGAAATGAAGTTTTAGAATTTGTTTCGCTCATAAAACGGCATAAATAACGATAAAACAGCATTTTTTCAATCTTACGTTAACAAAAATCATCTAGTTGGCGACAAAAGTACTATTTATTTTGGCGAAAACACGCAAATTGAGCAGATAAATTCAGAGGTAAGCCTCGCTTTAAAGCTCGAAAACTACTTTAAATGAATATTGCGCGTGTTCTATTTATTCTACGAACTTCAGAAAGAGATCATCTTGTGCGGTTTTTTTACGGGCATCAATATGCTGCAAAAATCGAAAAGGTGTGACGTTTCTTCGATGAGATATTCCTAAAATTAACAGTTTTGCCTAAATTGGAATAAAAGAGGAACAAATTCGTATTTTCGTAAAAACGCTTCGAGGTGCACAAGGACCTGACCCAAGGTACCTGTAACCAAAATTTCGTACTTCTAGACCGTTCCATCTCGGCAGGAGGCGATTGACAGACACACACACACACACACACACGAACTTTTGGTTTTATTTATATAGATATGAACAGCAGAAGCTGTAAATCTATTCTAGCTTAAAGTAAAAGCTAGAATAGATTTACAGCTTCTGCTTTGCAAAAAGTTTATTTTTCACAAAACATAATATTCTTTTTCATATGCTCTGTTCTGTTTGTTATTTTACTCTAAGCCGTTAAAATTTATTGTGCAGCTTAGAGTTTTTCTTCTGCAATCTGTATGTACTTTGACACTTTCTATTTTTAGTGAGGTTTACTTGTTTTAATGATGCTGACTTAAAGAAGTACCACTGTGTTACCGACCTTTATGAGAGGTTGTGCAAAAGGAAATTTGGGTCCCTTTTTGGCCCCTCAACAATATTCCAATGGTTCAAAACAGACCTTTCACAAAATTCTGAGCTATCAAATTGCATTTATAGCAGAATTATTTATTAAATAAACTGGAGATTAAAACAAAATTTTGTATTGTTGAATTTTCACAAAATTGTTTAGTTTTTCACAAAAATAGGACTCTGTAAAAAATTTTGGGTCGTTCCCTGTTTATTAAATATATATTATATTTTTTTAGATGGTTCAGTAATTGTAATGTGTAATTTTAGCTTAATAATGATGCATATATGTCTGCTTGTTAAAATTGATTGTGCATTTTTGTGCATTTTAATTTCTTAATGCAGTTGATGCTTAATTCTAAGAACTCTTTGTTGCCTTCGCGGTGCATGAGTGATGTTCTATAAAGCTCAGTTTTAGGAACACTGTTATTTATGACTTTTACAGTTGATATTTTAGCGGGATACTTTATCAGAATGTTAGTATTTTTTGCGGACGGTATTAAAGTTTTGGATATTGTTGACAAAGAAGAAAAAATAAAATAATTTCAAGAAGATTTAGATTAGATTTCTAGTTCCGCGACAGCATGAGGTATGTTGTTAAATAGTGGTAAATCACAAATGCTTCATTTAAACCAGTGGACTGGGGGAGCAAGTTACTATTTACAAGGGACTGTTATCAGCAACAAAGAAACATTTATTAAGTTAGGTATGTTTTGAAATCTAGCCAACAGCATGGAATGTGAATCACAATACCAAACAACAACAACAATAAAAAAATTAGTAAAATGACAATTACAAGTAATTCTAAAAAAGAATTATTCTCCTCTGCATCGGAGTTTGATAAGTTCTCACCTGAAGTATGCTGTTAAGTTTTGTTCGCCTTATCTCAAGAAAGGTAGTTTTATTAGAAAGTGTTCAAACAAGATCTTCCCAGTTAGTGGACTTTTAAATTTAATATTGATTTCAAACTTAAAAAGGCTTATTAGGTACCTCTTGCACAAGGTCGTAGGGGGGGGGGGGGCAAGGATATGCTTCTGCAGTTTTAAGATTATCAAGAATGAATGAAGTGATGCAACAAAAGCAATTATCATTGTTTCAAACTATTTAAACACTGAGCTAATATTAAAATGAGGAAAAAATATTTAGTTGGGATGTAAATATTTGGAATTGTTTGCAGAAACTATCAGGGTTCACTAAAGTAGACCCAGCCCAAAAAAACCCATGGCCTGTCTGAAAAACACACTATCTTGGTAAAGTAGGTTTTTTCAGAATGTACCACACATTGAAAACATTTACTTCAGAAGCAAAATTAATGCTGTACTTATAATATTTGTCATTTCCAAAACCTGAAATTTCCATCTTCCTTTCTGGATGAATTTGCTCTTTTACATGGGTATTTCTAAAAGATATTTGTAGATTAACAATCTTAAAACTTTTTGGAAATTTTGTTTACTTATTTCTTTTTTTTTTTTTTAATTATTTGGATATAAACTAAAGTTTTACATACATTTCAGTATTAAATTAAAAAATGAGCTAAAACAAAGATTAATTATTGCAATCAACGCCCAAAATTTCACTTCATTTTATTTATTTATTTATTTTGCGTTGTTATGGAAAATATTCTTTAGCAGCTTGGTGAATATTGATAAATGGAAGATAGGTTTTAAAAACTATTTGCAGTTAACGAAAAAAGCCTACATCTGTGATAATTGCAGTGTTTCTTAAGTTGTGCCCATTCTCAAGTTTAATTTACAACATATTGCCTTCTTTTCTACATGTATGATTAATTGGCAATATTTAGTTTGATGTTAGCAGTTCCAAATTTTATTTTTTTGCTTCTCTTGTAAATAAATATTATTTTACTTGGTATTATTGATTTTTATGATTTATGCTGCTCCCCTTCCCTAAAGACCATCCTTCTCAATACAACAAAGTATTCACATAGTTTGTTATTGTACAGAGGTAAATTAATTCTTCTCAAATTGTTATACTTTAGCAAAAGATATTTTCATAATCTATACTAATATTATAAAGCTGAAGAGTTTGTTTGCGTAAACTCGTTAATCTCAGGAACTACTGGTCCGATTAAAAAAATTCTTTCAGTGTTAGATAGCCCATTTATCGAGGAAGGCTATAGGCTGTATATCATCTTACTAAGACCAATAAGAGCAGAGCACCAAAAATTGCATAAAATAGTCTTTTCTAGCGGAAGAATCGCATCCTTTCGAGCTTGATACCATTGAAAAGCGTAAAAAACTACTTCAGGAAGAGTTCTTCGCTACGTGCTGAAATTCGAAGCCTCTAAATTGACTAGAAAAAAGTTATAATCATTTTTCTCTGTCGTTTGAAATTATTTTTTCACGGTAATTAACTTCAATTTTATTTGACCCAGATGATGAACATTTAATTTCATTTGCATTGGTGCATCATTTCAACAATTGTTACAGTTGCCGTGTGAACAAACAAATCAATGCAGTTGCCACTGTTAAATAAATCAAATACAACAATAATCAACGTTTCTAGCATTTTGATGAGGCATCGCTGTATTTTCAATCTTCGTTAAATTAATGTACGCGAATTTAATCCTTTATTATTTTTAAACAATTGATTATATACAAACAATTTGATCATATATTAATCTTATTCAAATGTTATCTTTATTCTGTTAAGGATTCTTAGGGGTTGTTGTTCTTATTCCTATGGGGATTTGAACATGTGCCACGTCACATCACTTTGTTTCAATACTCGAGATTAGCCCGTACAACGCCAGGTGACTCATCTAGTATTTCATACAAATATTTAATTGTTTTTTTAAATTCTTTTTTTTTTTCTGCCATATTTATTCTTTACATAATATTTAAGAAACAAATAAATTCATGCTTTGAAAATTATGTTCAGCTTTATGAAAGGCAAAAATAGCCAAACATTTGTTTGGTACAATATTTAAATAGAAATCAAGATTTAAAGGATTCCTGGGGAAAACCGAAAAAGCCCAGGTTTTTCATCAAAAACCGAGGCGGGCTAGGCTTTTTTTGAAAACCGTGGGGTTTTTCAAATCCTGGAAACTAAAATTCCATGCAGTGGGGTGAATAGTTCCAAAAATGATGCGTAATCCTTATATACAAAGACCAGCCTAGCTGATCACAGGGAATGGTGCTGATTATCTCATTGGAATAATAAATTTCCCTTACTGTCAAAAAAATATTGATTCATGTTGTCTTATTTTTACATGCTTGACTTTTTTGGTATAAATTTAAAAGATATAATATAAAATGAGTCAAACAAACAAAATTTCTTTTATAGAACAAATATTAATTAATTTCCTGGCGGTTTTTCGTACAAAGCAACAAAATGTGTGGAAAATGTACTTGTGTGTACATTATTGATTTTTTTTTTAAATGTTTGTTATGATAATTTTTTCTTGTGTTTTAATATTTTAAAATAATGAATCATCATCTGAAATACCTTATTGCTTTTCTTCAATTACAGCATTCTAGTAGCTTGGATCTGCAACCGGTATTGTCTTCTCTGAATGAGCTGAATGTAAATATTATGACAAAAATTTGTGATACTATTCAGAATCACCCATCTTTGTTAATGCAAGACAAAGATTTAAGTTATTTAATTAACATCAGGTAAAGAAATTGCTTGTAGTAGCATTTCTTTTTAAAATTTTATATGAAATACTGAAAAATGGAATTTTTTAAAAATTAGAAATGTGTTTGACAATGTTTTATTATGAAGAAAGTATAAAAATGGATTTAACGGATTTTCTCACATTTGTATATTTCATTCTATGTGTCGAAATTATTCTTATATCAAGAACTTAATTTCATTTTATAAAGAGCAATTTTCATTAAATTGTGAAATCTCGACTTACACCTATTTTTTTAAAATTATTTTATGCGTCATTTCATCATTGAGCTTGATGGCAGAAGTACTTCAAGCACAAATTGATTCTGCTTGAGTATTTTTAAAAAATTTAAAAAAAAAACAAAAACACTATTGCATATTTAAAAAAAAAAAACTCTTGTGTTAAAGAAAGTGAATTATTTAAATATTATAACAGCAAAAGATGAAAGAAAAGCTTTTTTACCTTTTGCTAATCCCATACCATTCAAAATTGGATTTTCTGAAATCTAGTCAAAAATATGTTTCTCTGATGCAATTAGTTTGAGTCCACCTAAATTCAGTGCAATGAGTGAAATATTGTAGTGCAATGTTTTCTTTTCTTTCTTTTTTTTTTCAATAAATTAAGATTTCTCACGGGCAAAGATGCCAAATTGACAGAAAAAGAAATTTTAAAATGTTACTGTGAACAAAAAGGAATTTTTAAATGTGTGGCAAAAATAATGTAAGAACCTTATTTTCTGTTGATATGTTATTAATTCATCAGCTTATCGTTTTTATTTACTTTGTAGGCAAAAAATATTGGAGCAACAGAATGAAGCAAAAAATAATGTTTCTTCCAGCTCAAATACATTTCATAGTTTTTCTAATAACATAATCACAGATAATAGCTATAGTGCAAGTAATACACAATCAACTACAGATTTTCAAAAATTAAAATCAGTTCCGTTATTTACGACTGCTGACAAATTTATTCCTCAGTCCAATACTAATGATGTTACAGGAAAATCAAAATCTTTTTCTGTGCAAGAGACGTCTGTCAAACCAAAAACTACCTCATCTGATTTTTTTGTGAAAAACAGCCATGCAAATCAGTCGGTAACTATTATAGAAGATATTGAAACTCAAGAATTATTTGACCCAACAATATGTGACATAAGTGATGATGAATCAGCTTGTCCAGGTAAGTTTTATTTATTTGTTAATTATTTCAAATACAAGTTGATAAAGAAAAAGATTTTCCCCCAAAACATATCATATGTATACATGCAGTAGCTGTCTAATAAATACTAAGAACAATTTTGCCATGTTAAAACCACTGATCACAGCAGAAATCTGTTGCAACCAGAAATGTTGCCTTGTGAAGTAACAGAAAAATTCAAAGTATGGTGGTATACCAGCATGCTACATGTCAAAAATTCATGTATTGTATGCATTCTGCAACCACTATCAAGCTGTCAAAAAATGAAGAGTGAGTCGGAACTACGCACACGTTTGTATATTCCGAATAATCAAATTTTCCCTGCAGTTGAACTTATGAAAGTTCAAGCTCATTAAAAAAATGTTGAATGTAATAAAGATACAAAATTTTAAGAGACGAATTTTTAATCATATTGTTGCTCATGTAACATGATACAAAAATGTTTGATTTATTTAATATTTTAAAGTTTTAAAAGGATAAAAAAATCATTTTTAATTTGTTCGTGTTTTTGTATTTAGAGTATACCTAAGGGTATTCTTGGTAAGGTTCAATTTGATTTGACTCGTGCATATGTATTTAAATTTGTTCATCTATGTTATTATAAAAAAATAGCTATTGCCACAAAAATAGCTTAAAATATGTTTTTTAACCTGTCATTTTTTTACAAAGGTAGCATGAAAATATCTGAAACATTTAAAGTATGTTTTAAAAAAAGTCAAAAAAATACAATTTAAATTTTTAAAAATGTGATTTTTTAATTCTTATTTTTAAAAAAAAAAAAAAATCACAAACCCTGGTCATGATCTAAAAAAGAATAGAAAATGTGTTGATACTGTCACTGAGTAAAAAAAGTGAATGGAAGCTGTCTGAATATTAAAAAAAGAAGAGAGGAGAGGGTATAAGCAGCCAAATACCTTCTTTTCCTACTTTGCATATGTTCAAGGACTCTACATGTGATGGCAAAGGGTTTATTGCAGGGTTGGTATTTTTGCCAGGATAGTGGCAAAGACTGGTAAAAACCAGCCAAAAATGGTAAAAACTGGCAAAATTGGTAAAAATCAAAATTTGTATATCTAAATGCAATGATGTAGTGTATATGAAAAGGAATCATAACAACAAAGGAAATTAACTACATTCTTGATAAAAATATTCAAATAATTTTTCAGATGAAATTTACAATCTTGCAGTAATTAAGATGAGAATATTATGCAATCATCCTAATGAATTGTAGTGCAATATTTACAGATTATTCTAGAAAAAAAATTTAGCCCGGAGGCAAAAGATGTACATGCAAGATGAAAAACACATATACACACATTGAAAAAAAAAATTCTACTTATATGAGACTTAAATATCAACTTATCAAATTACACAAATATGAAAATGTAAGAAAATATAAAAAATTGTAGATAATAAGCATGGTACTTTTAAAAATGAGCAGGGTGCACTAAAAAAAATGGCATAGTACTGCATTATGCTAAATATGCGTAGAATTATCTCTAATGTTGTCATTCTTAATTTCGTATTATGTATTAGAAGTAAAACATGCCTTTATATCTAAAAAATCTGTTTTTTGCCATTTTCGCTGGGAAAAACTGGCAAA
Source organism: Octonoba sinensis (assembly GCA_038502835.1). Classification (NCBI taxonomy): domain Eukaryota; kingdom Metazoa; phylum Arthropoda; class Arachnida; order Araneae; family Uloboridae; genus Octonoba; species Octonoba sinensis. The sequence continues at coordinate 20,445,266 of CM076603.1, forward strand.
AACTTATTTTTGCTGGGGCGGTTTTCACCGGTTTTAACCTCAGTTTTTTTCCACCTGTGGAAAAACTTGCCAACCCTGGTTTACCATAACGTTGCATAAAGCAGTTAGGTAACTCTGTAAGTCTCTGAGTCATAACACAATTCTGACTTATACTAAAATGTGTGCATAATATGTTTATATTTAAAATTTTTGTATTATAAAATAGTAAAAATTTGTTCCATATTTTGTTTACAGCTCTGCATGAAAATGCTAAAAATTTTGATCCAGATGATAAAAAAGGTATGAGTTGAAAGATTGTTTATTTTGTAATAAAGTCTTTTCAAAGAATCTTGTCATTAGAAATGCTTAAAAAATGAAATGAACACTTTTACATTTTAGAAAGGCTCCTCCTATATTTAAAAAATAGCATATTATCCATTTTTGGAGGACGTGGGGGATGAGTGAAAAATAACATATTTAAAAATAGTTTCAAAAATGGTGATTAATCCTCATATATAAAGCCTAGCTGAGCAGAGAAAATATTGCTGATTATCTCATTTGTATTATGAATTTCCCTTGCTGTCAAAATAGTTTGATTCATGTTTTTACATATTTGATGTTTTTTGGTATAATTTTAAAAGATATGTTATAAAATGAGTCAAATAAATAAAATTTCTTTTATATAGCAAATAATAATTAATTTCCTGATGTTTTTCATACAAAGCAACAAAATGTGTTGTAAATGTACTTGTGTGTATGTTATTGAATTTTTAAAATGTTTGTTCTGCTAATCTGACTGTTTTGTTTTGATCATGTTCATCTATCATTATCAATTCCAGGAAAATTTGCAAGCAATAATTGCAAGTCAAAACCAGCATTGAGTGATGTAGAAATAACTGAGAAGCGGTTGTTAACAATTCAGTATTTATTTTTACAACGTATTACGGGTTTTTTTGACTCCCCACTTTATTCTTTTGGGCAATTTAACGTAGTTAATTTTATAAAAAAGAAATTTTTTTGGCTTATTTGTGCCCACATTTTGTTATTTGCTAATTTAATAATATAGTTATTATTATTTGTTTTCTATAAATAATTTTGGCTTTATTACATGAATTTATACTCCATGTAAGTTTAACTTATGCATTAAAACATATGAAATAATCTTTATTTATCAAATTAGAACTTTAACATAATGTCCATTTGAATTTCCAAAAAGTTGCCTCAATTAAATGTGAGGTTTAGGAGAACAGCAGCATTCAAATGCAGTACTGAAAATGATGCATCATTGTAGCAAAAGTTGTAGCAAAAAATCAAAGTTGAAAAAAAGAGGGGAAAATGATAGTGCAGTTTAAACATGGCATATCTGCTTCTTAGGACAGCACTACAATGAAAAAGCAAGAACTATCCAAAAATGTAATACATCCGGATCCCTTTGGGATCAGTCATAAATGATGTCATGCTTTGAGGGGAGAGGGGGTTTGTGAAATTGTGACAAAGTGTGATAAAGGGAGGGGAGGAGGTAACAAGAAGTGGGACATCAAGCTTATACAACATAGCAGCGACAAGGGGGGAGGGGGTCAGTTGAATTGTGACATTTTGTCACAAAGGGGGGAGGGGTGTCAAGTATATTGGAAAAAAGAGTGACATCATTTATGAACGGTCCCTTTAGAGTACCATGTGAGAGTATTTACTCAGGCTTCAATTAAATAAATAGTTTCATCTACAAAAACAAACTAAGCCGGAAAATTCAAAAAATCTGTTAAATCTTCACAGGAGAAAACAAATGGACTTAGCTGAAATGAAGACAATAAAGGCAATAAAGCTAAACTAATAACTACATAATTAATTAAAAACAAGAAAGTACTACTTTCATCTTAGTTGAGAAAGATATTAAGCAACCAGTGGTGTAGTCCTTAAAAAAAGTTAGGGGGGGGGGGACGCTTATACATAAGAAGATAAGCAATTGATATCAAAAGTGGTTATGTTAAAAGTGGGGACGCTTATGTTAAAATGTAAAAAGTTTTGGGGGAAGCTTGCATTAAAATAAAATGGTAGGTTGCCATCCCCCTGCATCCTCCCTCGACTACACCACTGTAAGCAACCCCTAATACATGTCTTCTCTCGATGCAGACACAAGCTGCAAAGATGCTTCCATAAAGACTTCAAGGTACAGCAGCACGTCAAATAAATATATAGTCATTTCTAAATTTCCTAAAGTAAAGGGTACTATTATTTCCAAAGGAGCAAAGTATGAATTTGTTTTTAGAAAAGATATAAACAGCATTTTTGTTTCATTTATGCTGCAGTAAGTGTGTAATGTGTGAAAACAGTATCCTTCTATTATCATTTTTGTCTTACATTCTATTTATTGTAATACTACATTAAGCAATGAAATACACAACCAGTAATTATTATAACCTTTCTTACACATTTGTGATTATAACTCTTAATTTTATCTGTTTTTCAAAGCTCTCATTGGAAATTTTATTGGAAACCAAAGAGATGATGGCACTTCATTGAAATTCAAAGGGATGAATTTTCCATTTTCAAAAGATTTATTAAGTGTTTTTCGCAATATTTTTGGACTGAAAACTTTTCGTCATAACCAGCTGGAAGCTATTAATGCTGCTTTGCTGCAAGAAGATTGTTTTATACTGATGCCCACAGTTAAGTATATCAAATTGAATTATAGACTAAAATATTTATAAAAGGATTTTTAGGATTAATATCTTTTTCAATATATTCTTTTAGTCAATTTCATGGTTTTTAAATTTTTCTTTTTAATTTATTCATTAAACATTTGGATGAGAATACCCTACAACATAACTTTATACGCTTTTAATCATTAATAGTTTAAACGTCTAAAATAAATAGTGATCTATTTAAATTGAACTGCCTCAAGTTTAATAAATAAAGAAATATTTAGTTGTATGAAGAATTCATTCTTTTAATTAATCTGTGTATTCTTTTAATGTATCTGTAACTCTTTTTCTTTCTTTTTTTTCTGGTTTTAAAGTCCTTTAGTTTTTTGGTGGAATAAATATTTTCTCAAAATATTCTTTAGAAATGTTATATTTATTTGGTTTACACAAAAATATAAACTTGAATGTACTTTATCAGCTCAAAATTCAGTGCTGTTATATTACTAATACTGAATTATGAAAATATTTCATGCAGTTAGTTCAGAGTAAAGTTTTTTTTTAATGACTATTGTTTAACAATTCTGTGTGTTATTTCTTTGCGATATTGGAATATCAATGGCAAAGTTTTACCCATTTTTTTTTCTTTTTAAATTTCGTGGATCATACTTGTATATTGTATTTATTAATTATGTTGTATTTTAGATCAACTTTCATTAAATTTCATTCAAAATGTGAACTAATTTCATTAAAGAACATGAAAATATGTTTTAACCTTTACACCAAGGCAAGCACGTGAGGAACGCAACGAACTGTTAGCATATATTTATGTTATTATGCAGTAGTTACTGTAAGGATTTCAGCTCTGCAGTTTTAGAAAACAAAATCTATGCTGATAAAGCTCTCATACTAAGGAAAAAATTGTCCTTGGATACTCTACTTATGCAGTTAGAATAGCGGCAAAATGAGAAGTTTTACTGGTACAGCAGTTGTATCAGTGCCGTAGCAAAGAGTTTAAATAGGAGTGAAAATCGGCCCAAAATTGTGCCAATTTTCAATTCCTGAAATACATCTAATACAAAAAGGCTTTTTTTGTAGTTTCTGCTCCAACTGTAAGCTTTTGTAAGAGAATATAATGTCAAAATAACATGCACTGAAGGTAAATTACAGTTCTTGTTGCATGTTGTCAAATAACGTCGTCGAACTGATGCAGATTGCAAAAAAGCAGAGTTTGGAAGGTTCTATAGTCTGTGTAATTGCAATCGGCGTGTCAAGGTCACACAACTCTACCTTTTCCCCTTCTGGTCGCCATGGTTTCCGTGCTAGGAACTTTCCCCCCACTTAGTTTGTGGAACATGATAAGTCGGTTTGTTGTTTTCGTTATAATAATAATAGACGGATTAAAATCAGATTTATTTCTCAATGGCAAAAATAGATTGCGTCAGATAAAGTATTCTAATATTTTGAACCAATCTAAATCTAATATTTTGATGTGTTTCAGAAAGCTATTGTATAGCTAATTTATTGTATTTTATACTTTGTATAAGTGTTAAAATCTTATCTAAACATACAGATTTAATTTATGAGAAATTTAATTGCATTTACTTTATTTCAAAAATAAATAAATGGAAAATAAATTATTTCTTATTACTTTTTCTCAATTATTCTAATATTTTGAATCGGAGGTGTAGTAATGCAATTGCCTTAACTCCAGTGCAAAAAAAAAAGTCTGGCTCTGTTTTTTATCTCGTAATTGCCATGGGAACAAAGCAAGAAACGCGACCTTGATGCGCCTATTCTAATTACACAGACTATAGCACAAGCACAACCATAGTTGTATCAGTATTATTGTTTTCAACTTTCAATATGCTGGAAATGCTGGAATTATATTATTTTCCTAGCCAGAATTTTGTTTCTCTCTTTATTTAGGATATAAAATGAAAAATTCCAGACTTTGAGGCTGTTGAACTTCCTCTAAATGTTAAAATTATAAGCCTAAACTTAACAATAACTACAACAATAACTTACACAAATGGAACCAACTGGGAGGATAAGACCAGTAAAAATCAATATTTTTTTGAAAGTGTGGTTTTTGGACCTCCCTTCTGTAGAAGTAATTGCTTTGGAGCATATCAGAGAAGTGTGTTGTGTCAAGCCTAGATTTTTTTTTTTTTTTGCATTAAATCAATAGTAGTAGTCTGAAAAACATGATTAATTGTACACTGCAAAAACTGTTCCCTCCATTCAAACTAGTTTCTTGAAGCAACTTTACTGTTGAAATTGTGAATTAACTTGATTCAAAATGGATAGATCTGATACAAAATTGTCATTTACCTGATACAAAACTGAGAGTTCTGATAAAAATTTATAAAATGACCCGACACAAAGCCAGTCATTTTGATGTAAAACTGGTACTTTTACTCATACAAATCTGATTTTTTATTTTCCACCCCGGAATATAAAAGTAAAATGTTTACCTTAGGGCAGAAAAATTAAAATTCCAAAACAACATTAAATACACAACTAGCAAGAATTTCAGACCCACTGTTCTCTGTTACAAGCACCTGTCCCCCCCCCCCCCTCCCCCCACCACCACCACCATTTTTTCCTTTTTCTGTGCAAAAAAATAAAATGTTAGCTTGCGATTGCCAAAAGCAGTTGACAAAATTCAGTGCCCACAAAAGACTTAGGGATGCTTGTGGATGACTTTTTTCATCCATAAGCACACTTTTTTTCAGTTGAAAAAGTATTCTTTTTGGCCCTTATGTCTGCAATTCATTCTTATTTATGCATTTAATATAGTTTTTGAATTTTAACTTATTTTCTATTGACTTTTTGTGATTTCTCTTTGTATAAAGACTCCTTATATAGTAAGCAAAAACTTTTGATAAATAAATTTAAATATATTTTTAAGATAGTGACAAAGCTCGACATAAAATGACTTTTTTATTATTATTGCTTTTGCAATAATAATAATAATAATGAATAATTTTTAAGTACCTTTGTACTTAATTTTCATTTGATTTTAAATGTTGAATTACCTTTATCAGATAAAGTGCAACTATTTAAACACATCATTCGATAATTCTTTATTTTTGAAGATATTTCTGCATTGTAAGTTGCTTTTGATGATCTTTTTTTTTTTCTTTTTTTAGGTGGAGGAAAAAGTTTGTGTTACCAACTGCCTGCCTTAGTTTCACCTGGTGTGACTATTGTGATATCACCATTAAGATCCTTGATAATGGATCAAGTTCAAAAATTATGCTCTTTGGATGTAAGTGTCTAAGTGTCTAGTTAAAAAAAATTTCCAGAAAAATATTAAGGTCATTACAGTTTCCTTTTATCAAAATGTCCAGTAACTTAGAGAGTTGAAAAATTTGTAGCAAAAAGTGGTAGTATAGTTGAAAATTTGGAGAATTGTTTTAAATGATAAGTAAAAAATAATGGATTTGGTACATGTAAAGAGATTAAATTTCATGTTATTCCCACTCTTGATTAAAATTCATTCTTCATTTAACAAATGAAGAATATAATTTTTAATTAATATCATACAAAATAAACATTTCAGTTTATATGTCTCTGGATTTTTGTGATGTTCCCGAGGTGCAGTATAACTAAAGATTGAACCCTCTAAGGATTACTTTTATTCTCTAATTTAAATTACAATTTCAATCACTTTTTTAATGATGGAAACAAACATGAATAAACTCCAAATGATAGAAATATAAAAGAAAACAGCTCATTTAATGTAGACATGGATCTTAATCTGCATAAATATTCCTTACACAACGGAGAAATTCGCCATTGCTTTGCCGTAAAGTTGAAAGTATGGTATGAAGCCCGAACAAAACTTGTTAAATAATGAAAAACTGTTTTTCTTTTCTCTCTTTTTTCTAAAATTTCTCATGCATTTCTAACCTTATATAGCATTTCCATAATAGTGTTGCATTAAAAGATATAATTAAATTTTTCATATAGTATAACAGTAATGGAATTTTTTTGCAGATCAATGCAAGCAGCTTGACCGGTGATACTGATACAACGACCAGTAATTATATTTACCGACAACTTTCATCTAGAGAGCCCAGTCTTAAATTATTGTATGTGACACCAGAAAAAGTATGTTTTTCAGAAAACTATTGTTATTGTATAAAATGATTCGTGTTTTTCATTCTGTCTGAGCCTTCTTTTCCTTGCTTTATTATGTCTCTGTGTGGGAAATGATGTGCAGTCAAACCTCGTTATCACGACATCCTAGGGACTTTTTAAGAACGTCATCATAAGCTGAGCGATGTCTTCACTGGAATTACTTAAAAACTCAGAATTGTACAATAACCAGGCGTTGCACCAAGGCAAATTCTGGTCCATTACCCGACCCTCCACAAAATTACGAACTGCCAAATCGTACCTTTCACAGAATTATTTATTAAATAAGCAAAATCGGCAAGCAAATTTGAATACATTGATACATCACTATATGCTTAAGTTTTGAATTTGCGCCAAAAACCTTTTTAAAATTCACAAACACAGGACCCTGTGAAAAATGCCTAATCTACCCCTGATAGTTAGTGGGTTAACCAAATAAATTTGACGTTTTTAATTGGGTTTGGTTAATAACATTTAATTTTATTTCATACAAACACATTATCATAAAAGACATATTTCCTTATTTCACATTAAAATAGTTTCTAAAAACAGTTTGCTTATGGAATTGCAATTTATTTTGTATAAACATCCAAAGCGCGTTGTCTTCTTTCTTTAATAAAGGATACTTTTGTATAACATTTATGCAATGCCTTTGGTTTAGTTGAAAGGTTTCTTCATTTTTATTTTCTGGAAGCATAAAAGCAATGGTTTTATCACCACCTTCCCGTTTCTATATACACTATCAGAAATTGTTGTTTCAGTTAAAGTAGAGACAAAGTTATCCATATAAAGGTATACGTAAAGCAAAATATTTTTTTATTCATCATAGGAATGCTCAGGAGCATCATTTAAGAGTGCTAAACAGCATTGAAGAACTTTATTTTCTTAGAACAGGTTTTAATTGTTCTTTCAGTAATTGTTTCAGCTTTCACAAATGTATTCAATAACATGTAGAGGAATCTAACAAAGATCATGTTCTGTTCCAATCTTTTATGCATTTTAAACCAGGACTTTTCGATAATTCATTTTAAAATTCCAAAGCACACCTTAATTCAATGACTTTCAAATTGAGGGCTATATATTTTTCAAATGACTTGAAATTCTTTCACAACCCTTTCCAGAAGTTGGACTGAAAGCTCTTGTTTTCTGTACATGCCCAGCTGTATCACAATTGTTAGCTGTTGAAGAAAATATCCTATGGGATGATAATGCGTACCACTTTTCCCTAATCCCTTTTCAGAATTTTTACAGTAACTTTTTCTTGAAGTCTTCATTATTTTACAGAAATATTTCATTTGTAAAGAAATACTTGCTTCTGTTTGAAAAACTTGAAGTGTCATGGTAAACATAGTGATACATTAAAGCAGTGTCGTGAATTCCCGAGTGATTTAACATTGAAATTATATGTAGTAAGTTAGCGACTTTGGAAAAGTGAAACGACATCCGCAGTGATGTGTCATCCAGGTGTCGGAATTGTGAGGTTAGGCTATTTTCTTCGTGTAGCTTTTATGTACTAATGAGAAATGAACATTATGTTACTGAAGAGAAATGAACATATTCATTTCTTTGAAGTGTCGAGGTAAACAGAGTGACACATTAACGAAGTGTCGCAAATTCCAGAGGTACTTGACATTAAGGGGTAGATTCAAATAAAACGACCTTTTCGGTCAAATCCAAAATGATCTAATTTTCAACTCAAATCCAACCATTTTCAAACTGATAGAATATTGGCATTCAACTTGTTTCCTGGACTTCGATCAAAACACGCAGGGTTGCCATTGACTGCTTTTCTTGCTCGGCGTTTCGTCACATGACCGAAACTTTAAGCTGAACCAATGAAAAAATTGAACAGAAAGCTAAGCTATTTTAGCTATAGCGTTATTTGTTTGTGTTTTGTTTATTGTTTTGGTTTTATCCGTTTGTTTTGATATGCTGTTCCCTGTGTTGTTTACTGCTGATTGTTTATACACAATGAGTCACGAAACAAAAATATTAGTAGGTGTTATCAAAAAGAAGTCTCGGGACCTAATGAGGGGGGAGAGAGGCGATCGTATTCTGGCAGAACATCAACAAGTGCCTTTGTCACTCTGGCAATTTTCCTCGATATTGTTGATTATAATATGTAGAAACATTCCAAAGGTAATAGTTTGTATTCTTATTGAATTGTATCTTTCTAGAGTAGCATTTATAGCTTACTTTGCTCAGTAAATTCGTTCAATTCTATTTTATATTTCCTCCCAGTAGTCTGTTTTTACGATTGGCGAATAGCAGCAGGCTGGGAAATAACTTTATCACACATTTAGAATAATTTAATTCAAAAAACATATAAGCTATTAAAACACGGGCAAGGGAAAAAAAGACGCCTGCAGACGATTTAATGACTTGATGTTTTTTCAATGACAAATTAGCATTCTTTTTCTTTTTTCCTGTCAACAAAAGTATTGAACTTTTAAAAGCACTTTCCAAAATAATTACTCGATTGCATTACTGTTAAAAAATGGTCCCTTGAAATTCGATAGTTTGGATTTTATTAAAATGATTGATAATCATTAAGTTACAGTTTTACTTACTTACTTCTTTACACATATTTAGTCTGCATTTATTTATTGCTTATACATTAATAAAAAAGAAAAAACTCCGCTAACTCAACGGGATAGATGGCCTGACGTTTTTTGTGTCCCGGTTTTCCTTCCAGCTTATTGCACACAAAAATAGAAATGTCTCTCAATCTAAGCGATATTTTTGAATAAATTCTCGCTACCCCAAATCTAATGGATTGCTTCGGATTTGCAAATATCACAGAACTCTTTGCATTCTATGACCTCTGATCGCCAAAATGTCCGCTATTACTGTAGGAAAATCAGTCAAATCGTCAAAATGATCGAATGAAAACAATTGCGTTGGTCACATGGTAAAAAATGATCGTGTTTCAGTTGAATCGAGATTGCACTTTGATTTCGATCGAAGCATTTGAGTGCTGATGGCAAAACGATCGAAAAGCGTTTCAGTTGAATCCCTGCCTAAAATTATATGTCATAAGTTTGGGACTTTGGAAAAGGGAAGCGACATTCTCAGTGATGTGTCATCCAGATGTCGGGATTGTGAGGCTCGACTGTTTTCTTCTTGTAGCTTTTATGTACTAACGAGAAATGAACATATTTTCTATGCTTATAAAGTGCTGTAAACATTTACATTTATAGTACATATAACTCAAATATATTCATATCTAGATAAGTGCAAGCGCTAAGCTTATATCCTCTCTTGAAAGTCTTTATGCAAGAAAAATGATTCAAAGATTTGTGATTGATGAAGCTCATTGTGTGAGTCAGGTATGTCAAGTTTTGTGTTTTGTTTCATAAAAAGAATTCTCTAAATTTTGAAAACCTTATGTGTTTCTTACTTTTCTAAATTTAGTGGGGTCATGACTTCCGACCAGATTACAAGCGATTGAAAGTTCTTCGTGAAAAATTTCCAAATGTACCAATGATGGCTTTAACTGCTACAGCTACTCCAAGAGTTAGAGGTGATATTCTTCATCAGCTAGGAATGAAGTCTCCTAAATGGTATGTATTATAGCTTAAGTATTCTTTATGCTCAAAAAATATTATCGTAATTATTAGGGATGTACCGAGTACTCGGTATATACTCTGTGTACCGAGTACTCGGCAAAATTCCAGCCGAGTACTCGGCCATTACCGAGTAGTTGTAAAAATTTCGTCATTTTTTGAAAGTTTACTAATAGTAGATAAATTTGTAACTGATTAGTACAATAATATGCAAATATAAATATATAATATGAAATAATTAAAAAAAATATGAAGTATATAAAATATTTTTACACAGCTTATATATTGGTATTCATATGCTAATTCGACTATTTTTTCCACTTTCTATACTTTGTTTGCCACTTTTTAAGCTGTATACGAGTAGCGTCCAACATGTTTGATTTAACAAATCGGTGAAACATTAAATCGGTGAAACTCGTATGCCCTAGCAATCTTTTTGGATGCCTGATGAAGAAAAGATTGTCTTTTCATCTAAACCTTTTAAATGGATTAATTTGTGGTAACTTATTTGCATTAAATATGATTTCTCTTTGGGTAACTGAATATATTACATATATATATATATATACAATTCTAAATGAAAATCAAAATCTAGCTACATAAAAGCTCCAATTGTAAAAGTGGAAAAAAAACGACTTTAAAGTAAAGAAATTATCAGCAAGAAAAAGGAAATACACAAAATTCTGTCAAATACAAATATTTTAATAATTAATATCAAATTCAATATGTCCTTAATTATGGGTAAAAATACACCATAATAATTTTGTATCTAAGGTTTTAAAAATAGAATTACATATAAAAAATATCCCTTTATTATTAAATAGAAAAAATTAAAAAATGAAAAGAAAGTAAATAAAAATATACAGTGTCAATATAGACTTTTTTCCTTGGGAGCGGGGAGGGAGGGGGGGAGGAGAAGATTATGAGGCATTTTACATTATTGAATGAATTTTTACCGCAACCAATAATCATTTTTGATAAACTGATTTTTATAAAGAGTTATAATGGTGTAAAGGATTCTATTTTGGAATTCTTACATTAAATTTCTTTCATTAGTTTATTTATTAGTTTATATATATTATGTAGTTAAAATGTATGTTTTCATTTCAATATATACAAAATTCTTCATGTGCACATCAATACTCTTTTTTTTATTCACAACTACTTGGTACTCGGCACTCGGTACTCGGTACTCGGCCGAGTAGCAAAGGCCGAGTACACGGCTACTCGGTACATACCTAGTAATTATTGGTGTATAGCCCGCGGGTTATTTACAAAAAAACTCCTTTTTTTCAACAAGCGGGCAATATAACGATGCGGGAAATACATGAAATTTTTTTTAAAAAAGTATTATTAAAAAGACAATTTCCATTCAAAAATATCGAAATCTCTTGCAAAACAAAGTGCAGAGAAATAAATCATAGCTTTCGGAGCAATGGTCCAAAGCAGATTGGGGCTCGGGCGCTACAGGCGAATGTATTGTTTTCTAGGGGTGTTTCCCATGTTTTTTTTCTGGGTGCACGTTATACAACGATTCGGGCTATGTACCGATAATTACGGTATTTATATATATGTATGCCCTGCAGTTATAATAAAATAACTTTTGTCCTTTAAATAACTTCAAAACAGAAGTTTAAATTTTTATGTTTGGCATCAGGTGATTTGTTTTAAATAAAATTAGTCACATGTAAAAAGACATCCAAGGGGACCCCTCCAAATTTTTGTTCACTGCCAAAAGCCTTCAGTAATCTAATAGAAAGTTTGATTTTTTTCGATTGCAATTACAGTATGGAACTGCTTATCTGGAAACCAGTTAACCAGAATTTTTGGTCGACCATGAACAATAGTTTTAAGTGTTTATGTACATTTATGGAGTTGTTTTCCTTAAATTATAATATTTTGTTTAAGCAGAAAATATATACTTTATTTTGTATAAAATTAAAATATTTGCTTAAAATGTTTGCACTCCTCCTAACATTTTGTAAATAAAGTCTTTTACTTAAAATTTATGACTATCTTAGCTTTTTTGAATTTATCAAACAAAATCAAAATTACTTTTGGACCTTATCTTAAATGCATGAAACTTGTTTTCCAATATTTTTTATTTATTTCACTATTACAAAGTCCTGATTGATAAGAATTTGAAGCATGTTTTGATTTCTTTATGGATCTTATTTCATTTTAGTCAGTGGAATTTCCCTAATTGCTTAAAGTTCTATTGAATAACCTTTGATTTTGTATAAAAATAGACATTTTTACAAATAATGATTGTTTTTTATGATTTATAATCAGGTATAATAGTAATAATTTATTTTGAGCATAAAGATGGAAGTAAATATGTTATGAGTCTGATCAGTAGGTGCTAGGTCAATTCGCAACCAGTTATCCAGAATAGGTTTGTAAGAGCCATTCCGGTTAACTGGTTCCCTACAGTAGCAAAAGTTTGTGATTCATAAAAAAATAGCCATACAGTTACAAGACATTGTTCTACATTTAAAAAAAGGGCAAACTTGTTAGCTTCACCAAGTTAGAGTAAGAAACTCCGGCTCGAACTTATGTCTTCCTTCATGGGCTGAGTACAACTGAGTGTAATGACAAAATATCAATCCTTATTCTGTTACATGAAACACACATTAGCAGTAAGAGCATGACGTACGTTACTGTCCAAAGGTACTGTCATCCTCTTCAGAATTTTATCAATTTTTTACTTCAAATCTTGTTTCTTAGAAAATTTATTCCACCCCCTCCCTTTTTGCAATTTAATACTTCATAAAGAATTTTATGTTCATCTGTTGCCAATCATTCAAAACTTTATAAAATTATTAAATTATGTACTTGTAAGCTAATAATCAATGTCATTGTCATTTATGTTTCATTGGCCATAAACTTTACAATTTTCTGAACTAATGTTTTTTATCAATTGTGAGTTACAAAAATAAATTATGTACAACATATTTAATTTAGCTTATTCTTGAAAAATTGGTTCAATATCTGAAAATAATCACTCGATGCTCCATGCTTTGTGGTTACAGGGGAAGGCTGTTCTTGTGATTAAATCAAATATCCTGCCGGCCATGTATATTTTTACTCATTTGAAATTTATCTTTGAAACCAAATTATTTCTGTCTATGTGCACTCTTTCAATGTGAAATTGGTGCCTCCTATTGTTCCATTTCAAAAGAAAAGTTGTGTACGTAAAAGTGGCTGATAAATCTAAAGTGTCTACCAATCACTGGCTACTAATTGAAATATTGAATTTTCTGGTCCATGTGGATCAGCAACAAGAGAGTTGTGGCAAACACTTTTATTTATGCAGCAAACTGGTAACTTTTTGAGGTTTATCTTGTCATTAAATTACTCATGCCAATTAAGAGCAATAACTATTTATCATTTTATCAACCTCATGTTAACCACCAATATTTATTGTATTAATTTTGTCGTGTAGGTTTCTTCAAAGCTTCAATCGACCGAATTTGAAGTATGAAGTTCGGCCTAAAACAAAAACTGTTGTTGCTGATATCATTGAGCTCATAAAAACAAAATTCAGAAACATGTGTGGAATTGTTTATTGTCTGTCAAGGTTTGTTTATGCTTAAGATATTTTTTGTATTGTTTTTAATTAGTAGCTTAGTTTACATATCACATGTAATTAGATAACTTTTGAATGTGCAAGCATTTTTATTTATTTATTTATTCTTAAATATGCATCTGTCATTTTTGAAAATAATTAAAATCACCAATTGCAATAAAAGCTGCAAATGCATATTATCCAAGGTTACAGGCAATGAGTAGGCATAAAATTTTAAAATTCTTTGGGAAAGTTGATAGATTCCCCCCAGAAACTTTTATAACTTTCTTTCTTTCTTCTTTCTTTTTCGCAAAAGTTTTACCATCTTAATGCTACTGACACAATCTTTTTATAAAATCAAATAATTATTTAACTAATTTTTAATCTTCCCAATCATAATGCTCTTTGTACTTTGTGCAGCTTTAAGAAACTTGGCTCTTGATTGCCAAAAAGCATGGTTTTGATATACAGTAGAGTCTTGATAATTCGAGTCTCGATAGTTCGGATTTCCCATAAATCCGAGCTAGCGAAACAATATTGGCTTAGCTCCCAAATAATGACCAACAACAGCGAAACTCGTGAAAAGAATCCCCTGGTTTTTATTGTTATTCAACAGTTGATGCGTAAAAATAGCGAATTGGGCTACTTTTATTCATGACTGGTGACCAAAAATTGCATTAATAAGTAGGCCTGCTACATTTAGAGCAATTTGAAATGGTGGCAAATTTTAAAATATAATTAACTTTCAATCATGTAACTGTGTGTAAGTACATTTTTCCTGTAAATATACAATATTGAGATTTCAAATTTGCTTTATTCCCTTTTACTTATTTATAAAATGATGTGATTCTGATAACACTGTGCAACACGAAAGATGTCCTTTGGATGAAAATGTCTGTTTCTTATGTATTTTTGGCTGAAAATTACGAATCTGCAATTATTTTTTGCCTATCACGCACCATTTTCCCAAAATTCTACATTTCAGCTTTTTACGCATTTTCTGGATAAATGTGCATATTTTCGTAATTTATGAAATTAATTTTTTAATTATATCTTTCTCACTGACAGTGAGATCGTTGCCATTCTAGAACCCTTTTTAATGAACTTGGGTTACTTTAGCGACATTTTTGGAAACAAAAGCTTTATCTATTTCTCGAAGTTTTGAGTCTTTTACAAGACAAGAAAGGCATTTTGTAGACTATTTTGCGGAGAAAGAAAAAATAGTATGGTGCTGGGATGTGAATCATGTATTTCAAACATTAGGACATGAGCACAATTCAGCAGAGTGGGACTTGTTTATCAGTGCTCCTCCATCTAAGCATTTTTTTCCTATTCATTCCTGTAGCATATTCTGCAAACACAAAGGAAATTTCAAAATTTTGAGTGGCAACAGCATATTAAATTAGCCACTTGTAAATCTACAATGTGCCTTTTTCCCACAATTTATATTAAACTTGATTTATCGAAATATTTGTAAAAGCTCCGGACAGAGGAGTGACTATGTCTTGTATTTCAGGAAAAATTCAAAAATTTAAGTGAGGCAAAAATAAAAAAAAGGATTTTTATTGGCCCACAATTTAAGGGAGTCCTTTCTTGATAAAGAGTATGAAAACAAACAGTCAGAAGCCGAAAATTCCGCCTGACTGGCCTTAAGTCAGTGTGCTCACATTTTCTTGGAAATGAGAAAGCTGAAAACTACAAAAATCTTGTTGGTGACATGATAAAACGCTTTTGTATTATAGGTTGCTATATTTCATTAAAACTACACTTTTTGGACTCCCATATGGACTTCTTTTCACAAAACCTTGGCACAATTAATGATGAACATGGGAAAATTTGTGATGTGTGTTTGAAACAGCATGATTTGTGTTTGAAAAGCGTTTCGATAGAATGGAAGTATACGAATTGAATATTGCTAATCTGTTATCAGGGAACAGCAACAGATGCCCACAAGATAAAACGGTCAAAAAAATCATTTTAGTGTTGGTGTTTTCAATAAGTAAGCCTCTGTTACATTCTCCTATAACCAAATTGTATAAAAACGAGAAGTGGGCCTCCAGCAAAAACGGTACGTGATGGACCATTTAGATATTTGAATCAAGCACCTTTTGTTTATAAAGAATTACATAGTCTCATCTGAAAGACAAAAGAAAAGCTCAAATTTGTTGCACAGTGTAATTCGAGTTTTCGATAATTTGAGGTAGCTCCGGTCCCGTCCACCTCAAATTATCGAGACTGTACCTTATACACGAATGTTTGATGTCAACATTCTCTGTTAGGCATAAATCAGCTTTATAATTGTGTTAGATGCATAATTTGCTATTTGAATGCATGGAAACAAATCACTAAATATGAAAATAATTAACTGCATTTTTACTATAACTAACTGAAATAAAAAAGATTTTGATCAATGTTTTGTGTGAGGCTGTGTTTTATAATTATGCAATAATAGTAAATAATAGGGTAAACATAATTTTATTCATGAAAGCGGGTATGTGCATCTAATACCCTACAATATGTTTTTATATTTTTGAAATAACATTAGTAATTTTAAACGTGGGTCTAGAAAACAGCCTTTGGGTAAAACTTTTTTTTTTAATTTTAGAATATTTGTGTAATTTTAGTGAATATAATATTAAGAGCTTGGAAAAAAATTGATAAAATGAGAAAATCAGGAAACATTTTTTCTATAAGAATAATTATTTATTTACTTTTTATCAAAATGATTTATTGAAATTGGATTTAAAAGAGGTAAAATCTTGATTTTTTTTTCTTAAGTACTTGTAGTTCTGTGGCCTTTGACAGGATATTGTTTTGATAACTAAAGATGCTTTGAAGAGCATAAGTAATGTGTGATTTTTTTTTTTTTTTTGAATGTAAAGAAGAAATTTTAGGTTTGCAAATCACTTCTTATTTAGCTTGTATCAATTTTTTGATTAAGACTTGCGATAGGATTTATTGAGCTTATAACTGTTGTTACTTTCTTATAATTGGTTAATATTATTAATGTTTGAATAATTGAAGGGAATCTTTCTTTACTTATTTATTTGTCACATTTTTTTTTTTTATTACTGAGAAACATATTATCACTGCCAAAACGTACTGGTAAAAAGATAACTTGTTTGGTATTTAAATTATTGATATTCTTGTTTCTAAATTGGATAAGTTGATTAATTAAATGTTTTAAAAGATTTTAGTGCAAATCGCCAAATTTTGTGATATGTTTGCTAAAAATGGTGCCAATTTGGTAATATTTCGCCAAACCTATACAAAATAAACTCAACAGAAAAACTTTCAACTAAAGGTTCAAAAACTAAGCCAATATAAAATGAAAATTAATGCCAAAATCAACTAACTTCAAGCAGAATAAACATACTTATTATAATATAGTTGACGCTCAATTTTTACGAACCTCTTTTTTACATACACTCATTTTTTTGCAAACCACTTTCCAGTCACAAAAAATCTTTTATTTAAAGAATGTTTTTTGATTTTATTGAACTCTCAATTTTACGTACATTTTTCATGGATCCAAAGAGTAAGCAAAACTGTACATAACTGTACATAAACAACATTTATAAATTTAATTTTGTAACAAAATATGCATATATATCGATATATGTGTGTGTGAGTGTGTGAGTGTGTGTTCATTGTGACAACACACACAGCTATAAGTTGCAATGGAATCTTCAATTTGAATTATGTCAAGGTTCGTACGGTCCTTAAAGGTCTATTATTCGTCAAGGTTCGTACGGCCTATTAAAGGTCCTTACAAAGTCCTTAATGTTCATTTTCATTTTTAAGGCCTTAAAAAGTCCTTAAATAGTCCTTATTTTTTATTCCAGGTGCTTATTATTATATTTTTTTATTATTAAAATAAGAATGTACCCATTTGCTTCATTTGTTTTGCAATCTTTTGTATTCTTCACAAGAATCAAACTTCTTTCAATTCAACTACTTAATCGATCCTCAAATTTGGTTTGCTCGGCATCAGTACTATTGCGGCTTTCGGACAGACCCAAAATGGCGGGTTGACATAAACATCAACGCACTTCAAATTGTAGTGCACTGCAAATTTTACTTCAAGTTGCAGTGCTTTCTCAACTGGTAGATAAATAAGTAACTTTTTTTTTTTTGAAAAGGTGTGTAATTAAATTGATGCATTATATTTTTACAAAAAAAAATTTCATGGATTTTGATAAAATGCTTCAAATTACAACACCCAATTCAGTTAAAATAAACTTGTTGCCACCCACATGGCGGCTCCCAATTTGCTATCTCCTGCAATTGTATGAAAAAGAAAACCGAGAAAATCTTTTTAAAAAAAAAAAGTAAAACATTAGTAGACAAGTCGAATCAAGGCACCAAGCATTTGTACAAAATACAATGGTGCCCAGTAACTGGGCACCATTTAAGACCACAGAAAAACAAATCACACAAGTTCCCTCATTTTGCTTTAAAAAAAGAAAAGAAAAAGGAATAAAATTTGAAAAACAGACTTTTAAGGACTCCAGAGGGAAAAAATTAGGGAAAGGGGGGGGGGGGGAATTAGATGCTCGGTGCGCTTAAGGAACCAATTTAATTTTTAAAATGGTTGGGTTTTCTTATTTTATCATGGTTTCCTAAGTTTAGCTCATGTAAGAAATATATTTACAAGATTACTTCTATTTGAATCAAAACTTACTGGTATTTGTTGATTTAGCAGTTTCTTAAATTAAAAATTTTTCTGATTTTACAAAAAAAAAAATCGGATATTTTTGAAAAAGGGCCGAATTTTGGGATTTCAAATTTGGGATTCTATACTATTTATTAAGTTTAGTTATAAAGTATACAAATTTTTTTTTCATGAAAATTGTTACTAAATCTAAATACATTCTAAACAATTATCAATAAAGCAAGTAGGAGCTGCTCTTAACAAGTAATCAGTAAATAAATATTGCTCTTGAAACTTTTTTCAATTTAAGGGGGGGGGGGAGGAATACTTCAAAGAAGCGTATCGTTGACATCTAGCTCAATAAAAGAGATACATTTAACTAATATGTAGGCAAAAAAACTTTTTTTTTTTGCATTTGGCCAATTGCTTGTATAATTATCGCATATTTGTACTGTTAAAGGTAAAAGAATGATTTAACTTTTATTATCATTTTTCTTAGTCTTACACTAATAAGCGCCGAGTTGCGAACTCTCCCAATTGCTTTATAGCTGATCTTGTGCTAAACAGTTTGTTCTCCCATTGTTTTTTTAAGATCAAATAAATTCCTGTATTGAAAAAAATAATTAATTAATTTTTTAAGCAATATTTTAATATGTAGTAATTTTTAGCGACCAATTTGGCTTCGCGATCGTTCACTGTGGGGTTTTGTTTTGTGGGAAATGACGATATTTGCTGCGTTAATTAAAATTCGTATCTCGGGAAAATTCTTAATTTGCAGTAAATTAAAGGAATCGACCACTTCTTAAACCGATACACCTTTGTTGCCAAATGCTCCGTTTTCTCCTAGTTTTTCTGATTTTATTTGTGAACAAATATTCGATTTTTTGCAAAAAGATCTGATTTTTCCAGCTGATGTACAAGTATTTTTATCTAAAGGGATTGTATTCCAAAACAAGAAAATATTTTATGGAACTTTTTAAAAAGATATGTAATAATTTACTGGAATTTTCATAACTTATAACGGGAAAGTGTAAAAGCCTATTTTTTGGAAACTTGCTACATCAAGCGCGTGCTTCGCCGAAAATTGTACGCAGATTTTGAGATTTCTGTCTTTTTGCATCCTCTAAATATATCAATTATTTAAAAAGTTGACAGTTGTTTTAGTATTTGCAGCTTTTAATCTGCTTTTTTTATTTTTTATTTAAAAAATTTGTTCACTTTTTTGAAACTTTATTTTAGTTAAATTTTGATAGTTACCATTTGAGGGTTATGTACAAACTTTTAAGCGAATTAGCTTCATGTTTTAATTGTATGTTGTTTCCAAAATGAAAATTTTTTCTCAAATTGAAGAAGTTTTTTCGGAATTTTTGTAAGCTCTTCTAAATAATTTTTAAAAAATATTTATGGCAGAGATAAAAATTTAAGTAAGCCTAAATTGAGGTGCTGGCAACATAAGTTAAGTAAAATGACAAAAGAATCTAAATTAAACAAAAATTCTCAAGACAAAGTGTAGTGTTTTCATTAACAATCTTTTTTATTTAAATTGCTTTTTTCATTTAACTTGTATCTTATAATATCATTGACACTAATCATTTTTGATAATTTTTCATATCATGATAATTTGCTTATACATGATTAATGCTTGTGTTGTGTGCTTGTTATTACTAGCTCCAATAATTGTTTAACTCCTTGACTGTATTGGACATTAGAAAAGCATCAAATCAAAGAGAGCTCCATAAAAGTGTTTGTGTTGTGTTCCTAATAAAAGTACTATGTTAAATCAATTTCCTCTTTCAATAATGCTTCCTTAACAGAAATAAACATAACAGTTTGTATATTTCGAATAATTTGTGAGGTCCTTAAAATTTTTTGTAGGTCCTTAAAAAGTCCTTAGAAATTTCTTATTTTTTGTTTTGCCAAAAGAGTACGAACCCTGTATGTGTTAATGCTTTTGATCTCTCCACCAAACTATGAGGTAATGGTATGAGAATTAATGGTACTTTTTGTTTTTTAAAGAAATGATTGTGATGATGTTGCAGCTCAGCTGTTTCAGAGTGGAATTAAAGCTGCTTCATATCATGCAGGATTAAATAATCGGGAAGAAGTTCAGGAACAATGGATAAATGATAGATTCAAAGTAAGTTACCTAGTTTACAGGTATAGTACAATCTGTGCTTTATTTCATTGTCAGTGCCATTGGTGATTTGACATTATCCCTAACTTGTAGGCTGCAGATTCCATTAGAGAAGAGGTATATTGGTCACAAAAGCCAATATAAAAAAATTAAATGAGCAGTGTAAAAGTAAAGCAAAGTTTTTTAAAACTTTGAACAAAGAATTTAAGAGAAAAAAATGATATAATTGCAACTACTATGAGAAACTACCAATATTTGAAAGCATTCAAACTTGTCTACTAGCATTTATCAAAATATTTCTGTTTAATGAATTTAAAAAGTGTATTTTTCATGTGTACAAGCCAAAAGAAATACAGGTAGATTGTATTCTAATAAGTGAACTGTTGTGAAAATGTTTTTTTAAATTGTTATTTTCTTTTATTATTTATGTATTTTTATTATTGTTTGGAGACTTATATCTAATCATATTTCCTTGCTTTGTGTGCACCAATATTATCATGTTAAGATAGGATTTAATTCCTTATGAGGAAAATCAAAACATATAAACAGCTTGAATTGCTAGATTAGGTAATACTAAATAAAACTGAAGCGATATTGAAGAAACTTTAATGGAAACTGGGAAGAAAAAGCACACTGCAAAAATAAACATGAGTTTTGCCAGTGGCGTAGCTAGCCCCAGATTTGGGGGGAGGGTTTTCAAGAGAAGTGAGCTAATTTCATTGTTTTACGAGAAAATTGGTCAACTTCTGGACAATCTTCACTATTTCAGGGGATGGTTTATCCCCAACCCCTCCTCCCCCCTTATCTACGTCAGTGAGTGCTGTAATTGCTTTTCATTTAACAATACCTTGGTAAAATAGTAAATATCTACATTGCAACTTCTCAAATAAATTTAATTCATACTTTATTGCTCATATAGTTGACACAGATTGCAACGACCCAATGTGCTATAACGAACTTTGATAGAGAACCAATCGAATTCCTTTTGGGATGAAGTTATTTCACACATAATATAATAACCATGATTAATGTAACAACCTTCATGAAGGATCTGAACCAGAGGAGTAGCAATTTTCTGTTCTGTAAATTCAGAATGTAGCATGTATTTTGTGCTCAGGAAAGAAGAAAGAAAAATAACCTCCATTTAAAAAAAGGGAATATTCTCTGTCCCCACAGCCCACATGATGAGCATACTTTTCTTTAAACATAAAATGCATTCTAGGTTTTTATACAAAATTGTTCTTTCATTTTTTAAAATTCAGTTTATTTGAAATTTTATTTCGTGTAGACACATGTGGTGTATAATTTATATTTTATAATGTATCTAATAGTACAAATATTTCGAATTGTCACATGAAGTCATTGCTTTCATTAAATTTCAGTATCTATTTTTACTGCATTTAAAATTCAAAACTTTTACTTTATAGAAAAAATTTTATGCACTGTGCCATTTGAAAGTAATATTTTTACCAAATGAAAAAAATGGGGCTTTGAGTATTATTGTTATTGCATTTGATATGACAACCCAAATAGTGGTGCTCATGATAAGATGAGAATCAAATATTTTTAAAATGATATTAATGGACATATAATTACTATTATTGTTATCAGGTCATTTGTGCTACAATTGCTTTTGGAATGGGAATTGACAAACCTGATGTACGCTTTGTAATTCATCATGCAATTCCTAAATCAATAGAAGGCTATTATCAAGAATCTGGAAGAGCTGGTCGAGATGGAGAAATATCGTGGTGTATTTTATTTTATGCTTATAAAGACATGCATCGCATAAAGAGAATGATTTTAAGTATGATTGCAATTTTTTTTATGGTTTCTCTCATTTTCCACTCATAACCGAGCTTACATATTGTTGTAAATTGTTAGTTTCACTTCATTGTAATTGTGTGTGTGTGTGATACTCCATTGCTTACACATTTTATATAATGAGTTCCTCATTATATGATATTTGTAAACATTCGTTGAAGTTACTAATTTGTATGATTAGCTCTAATGCCATTTGTTCACGAGCTTTCTAGTACTTTTTAACAATGTCCTCAAAATGGTTTAGTGCAACACAACTGTTTAAATGTTCAAATGTCGTCAGTTGATTCCAGTCCCACAAAGAACAATCTGGGGAATCCACCACTCTGATTCTGTAGAGATGGTCTCACAAACAGTCGTGTCCAGTGAGACCTCTAAAGAGAGACACTGCTGTCTTTCTTGGATAACTGGGGATCTTTCCACTGTCCCCCAGCGCCCTCCATCTCTTGTTAAGGGTTTGTTGTATCATATCCTGTTTGAGAAGTTTCCTGAGGGTCAAGTTAGCATATAATTGAATAGTGTGGAAGGAAAGTGGACGGTTCATGCGCTGTTCTACCAAAGCTCCTTTCTTAGCCAGTGTATCAGCTTTATCACTGCCCAAAATTCTGCAGTGGGCAGGAATCCATTGAAATGAAAGTCTGTATGCCAGCTCCCTAAGTAAAAGCCTACACTCTAAAATTCTCTGGGAACTGTTTTGATCATTGAGAAAGGCCTGCAACGCACTTTTAGAATCTGACAGTATAACTCACTAATTTATATAAAACATTAACATTTTATTTACATGAACTGTAAACTGGTTCACACAGAACAAATAAATACACTTAATTAAGCTAGAACTTTTATTTATACTCAATTTTTATTCATAATTCAAAAAAGCTAGGTATATATCAGTCCAGAAGAACTACCTCGGCGCAACTGAGGCCACCATATTCGACCGACGGCCATCGGCTCTCTACTTAAGGCTTCGGCTAAAAGGTGCAAGGGTGTCTGATGGAGAAATGTAATGTCACTATGGGGGGGGGGGTGAGAATTTCTGGAAAGTCAGGTGCGTCAATTGTATTTCTTTGCTATACACATTGTACTTACTAAAATGTAGGGGGTGGGGGTTTCTGCACTGATATTTACTAACCATTCAAATGAAGCACATTCTTTTAAATAGGAATGCCTGAAGACATGGTTTCATAACTGATTTTCTCGTTTTGGCACCATTTCAGATGGGTATATTTGTGAGGCCTTGTGTGCGTGTTTTTTTGCAGTCTTTGTGACTTTTACCAGCATGGCTGTCGTGAGGTAAATTCAGTTGTGCAGGTGTTGGAGTTGATTTTGCCGACTTTAATAAAATTTTATATATATATATAACATTAAAAAACAAATATTTTTTCAAACCCCCTTTTAAATTCAGTTTCAATTCTAAAACATAAAATCTTTATATAAGATCCCTTAAGCCAATTCCTTTTTCTAACCTGGGAAAGAATTATGTTACGGGTGCTAAAAATAGTTTTTGCAGAGATAATCAGCCAATAAGAAAAATACTTGCTTGATCACTTGGCCTGAGACCTTGAAAGATTATTTAAGGCAAGTTCGCAAGGACTCGCCGGGGATCATGAACTGTACATAGTGTAGGTAAAATGTTGATGCTTTGTGTTGTCTTCTTGCTTTGTTTAAAATATATGTTGTGAAGCTTCTAGTAAACAAATGTTTATTGAATTTCGACCAATATTGAATTACAGAAATCCATTCTATTAAATGAATGGGTGCATGTAACTGTTGTATTACATATTTATATCTGCAAGTGTATAATTGTGTAATTGGACAGAAATTGGAAATGTACATCTGCAAAATGAGCTAATTTTTTTACTCCAAGCTTTTACAAATACAAATGCAAATGTGACGACCAGCAACGGGCTCAAGGCCCAGCTAGGCTGGTCCTAGTAGTTTTGCATCCCAAATTAATTGAAAAATTCAAAAATGCCAATTCTAGCTGAATTTGCGGAAAGTGTGAATTTGGTGCATCGTGTCAGCAAAATGAGCTGCTGTTGAAGTGAGCTTCGGACATTGGAGAAGTGATTGTGTGAGTGATGCTATCACTGGATAGTCCTCAGGACACATCAGTGTCACCATCGACATGCCTACACAAATATTCATGATTTCTTTTGTTCTTTTTAATGTTTTACACACACATAATACAAATATAAATATATGTGTGCATACACACTTATCTCTTTTACTTGACAATTTTATGAACTGGAATCAGTTTAAAGCGTTAAAAATGTTGATCTTATCTGAATTAGTCGAGTGAAAAAAATCACTGCCTGTAACTGTGAAATGTCATGTTATTGAAGCCCCTAAATTTCACTAAAAATTTAAAATTGCACTAGTAAAAATAACCATTTTTGGTTTTTTTTAGCGCCCCCCCCCCTCGACCTGCTAATGGGATACACCATTAGCAACGGTCCTGTTCACCAGAATGCCAAAAATATATTCCTTTTTTCATTGTGCATAAAATTGATATTTTGCTTATTTTTATGAGTACAAAAGCTATAAATGAATGGCATATTTATACTTTTCAAATTTTTTCAGAGGATGAAGCAAATAAACATTCCTGGAACACTCATTTTGATAACTTGTACAAAATGGTTCACTTCTGTGAGAATAAAGCTGATTGTCGTCGAGTATGGATGCTACAATATTTTGGGGAAATTTTTGACAAAAATTTGTGCTTGAAAGATCCAAAAAGTACATGTGATAACTGCTTTTCAAAAGTGAGCCTTCTTATAAACATTATTATGAGTAATAGTAACTGCTTATTTATGAAAATGCTCTTGTTTGGCAATAACTCAAAACAAAATTTCTTGAAAATAATAAGTAATTTATGTGTATACATATAAACATTTTAGAATTTTTGAGAAAGTACTGATAAGTATGCTTTTGTCATCAAAATTTGCATCACATCATAACTGGTTATCAACTAAAACTGGATTTTCATTTTATATTTTATAAAAGTGAAAAACTGCAAAAAATTTCTTTTCTACATGCTGATCAAACTTTCTTGGTGATATAATTTGTTGTGCTTTTAAAACCACCAAATCTTTACAATTAGTGGAAATTAGAAAGTATCAACATAATTTCTTTCCTACATTATTAAAAAAATGATCAAATAAAATTCAACATTCCAATTTTCTAAACTGCAAAATGAAATTTTAGGATAAGATAAACTTATTTATTCTTTACCTTATTGCCACTCTTCGTGCAATATGTAACTGATTTATGTAATACATCAAGTCTTCAATGCGATAGATTGTTTTATAGCTGGGATTAAAATATATTGCGCATATTAAAAATTTTCATCATCATGTTTTTTGTTTCGAAACTATTTATCATATTTTATTTTATTCATGATTTTCTGTTGGTATGCATAAATTGAGATTCTTGATTTTATTCTTATTATTTATTTATTTATTTCACATTTAAAATAAAATAAATTTCCTTTTAAATAATCATGAATTTTTCAAAAAACCCCACAAAAATATTTCCAATGTTAATCCTACTGTCATAAATCTATTCTCAGTATTGCATTAAACTTTACTTCCTAAGTATCTAAAAAATTTCAAGATTGAGGTTTTACATATATTTCCTTTATTTTTAGACATTTATTGTTGTGAACTATGCATTTAATATATTATTTTTGTTCTACATTTATTCTCATATTTTGTTTTTACCAAGAAAAAATTGCAAAATTACAAGCAAAAACATTTTTTAATGAAATTTGATATAAGGGTCAATCAGCAAATATTTTGCAATTAAATGTTCTTGTAACAAAATATTAACTGCTGTTATAATTTTTAAATATAATCTATTGAATATTGTTACCTAGATTGCATAAATTGCATATTATAATGACAGATAAAGATTAGTTCAAGACTTCATTGCACACAACAGAGCAACTTACAATGCTGAAAAGTCATTAACTTGGAATGTTCTTTAAATGAAACATTATAGAATGAAAGAATAATCTTAGGACAAGTATAAGTAAATGTAAACACAAAGAAAATTTTGAAAAATCTTTTTTTCATGGGGTGAATTGGTCTTAGTGGGATTCTAATCTTTTATTACTAACTTCAATTCTTTGAGATTCACCAGAGGAAGCACCACATCGGCAAAACCAGAAAGAAAACAATTTGTTATGTTTGCAACCAAAGTTTTGCTTAAGTTTGAACTTTAATGTCACTTTTTAATTTCTGCTTTTATAAAATGTAATTTAAAGAAAGCTTTTATTAATAAGGTTTTTTCCTTAATTTTAAATAAAAGGAGGTGTTTGTTGATCATGATGTTACGGAGGATGCAAAAGCCATTATTCATTGTGTTGCTCAACTTGTTGACAATAAGAAGAAGAAGAATTTTACACTACCTTATTTTGTTGACATTTTTAAAGGTAAATATTGCAAAATTTTGTATACTTTTTTTTATAAGGTGATTGTCGAGGTTTGGTTATGAACTTTTATAACATTAATACTCTAATAAACAGGAAAAATTATTCATATCTTCTGTTTTTCTGTTGCAACAATGAAAAAAGATTTGCTGATGAGTAACAGTAACAAAGCCAGGAGTGCCCCGCCCAAGAGGGAGGTTGCACCTTCTCAAAAACTACACAGATTTTTTTAGAATCTGAATTTTTGGCACCAGGATTTTCATTTTGAAAATTGTTTGCTCTTTTGTTGGTTGCCTCTGAAATATTCAAATGTAACAAATTTTTCCCCGCCTGTGACATAAGCATAAATGCAATCTATTAAATTAAATTTCATTTAAATTTATAACAAACAATACAACCAATATTTGATAGAAATTAGTAACTCAAGTTGTTTTTCTTATTCAGGGGTGTAGTGGGTCTGGAATGGGTCAGTACAGTGTTCCGGTATATTTAGGTGGAACCCCATTCCGGAATGTTGTTTTGAGAAACACTTATTTTATTTGAAAATCCTAATTTCTTTCCAAAACAGATTTAATCTGACTAGAAGTTAATTCTTCGTACTCTCTTTACACCATATATACTATACATTATTATTTTAAATGACAAAAGAAAGTGTTGAATAAACCATAGTAAAATTCTCCAACAGAAACAAAATTCTAATGTGTTTTTCTTCTTTTTTCCATTATAGTTTTTGCATTCCTTATTGGTCGCCAAGCTTAATATGCTGTATACTATATGCACTTAAAGCTAGTCCTAGAATTTGTTATTCTAAAAAATAAGTACTTATCACTGTAGTACAGAAATTCTCAAACTGGGTTCTGCAACGCACCAATACACCACAGTGGAAAATGAAGGGTGCTGCAAAGCACTCATGATAACAAATCTTCTTTGTTCCTAAGCCTTCTGCTATAGAACTAAGGCACAGCAAGAAAATTCTAACTCTTCTAAGAGTGCCAAAGCTTGGAAAAGTTTGAGAACCCCTGCTGTAACAGATAGCATTTGCATTATTTTTCGTTTAACAGTGCTCATTAGTAAGCATTAAATACCACATAGTTTTTTAATACATAAATTTCAAAAATAGTGTTAACAAAAAGTGATACTTCAGTTTTATTATGTAAGAGTAGGATTCAAGCTTTTTTCACTCTTTCCCTCAAATTGATTGTTCAACAAAGCAGAGAGACAACAACGGCTAATAGATCCCCCACCCCCTTCTAGTCTTGCGTTTTCCGGTAAAAAAATTAGCAGTACGACGCTGTTTTATGCTAGTTTAAGTAGAATAATGCCATTTAAAATGTTTGATGTGGAAATGTTTTATTTCTTAAATCTTTATTTTTTAAAAATCAGTAAAAGAATTTAATGTTACAAAATTATCAAGAAATAAGAAGGAATTTTGAAAGAAAATGTTCATGTAGCTGCCATCGAAAAATATTTTTCAAATTAAACTTTGACTCTTAAAATATATTAATCTCATTAATAGAATATTTTTTAAAGGTGCAAAGCTTCAAAAACTTATTGCTGCTGGTCATGATAAATTAAGCCTTTTTGGAAGAGGGCAACAAATGCGCCGATCTGATGCTGAACGGCTGATGAGAAAGTTAGTTTTAGAAAATTTTCTGTTTGAAGATATGGTCATGAATCACCTAGACATACCAATAACTTATATTTACTTAGGGAAAAGATACAAGGATTTGATTTCTGGAAAAGTTAAGGTAAGTAGATCATCAATAATATTTCTTTCAGAATCTTGATATTTCTATGCAGAAAAGTTAGCTATTTTCTTTATTTTATAATAAAATGTATTTTGCTTAGCAAATTCAGATTAAATAACTGAAGATAAGTTGAAATTTGAAATGCTTTTGTAACATGTGAAATTTAATAGGTATATACGTATAATAGAGTGGAATCTGCTTAATTGGACCACTGGATAATCGGACCAGCTGCTTATTTGGACCAAACTCCACAAAATCTAAACATTTCCTATTACATAAGCCTAGTATTATTCGTTTATTGGCCAAAAATCTGTTTAATCAAACCAAAGAAATGAAAGCAAATACAAGCGCAGGAGCCATAAATTACCAGCTTAGAATGGATTTAAAGAAAATCAAGGAACATAAAAATTATTATACATTAATTGCAATTGCTCTAACTTTCAATAAAATCCAACGATATTTACAGGTGAGATTTTTAACAAAACTGCCATTAGATGGCAATAGGATTAAAGCAAAGGTCAAAGTTCATGTGAATTTTTATATTTATTCGGCTCACCAATCAGCACGCACAATAAAATTAAATTATAATTGGAATAAAATTCTTTGATTGTCAAATAAGTAATTTATATTTCAATGGAAGTTTTAATAAATCTGTTGAATCAGGGAAATGAAGTGTTGAACGCACATTAAAGGCCTCTTTGATTTGTGTTTTCACTGGCTGACGGTCGCATTAAACTTGGTTAAATAAATTTCGTAAACAGTACCTTATTTCTAGTTTGTATGTTGGCCATAGATTTGTGCCTCACAATAATCATAAAGGGACTTTATGTTATATGTAACATATAGTATGTCCTGTCTTGTTGAACAGGCACATTCGCATAATCAGACAAGCCACTTAACACGTTGAGGGACACTTGCATCTATAGCCAGCAAAGCGAAGTTCACTATGTGGCATGATGGCAATAGCCGTCCAAAATAAAGCGGTTGTTTTTAGACACTATGGCTATAGGGGCACAAATGTTCATTTACCGGCGTACAAGTAGAAGCCTAGCGCCATGTTTTTGGAAACAATTTTTTCGGTTGAATTTCGTTTTCCACCTGTTACACAATTTGCAGCTTCAGTATGCACTTGGTTGTGAAGGGAGTAGTGCTGAATTGATCAAAATTAAGTTTATTTAAGACGAAAGAGTGAAACTATACTCTTCTAATATTCTAAAATTTATAAAAACATAGTGTGTTAATTTTCGAACTTCACTTGCTCCTACTGTCTCTCTATGTGTTAATAGGACCAAAATGATTTTGCCCCAACGTGGTCTGATTAACCCAGAGGTCCCCAAAGTGGTCCAGGTGGACCCCAGGGATCCATAGGAGACCCCACGGGGGTCCACGTAGTCGTGGAAAGAAAACAGGGGTTCACAAGTTGTAAGTGGGGGTCCACAAAAAATTTCCTGGTTTGCATAATAAAGAACAAGAATTTTGGCTTGGATTTACCTATCAACGTAGGCAGGTAGCACCATTCACTAGGTAGGCACTCAAAAATATTTGAGACTCAGTTCAAACACAGAATTGAATAAAGCAATAGATAATAGTACAAGTGTAAACAACATGTCGAGGCTTGCAAAGTGCCGCCCGTGCGCCTGCGATGCTTGTTCAGACCTGCAAAGGGATGAAATGCGACTTGCGCTGTGCTTGCAATCTACATTAGTATAAATATGAATGCCAAGAACAAAACGTTATTGAGCGTTCACAATGAGATGGCACTTCGGCCCGCCTTCGTCATGTGGTATCGGGCGATAGTATTTTGCATTTTTCGAGATGGCACTTCGACCCGCCTTCGTCATGTGGTATCGGACGATAGTATTTTGCATTTTTCGAGATGGCACTTCGGCCCGCCTTCGTCATGTGGTATCGGGCGATAGTATTTTGCATTTTTCGAGATGGCACTTCGACACGCCTTCGTCATGTGGTATCGGACGGTAGTATTTTGCATTTTTTGAGATGGCACTTCGACCCGCCTTCGTCATGTGGTATCGGACGATAGTATTTTGCATTTTTCGAGATGGCACTTCGGCCGGCCTTCGTCATGTGGTATCGGACGACAGTATTTTGCATTTTTCGAGATGGCACTTCGGCCCGCCTTCGTCATGTGGTGTCGGACGACAGTATTTTGCATTTTTCGAGATGGTACTTCGGCCAGTCTTCGTCATGTGGTATCGGGCGATAGTATTTTGCATTTTTCGGTTGGAGAATGTTAGCAAATTTCGAGAAAGGTTGCCAGTCGGCAATCATTAACTTTTTTTTATAGATAGATATCGTGTGTATATAAGCCATCTTAAAATAATAATACCAGGACTAATTGCAATTCACTGTGTTATCCACCGACAACACCTTATAGCGAAAAATTTGAGTGATTGACTGCAACAATCGCTTCAATTTGTGATTAACACAGTCAATAAAAAAGGAAGCAATGCTTTGAATACCCGTTTATTTGCTCTATTGGACGATGAAAATGATGAAGATTTCCAATGACTGCTCTTACACATTGAAGTACGCTGGTTGTCGAAAGGTGCATGCTTATCGAGATTTTACTCACTTTTCGATTCAGTGATAGAGTGTCTGTCTAGAAACTGAAGCACCAGGTTTAAAAGAAAATCTGATCAAATATAAAGCGGACATTGTGTACTTAACAGATTTTTTCATAAAATTCAATGACGTTAACTTGCAGTTACAAGGGGGCAGTCTGAATTTAATAAAAACAAAGGGTGCCATTTCGGCTTTCCTCGGTAAATTGAAATTAATGGAGCACAATATTAGTCGGTTCTCCACACTTGACACAGATAGAATGTCTTGATCAAGATATTTAGACAAACCCTCAACATTTAAATACCCTGCATGATGACTTCAAAAACAGATTTGATGGTATTCTGACGATGGAAATACCACCATGGATCATAACTGTTAACAGTATAACATGTTCATTCAAATTGGATAACAAAGTTGCAACTTGTAGCATCCTATGAATGTAATATAGTTGCAGAGTTAGCGGAAGAGTCAAGTATGCCTTGCCCGATCTTGAAGATAAATGATTCAAAAGACTTTGTAAAAACTATAACATTTATTTAAACTTCAAAAAACTACAACATTGTTAAAATAACCTGAAGCCAAAAAAACTGGTAACTTTAAAATATGACTAGCATCTCAAAAATCGGACTTTTATAGCAAACGCTACATTAGCAAAGACTCTTTCGAGCAACGAGCCGATAACTTAATGCTCATTCGATGCAGTTACAACATGGTTGAGAAAAACAAAAGAAGTGCTTCCGTCGACCAGAGCTTCCTGTTAAATACACACCTTCATTAGCATAACGTAATGTCGACCGAGTTCTAAAGCAACCAATGAGAGGTTGGCATGTGGCATATCCGCCTACCTCCTCGGCCAATCACGGCTGACTAGTTGCGTCACTCCCAACATGCACAGCCATGTTGATGCGTGTTTCCTACACACTGAACGTTTCTGGTCGACGATGTTTCAAAACACCCGCTTTTACTCTCATAGTAAGTTTTCAAAAGAGTACTAAAGATTAAACTTTTCTTTAGTAAATTAATTGTCGATGTAGAGAAAATGTTTTTAGCGTTAAGGCTAACAATAACTAGGGTTGCAAGTTTGTCGCGGAAAAAAGAGCGCGAAATTCGCGGGACATTCTCAAGAACATAAATATGACAAAATATGGCATATCTGCTATGAAAGTTATTCTTCGTCCTAAAATATAGGGCTATTATTAAAAATGGAAGGATTATCAACTTTGTTAAAAGCATTTAAATATGTGTATTCACTAGGATCAAAAACTCAACAAGCTGAAAAAATTTTGAGGCTGGTTGGAGAAATCTATGTTTATTTTACTGCTTTCAAGAAAATAATTTTGAATTTTTTCTTGGCACAAGTTTAGAGCCTTTTTAGACTTTGGGAGGTCAGATTTTCTCCTTAGTTTATGAAATCTTTTTAAAATCGGACATTTCGCGAGGCAATAATTAAAAAAAAAATAAAATAAGAAAAATTCGCGGAGTTTTGGAAAAGCTTTAAAAATCGCGAAAATCATCGCGGGAATTCGCGCCGCGATAAACTTGCAACCCTAATCCTAACCCCATTTCATGAAAAGGAAGAGGCGAATGTGGTATTGCAAGAGGAGCTACTTGAGCTCAGCACCAACGAGGAACTGATGGTGAAATTTAAAAAAGGCTATCAAACACTTTGGTTGCAGGCAGAAATCCCCGAAAAATATCCTGGGCTGTGGGAAATTGCGAGAAAATTTTTGATAGCTTTTCCCTCATCATATCTTGTTGAAAGCAGTTTTAGTGCGCGTTACCAACCTGTTAACAAAAAAAAAGGAGCAGATTGAACATCACAGAACGGGGAGATTTGAGATTACTTCTTACAAAACTGAAGCCAAATATTGATAATTTGATGTCAATTCATCAAGTACATCCGTCTCATTAAAAGTATGACTATTTACATTTCAAAGTTCATTGTTGATTTTTTGTCAATTGTTGATTGTTTGTGTATCATAAATATTTATAATTTTGTATAACCACAAGTATTATTTTAATAAATAGAACACAAGAAAATGTGCTACTTTTTTTTTTCTTCTTAACACCCCCAATTTAGGGTGATATTTTTCAGGAGTTTTGGGAATACAGTAGAAATGTAGCAGCAGGGGGTCTACCGAAAATAGTAAAACTTTGAAAGTGGTCCACAAGAAAAAAAGTTTGGGAACCTCTGGATTAACCGGAATCGCCTGTAATATTGGATAACCAGGGAAGTTTTTTTGGTTTTAAATAAGGCAATATGTACTACCTACTATGAGGGCTTATTAATTTGCCTAAATCTAGTTTTGGTATGTTTGAATATATCATACATACTACTCGCTCCCCCAAAACTTTAATTCATTAGGATTTTTGAATAATCAGTGATTCAGATGTTGAATTCTTTTGGTTCTTGTAATTTATAACAGTGTGTGACTAATTTTTTAGGTAATTTTGCCGTTCCAGAAAGGAGTAAAGACGAAGAATTCACTTTCAAATGCTATTGTTGCTGAAGATAAAGAAATAAAACAATTAATTGAAAAATGCTATGACGAACTAATTGAAATCAGCAAAGCTATAGCTAAGGAACGTTCTATGCATTACACAAATGTAATTAACGTTGAAGCATTGCGTCAGATGTCAAGAGAAATGCCAATGTCTGAAGAAGATATGTTGAGTATTCCACATGTAACAAAAGCGATTTATGAAAAATACGGTAAAAGATTTTTGGAAGTGACTGAGAAGTATGCTGCAGAGAGATGTGGTAAGTATAAAAAGAACTATTGATAAATCTACATCAAAAATTTAACACTGCCAAATGAAAATTGTTATCAGCATTTGTGAAAAATAATTGATTGCGTACGCACTGTATGCACTATTTGAAAGGGGCTATTATTTCTTTAAATATATTAAGTGCATTAATATATTTCCTTTTTTGTAATTGTTTTTAAACTATTTTGTTACATAAAATGCATTCATGATTATTTATTTATTTTGGGTTGGGGTAGGGAGTAGAGATGAACTGGGCTCTCCCCCAACCAGACACGAGCTCAGGGTCATGGTAAAATTTCCTGCATCAATCTGTGTACAAATTAAGAAGAAAAGAAAGATAAACATACTTTGGGAATTTAAAAAAAATGTTCACATCAGTTGCTACTCGAAAGGCACGGGAATAGTTTCCTGCACTTAGGGAACATTTCAAGGAATGATATATTAGGAATGTATAATAGAACTAATTTAGAGGGTAAGCAGCTTCACATAGTGCCCACCTCCTTCAGAGCAATGGCGCTCCTCCCTAAAAAATACAAAACCCCCAATCGCCCCAAACAGTTGGCCAAGCTTCCCTAAAGCCAAACAAAACCCCCGATCGCCCAAAAAATCTAATGACATAGTCTGCGCCATGACCCCTTCATCCCCTGGGATATTATTTAAAAAATATTAATACAATTAATTCCATTATGAAATCATCAAAAAGGAAATTTTTCACTTGAGAAGTCAATCCATTAGAAAAAAAGAAACTTTCCGAAAATAATTTCACTCAATAAGTAAATCAGTGATGATCGCTTGAGTTTTAAAGATCTTCACTCGATAATCAGAGCCACTTGATCTCCAATCACTCATTACAAACTCAGTTAATCACTCAGTTAATACAATGGTTTATTTTTCTTTCGTTTTTTTGTGTGTTGGAGGGTTGTGACATCACAAATAACCGACCTGCGTGGCACCCATGCCAAGGAATGCCACTGCATGCATGCAGTGATGAATTCAAAGTAATTTATTTACATAAATAAACTTGGCTAAATTATTAAACAATAATCATTTTATTAAACTGAAATTTTGAACAATAGGGATGAAAATCTTCCGCAGATCTTCAATTTTCCAGTTTTATTAATTTAATTCCCGATTTTTCCGTTTTCCCTTTTTTTGAAACTATATTTAAAATATACTGATATTCCTTGAAAATTTACCCACGACTAGCACTAGTGATTGCACTAACAAAAACTATGTTCCCCAGCCTAGTTGGCTTAATAATTAAAAGCGAGTATATTTTATTTAACCATTTTTGTTATTTAAAAGTGACAAGTACATAAATGTTTCCTCTTTTTTACATTCTAACTGTTTTCACCCATGAAATAATTAATGTCAAGAGTGAGACAGCAAAGCAAATAATTTTTTTATGGCTGCCTCTTATTATTAAGGTTATTTGAAAATATTTTCCATGCTATTTCAAATAATGCTTTAACTAAGAAATTGTTTATTCACAGTAATTGATGCAGAAAAAGCAGATAAGGATATGTTAGCAGCATTAGATGATGATATTGATAATTGGTCTGATGCTGAGCCTCCCACAAACAATTCATCGAAAAAAGGACTCAAAAGAAAGTATACGAGGGGGTCAAATTCTGGTAAACCAAGAAAGAGACAAAAAGGCTTCAAAAAAGCTTGGCAAAAAGCAAAGTATAAAAACAGGTAAATAATGTAGACCTTTTTATCGTTTAGTTGTTTTTATAAAAATAAAATAAGCACCTATCTCGTTTTCACCAGATAAAATTTTGGAGCTACTAGGTTTAATAAGTTGAAATATAAAGCTTTTGAAATTAAGTCATGTGCAACCATCTGTTTTTTAAAAATTATTATTTAAAATATAATTCTGAATCACACAGTAGCAGAGTACTGTGTGACACCAAACTACTCAAATATCTTTTGTATATGAACTGCAGTAAAACCTGTAAAGTTGACCGCCTTTGTAAGTAGACCACCTGTCTAAGTTGACCACTTTCGTCAGGAACGGAATCAGCCCTTCGCCCTCTATAAATTGACCACCTGTCTAAGTTGACCGCTAAAGTGCTGCACCGCAAGTGGCCAACTTACACAGGCTTCACTGCATATTGCAGGGCTCATACTAGCTTTTACAAAAGATTCAGGACTTATTTTGTAAAACATTTCAGAACATAATAAAATAATGACTAGAGAGGTTAATGACTTTAAGAGGCGATTCTACTCATTAAAGATGGTTCGTAATCTCACCCTAACCGACGTTACTCTAGTTTAGCTTTTGAACATCGAAGAATCAGACTTTTTTTTAAAAATATTCTGATGAAAAACTGCCTATTAAGAGTTGCTTTAAATATAAAGCCCTACTGGGAATACAGGATCGTCCATAGATATGTCATGTTGTTTTCCCATATATTTGACACCTTCTCCCCCTTTAGTCACAAAATGTTGCACTTCAACATACCCTTTGTCTCATGCCATGCTATGTTGCATAGGTATGATGTCACACATCTTGTTAACCCCTCTCCTCATCACAATTTCATGAATTCCCCTCTCCCCTTGAAGCATGACATCATTTATAAATGATCTCTAACCAATTTGTACAGCCCTGTAAGTAATCAGGCATAAATTCAAGTTTTTCTCGTTCATCTTGAATCAATTTCCCCCCAAAAAAAACTACTGAGTTCTGGCACACCATTATATTTGAATGTTACGTCCTACTATCTTATATAACATCAGAAATTAGAAATAAAAAAAATATTTATTTTTACATCAACACTCTGGGGTATTGTCCTCTGCTCCTGCACTGGGAATAATAGAGCCTGGAGCAAACTAGTTTCTGTGGTTTTATTATGTATTTAATATTGACATTCATAAGTAAAGGTAACATGGTAAGCATCGAAAGTAAAATTATATGTTCCTTCCACTGAGAGTAAATTCTTCATATTTTTAGGCAACAATCATTGCGATTATTTTTAAGGAACTGATATTAAGGGTATCTATTAAGTGGTTATCGATGTAATTGATAAAAATTAGTATAATGTGTAGTTACAATAAATCAGACAGTAAAATCTTCAATAGTATTAATGCAGGCAAATTGAATGAGTTCTGTATTTAATAAAAGAGTAAAGGTTTTGGTGTATTTGACAACAGGGTTTTTTAAAGATTGCAGTTAAAAACTACTATCAATTTGTTATTTTTTGAAGCAATGATTTTAAAGTCCCAATGGGAGCACCCAAAGCGCATTAACATATTGAAGTGCAATGTGATAAATGAAGATTGTGAAATTAGGTTGGTTGGTTCATTTGGATTTATTGGCCCAAGAGCATGTAAAATTAGAGCTGTAATTATTAGTTGGCTTTTTATTTGAGAAAGAAAAGTGTTACATATTTGACTTTGAGTTCTGTGTTTATAGAAAGAATAAAAATTTAGGTATATTTGACAACGAGGGAATTTTAAAAATTAGCAGTTAAAAACTACTATCAATATCATTTTATTATTTTTTGCTGTTATCTCTGAAATATCCATTCTGGTATGCAGACATTGTCTGGTAAATTTGCTTTCCCCCCAAGGATAGGTTAATTCCATTTCATTCATTATATATTAACAGAGATAGAAATTAGCTTTATATTTTAATCAAGATCATGCTATTCTTTTGTAAGAAATAGAAAAACATTTTAAGGTACAACTTTTAAATAAAACAGTACGAATCATATTCATAATTTATATTTATAACACATTTTAAAATTTCGTTCCAGCAAACTAATAATGAATTCAAATCATTGTTATTGCAAGGCCGTGGTAGCCTAGTAGTTAGCACGTCGGACTTCCATCTGGAAGGTCGCTAGTCCGATACCTGCTGAAGAACCACCATGTACACATGGGGATACGTGCATGTAAAATCCATGGACCCCACTATCTTGCCCCGTGCCTAAGCAATCCTAAGGCCTCAACTAACAGGTAGGGGTCTGTTGGAGAAAAGTATTGTTATCGCATTATGAAATAAAGCAAAATTTATAGTAATTGAATTTATGTCGTACAAAAATATCTACCCATATTTTAACAGTTTATAGTTGTATTACATAATATACAATTAACTTGTTCATTCCGCAAAATAAATGAAGCATTATTTTGCGGTCGGGTACTACAAATAGAGGAAGAAGATGTGACCATAGTTCATAAAAGTTAGGTTTAATCAACAATTAATACAATAAATCGTAATATACATGATGCAAATTCAAAATATTTCAACAGCAAAATATAGTAAGTAGATTCTATGTTTACATTATAGGAACATAGATATTTTATATCTATTTATAGCAAAATACTAATTTTGTATTACTATTTTCTTTCCAGTTCTGCTAAGGAAAAAAGTGCTGCATTTAAGAAAAAAGCAAATTTTGCAAGAAACGAACAAGGGTCATCTAAGACACCAGGTTTCATGCCTGCACCAAAACCATTAGCCAAGCCTACACGCTCATTTTTGCAAGCTCCACGAGCAGTTTTTCTGTAAAATCGTGTGTACTGGGTACATATCCACAGTTACACAGCAAATGCATTTTTGTACATATAAATTTTTATGCATACTTTTAAAGGTAAACAATAAAATATTTTATAATGCATAAAAACTTTGAAAATTGTACTTCATTTTTGCAGGTTGTCTGCAGATCATGTTAAGCTTGAAAAATAATGAAATATAAACAAATGTAATAAAATTCCAATCTTACAGTTGAAATTGGTTTTAGTGACATCATTTACAGTGACAACTCGGTTTTAACGTCAAGAAATTCCAGTCCCTTCATTCGTCCATCAGTAGTAAGGGTGATCGCATATAGAGTCACTTGGCTATAGCATCATAAATGTTGCAATCCCTTGAATGACCTTATAGCCGCATTTCACTGTACTTGGAATTTCTTTAAAATGTACAATATAAGTATATTTAACAAAAATACAGAGGAATATGCTTAGTTTGAATTTACTATCTGAGCTCTTGATTTTTACTTCATTACACAGCGGTAAAACCTGTTCTAACAGGTATATCGCAGCCCAATAAGATTTTTCTGCCGTAAAACTCGAGAAAACTAACACAGTCCCTTTTTACTCAGATTTAATTGTTCTAGCTGTAATGCATCGAATTAGCACAAATCTTTTTAGTTTCTCATAGCAGCTATTATTAAAACCATTTTAAACAGGTTTTTGAAGTTAAAAACCTTTTTCCACTGAAAAATATAACTAGCATAAGATTTATGAAATTTTCTTGCAGGAGAAAATTGTTCAGGAGAGCAATCGAAGCTGTTTTCATTGACATGTGCAAATAGCTTTACTATAAATAAAAAAAGGGATCATTCATAAATGATGTCAAGCTTCAAGGGGGGAGGGGGTTCCAGAAAGTGTGACAAGGGGAGGGGAGGGGAGGGGGCAAGAAGAAGTGGGACATTGTATACTTTAATTTCTATAAAAACATTTAAAATCAGCAAATTAAACTTATTTTATGTTAATGTAATATAGCGTGACATGTGACAAAGGGGGGTAAAGGGATATGTTGAAGTGTGACACTTAGTGACAAAGGGGGGAGGGGTGTCAAATATATTTAAAAATGTGACATGATCTATGAACGGTCCCAAATCAAGTTATGTGATTAAGGCTCAACGTTCTGTAGACAACCTGCTTTGACTTGAAAGTTTTAAAAACTTGAGTTACAAAAGATGTAAACTTATGTAACATTTTGATCAGCAATATTTTCAATTTTTGTCAGTGATGAATCAGATTTTAAATCGTCACAATCTTGCAGTTCCTTTATAGAAGCTGATTTTTTAAATAAAGTTGTGGGCACATTTCTATGAGGTGCATATTCTTTTGTATGTTCTTGCATGGTTTTTGTTTGATCATTTGCAATTTTATATTCAGGTATTTCAACTTCCAGTATTTTGGCTAACTTTATCATGATGTCATCGATGAATCCTCTAATTACGAGATCAGCCCTCTTGTCCTGAAATAGAAAAGTTTTATTTCAATTTTCATCCTTTAATGATTTTCATTAAAAAAGATTTTAAAAATAAATCTAAAAAATCAAAGCACAGAGTTTAAAAAAAAATTCTGTAACTATCCCCACAACATACATTTTCTAAAAATTAAGTTAACATATTACATGTAATAATTGTTCCTCTATAATAATGAGATTAGTAATAACAATATTTAATAATTAAGGTGAGCACTCAAGTTGAACCTCCAATATAGCGATTGTCTAGGGACTATCAAATGTTGTTGTTGTCGTGTCTATGTATAGTAGATTTGGAAAGTCAAATAGGGCCATGTACGGTCCACACAGTCTCGGCTATGCAAAGGCAATTGTCCGGGCATCGTTAAATTGGTCAATGTAACATTCATCAAATCCAATCTGGGACTCTTAAAATTTATTGCTAATTTGACAAAACCATTAAATTGAAGTTCTACTAGCTTTTACGTACTTTAACTTTAACAAACATAACTGAATTCAATATAATTAGCATTGCTTACATATTAAGATTTTTATTGAAACAATATCCAAAAACGTTTATAACTCATATTGAATCTATATTGTAAATTATTTATCTCAGAGTACTCCATCCTTTTCCGTATAACGATTTATTATAAAACACAGAAATCTGTCTACAGTTGGAAGACTTTCACCCATGGAGAACAAACAGATTTAAATTCTGAAAAACTGTTTCATCTTTAATAAAATAAATTTTCTTCTCTTCCTCTTTTTGGAAGAAAAACCAGTATACTACAGTCATGTGTATAAAATTTGGCCGCTGTAGTGTTAAAGCAAATTTCATTATAATTTCTGAACATACTGTGAAATTGGAACCTAAATTACTGCTAAGGGGTCATTCATAAATGATGTCACGCTTCGAGGGGGAGGGTTGTTCGAGAAATCGTGACCGGGGCCCAACTTACAAATTTGGGGTCCCAGGGCACAGAAAAAAATGGGGCCCCCTAAGTTGCTCGAACTGAAAAATTAAATTTTTTTGCTACACTAATAACACTTAAAAGAGTACTGTCATTAAAATGCTGCGTTTTGTGGTGCAGTGGGTATGATGTGAACCTATCACTAACTATTCCTGGGTTTGGATTAAATATGTTTGTAAATGTGTGTCGAAAAGTTGTAAGCGACAAGTGTTATGACACATTAATGCCCTTGAATGGCATCAGTAAGTCTCACACCATTAACCAGCATTCAACAAACTCTGTTTTTTGTCAATATACATATATATATATATACACATACTATAGTATGGTTTGGTTAACATACTATAGTATGTTAACCAAATAATAAAATTACCCTACTTATTGAATTTATGATCACCTTATACAGCCAAACAATTCTTTAAAGGTACGTATGGAAAATGCAAATAGAAACTGGTTTAATTTAAACTATTTGGGGGCCCCCAAAAATCGAGGGACTCTGGACACATGCGCAGAGTGCCCTGTGTGAAATCAGACCCTGCCTGTGACAAGAGGAGAGGAGGGGGTAACAAGAAGTGTGACATCACACATTTTGGTGTCTACAAAACATTTAAAATCAGTAAATAATATATATTTTTGAATTTTTTTTTTTATTTTCATAATTTGATTTTAAAGTTTCATGGATCATTTTGTATCGTAAACATCGAAGCTGATTAAGATTTAAATTTACTTCTAGTTCAAAGTTTAAAACGAAATCGTCTTAAAAATGTACACTTTTGAAATAAAATTGTGCGGATCATTTTTTCAGAGAATTTGAACAATTATTATATATTTTGATACCCCCAACCGGATGATGAAGAACGTCAAGCATCGAGAAATCAAGGTAGATTGGATACTTTTGGGACAGACCTTGTATAACCTGGATACTTCAGCCTGCCAATATCATACACCATTTATACAGTAAAAATAACTCTTCTAAACTGTTTCAAATGATCCTGTTTTGCACATTTCTAAATATAATTTTATTGTAGCATGAAAACTCATCCTTATTTTCTTGAAAATGTCCCCAGAAAATAGAGGAAAACGGGGATCATGTCATTTTACATAATCAACAGGAATTATACCAGGGCTTTGAATGGAAAAAGTTCCATTCAGTGTACTGCAATAATAATAATAAGTTTCTAGAATACAACATACATGTTTTGTTGGTTGTAGATTGCATATTACTAGTTTTCCTCCAGCCTTCTTGGTTAAAACAGGCAAAGCACCACTGGGAACTATCTGAAGTGTTGAGCCCAAACAAATACTTAGGTCTGCTTTCCTAAAATCAAATGTTTCATTACAATTAAGAATATGATACAAAATAAAATGATCCAGCTATGTGTTAAAACTCTTACCTAGAATTTATTTCTGCTTCTTCTAAATCCCTAATAGGAAGTTCATGTTCCCAGTCCAAAATTGTATCATGCAATTTTCCACGACAGCGTCTTCCATTTGGTTTGGGCAATGGACACACTTGCCCAGTACATTTTTGTCCAACACTTGAAGTTGCTTCCTTCCGAATAAATATCCTATTGATGAGAACTACTATCTTTTAGAGCAAATTTTTTAAATCCCATCAATTTATAACAAGTTATTATAATTAATAATATACTAATGTATAACAAGTTATTATAAATTTATTAAATTGTTAAAGTTAACAATTTAATAAATATATTGTTAATATATTTATATTAACAAGTTATTATAAATTTATTAAATTGTTAAAGTTAACAATTTAATAAATATATTGTTAATATATTTATATTAACAACTTATTATAAAGTTAGAAAAGTGGTGTTAAGCCAAATTTTCAAGTATTTTTACAGCATTAAATTATTTATATTTAAATGCAAAATATAAAATCCTTCATATGTCCAGCTTTCAATTCAATTCCTGCTTTTATTCTTAAATATTAAACATCAAAGTAATTTTATTCAAGATGTCTACTATCTAAGAAATCCTGGAAATGAGAAACTTATCACCAGGGTTCGAAAAATCCCGGACGACTAAAAAAATGCCTTGGCGATTAGTTTTTCAGGTGTTGACAAATGGAAATATTATAGCTGGCTCCTAAAAATTTTCCCTGGCTCCTAAGATTTTCGCATTTTTGTCGGACTCTGCTTATCACAAGAAAAAAAAAACAT
This sequence comes from Octonoba sinensis, assembly GCA_038502835.1. NCBI lineage: Eukaryota > Metazoa > Arthropoda > Arachnida > Araneae > Uloboridae > Octonoba > Octonoba sinensis. Next base: position 20,488,439 of record CM076603.1, read on the forward strand.
GGAAATGTCAAAAATGTCTGGAAAATCTGGAACTAAACTGAAATTAAATTTACAAGAGTTCACATCTGGTTTTTCCAATTTAGAGGGGGGGGGGGGGGAATTTTCTCTTTCAAATTTTTGAGTGAACCCCTTATTACTTACTAAAACCATTTCAAGCAAAATCTATCACAATACATTTGAAATATTGCAAATTAAAAACAGTATCATACAGGAATCGTCAAATGAAAATTTTTTTGAAGGAATAAACTTATAAAATTTCAAGTTCAACATCTTTGAAATTATTTATAACTCATCATTTTCTTATTGATATTACGCATTACCTTTCAACTTTCTCGTTTAACTACACTTTGATTTCCCCCGATTTTCCAATAGCAGTGGATTTAAAATTATTTTTATTTTGCAAAAAGTATTAAAGCAATATTACCTTTCACAGTGGTTGCACTTGTCAAGAAACATATTTCCATGTAATTCAGCAAATTTATCGGATGGGAAATTCGAGCGCAGATGTAGACCATCTACATTCTGACTTACTAAAAAGTGTATATATCCTTTCTCTAGTAAAGCAACTAGAGCCATATGAGTCACTGTTGGTTTTGCGTCGTTGAATGAAACACTGAAATCTGGTTTTGTTCCTTGCTGTTCAAGTGTCCAAACTCCTTTAGGGCCCCTAAAATATTTTAATCAATTATAATAAACATGGCTAGCACAAAAAGTGTTTTGAGATGATGGAAAAATAAACAATTTGCTTGAAGAAGACATGAACTTATGGAGGAAAAGGCATGCAACAAAAAAGTTACATACCTGCCAATTAAGGGAAAATCTCAATGTGTAAAATAATTTTAATGCTTGAACAACAAACTTAAATAGATTTTAAATTATGCGAACTGCATGTAACATACTTGTATATTCAATTTAAAAGTTTTTTTTTAATTATTATTTGTTCTTCAAACATTAATACTATTTTTTACACTTACTGAAAAAACATTGTCCATTGCCAGCATCTGAAAGTCGTCACAACCATGAGGTTAAAATCCTTGAATTTGAGTAACTTACAACATGACTTTTTCCATGGGTTGATGGACTTTTTTCCATTTTAAATTTGATTACTCATAAACTCTTTGACACAGATGAAAGGTTCTTTCATATTTTGAAACATTTTTTTGATGCTCATTCCCTTTTATACATTTCCTGTTTACTTCCTTTCTCTCCCCCCCCCCCCCCCCCTGCTAAAACATGAGCATTTATGGTGGAAAACAAAACAGATTTCAAACCTTGAAACCTCAAATTAAGATCAATCATTCGCTTCAAAAATATAAAGTGTTGATACAAGTGATGTATCAGAAAAATTCTCTCTTTAATACTACATTTATTGATTAAGTAGAGCAGTGTTTCCCAAACTTTCAACATCTATGTACCCCTTCTATAATTTTTGTTAGACTAAGTACCCCTCATCAAAGAGAAAAAAACCCTTATTGTTATGCAATAAATTCATTATTATCAATGAGAAGGATTAAAATGCACATATTTAATCAGTCAGGAATTTCTTCCTTAACCCTTTAAGCGTTTGCGACGTAAAATTCTGTTGCCCAGTGACGTATCTAAAAGAGCGAAAATAGCTACATTCTTGAGCAGCTTTTGCTGAAAGCATCTGTTCAAAAAGTGCAAGGTCTTTTCTTCATGCTTTTGGAATTTGATGGCACAATTTTACCTTGCACGCGCTTTTAGATACATCACTGGGCAACAGAATTTTACGTCACAAACGCTTAAAGGGTTAAAATTTAAATACGCATGCATTCTATTTGCAACCAGAAGGTATAAAGCGACACATCTTATCATTACTTTTCAAGAATCAGCCGGAAACTAACTCCAATTCTTATTCCGCCTGCATATGATAAACCTTCTAGCACAGATGTTGAATTAATGTAAGAACCAGAGGCGTAGCTAGGGTTTTCAGCGCCCGGGGACAACTGAAGATCCCCCCCCCCCTATGCCCCTGGGAGGCCTAGGGCCCCTAAAGGGAATTTAAAAACTTTAATGCTTCCTAAATGATAAATAGCTCTAAAAAGCAGCCCTTTTAACTTTCATTTTTATTAGCGACCATTCACTTCTAAAGGAAATATGGGACACTTTGGCTTCGCAAAATTCTGATTCCCCACGCACTCCTGTGCTGCATTGGTCCTTCCCAATATGATTTGTGGTGCTCCCACATTTTTGTCGAACATATTCACACCTCTTCAGTTCAAATAATTTTCTTTTCGCATTTAAAAACAAAATAAATTAACATTAAATTGGCGCCCCTTGACGCTGCGCCCGGGGACAGCGGTCCCTCTTTGCCCCCACCTAGCTACACCTCTGGTAGGAACCTTATGCAATCATGCGTGGTAAGTTTGCAATTAACATGTATTTTCAAAACATGCTAGATAATTAAAGTTTAAAAGTCAAATTTGACATGCCGGATAACCTGACATGTTGTGCAATACCGAATCAGATTCCAGATCCTTAAAAATTAGTTGGATACCAATGCATACCAAAAAAAATCTGAAAAAAAAGCCCTTCCAAAAATTCTAATGGCACAACCTTGCGCCATAATCCCTCCCGGCTGCAAGTTGAGTGCGACTGAAGTAGAATTCCTACGATTTTTTTCTTGTATAACTATATATTGGCTTGGATATTACTTTACAATACAATAAGGCAAAAATATGTACATTAAATAACATATGGTAGCATAAATAACTAATTTTAGAGTCTTGAATGCCTTAAGTTCCTGCTGGAGGGATGATGAGGGGGGGCGGGGGGCGGAATTAACCACCCTTCACTTCATCCATCCAGAACCTTGGTTTTAAGCCAGATTGCCATCATATTATGGAAATATACATCATATATTGATATTGTACTCCATACATCTAGTGGCCTTGTTTATCAGATTTGGATAACTTGCCCCATATTTGCTTTCAGTTATATGATTATGTTTTCTTTTATATAATTTATTATTATTATTATTTATAATAATAAAAAATATCAAATGCTACTACAATTTTCCTCTGAAAGAATTTTAAGCCAAAGTCTCTTTTGCAGATATCCCACCTGACATGTTAGTCGACCGCAGTTTTTAGTGATGATAACGATGACATTTAGTGGAACAACAGGATAAGATTTAAGATATTTAAAAATCAGCCGAATAGGTCAAATTCTGTAAGTTACTGGAGATCCGATGAATCCCTAGAAATAAATCCCGTTACTGATTACTGCCATGATGGAAAAGTTAACAAATACCGGAAATCGGGTATCCCAGCTGAAGTACTAATTCCAGCTCCGGTATGAACAACAACATGCTTTGCCTCTTTTATCATTTCAGCTAAGATTGTTATTTTTTCATCCAGTTTTTTAGGATCATCATGAATCTGAAAGGAATAATATGAATAATGAATGCTAAAAAAATCAATTGTTTTAAAAACGATGACAAACTGTCCTTCATCTGAGCATTCATGGTTTTTTAAATGCTAATTTTAAAATAAAGTCCTAATGTATAAACATATGCAATTCAACACTACATGAAAAAAAAATTTAAAACTACAGAAACAAAAATTATGTATTTTAGTATTTATATAGTGGGATAATATGATATACGAGGTGTGTGTGTTCAAAAAATAAGGGGAATTTTAATTTTTTGAAAAAAATATTTACTTATTCGTCTACATTAATGTTGTCACCTTCAAAGTAGTCCCCACTGGATATTGCAAGAGAAGAGCTGGCATTTGTGCCAGTGCTTCTTTCAATCCTCGAAACACCTATTAAACTCAATCTTAGGGATAGCCTTTAGCTCTTTCAGCAATGCACTCTTAATGTCATCTATGCTTGTAAATCGATGACCCTTTAAGGTTCTTTTTATTTTCAGGAATAGGAAAAAATCACACGGAGCCATGTCTGGTGAATATGGAGGATGGGGCATCATTACAGTATTGTTTTTGACCAAAAATTCATGAATAAGCAATGAAGTGTGAGCAGGTGCATTATCGTGGCATATAAATTTCATTACATGAGCCAATCGATATTACAACATCAGCAGCGACTTTTCCGATTGCGATTCAGTGATCGTTCATAAGCATTCTGTTCAGTTTTTCCATGATTTCATCGTTTGTTGATGTGCTCGGGCGTCCGGTGCGTTTGTCATCTTCAACGTCTTCACGGCCATCTTGGAAACATTCATGCCACTCGTAAACTCTTGTTTTACTCATAGCAGAATCACCATAGGCCTTTGTTAACATTTCGCAAACTGTGTTACACTTTATTTCATTTTTTACGCAAAATTTGATAAATTCTTTGATCCATTTCTTTCATCCAACAAAAATCGCCAAACTAATAGAATACCTCTAACCTTACCGGTTGCCAACGAAAAACTAAACAATGAAAACAGCTACCAATTTTATGCTTTATTTCAAGGGTATGTCTACCAATATAACACAAAAAAAAAATTGTCATTCGGACTCTCCAAACCCACTCAATTTAAAAATTCCCGTTATTTTTGGAACACACCTCGTATACAAAATTATTAGTGATTATACAGTAAGATGGGTACCATTCAAGGTTTAATTCAAAATTACGATAACATGCACATTAGAGAATGTTTCTTTTACCAAACATAGGTAAGAGATAAAACAGAATAAAGTGAATTAAACTCTTTACACAGTGAAGGCATCAACCAGGTCCAACCAACCCAAAATATTTTCCGCCACATTATATGTATTTTGTAAAAGTGTAGGAACTAAAAATAGGACAGATTTATTATTCATTAGAAGCACTATATACTATGTAATAAATTAATTAGGGTGTTAATAGCTGCCCCGTGAAGCAAGTCCTTCGTTGTCAGCCCTGACATCAACAGGGGTGGGTGCCTTTATGAAGTTGGAGGCTCGAGTTATCCCCCCCCCCCCCCCAGCCAGAAGACGTACCTACTCTCTAATGAATTTTTAATCTGAAATATTAGAACAAAACCTTGTTAAAGCTATAAGAAACATTAGTATATAGAGGACATTACAAAACTTTTTCCTATTTTAACCTGTAGCAAAAGCTTTAAAACTTTAAATAATCAAGGGATGCCACCCTTTATTTAGCCAATGGGGCCAAAACCGGTTAAAGCTATTTTCAGCTGGCATTTATTTGCATACATAGCGGAGGTTGTGCCAGAAGGAATTGAGGTCCAATCAATCAAAAGGGACCCTAAACAAAATTCCAGTCAATCCAAATGGACCCTTCTCAAAATTCTGAGCCTACCAAATTGTACTTTTTACAGAATTATTTGTAAAGTGAGCGGTGAATAATAATAAAAAATTTTATCACTATGAGTTTAAATTTTGAATTTTTACAAAAATCTCTTTAAAATTCACAAAAATAAGACTGTAAAAAATGTTGGAATGACCCCTGTATATGTGTGTGTGCGTGATGAGTAATTTAAGCATTAAAATGTGAAAATTTTCGTAGCCAAAATTTGTTATCCTCTTTTCTTGTAATAAATGCTCAGTGAATTTAAAAGAAAAATAATAATTGTAAAAATAATTTTTACAAGCTTATTTCTTCAGAATTAAATTTCTTGTGGACGTTAGGTATCAAGAACAGGACACACATGTTTTTCAACAATCTGGGTTCCAGAAAATCAGAAAAGTCATATTCAGAACAATTTTTTTTTCATATGTTTTGTCCCTCATACTTGAAGAACTGAAGGCAATAAGTGTAAATTATTTATAATATGCATTTCTGTCTTATAATTACTTAATAAAACTCTGAAACAGGTGGTATACCTGAAACTTAACTCAATAAGAAATATAAATTCTTAATTTCTGGAATTCTAAAAAATTACTACTGTTAAAATATTAATTTTAAAAATACTTTTAAGGATAGCAATTCTATTACCATATTTAATCAGATAAAAATTAGGCAGTTTTTTCATTCTTTTTGAATCAAACTAAAATTCTGTGAACAAAAAAACTTTTTCATTTAAAATAGTAATATTAACAAGAAATTTAATGATAATTAAACTCCTAAATACTATTTTTATTTATTTATAAATTTCGTAAATAAGATAAGAAATAAGGGAATATATTTACTTCTTTCAACCCACAAATTCCTTTGTTTTCACATTTTGACAATCCATCAGCATAATTACAGGACATATTTCTGAGGAGAAACTTTATATACAATATTAAAAAATGTCAATGAAATTTCAAAATATTGATGTTTACAATACTCACGGTTATTACTAGTTGCAACAGTTTAAATGTTAATAATTAGCAATCTACTTTTGTAAGGATTAAATTGTTCAATGAAATACCAACTTTCAAAGTAATTAATCTGTAAATTGTAAATTTTAAAACTTTGTTTCTTTAATGCTTTACTCCTCATCTGTTTCAAGCGTAGCTTTGTAGTGGACTTTAACTTTTGAACTTGAACCGTTTCAGTCGTGATTTTTGCGAAATAAAAACTTCGACTGGTGCTACTCTAGTAGTAAACAAACATTTTTTTTCGGACACGGGCTATTAAAATTTCAGTAATGCCAGTTTTTTAATGATTTATGAATACTTCTGGGCTTTTCATGTTTATAATTGTTAATTTTCTTGATTAAAATGGTTCGAATTCTCATGCTACGAAAATTACTTCATTTATCTGAATGCAGAATAAAATATAACGGTTTGTATAGAAAAACTTTTTTGTTTAATTTCCTTTGTATGTAATGTTATATATATTCTTTTTTGTTTTAGTTTTTGTTGTAAACTGTGTTATTTTATTGTGCACCTACTGAAAAAGTACTAAATCCTAACGGTAATTAGTACGAGCCCGTGTACTGCACGGAGTTATTTCCTAACTTCGCTTTAAATCTTTTTTTTTAATAAAATTAATTTCCAAAATTTTCTCTCAAGGGGTACACATATTTTGGGAAATAATTTCCCAATAAATCCTTTGTTTTAAAACTGAATAATAGAAAACGTAGTGGATGTGGTAAACCAGTCAATCCACAAAATAGGTATGAGAATTTCGTGTAGTATATAAGATGCAGAAATATAACAACTCTATCAAAATTGTACTTGACTGGAATCAGAATGTTCAGTTGGAAAATGAATATAAAACAGGGATTTTATTACATGCCACCCATTTGCAGGTACGTAAATGTTTCTTAGGGTGTAGTCCACGTTTAGGGGGAGGTTTGGTAATTTCTCCTTCATCTGATTGCTGGTGTGAATGCTTGCAATTATTGGAAAAAAATCATTTTTCTTTGCATATAATATTATCAATGCAGGAATGGTTTGACTTCTAGTCATGATAGCAAAGATAGGCATGTTTTCAGGTGCATCCACTTTTGCTATTCAATTAGCTTATGCAAACCTATCTATCAAAGTTTTTCATTTTTCCTGATTTACTTCAAGTCTACTAATTCTGTTGTTCACAAGGGATTTGTTTCCACTACAGGTTTCAACTTCTCATCAACTACCTTGGTATAGGTGAAAATTAGTGATTAAAGTCCCATAGTGATTAAAGTAGAAAAGGGGAGATTAAAAAATGTGTTAACGATCTCCACTCCTACATGGTCACTTTTTAGCGCATTCTACAATCATTTTTTTTTTTTTTTTTTTTGTGAGCAAATTTCTTTTTTGTTTTTTCCCTGGGAAACATGCCAGTATTGAACATGTGCCTCACCGAAAATTTCATGCCGTATTTCAAGTTTCACTCCTTCAGGATCCTGAAACATTTTACCATGCGCTAGATCAAATCTACATATTTCTTGTTTTATTTCAATAATTTATTTATTTTCTGAACGATTTTAGAGTTAGTTTTCAATTTTTATCAGCAATTTTTAAAAGTGGCCACTAACAAAACTGAGTCTATCTGCCACTGGCTACTAACCAAATTTCACGATTTTCACCATATATCTTGGACTGAGGTTTCCCATTAAAAATGTTTTCCAGATGAAAATTTGTTAGATCTTCAATTCAACAATGTACCATTCCACTAGCAAAATTTTGCAAAACATGTCACTGATATTTTAAATATTTTTGAGGTGCATTGTTTTTTTGATGTAAATATTCATTTTTGACTGTTGCATAGATTATCGTATAGAAATATTTTAAATTAATGCCTTTTACAAAGGTTTAATGCTTTATTTATATTTAACTTTGATTTTTGTTAAATCAGGGACATTTTGGTGCTAATTCTTTTGTATATGCATTATGGAATGTACTTTTAGGAATCAGAAGCTTTTTATCTCAAGCGTACTTATGTGAAGAAGCATGGCAAAAACGCTTAGAAAATCCGCTCCTAAATAATATTGATATGGGTAAGCTTTGCTATTTTGGACTTGATAAATATTGAGAAATAGTTTAACAATGCTCAATTTCAACTTTACAATTAAATATTTTGTTCTTAATGTTTGTATTTGGATTGTTCATGTTGAAATTTTTGAAGTTGCTTGTTTTATTCATTATTTATGCATATGTAGGAGTGAAGAATTTTTTAATGTAAATATTGAAATTGGTAAACCATAGATTATAACACACCATTCTCCAATGACACAATACCAGGGGAGGGATTGGCACAAAAATACACAAATTTTCATTTCTTGAAACAAGAAGGCTTAAATTTGCAAGTTTTTCGCCTACTGCGTCAAAATAGCGATTTCAATGTTCTAAAATGTTAAAAAAGTAACAAATAGAAGTTAACTGCACTTAAACATTTTAATTATTTTGTCATTTGGAGGTTACTGTAATACAATTTACCTTTAATTGGCTTAATTTTTATTTTTCATTTTAAATTTTTTTATAGCTTGATTTTTGTTATTTTATTGTTAATAGTTCCTAATTTTGGGAGAAGAAATTATTTATTTTTTTTTAAATGTGCAATTAATTCATTTAATTGTTCATTTGTTTTGAAAATAAAATAATTTTTATGATGTGGAAACATAATTTTACTGTGTTTTTTAATTTGATTTTAATGTCTGCTAAAGTTCATACAAGCGTAAATATATATTACTTCTGAAAAATAGAACATAAGCAAAAGAGTAAGTGAATAAAATTTTTATAAAATTTAAAATATTGTCAATTAATGTCTTCTTTCAACTCAAAACTTTAGAGTGGAAAACAGTAAATAAAAAATGCTCTAAATGAATCTAATGATATGTGAGAGGAAAATTACTCCAACAATCCGTGTGCGGAAGCTTGAACGTAGATTTTTAAAAAAAGGCGAAGTCTAGCGTTACTATAGATGCAGTATTACATTGGCATAGATAAGCGGGTGATTTGGGGGATAACCAGTGATGGGATTTAAACCATTCAAGAACCGGCTTGAAATATTTTTGGGAATTTCTTTAGGGAAAAGTCATAACTAAATATCAAAAATGAATGAATGAAGTAAATACGCACATTCTTCAAGCTTATTTATTTTAACAAAAAATAATTGACTACTATTATACTTTTAAATAGTATTTCCAGGTAGCTTTTTCATCTTCACTAGCTTCTTCGATTTCTGTTGTTTTGACACGAGGATCATCTGCAGTGTGCTTACTGTTCTCTAACTCAATTGATACCAATGGCTCCAGATTCCAATCTTTTTATGGTTATCTAATTAAATTTATCGTCATTATATTTGCAATATTTTCAACATTCAATCCCTTTCCTTTCCCCATGATGACTCAAGCTACAAGGAGCCGAACCGCGTGACAAGAGGTCATAAAGTGCGGGTCCTATAAGAATGGACGAAGGCCCGACTAAGCGACACATTGTTGTTTCTTTCCGAAAATAAGAGAGGGTAAAAAATGTGTGCAAAAAAACATTAGAAAAAAAGTTTTTAGCCTTTGCATTAGATTTTTTTTCAATCTTTTTTTTTTTTCTTTAACTGGTACGGGGAACTTTGGAAATTTTAAGAACCGGTACGCAGATCTTCAAAGAGGATTAAGAGGGGGTATGAGCGAACCGGTGCGTACCGGTTAAATCCTATCATGGGGATACCCCCCCCCATCCTCAAGATTGCTAGAATTTGACCAATTTTCCTTGAAAAACAACGAAAGTAGCAGACTTTTCCCGAAGACCCCCCACCCCCTAAAATCTAGGTGTTGCTACACCGCTGCAGTATTAACACTGCAATTTTTTTTAGCATTGTTTTTTTTATGGAAACTGTACCCTGTGTGATTGTAGCTCATCATATTATGAATGATGATCATTATTGCTCCCCCCCACCCTTTGGTTTTGCTGGGAAGGGCTATATCATCAAGGATGTTATAAACTAATTCTTCACTGATATTCGTTTGGATATTGGGTATAAAAGTAGAATAAATTTATATGCGTAACTGTTTTTGAGCATATCAGAAGTTTGTTGTGACAAAAATAATAGGATATGTATTATATGTTGATTACCTTCTTGACCAGACAAAGTACCTTGTGTCTTTTCAAATAGCATTAAGGAAATTTTACTACTCCGTCACCCCTTCCAAAAAAAAAAAAAAAAACTAATTGATTCCTAATTTGAGTATTTGGAGCATTCCTGCATCCTGCAGAAGTGGTTTAAAAATAGTGTTTTATGTAGCAAAAATCTCCTGATTTTTCATTTTATAAAGTTGACAGCTCTGATCATAACATCTCAAAAGACAAGCTAAAAACAACGAAGGAGAAAATTTAATCACACCGGTTGCAAAGTGCTGAAGGCTTTAAAGTCCTGGCATTTTACATATTCGGTTCCTTACTGTGTGATCTTGTTGCAAGATGGAAAAGTCAATTTTACAAAATAAAAGTGAGGAAAATAAATTTCAATATTAATACAAATACAAAAGTGACAAACCAGCGACAGGCACAGGGCCCAGCTCGGCTGGTCCTAGAAAATTTAACAGTCCCCAATGAACATCAAGAGCTTTCTTAAAAGTTTTTACCCCAGTGCAAGTAACAGTCGCTTCCTGTAAACTGTTCAAACTGCCTACAATCCTATTTAGTAATTTTTCCTAATTTCAAGATAACCTTGAGATTTGAAAAGCTTAAAACAATGACCTCTGGTTCTACCTTCAGCACATAACTGTAGCCCATCAACATTTCCCATTTTAATGAATGTAAGCAACTGAATCATTTCCCCTCCAGCTCTCCTTTGAACTGAACTATTTGGAATATTGAGCTGTAGAAATAACTGTTTAATGCAGCTTTGTTATGTGTTTATTGTTATTGGTAAGGACTCAGTTCTAAGTTAACTGTTTTTGAGGAAGTGAGCACCAGTTGTACTTTATTTATTTTTATTTCTGTAGAAATTACTTCTATATGTATGTACTTTTTACAGATAAATACTTCATTGAAGTAGACAGAAAGTTTGGAAAGAAGCTTGTTAGCGGTGTTGATATTGACTTGGTATGTGTTGTACATGTTGTAATGTGTTGATTTGCTTTTTTAAAGTTAATGAAAATATATAACAACTAGCTTAAAGCAATGGGAATAAATTTTCTAGTGTAATTAGTTATTCAGGTACCATTTTCAAGTGTTAAATAATTTATGCTATATCATAAAAATAATTATTGACTTCAGAACCTTAATGAAATTAGAGCTGCATTAAGAACAAATTCTTGCTAAAATGTACTACTATTTTATGAGATTTGAATGTGCAGTAAAAGCTTTTTGTGCTAAGAAATATATAATTCAGAGTTCTTTTTTTTTTTTTTGATATCTCATTTACATCTTGTTTATATTTTTTTTTCATTACAGTCTCAGTTTGTTTCTGACCACTATAATGCTAAAAAGTACTTTATTTATACAACTCAAATTTTAGTTATTATACGTCACTATTCTTCTTTCAAAAATTCCCAAGTTTCCTTACCTCCTTTTTTTTTCGATTCCCTTTGCCCTTTTCAAATGCTTTTCCTGTGAAAGGGTCATTCAAAGAGATGATTTCATTACTGGTCATTAGCTGGTTCGACCTATAAGCAAGTCATTCACTCCTTTCTGTCTTTAAGCACCTACATTTTTCTATGCTTCTGTTTTGTCTGTTTAAAAAATAAAATATTTCAGAAATGGCCAAGCACTTTCATTGATTTTTTTTTCTAAGAATTTGATGAAGTTCAGGATTAACAAAAGTAGAGCTGAAAAGTTGGACATTTCAGTTTCAGACTTAAAGACTATTATATGAGACAGAAAGAAAATCGAAAACAGGGCAGGAGCTGGAGAAAATGTTTTTCTATTTTTCGTTAAAAAATCTATGTAGTGATACAAGTTGCAACAATAAAGTGATGAGGCATGTTTTATTTTTCTTTTGCAATATGTGGCAACTCTGCAGTAGATACACTATCTTTAATTTTAATCTCTAAGCTACTTTGGCTCTTAGAGGCACATTAATTCATTCAGGATTTGTGCTGTGTCAAGTGAACACATGTTTGAGTCTCTCTTTATAAAAAAGGAATCTCGAAATATTGAGCAGCGGTATGCAATTTCTTTGTGCATTAGTTTGGGATGAGAATGCAATGCAACATACTAAAAAGTTTCAGAAGGCTTTTGGATATGAGATTATGTCAAGAGCCCAAGCTTTTTGTTGTCATCAAATGTTTACAGAAAACAGAACAAATGTTTAAGATGACGATTGAAGTAGAGGACCACCGATCTTTCGGACTTATCTCCACCTGTTAGCCAAGGCCTTAGGATTGCTTTCACTCGAAACTGGTGGCCGAGACCTCTCGCACTGATGTTAACATGGCCATGGTGCGTGAACTCAGAGGATCTGATCGAAGATTGAAAATGAGGCAGAAAAACTAAACATCAATCGGGAAACTGTTCTTCAAATAAAAACTAAAGATCTTTGTATGAGAAAAACTGGAGCGAAATTGCGTTGCTTTTCTGCTGAAGTTTTTAATCTTGGAAACATTTTAGAATTATCACAGCCACCTTAGCTGCCAATTATCACTCCGTGTGACTTTTATCTGTTCCAAAGTCAAGGCAGTAAAGGAGTACGACAAAAAATGCCCAAAAGGCTCTGACGCAGGTCTTGGAGGTTCTTCCAGTAAATGAGTTCCAGAAATGTTAACAGCTTTGTTAGAAATGCTGGACAAAGTGAGTACAAGCAAAAAGTGGCTACTTTGAAGGAAAAGACTAAAAACAAAGACGCATGCAATAATTTTTTTTCACATTAGTCTCATTACTTTATTGTTGCGCTGTGTATACTTGTACTATTTTTTAAAACTTTAAATATATTACTTTTTCATTAGTTTCCATTGGTATGACTATATTATGCTAATCAAAAATGTTTATATATCATCATTTTACATCAATAACTTGAAAGATATATAAATAGTGCTTTACTGTACATCATTTTAAAATTTCACAAAACTGATTTCTTTTTGATGTCATTTTCAGTTTGTTAATAATGTTCAGGAAAAGTCACAATTAGATGAATTGGAGCATCTTCTGTATAGGTAATTATTTTCATTACTCAATAAAATTTAAATGACAATGACAATAATATGAATTATGACAGCTGTAATTGAAATAAAACATAGCCAAATGGTAGGTTTCATGATCACTCTCAATTGCAAGTAGTATGGGAAGGTATAAATATCAAAATTTAATTTTGAGTGGAATAATGAAGATTGTTGTGTGGAGATTGTTGTGGTGGTACTTGCATTTATTGTTCATGAAAATTAATCCAAAACTATGCCAGGAAAACTACAAAAATTATTAATTTTTCAGAATTGAGAAATGACATGCTTTGATCATATTTTTATCTTAATCATTTTCTTGCACGTAATTCAAAGAATTCTACTAATTCTTGGATCTCTAAGAATATTTGGACCTATGGTTGTCTTAGTTTGCAAAAATGAAAACAACTTTAAAAAAACATAAATGCAAACTGAAACAAACCATCAATCAAGACTTGTTTTCGAAACCTTCCTGTGTCCAATATTTATTAAAGCAAATTTGGCAACAGTATTTATAAACATGAAACCGTGTAAAAATGTTTTAAGTTACATGTTTTTATTTTTAAAAAACTAAACAGTTTCGCCATGATTTGAGTGTTTTAAAATTCAAAACAACGTTGCATTATCCAAACAAAGCTATCGTTGCCATTCGACAAATAGTAATTCTGATAACTTCCTCAGAGCCAAAATTATAAAATGGGATGGCATATTGTATTGGTCATCGAAGATAAGCTTGTGTGCAAAGTTTGAAGATAATTTGTGCAGTAATAGTGGTCGAAAACCGCCTAACAAACTTCTGTGACAAATCAGGTTAAATAAAATCATGAAAAAACATAAATCACCAAATAATTCTTGTAACTTATTGTTTCAATTAAAATGCATTCACTTAAACTTAACAATTGTCCTATGAATGCTTTACACTTATGAAGATACTTTGAAATAGTTGTTTGTTATACTTAAACCACTTTAATAAATTTAAATGGTTATATCTCAGTTTCTGAAATCATCAAAAAAAAGGGATAATTTAAATACCCAACCTATTTCATTTTATTTGCCAGTGCTTCGTAAATTCTATGCACGAGCACTGATATGTACCGACTAGTTCGCTTCTTAAATATATCGCTTGGATTGTTGTTAAGTTGTGTATCATGTGGTCAAAAAGCTGTAAATGCTTGTATTTTTAATGTTGTGCTTCTAATAATAATCTTGAATATTTATATGTAAATGTTTGTATATTTCCAATTCAAAAAATTTGCTCGAGAATTGATCATCAATGTTTTGACCCAAGAAGACTTAGAAGCCGTTCATAAATGACGTCACGCTTTTTGCCCATATAATTTACCCCCCTCCCCCCCTTTCTCACGCATCACGCTATGTTGGATAATGCGTGATGTCACACTTCTTGTTACCCCCTCCCCTCCCCTTGTCACAATTTCACAAACCCCCCTCCCCCCCTCGAAGCGTGACATCATTTATGAATGATCCCTTAGTGATATTGTAATGTTTCTTAGTGATATTGTAATCAAATTGTAGTGTCCAAATTCTTGGTACTTTTTATCCCTTTTATATATGCAATGGACGCCGCTTAATGTGATCACAACAGAACGAAAATGATTTGATAAAAAATAAACAAGTGATAATAATAAATGATAAAATTTTATTGCTTGAAAAATCTGTACTTTTGCACATTAACGAATAAACACTGTTGATTTTCGCTAACAATGTTAACTTACGTGTTGTTGAAATAAAAAAGTGTTGTTGAAAATATATTTAGCGAAAAAATAATAGTGACAAGAAAAATATAATAAAAATCAGTAATTTCTGTCTTAAAAATAGAAGTAAAAAGGAATTATGGATTGTTGATTTTCTGCTAATTTTACGAATTTGGAGTCTTTTTTTTTTTTCTGCACACATCAGGGCAAACATTTGAATCACCTCCTCATCTGAGCAGCCAAATACCTTTTCTGATCAGTCATTTCAGAATACAATGTACAAATATAAAAAAATAGTTTTTTCTGCTTAGCTTTTGCTGATTTAAGAAAAATAATCTCTGTAACTTGGTAACAATAGATTTAGTTTTGATCACAAAAAAACAATTATTTTTTAATGTAAGTTTATCCTAGCGGACGGGACTTGCTGATTTTGATAACATTATATGACTGATAACATTAACCGTGATCACATACAGTGCCTGATTACCGCAAAGGTTGCCTTGGGCCCCCAAATTGTAAGAAAGACGCAAAAATCATATTGAATAAAAACAATATAGAATGCAGATGTTGTCTCAGTAGGTGCTTCCCCCAGGGCCGTGGGGTAGCCTAGTGGGTAGCACGTCGGACTTCCACCCGGAAGGTCGCACGTTCGATACCCACTGAAGACCGCCATGTATACTTGGGGATATGTGCATGTAAATTCCGTAGACCCCACTACCTCTCCCCGTGCGTAAGCAATCCTAAGGCCTCGGCTAACAGGTAGGTGGTGGAGAAAAGTAGGTGCTTCCCCCCCCCCTCCCCCTTGCCCAATGGGGTATGAACCCAGTATGAATAGAATAATTTCCAAGCTTATTTAACTGTATACATTATACCCAGTATTTTTATTTTTTTGTACCATAAGGGGCCCCAAAATAATGTTGTGCCTGGGGCCCCCGACTGTCTTAATCGGGCCCTGATCACATAAAGTGGTGTGTCCACTGTATATATATATATTGTTATTATTATTATTGGTTTGCCACACATATATATACAACAGAGATGGACAGCAGAAGGGGGAAAAATGAAATAAAAAAATTCTGTGTTCTGAAGTATGTTTTACTATAAAACTAGGCAATGAATTATAAACTGAAACTTAATAAAAGATATTATAAAAAGATCGTTTTCCGCCTTTATATGTATTGTAACCACTTTGTAAAATGAAATATGTTTCATCATATTTACTTATTTTTTATTATCTTCCCCCCAGATTTCGTAGAACTAAACAAGCAGTCGAAATGATGGACTCTACTATCTATGCCACAATACGCATATACTTAAAGCTTAAGAGTTATGAATCACTTTTTAGAATTTTAAATGATAGAGACAGCTATGGTATTTTCCCAGATTTTTACTCTTACAATATTTTGATGGATACATTCTTAAAAGAAAACCTTTTTAAAGGTATGTCTTGCATATAACATTTTATTGCTTCTCATTTTTGATATCTTTGCGTAAATATTCATTCTCTGTAAATTCCTAAATTATTCAGGAGGAGATGTTGGACTGAATTAATGAAATGTAACTAAATCATATTATAGCACAGTAGAGGTCCGATAGTCCGATTTGTTTGGGACCGGCTTGGTGCCGGACTACCGAAAGTTCTGGTCTATCGGGCGGTAATTATAAGGACAATTAGGTTAATAATTAAACTACAATTACTGTATGCAAATACATACAACAAAGTTTATTTTAAATTTCATATAATGTATGTACACGTACTGTAAAACATATTTCACTTAGATTTTAAAAAGTCACGAATGTCTTTTTGTTTTCTTGACTTTTGGCGTTTAGTATAAAATTTATGTCTAATGATATGGAAATCAATAATTTCCGAAGCACTGTAGCTAGTACTAGCCTCAGCAAAAGAGATAAACTTATTGAGTGATTCTGCAGCTTCTGCCGAGCTGATTTTTTCCTGTTCTTCCGTTTCGGCATCCGAGTCGCTTTCTTCAAGATTTTGAGTAGGCTGAGGGTTTACTACAATGTTGATAATGTCCTCATCGGTTAGTTCTTGTTCAACAGGCTCATTCTCGTCGATTAGAAGCCACTCCTCTACCTCATCTTCAGGCAGGGATTTTTTCAAGGGATTGTCAGCACTTCTAACGACATCCAAGACTTTGGTCAGAGCTTCTTGATGGTTTTCTTCGTCATCAGTCTGTAGAGTTAGGTCAGATGCAGGGTTTGCAGCTGGCCACAGTTTTCTCCAGCATTTTTGGAGTGTTGTATTTTTTACCTGGTTCCAAGGCAGTGCAATAGCATAGACGGCATCTTTTACTGTAAACTTTTTTTGAAAATCAGTCACGTCACGGTCGGCATTTAACAGGCCTTGAATAAAAGACCTTCTCTTAAAGCATTTAAAATTTTGAATAGCCCCTTGGTCCATGGGTTGAATCAAAGATGTTACGTTAGGTGGGAGCAGAGTAGCAACAATATTTCCAGAAACTAACTCATCTACTGACGGGTGGGCTTTGCAATTGTCCAAAAGAAGGATGGCTTTAGTATCTTCGGTAGACCAAGGCTTTTGAAGGATTCCTTGACCTGAGGCACAAAGTGGTGAAAAAAAACCAGTCTTTAAAGAGGGCGGCAGTCATCCACGCATTTGATTGAGCATCGTATTGGACAGGCATGTGTGTAACATTCTTAAAAGCCCTGGGTTTTGCAGATTTACCTATCCTAAAAGGGGTCAGTCGGTGGTTTCCAGACACATTAGCACATAGCAAAACGGTTAATCTGTCTTTGTTTTTTTTAAAACCCTTGGCTGCTTTTTCTCCTCTCCCAGCTAGTGTAGATGTTGGTAAACATCGCCACAATAGCCCTGTTTCATCAGCATTGTAAATCTGTTCAGGTGTTAAATCATTATCAGCCACGATTTTCTCAAACTCGTCTTTGTATTTTTCTGCAGAGTTTTGGTTTGCTGAAAGTGTTTCTCCAGTTACATCAAGTCTTCGAATTCCATGCCGAAACTTAAAGTTTCTGAGCCACCCATCAGAATAATTACATTCACTTTCAGCAACTCCTAAATCTTGTCCAAATTTCTTTGCCTTTTCAACAATCATTGGCCCTGTTACCGGCTTTGTTTCAGAACATACTGCACTGAACCATTTGAACAATACACTATCTAGCTGTTCCAGTTTTGGTTTTTTTAATGTTTGTCTAGAAGCCAATTTTTCAGTTGTTACCGATTGAGAAGCAAACTTCATCAGTTCATCTTTTTTGTTTTTTAATGTCATAAATAGTTGATGAGCCAATATTAAACTCATTCATTTAAACATTTCTAATCTCGCCTTTTTCTAGCCGTTTGATGGTTTCTAGTTTCTGATCGAGAGTCAGTGTTACGTGTTTTCGTTTCTTTCCTTTTGAACTCGAAGGCTTAGGTTTTGAAAACATGGTCACTGTACAGTTAGAACGAAAATCACTTTTTTTATAAACAGTTTCAAAAGTCATGTTTACTGCGATGTGAAAGGACACAAAACAATGACGCACAAAACAATGGCGAAGACGCTTCGCGATTGATTCCGAACAATGCCGAGCGCTTCCGGATGATCCTGAAATACCCCGAAAACTTGGCTCTCGAGCGTTTTTATTTGTTTTAAAGACGCACTTTTGGAGAAAACCAAAACTTTTACAATTTTCTGGAGCGATGCCGGACTATCGGGCATTCCGGACTGTTGGATGCCGGACTAATGAACTTCTACTGTATGTGACTAATGCTAAATTTGGATTGAAATTTGTACAAAAGATTTTATTTCCCAACATTGTCTTTTAAAACTGTTAAGTTTTTTTTATTATTATTTGCTTGTACATTTCACAACCTTAGAACCTTTATGTTATATATAAGCTGCTTAAGTGTATGTTTGTCGCCGATGGCTTATTTCGAATTTCTTACTCCGAGAAAACTGCATCGTGCTGGTGTCCACACAATTGTTTCTATAATGAAAACGACTAATAATCAAAACATTTCTCTAGCATTTTGAGTGAGGCATCGCTAGATTTGCAATCTCCGTTAAAAATGAATGTAAATGCAAATTTAATTTATTCCTTCTTTCTTTGTTTTAATTTATTTATCGTCTGCACTTTTTATATATATTAAAGTGGCAGCGCCCTTTTTCCAGTTTCGTTAAAACTATTGTTATGACGATAATTATGTTGGATATAAGTAAATATTTTTCACAAGCAATTTGATTACATAGTAAAGAATATTTTTTTCCGAGATTATTATATGTTTATTATTTATTCATTAAATTTTACTGTTCTACTTGATAAATATCTCTTTGATTTGATGTGCATTTCTGGTTACTGGGAGAATTGTATATTTATAATATCTAGAACAGCGGTCATTTCGTCTGACTGCTGGGCTTACTAGTTAAGGCATAAGTGTTTATGTTCTTTTTGTTAAACTATTTTTTAAATTCTGCAGCAATTTTATTAACGAATATTTTATTTTTATTTTCATAGAAGCTGCACAAATTGCTATTTTGATGATGTTACAGGAAGATTTTTCCAATAAACTGAGTTGCTTATTAGGATTGTATTCCTGTCAGAAATTTTTAAGTGAATGTAGTTTAGAGTCTTTGTCATCTTCTTCTAAAGGAAATGAAGAAACAAAAAAAGAAAATGAGGATGAAGATGAGGAAGAAGTGGTAAGTTGATTAATTGAAGGTTTGGCATGTTTGATAAAAATTTATCATTATTTATTATTTTATGCTTTGAATTTTCACTTGAATGAATTGTTGAAAAGTCACATACACATTACAAAGAGCCTTTGAATTAAAATTACATATCGGTAAGAATATGCAGGGTGGCCATCCAATCTGGAAACCAGAAATTGTTAGGGATTTTTTTCTAATTGGACTATAGTAGGGGAGGAATTTTGTAAAGATCTGGAACTTTAATCTTATTCAGTTCTTACTTGAGTGCTAGGCCTTAGAATTATGACATCAATTTTTTAAAAAGATTTTTTTTAATAACAAGTTACAAAAAAGAGGTAAATTACAATGTGGGAGTTTTTCCATTACCAAATTTCACCTTCTGAAATCCTACCTAAAAAATGTATAAAAGAAGCATCTGTTTTGCAGATTATTTTGGTCTTACAATTTTATACATGTCTCATATATTTTAACCATTTTACTTTTTGAAAAAAATGTATCCAAATGCTTAGTCCCTCCCCCTCCCCCTTTTGGTCTAATATTTGCAGACATAAAAAGGTGAACCAGCTGGTTGCCAAAGGCAAGTAGTTATTAGCATAAGCATTAGCCATCCAGCTGGTAGCACCATCTCCACATCTATAGACTCTTTTGAATGTATTTGAGTCTTATGCTAGGAGAGTTAAAGTTTGTTCTAGTAAAGTTGGACCATGGGGGAAAATCGGGTAAATGAATAAGTATGGGAACTGAGAGAAAAAGATATATATATTGACATTTCTTCTGTATTGAATTATTACCTCTGTGGGTGAATTCCACATAAAAGTGGACATCTTTGGGAAACATTAAAATGAAAATTTTTAACAAGTATTACTTTCTCATGTTTTTCGGGATTCAGAAGTTATTTACAAGCACTCTTCCTCCCCCTCGTGAGAAAAGATGTCTTCACAATAAACAATTTGGCTGTCACTAGATGAATATTCGAAGCCCGTTTATCTTTTGTGTTGCGTCAGTTACTGCTACTTTTTGTATGCATAAATAATTAGCCTAACACCAAAGAATAACACAAGTGTACATCTTTTTAAGCATGCATTACTTGTTCATTTAAATAAAAATTTCCATGTCACAAGCTCATAATTCAGATTTTTGAATATTTTTGTTAGTTTCCAGTACTTATGTCTATTTCATGTTGCATCAGTTGCTGTAACTTTTTATAATTTTTTCTCATTGCGAGTAGGATAACAGGGTTTCAAATAAGGCCGTACACAAATGTGTAAATGTAGCTGTATAAGACTATATATAAGTATGTATAAGAATATATATAATAATATATATAAGTATTAAATATAAAATAGTTTATTTTGCCGACTAGCAAAATAAACTATTTTATATTTAATACTTTATTTATTCTAATTATTTAAAGTTAACTCTTTGTTTCCAAATGTTGCATCAGTTACCATGGAATGCACCTGTGGTTAAAATGTAAATAAAAATTTGAGACCTTTTGTGTGAAAAAACTTGGATACCTTTAATCCTGAAAATAAAGAATCATTAAAGATGTAGAGAGTGCTATTTGAAAGGTCACGTTTAGTTTATTTTCAATTAAGAAATAATTGGAGTTCTATGATGATGTGTGCAACTGTATTTTCATATTCATTTACATAGCAGATTTGTCTGTTCTGTTTCTAGACCTATGAAAGAGTCCCTTTCCTGAAGAACCCATGGTTTGATGACCATTTTGACATTGTCAACCCGAAGCATCTGTTGGGCAAAACATTTTATCTGATTGGTCGTGAGATGGATGATCTGCTGGGCAGAACTTATCAGATGCTTGGTCTAGTTTTGTATGAAAAATATGAGAAGGCATCGGAGCTGTTAAAAACATTATCAGTCAAAGAAGAGCCTTGTTTTCTTAGTGAAGGAGTAAGTAATTCATCAGTTACTTGTAATTCAATTGAATGTTAGTTTACTATGGTTATTTTTTAACGTTAATTTTGTTGTTCAAATCTTTGAATTTTTGGACGTTTTGGATTAACCCTACACAGCATTTGTTTATTTTTATTTTTGGTTGTTTTCAAATAACAAGTGAAAAAGGCCCCTAATATATATTTTTCACGAAATTATTCTGACAGTTTATATTTATTTTATTTTAAAACTATGTAAACAATTAAAAACTGTTTTTTAAAATAAATTTGTTACTTAAAAATTTTTTTAAAAATTAGGAATTTACTGGGTTTTTTTTTTTTTGCGTGGTTTTATTTAACTCGACTTGTCACGGAATTTTGTTAGGCGGTTTTCGACCTCTATTACCTGCATAAATTATCTTCAAACTTTGCACATAAGCTTATCTTCGATGACAATACAATAATCCATCCATTTTATAATTTGTTATAACATTAACTAGGAAGAAAATTAATAATTTCGGCTCTAAGGAAATTATTAGCATTAACATTTGTGGTTTGGAAACAATAGTTTTGTTTGGATAATGTAACGATGTTTTGAATTTAAATAAAACCGTGTAACTTGAAGCATTTTTGGCGATTTAATATTTATTTTTAAATCAACATGTCTTACAGTATTGTGAAGAAAGATTACAAGTTTACAAGTAGTACTACGTTCACAAGTTTACGAGATCTGGGGCAGTGGGGGCGAGCCTTTGACCCTTCGGTCAGATACTGACCCATGCAAGATTTTTAACTGACTCAAGATTGCTAGGCAACCATTTGTTTGTTTATGCTGGTTTGATTAGATTTTCTAATTTGTGTGGATAGTTTATATTCGATTCGTATTTTTTCAAGCACTGCATTGATACAAAAGCAATTTAAATGCTATATATAACTTTCAGTTTGAGCAGAACAGTTCTAAAGTTATGCAAATGGCTTCAATTGCATTTGTGGTATTTGAAATAAAGCAAAAGTGTTTACAAAATATCAAATCAAGTATGTATTTTTACTCACGTTTTCTTTGCTGAAAAAAAAATTGACATACCAAAGCAAATAACCATATTTAAAGCACTTTCTTCAAATAAAATGTAATTTTCATCACTAATTGTTCATGCAAACACTTATTGACATTTGCACCAAACAATTAAGAATTTTTTTAGCCCCACTGAAAATTTTTAAATTGTCAAACCTTGCCCATTTATACCAGTAAAGCCAATTGAACTTTTGAAATACTTAGCTTTAAAAATACTCAGTAAAAAATTTTTAAATTTACTTTGGTGAGCTAGTCTTGAAAAAAATGTACAAAATTTTACCCACGCCTCAAAGAGGTTCGCCATCCCTAATCTAGGGGAAACTGTATTAACTAATATGATCTTGCATACAAAATAATTATTACTAAATCAAGATTTAAAATGTTTTAAATTACACAGTTTTATGTAAGTAATAGTGGTCGAAAACCGCATAACAAACTTCTGGCATGAATCAAGTTAAATAATTTGACCGAATCCAAGCAAAGCTATCGCTGCCATTCTACAAGTAATAATGCTTATAATTTTCTCAGAGCCAAAATTATTAATTTTTTTCCTAATTGACATTGTAATAAATTATAAGATGGATGGAATATTGTATTATCATCGAAGATAAGCTGGTGTGCAAAGTTTGAAGATAATTTATGCAGTAATGGTGGTGGATAACCGCCTAACAAAATTCCGTGACAAATCTAGTTAAATGAAACCATGTCATAAAACAAGAGAATGCGCCACTTGTTAAAAATAATACAAAACAAGAGCTTAGTGAGCGAAAAATAGAGGTGTTCTTTAAAAACATTACTGCGCGGTATAGGGTTAAGAGTGAAACAAAAATATGAGATACATGCTCTTCTGTCAGTAAAATTTGTTTTGAGATTGTTAATAATATTGTCCCTTTCTCATTATGCCATACTTTTTACTATTTTTAGGTGGATAAAATTATTGAAGAATTAAGTAGTGTACCGGCAGATCTAGAAGAATCAAAAAAGAAATTGTGTGATGAATTAAAGGTTAGAATTTTCTGCATTAACATTCAGTAATTTGGTTATAATTGTTTCATCTTATTTACTTATATTATCTTGTTTAACTGTAAAATCATTAAATCAACTGATAGTATTTCTATGAAGTAGTGTAGCACTAAAATGCAACAACGCTTGCTACCAGGGCTGGAAATTTATATTCCTCGACATGCCCCGTGTATGTAAAAATTCCGATCGGGCATGAATTTTAATCAAATATTTCTTTCTAAACCTTTATTATTTTGTATATTTTATTGAAAAATCACGGCATCCTTACCAGAGCACAAAATTGACATGTTGACAAACATGAATGGCAACAATAAAATTAATAATACAATTTAAATTTTTCAAAATTTGCCTAGTAACCACTTATTATGTAATATTTATATCTATTAAAATTCTTTAATGATTTAGATGAACTTTAAAATAATTCTTGATTCAGATATAAAGATGTTAATTTATTTTTTGTCTGATTAATGCTATACGACAAGTTCAAATCTTTTTAATAATATGCAATGGAACAACTTATGGGCATGTAAAAATTTTGTTTGGGCAGGTATTTTTTAGACAAACATGCCAGGTAGGGCATGTAAAATTTTTGAGATTTTTCGAACCCTGCGTGCTATTATTTTTCGGCATAGATTGATACAGTAAGCATTTCGTGTATGACAGCAGCAAATAGCTAATGCTTCAGAACTACATAGTCTTAGGTGGTTTTTACTTTATGCTTTTTCCTTGAAAATAAAAGATGGTTTGGTGAATTGCTTTTTTCTTTCTCTTCTTTTAAACAACCTAGGAAAAAAAATTATATATATAAGACAAAGCATCTGAATGAATGTACAGAAGAGCTTCGGTTATCCTAGGTAATGTGGACCGGGAGTACCTCGGTTAATCGAAAGCTCGGATAACACGGACTTGGTCCAAATTGAGAGGGAAACGTGAGTAAATGGGTGAAATATGAATGAAAACGTTGTCAAATAAGTGAATAAAGGCATTTACTGTACATATTGTGAAATGATGATTCTCTCGCACCTAAATCTGAAACCACTTTTTTAATTGTCTCTCCCTTATTAAGTCTGTTTTGGTTAAGATCTAAGGAACTGCTGAAACTCAGTAGAAAGGAGATTGGTCTTTTAACTGGTCATTGCAATCTCAAGAGACATCTTAACATCATGGGCCTGATTGCTGACCCAATGTGTAGAGGATGTCATGATGTAGAGGAAAGCTCTACACATATTCTGTGTGAATGTGATTACTTCTCTGCTCAACGATTTGAATATCTTGGATATCACTACATCGATCCCTGGGAATTACCCAATTTCCCTGCTAACTTATTGCTGAAATTTGTCTCAGCCACTGGTCTGTTCCAGACTCACTAACTTGGGGTTGTTAGTACAATGGACCTGAGGTCGCAGTGCTAGCGCTCCTTAGAGCCACCCCCAAAACAATTCATTCATTCATTTTAGCACTCATCACACAACCAATTCAGTACAGTACCAACAAAAATAAACAAACAATAAACAAATACTAGCAAGAGGAAAAAGCAATTGACGTCAGCCTGTGACAGTGCCAATGGCCCTGCCAAAAAGACAAAACGTCACTTTTTATAAGGGCTAATGCAGATCGGTTAATCAGGAACTCGGTTAATCGGGGCTCTGACAACCGTGGTATGTCTGTTGAGATGCGTGTTTGCGTGGCTTACAGCAGAGCTGTAGACTGATAAAGAGTGAGTTCTTTTTTATTCTCATAGTTTTTACTCATGATTGATTAGTGAGCTTTTTGTACGTGTGTAGACAAATTTTTGAATCGGAAAGCCAATTTTTAGCTACATTTCTTTCATCTCAAATTTTCAGTATTCCGCTTCAATGTGAAACATTTTTCCAACTTTGGTGGGAAGAAAGTTCTGTTGTACGCAATTAGAGTCCTGTTCCAAATATACATACGAATAACTGTCCCAGAGTGAAAAAAGTGATTACACTCGGAATATGTTAATTTCAACTGACTATGAAAATCACATTTCTTTAGGGTACGCTACATAAAATATTGCTAATGCAAAAAAATACCATTTTTTACAGCAAACAACCGACTTTTGTATCTACTAGTTACATGGTAATTTAATTGACTGGTAACAGACTTTTATTAACAGCAAAATATCTTCTACGGCCCACATGCTAATAAATATCACTTAACAGCAAAGCAAAATCTTTAAACAATTAACTAGCAATTAATACGCAAGCAAAAGAAAGCACTGAATTTATATTTTTAACATAAAAATATATGTAACAGACTTGACATTGAATAACAACACTCAACTTAAAAGAAATTGTTCATACCCTTATGCTGTTATTTTTCAACTACAAAAAAAAAAAAAAAAAAAAATTACAGGTAAATATTTAACTACTACAAGTGCTTTTATTCACAATGTGTTGATATCTGTTGGTAAAATTTTCAACTCTTTTTTTTATGAAACTGTATCTTGGTAGCAGACTTGACAAAATATGAGAAACTGCAAAAAATAATAATAATAAACACGTTGAAATCTCAATGTTAAAATCATTGTTTCAGAAATTCATCATCAGTGGGCCTGCATCTGCCAGATGCTTGGTGCATGTATAAAAAAGTCACACAGAGACGTTAGAAAACATACCATCACAAATATGTATTCAAGACTGAACTAAGACAGAAAGAAGAACGAGCTTCTACATTTATTCTTACCTTATATATGTAACAGAGTGGCACTCAGCGCCCTCTTTTGATTTTATTTTCAACAAAACACATGATTTCTTTAAAATGAGGAATTACCTGATAACATGTCCCAATTTTTTTTTTCCTTTTATAGTGAAAAATAAAGTAAAAAAAATATTACCGAACTATAAAATACAGAAGAGGAACAGCTATTTTTTTTCTACTACTAGATACAAAAGTCTGTATCTTTGCGGTAAAAATATGTAACTGATATATATATCTATATATTTTATTTCTCCAGTCTGTTTTTGTCTCCAAGCAACATCGTCCTTACCCCTTTCTCGAATTCCACGATTTACCCCTCATTTTAAAGCTCGTCGTGCCGGCCAATGACGAAAAGTAGACCCACGGTCTCAAAATGTACCGCTTCACTTAAATTTGAGATTTAAAATCATCTTGAAATAGATCTGGATGCCAAATGGACGTGATGACATCTATAATCAAGTAAACAAACAAGAAACTCTTCTGTTTCTATTGTGTAGCAAATTGGACAGTCTTAGCTGTGTCTGTGTAATTACAATCGACGTGTCAAGGTCATACAACTCTACCTTTTCTCCTTCTGGCCACCATGGTTTCCGTGCTAGAAACTTTTTCCCCACTTGGTTTGGGAACATAAGTCAGGTTGTTGTTTTAGTTATAATAATAATAGACGGATTCAAATCAGATTTATTTCTCAATGGCAAAGATAGATTGCGTCAGGCAAAGTTTTCAAATATTTTCAACCAATCTAAATATTATTCTGACATTTTGATGTGTTTCAGAAAGCTATTGTATAGCTAATTTATCGTATTTTATATTTTGTAAATGTGAAAATCTTATCTAAACATTCCAGATGAAATTTAATTGCATTTACTTAATATCAAAAATAAATAAATGGAAAATAAATTCTTTCTTATTACTTTTTCTCAACTGTGCTAATATTTTGAATTGGAGGTGTCGTGATGCCATTGCCTTAACTGCAGTGCAAAGAAAAAGTCTGGCTCTGTTATTATTCTCGCAGTTGCCATGGAGACAAAGCAGCAAACGCAACCTTGATGCGCCTATTCTAATTACACAGACTATAGCTGTGTCTGTGTGTTAAACTTATTCAATCATGAGGCTCTACACATTCATTTATAGTATGAATGTGTAGAACCTCACCAACCAACAGTCATTATGTTTTAAATAATGGAACTGTTCCGTTATTGTATTGTTATGCAATGTATACTAATAATAAAAATAATTATCACTATTATTGTGATTATTTTATTATTTTGAATATCTAAATAATAGTGGGGGTGGAAAATTTGTAACTACTATTTGTACCAATGCGATCAAATGCATGTCTTCTTTTGATCAACACCCTTTTATTTATTTTTTTCTTCTTCATAATGTCATTTCTCCCAAATTGGTGCAGAATTCTGCACGGATCCACTAGTATGTATATATTTTGTATTAGAAATACACTGTGTAGTGTACCTTAAAGAAATTAAATATTTATAATCAATTTAAATTAAGATATTTTGAGTATAATCACTCTTTTCAGTGGAACAGACTATATATGCATATTTTGAAAATGACCCATTAAATTGATTAATTATTTAGTTTTTATTCTCAAAAATCATTTATTATTTGATTCAAACTATATTAATTAAATAAAAGGAGCTTTCTTGATTCACAAGCCATATTCTAGCTGTATTTTTGTTAATCTTTTAATGGTCCTATTTTGTAAATGTGTTACAGGAAAATATGGAGAAATTTTCTTCAGGAAGTAGAACTGTTGATGGTCTTTTGATTCCTACTTTGGAAGCTGCCTTAAAGAACATACAAAGTTTAGAAAAGGAAGACATTAAACTTCAGCAAAAAATGTTTCTCGATTGGGAAATTGAACGGCGAAAAGCTTTGGACCGGCAACTTAAAGAAATTGACAAGCAAAATAGACTGAAAGCCATCGAAGAAAAAAAGGAATATTTGTATTGGAAGGAAAAATTATTATTTTTCTTTGAAAATGAGGAAAAAATAATGGATGAACTCAAATCAGTAGAAGAAATGGTTGCCTCACTGAAATCGAAAAAAGTTGTTGAAGATGAATATATGCCACCAGAAATAGTGAAAAAGCAGCAGAAGAAACCGACCGTTTATCAAAAATTAGCAAGGGTTAAAGTACTGTAATCTATTTTCCTCAATAAATTGCAGTTTTAGTATTTTATTGATTATTTTTATTCTGTTAGGGCAGCGATTCCTTATTTTTTTTAAAACGTGGATCCCTTTTTAAGATTGGCTTCTATCCCCGAATCCCTGTTTTTCTTAACCTTTTAACTGTCATGCCCGAGTATTTCTTGGAGTAATTTTTTTTTAGTGCACTGTACAGTAGAACCCCGCAATACCGCGCCTCAGTATCGGATATAACGCAATTACTATCATGTACCCCGACGTTTAATCCACCCGTTATCATTAGAAGCCACCCTTTTTATTCCAGTTTCTTTAAAAATTTTGGAAAGTAAACGTATTCTCTAATTCGTGAGAGTGCATAAAAGCTTCAAGCATTGTTTCTTCGAAAAGTGCATTCCTCCCCTTCCACACAGATCTACGTTTTTCTCAGAATATCTTCCCCTTCATAATCTCATGATGATAACTTAACAAGTTTTTTAAGCCCACAGTTTCTCAGAACACAATTGTTTTTGTTGCGATTGATATGGTTTTAGCTTAGGAGCTCTCACAGAGCAGAAAAATTTAATCTGAATAATCTATCACTCGATAGACTGACCGCTCAGTTGAGAAGTACGCTTCTTGCACAGCAATTCTAGCTAATAAACTGGCAGCAAACAAAAAGAAAAAATTATACAATAGAAGAAAAGTTAAGAGTAATTGATAGAGTTAAAAGTGGTGCAACAGGAGCGAGTATATTTCGTGAATATGGTTTCACTATACAGATTCATTATAACGCGGAAGCCAAACATGTCTCCCGACACCTGCATTTTAACGGGGTTTTACTGTTTGTTATACCCGAATATGCATCGGGAGAAGTTTATTTCTCTTTGTCAAACCCGAATCCATTCCAGGAAAATCTAATTTGCACTGAGTTTGGCCTACAAAACTGTGCAAAGTTTGTTGATCAAAAAAGGATGCAAATAGGAAAAAGATAAAGAAGGAAACGCAATTCTGGTGTATTGATTGTGGAGTTGGTTTGTGCTTGGAAAAGCGTTTCCAGTTATGCCACACAAAACTGGATTGCTGAACTACTAATAGGTATTCACTTTTTATTTATTTTTTAAATAATTAAATTAATTATTATTTTCAATTTTTAAAAAATAGTGCTCCACTCGAAGTGAGCTTTACCACTGCCGTCCGGATTGCAGTCGCCTCAACCGAATATGCAGTGGCTACAAAGCCTTAAAATTTTTATACATGTCATTTAAAATATCAATTTTTACTTACTAAGTATATTTTATTTTGTACTAAACATTTGATTTTCGCAATAAAAAAACTGTCAATTTATGTGCCAAAATCATCAAAATAACTTGACAGTTAAAAGGTTAATATATTCGACAATTTCTTCAACTAATATTTATGGGCTTCATAAAGTAATTTTAAAAAATTTAACTTTGTTTGTAAATAAATCTTTGTTTCTCTATCCTTATCGCGATGCCTTTTGTAAAGTTTTATTTTGATTTTTTAATTGGCGTTCCTAAATGATATGAAAGGAATGAAGTACAAGTTTAATGGAACTTCTGAGTAATGTGAGATTTTTTTTGCCAGTGAATTGACCTTGTTTCGTTTATATTCCCCCTTATTTGACCCTCTCATGCATGCATTTATTTACTTGCGTTATAAAAAATATTTCATATGCTAGAAACTAATTTAGTATCTCAGGATTGTTGTGTAATAATTTATTTTTGGAAATTTTGTTCTGTATCGTCAAAAATTTGTGTTCTTGTGTGAAGACGTTTTATACTTTTTGCCATATTTTTTCAGTATAATAATAAACATGGCAAAACTGAATATTCAAACTTTATTTATAAGGGATAAGAAGCTGTAAAATAATACCAAACTTCCCAGTAAGGTAATGCACGCTTCAAAATAAATAAACAGAATTTGATTGGAAACTGAGAAAACTTTTATCTTCTTTCTTGGAATCCTCCATGGGCTTCTAAATGGATCTTATTCTTTTAACTATCTTGAATACCCTATGAAACTTTTTGTAGGTTCCAAGAACTGTTTGGAGTGTCTAGATAAGGACAACATGCAAATTGCAGCACAAGAACGAATCTGCATAAAAATTTGAAGCAAAAATTTATGTCACCTCATATGAGGCTTTCATGCATGTGAGGGTTAAGACAAGTAAAATTTGATTTATTTAAATTTTTCCATTTAAACTCTGCTTCCAAGAATATATTCATGTTATTTTATTGTTTCTTTCAATCTCTTTCATAGCAAAGCAAGCCGGACCCCTCTCCCCCCCCCCCCTCACTGTTTTTGCTTCGAATTATTTAACAGTAGGCATCGAAGTTTCAGTGACCTTCAATTAAACATTTTTCTAACTCACCATCGTTGAATTGCTTAGTAACCTTGAAATAAAACAAGATTAACTTAATTTAAAAAAAAAACAATTTATTGACAATGATCATAATATGGTTTTATTCCGTTGTTCTTGGTGGAGTAGTTGTTTCTGGAACAGCTTGACAGGTTGGAGGCTTGGTGTACTTCATCTGCAAATAATCAAAATCAAGATTTAAAAACCATCTGTAGTATAATTTCAGTGTTCGGAAGAGAAAAATTTTCTCTGGTTTTCAAGTTGTAATTTTCGAAGGATCTTACATCTCCATTCCATCTAGCTTAAATTAATTAAAAATCAGAAACTTCGTTAGCAAAACGAGCAGAATATACAGAGCAACGAAGAGTTTCTGGAACATGGTCTGGGGACATGATTCAGTTGTTTAAATTCATGAAAATGGGAAATGTTGATGAGCTACAGTTATGTGCTGAAAGTAGAACCGGAGGTCGTTGTTTTAAGCTTTTCAAATTTCAGTCTAATCTTGAAATTAGAAAAAATTACTACTTTAGTAGGGTTGTAGGCAGTTGGAATAGTTCACCGGAAGTGAATGTTACTTGCAGTGGGGTAAAACGTTTAAAGTAGGCTCTTGATGTTCATTGGGGACTGTTGAATAGACTAAGACCAGCCTAGCTGGGCACTGAGCCTGTTGCTGGTCGTCACTTTTGTATTTGAAAGAGTTGAAAGTGTTCATGTCATTATCATAGGTCGTAGCCAAAAATTAGTTTCATGGGGGGGGGGGGGGGGTTACTTTATTAATGCCACCTTGGCCAAATTTCAAAAAAAAAAAAAAAAAAATACTTCCTAATTTTCCTAAAAGTCACGATTTTTTTCCTTATGATGGAACTGCTATGGATGATCCATTTTAATTAGGGGAAATGCAATTGCGATGCAAAGGAAGGATGCGGGGGCGGATTAAGAAGTATAGATTTGAATAATAGATTTGAAAGTACGGTTTTAAGATGAGAACATGTTTGTTTCTCCTTTTACTTCATTTTTTGTTGAACTGCATATTAGAAAATCACGTATCTGAAAGCAATTTATCGATGGCTTTCATTGGATTTAATTGCAGGATATTTTCGCAAATAAAATGCTGAAAGGCATATCGAAAATTTTATTTCGTATAACATTTGCGATACTTTTTTTGGATTGTATTTTTCAGTTGATTACATTTTCGACTTTATAGTATTTGTCGACTTTATTCTCGTCATTGAAAATTACTTTTTTTTTCTTTCTAATGGGGCTGCGTCAGATTATTAAAAATTACTTTTGTTCCGAGAACTAGGACTTGTCAACTTCTAATGAAACGAAATAGGAAACATGCCGCAATTAGTGTTAAGCAGCGTTTCCCAACCGGTGGTTCGCGAAAATAATATTGCAGTGGTGGAATTTTTTATCGTTATTGAAAAAGAAAAACGGAGCAATAAATTTACGTACGTATTAGGAAGGTATGCAAGAATGATTCTTTTTTTGCAGAAAAGTAGTGTACTGGCATAGGAAGCGTACATACAAAATTTGAAATGCACCTATTTCTACTTTTGCCTGATTTCTAAAATTTGGAGCACAAATTGGTACCGAATGATATCCATTGATTCATTTTACATTTTTAGACGCAAGGGCAAAGAACGAGGCGGAAATATGAAAAATTACTACATAAAATGTAAAATTTAGCATTATTTTAGTTAATTACTCATTATACAGACCCTAAAGTGGAACCAAAAGATTTTTATTCATTAATTTTGAATTTGGGTACACATTTTTTACACTTTATTCTAACTTTTCTGCATTATCGAAATTAGAAATTTAAAAATATGTATTTTTTAAAAAGTTTCCAAAGTATTACCTAATTTTGTATATCTCAACCGAAGAGTGGAACATATCAGGAAAATGATTTAAAAGTTATTTTAGGAATACATGTGTTTACTGCCCTAATAATAATTCCAAAAGAACAAATAATAAAAAATATTTATAGCTGCATTTTAGTTTTTTTCTTTTTTTTTTTTGAATTTAGATGTTTTCTAATTAATTATGTTTTCATTTCTTGACATGAAGTATTGCTAGTAAATTTTACAGTTTCGTCACCCTTTTACTATCGACTACAGATAGGGGTTCGCCATTTTCTTTCGGGTTTTAAAAGGGGTTCGCAAGAGACAAAAAGGTTGGGAAACACTGGTGTCAAGTCATGGGTGGAAAACCCCATAATAAAATTAAAGGGATGCATCATATATACTAGGAGTGTAAGTTAATTGTTGAGCATAACTATAGAATTGAGAAATATATGTCTTCTTACCCCTGGAAATTTTCTTTTGCCTGAGGAGGCGCATTTAAATCCAGCTGCGCATGGACAAGAGGCTTGTTGGTACATCTGGTTGTGTTTGCCAGCCGGGATACAACGTTCACCTGAAAAAGTTAAATAAAATCATGGTACAGTGAAATTTGTGTAAGTTGACCCCTTACGGTGGAGCAATTTAGTGGTTAACTTAGACAGGTGGTCAACTTATAGAGGGTGGAGATTTTTTTTTCACTTCCTACACTTAATTAAAATATAACTTCATGTATTACCGTTACTTTAAAATTAGTAATCGGCTATTTTTTCACAATTAACTAAAATATCTTTCGATCAATTTAATGTGAATGACTCATAATGTATCCCATACAACTTTAAAATTAAAGCACTTAGTTAAAATAAAGATAAATATCTGATGAATCATGTAAGTTACTTATTTCAAGGTAAAGATTTCCTAAAAATACACAATTTGCCAAAATGGCTAGATCAATTAGAAGAACAAAGAGGAAACGTATTTAAAGAATAAAAGAGTGATCACAGTAGTTTTCCCATATAAATGGTTCACTTAGAAAGAGGTTTAGGCAAACTTTCTATTGCTATTTCATCCATTCAGACGAATACTGGTCTAACATTTTCGCATAAAAAATATGTTGAAGAAGGTATTTAAGGTTTTTTTTTTTTATGTTTGAAAAAATAGATAAGCAAATAAATAGTAATAATTAGGCGGTCAACTTGCAAAGGTTTTTTTTTTTTAATACTCTCATCCAAATTTGGCGTACATAAGTGGTCTATATACACAGGTGGTCAAGTTTCAAAGGTTTCCCTACATTATATAATACCGGGCTAATTCCGTTCCTGACTAAAGTGGTCAACTTAGGCGGGTGACCAACTTACAGAGGTGGTCAACTGTACAGATTTTACCGAATAACACTCTATTAGAGCAGGGGTGCAGCGGGATTGAATAGCCCCCGGAATTGAAAGGGTAACTGTGAAGACAGTTTGTGTAATTGCTAAAAAATATCGCAAAACTTTACAACCCTACTGAGGAAATTGATAAGTTTGAGAAAAATGTTCAAAAATCAATTCCTGTTAGTAACTTTTTAAAAAGTTGGTCATTTTACTTAAGTTTATGAATCAATATAAACTTATGTTTTAATCAGTCCATAATAAAATAAAATGTGAGTTAATTACCTTAACTATTTTTAAGTGCTATTTACAGTTCAGTGTTACTTATTTCATATAAAAATTCACAACTTCAAATTTTAAGGTCAATAAGTTACGAGCGTCTTCATAGGCATCGTAAGAACTCAAATACAGAAGACTGAAGAACAATTATTCACGTAAAGAAAGCACAAATGAGCATTAAGATGCTTTCTTTACGTGAATAATGGTTCTTCAGTTTTAATGTTCACAAAGTTCATTCATTTTATCAAATACAGAAGGGTAGGTGAAATATGTATATGAAACTATAGCTATAAAGTTATGCTTGATTTTAAAAATAAATAAAAAATAACGAGTTGGTGCAAATGGTGGTTGTCAAACTAAAAGTTTTTTGAAAGGTTAGGCGTTAAAAGTGACGTCAAACGGAAATTTTTAGTCGCAAAATACGACTAGCGATCGCTAATTTCGAGCCCTGGCCGACTTCGGTAAAATATATGCATGTAAGAACTTTTGTTACACCTCCCCCCTACAAGAAGAAAATTCTAGCTTCCACTAGAAGTGGGAGATATATTATCTCGGATATTACAATAAATATCGGATGATTTTCAGCAATATTGAATTTAAAAAAGAGTTCATTTTGACGGTTAACCGCTCATCAGTTCATCACGATAACTCATTTATTCTATTTTCATAGAAATGAAGAATCGTAATGAAATTTCGATATGTAACTAAGTTAACAAACGGTCTATATTTTTTAGACAGATAAATAAAAAACTTCAAATATCTCAAAAAGGAATAATTTTCACCTTTACACCAACTGAACGCCAAAAATGGTGTCAACTAAACGAAAACTTTTTACAGTGTATGAATGATTTATTCAAAAATTTTCATTTCCCCTGGGTTTAATCCTGCAGTAACCTAGGGCTCATCGATTTTACTTTTCATCATTTACTGTACAAAAAAAAAAACAAGAAGTTCCGTCTAGAGATCTAGAACTGTACGAGCCTACTTTCCCGCATAAAACCCCTTCAAATTTATAATCTAGCTTTCTCTATCTCTCTGTCTTGTTTAGCTTTAGTTCTTAATTGCTTCAAATTTTTCAACGGTTAATACATATTCATTCACTCATTCATTCATTTATTCAGCCATTCATGTATTTATTCACTAATTTACTTATTTTTTTCGTTCATTAGCGTATTTATTCACCCGTTTATTTCTTTCTTTATCATTTATTCACTCATTTGTTCATCCATTCTTTCACTTATTCATTTAATCATTCATTAAGTCAAAAATTGAATTAATGAATCCCGATCAAAAAATTTCATAGGAAAATAGGCTCGTTAGTTCTGGATGAGCTTTCTAGTTGTACATGTTCTACGTTATAAGAGCTTTCCGATAAAATTTGTTCCAAGCAAATCGGCCCGTTAGATCAGGATTTACATAGGATTGAAATTTCCGCGGAGGCGCTATGTTAATTTTTTTTTTTTTAACTGTTCAAAAATGAAAAAAAAATGTTCAACTTAATAATTTACGCTAAGAGCTTCTTCCAGTATGTTTTTTTTTCATTGGAGCTTAAATCTTGTACCCAGAGTTTTCATAATATTGCTTCATTTTCGCCCATAAACGCTAATGTTAAAAGCTTTTGAACTGTTCAAATCAAAAAGTAAAATATGGAAATGATATGTCCTCGCCGAGATCATTCGAATGCAAAAATAATTTTTAGAATCGGACAATTCGTCAAAGTCGAATTCGTCGAAAGGACAATTCGTCGGACAATTCAAAAGTTATGGATACAGACAGATCGACCGACACACTTTTTCTCCATCTCAAAACCCTACTTTCAAATTTTTTATTTTGAATCTTTATTTAATTACTTAACTTATTTTTTACTTTTCTTGATTTCTAACAATATTTTCACAATACGTTAAGCCTTCTTTCACGCTTTATTATTATTATTATTTTTACTTTTGCAGGAAATTTGGCTAAAAACGGCTGAATGTTATTTGGAAATTTTTTGTTGTCTGTTTTTCGGTAATTCCCGACGTTAAAACGGTGAAAGACAGTAAGGCACACTTTCTGAAAATTTCAGCAATTGTTGCACCGCTATCGCAATTTTGTAGAACCTCAATGTTTTCATCAAAATTTCAACGGAATTTCGCGAAACATGTTTCGATCGAGAAAAAATCTTAATGCGTTCTCCTGAAAAAAAAAGGAAAAAATGCTCTCTAAATTCGAGTCATGTTTGTAATAACCGAGATTTAAAAAGCATCTTTAGCACAAAATCAGCCTTTTATTTTGATCTCCCTCGTTAAGCCCGGGATCCCGTTAAATCCGGGAGCGCAATAACAGAGTCAGACTGCATTAATATTCGACTCTTTTCGCATTGTCTCTAAGACATTGTCTATTTTTATAAAAAAAAGCTAACGAAGACGTGAAGAAAAGATTTCTTCATGAATCAGATTAATGCAATTTTGTATATGAAACGATTTCTTTTCGA
The DNA here is from genome assembly GCA_038502835.1 of Octonoba sinensis. Classification (NCBI taxonomy): domain Eukaryota; kingdom Metazoa; phylum Arthropoda; class Arachnida; order Araneae; family Uloboridae; genus Octonoba; species Octonoba sinensis. The sequence continues at coordinate 20,525,458 of CM076603.1, forward strand.
CCTATATAGAGGAGCCCCTCGTTGTATCGCCCTTGTCGGGGGACAGCAAAAAGGCACGATATATCCGAGCGCGCGGTATAACCGATGTCGTTAGAAATAACTTAAAAAGTACAAGTAAGTTGAGTGTCAACGTAAAAAAGTTAATTTAATCTTACATAATGACAACTTTCTTAATAAAAATAGCTTAATAATAAATCCATGGCAATATATAAGTCACTTTCATTCTATAGGCGTTAGGATCAATACAAAAAGAAATATCAAGTAAAACGTCAACTGGTTTGAGTAGAATCATTCTGCAGGCATGTAAGTTGGGGAGTGGGAGGAGAATTGTTGCAGCTTTTAACTGCAACAAATTCAGAGGAAAGGAAAACATTCCTGTTCGATGGCTTTGTTTAATGGGGGGAAAAGGGCTTTATTAGAAATGCAATAATTTTAACTTTCGAGAGCTCTAACTTAACATTTTGGGAGACATGGAAAAAGCGCGATATGTCCGAAGAAGCGATATAACGAGGGGTTATTATTTCTCTAGCTTGTTTTTCTGTCTGTCCGTGATACCTTCCTTATTCCTTTATCAAATTCCATGATTTAACCGTCATTTTAAAGTTTATCGAGTTGGGTAATGACGAAAAATAGACCCACAGCCTAAAAATGTACCGCTTCCTTTAAATTTGAGATTTAAAATCATTATGAAGAGGTCCTTCAATGGATGCCAAATGTGGGTGTCTATGCTGGCGCTATCTGTTTTCAAGTAAACAAACAAGAAACTCTGCGGTTTTTATTGTGTAGAAAATTGGACAGTTTTAGCTTCTGTGTGTTAATTTATTCAATCGTTAGGTTCTACATATTCCGCAGTGTGGAATTCTTCACGGGTCGACTAGTGAAACGTATTATTTCCAAAAAATAAATAAATAAACATTTACCTTCTAACGGTCTCTGAAGACAGATTCCGAATTGTGTACCTTGTCGAACGCAGCACTCAGTTTCATCGCAGTCTTCATCAACTTTGCAACCACCTGGCCACCCCGAAAAAGCATCTGAGCACAGCTGTGGACAAAAAAAAAAAAAAAAAAAAAAAAGTCATTATCAGGAAGTTATACTTCTGTTTTTTTTTTTCAATTTTCAAGCTTCTTCACGGATCTCGGCTCCTTAATAGCAATGCAATTCAATATTACTTGCACGAAGTTAAATTATTATTATCATGACATTGATCCAAAATTTCGACAATTTGGGAGAAATAATTTGAGTTTTAAAGCCGATATCCATCTTGTGTGAACCATAACATACACAGTTTGTCAAAGAATTTTAAATACAGGTTTTACAAATGAATCAGTCATTTGAGAAACACCTCATGTCCATTTTTGGCCAAAATTGAGTTAGACATATTAAATTGTTGGTGAAGTCAAGACATATCCAATACGCATAAAACAATTTATCTGCCCTTAGTAACCATGGTGATGCCGCATTTGAAAATATCCATTCCTTTGAGAAACACCTCATCTCCTGGAAATATGTTGTTTCTCAAATGACTTACAAAAAAATGTGGCGAAAAATTAAAGCAACTGACAGGATTTACACAGTAAAACAGTATGTTGAACTTATGTTGCACTCTGCTGCTATTCAGGACAAGTTCCTGGTGGAAATAGTAGAAAGTGAAAAAGTAAAGGATTTTAAATCATGGTGTGGTCAATTTTATAAAAAAAATGTAATATCTGCGGAAACTCAAGCAATTAACATCCCATAGGAAAACAAAATAAAATTCAGCATTTCAACTTTTATGGAGTTTCATTGCTCTAATAAACATGTAGGCCAAGTTAAAGTAAAAGATTTTATTGGTGGACTCAATGAACAAATTTTTGACTTGAAAAAACATGAACTAGTATACCAGAGCTTCCAAAAATCAGTGCCTACCCTCAAAAATGTGTACCTATCAATATCAACAAAATCAACGACCTCAAGAAAGTCGAAGCCTGCAGACATTGTTGGTGGATTTTATTCAGAAATTTATGACTGGCCAACTATCGATATGGATGACATTGAACTGTTTTAAGAAACAATGTTTGGAAAATGTGTATATATTTGAAAATAATACTGATTTTTATTAATAATTTGATTGTTTTACCTTTTATTTCAACCTGATAACATATCGTTTAGTCAGTCATTTGAGAAACAACACATCTCCAACAACGTTTATAATTTTTTTGAATATCAAAATAAAAATTATAAAATTTTATTTTGGTAGAGTTAGCTTACCAAACCCCTGTAGAAACATATAAAAAAATTCAAAAAATATATGATGTTAAATTATGGATCAGCTGGGGTTTTTTTTTATTTCCCGAAAGTTTACTTTTTTGGATATGAGGTGTTTCTCAAATGACCGATTCAAATAAGATAAAAGCTAGTAATTATATATTATTAATAGGGATGTAACGAATATTCGGCCACTATTCGGTATTCGGCCCTTAGGTCGAATATTCGGCCAGCCCGAATAGTCATTTAATCACCTAGCCGAATATTCTGCCTATCCGAATACTGGGTAAGGTCAAATTGAGCCTGGCCGAATATTGATGGACTATTCGGCCGAATAGTTCTGCAGCAGTAGAAATGTAAAAAAATAAAGAAATTAGTAGATTTTAAACATTAAAAATTATATTGTTTTTATTACAAAAGGATACATTAGTATATAGTTTAATAAGTAAAAATAATTTAGAAAAAAAAAACTGCTTTTTTTAAACCTTGTTTCAGATTTGGCTGAGCAAAAACAGTTTTTAAAGTTGTAATATATTATTTTATACTTAGCATTTTCTCCCAAAGCTGGCAAGAGTTAATTATGATGGAGAATGTGAGAAATTAATTTTGTTATTAATTACAAAGTGGAAGTTAGATTTTGTTTGGGTAGACTATTTATTGTGAATATTGTGTAAGAGAGAAATGTGAAAATCCTGGAATATATCATGAATATTTAGATAGCATACGTTATTGGGGTTTTGAAAATAAAAATATATTCCAGTTAAGTGTATTAAATTTTAATAAAGCGTTTAAAGATAGGTATGTAAAAAAAACCCATATAAGAAAAATATTAACTTTTAAGACTTCTAAAATATCTTCATAAAGCAGTTTTGAGCGAGGTAAAAGTTCACTAAGCATTGTAGTTCTTTCATTTGAATTAAATAATCAGTAAAATAATGCTAATGCTTACTACCATAAGATCATTTCTTTTCCACTTGTGGGTGAAATTTTTAGTTTTATTACATTCAAAACAATAGTGAAAATACATTAATTTTAAATAGTTTCAAATTCTTAACATACAGAATTAAATCATTCATCGTAGATTGTGTGTAATTGGTGTTTGACTTTGTGAATAATTTTAAATTTGACAAATAGTTTCTATTACAACGATTTTCTAGAAATTTTAATATTCGGTATTCGGCTTAAGACATTGGCCGAATATTCGGTATTCGGCTATTCGGCCAAATCACTATTCGTTACATCCCTAATTATTAAGTATTTTATTCAAAATAAGCTCCTTCGGCTTTTATATATTTGTCGCAGCGGTTTAACAAAGATTCGAATGCCCGTTCCATCTCACATTATGGGACTGCCTCCAAACTCGCGTTGAAGCAGCACACAGCAGGCATTGGCCCTGAAAGGCTGTCGCGTCACTAAGTTTAATGTATACTTAACCTCTTAACGGTCGGGTAATTTTCAAGAAAACGATCATAAAAGTGCCTATTTTTTTATCACTAAAAATTATATAAAAATATGTGTATGATCAATATATATATATTCATTTATAATTTTTGATTTGTTTTTATTTTGAAATTTTAAACACTCCAGCACGTCATTTTCATGGGAGCGAGATATAGAAAGCGAAACCTCAGCCCGTCATTTTCACGGGAGCGAGAAATAGAAAGCGAAACCTCAGCCCGTCATTTTCACGGGAGCGAGAAATAGAAAGCGAAACCTCAGTCCGTCATTTTCACGGGAGCGAGAAATAGAAAGCGAAACCTCAGCACGTCATTTTCACGGGAGCGAGAAATAGAAAGCGAAACCTCAGTCCGTCATTTTCACGGGAGCGAGAAATAGAAGGCGAAACCTCAGCACGTCATTTTCACGGGAGCGAGAGGCAAGGGGTTAATACACGTCTATCGGGAGAGGATGTTACATATTGCTGTATAACTGTTTTTCAAATGGGCTTCGTACATTGGTTCTTAACCATTGCAGACCCAGTGCGTTCCCAGAGATTGATACCAACTTTTTCAGCGGCACCACAATGAGTGTGGTACCATTGCATATTTTGACGCTCAGTTTCCCCAAGTTGGCGGCACCTGAGCTCAAACTGATGCAACTTGCACTAGAAATCGCTTAAATTTAGCCGAGAGCATCCAAGCCAAATATCTACTCAAGGGATCTTTTACATGCCGCATAATCATACGACATGGGCGCTGTCAAGTTTCTGCATCTTGAAAATTCAGCTACTAGGGCCAGGTTTGATCCTGCGAACTTGAGCGTAAGAGGCCTGCGCCTTACCACTACACCCTGCCGACTATTGCTGTATAATTTTTCTTAAAAAAAAAGAAGAAGAATTTTAAGCTTGTTCTCTAGTCTATCAAAAGGACTTAATACGAAATAATCGCGTTTTCATGTTAAAATTGTAAGAGCTATGAGATTTTAAAAAGTACTTTTTTTCTTGTGCATTTTGTAGTAATTTTACGGATAATTTTTTCATATTTTCTAATATTTAACATTAATTTTGTTTTATTTCTTTCTAATCTTTTTTTTTAATTACAATTGCTCCAAACTAATTTTCACAGGACCTAAACCACATAAGAATAAAATTTTAGGGGCCTCAGTGGCCGAGCGGTCTTAGAAAAAATTTCCGCTACCTCCCTGCGCGGAGAGAAAGAGGCGTGGGTTCGATTCCCACCTTTGCCCTGGGTGTATTTAGTTCTTTGTATATTAAAATCTGTTGCGCTGTCTTGTTCTATCTGTCATATTAGACGAGAGTTTGAAGCATATCCTTGAGAATAGCAAATAAACTCGAATATTTATGTGACCTGAAATGGTCGTAAAACAAACAAACAAACAAAACTGATGTTCCTTTCGTGTTTTCTAAAACATTTATACAGGACAACGTTGAATTCGATAGTAGTTTCAATGAAGTGTATTGGACTTCTTAAAATTCAGAATCCGAAAAAAATAACTCCAAATCATGTCAGTATATGCCTAACAAAATTTCAAGCTCACAGACAGAACCAGAAATCAAGGCGGTGTTCACAATCCCGGAAGATTTCCTTTGAAAAGTTTTGCTTGGTCATGTAAGTAAATGAAATTTGTTACAAAATATTTTGTACTTACCGCCAATGCCAAAACGAAAATGAAGGCGACGAATATTTTCATTTTTGAGATCTATAAGAATGTACTCGGGAACAAATCCAAGTAATTTTAAAATGGCTATTACAGAATGAATGCCTTTTTATATTTTCCAAATGTCTCCTTCTTGTTTCATCAGAAGCTACGCCGCTGTTTGAATTGCTCTCAGGAACGAGATAAAATGACCTATGTATCCGTGTAAAAAGCCGATTTCTAAACACGCATTTATTGATATAATCGCACCGCTTCTTTTGAAACTTTGCCGCTCTGTTTAGTAATTTTATTTATCATATTAATAAATCGTCAACATTGAGTATAATCGATGATTTTCTGGAACAACTCATAGTTCTTTAAGGCAATTTCATGTTTTGGAGGATATTGATATGAAGTACAGATAAAACGTTTGATTAATGCTATATGATATAAAATAAAAGTTGAATATGTGGCCAGGGCCTTATTTACCATTAGGCCCCTGGCGCCCTGACCTTTTGATCCCACTTTGAGGGGTGCCCCTAATTTTGGTTATTATTATGTTTTTTTTTTGTAATTTAAAATTTTTTAGAAAACTATTTAAAATAGCATCTTTTAAAAACAAACTGTTACTGTTCTGTTGCTTCACAGAAAATTTGTATTAAATTATTTTAAAACCAGAAGGAATTTTTACTTTGGGGGTGGGGGCCCCCAAATTTTGATCTGACAATTTGAAATTTGAAAAACAAAAAATTGATTTTGCACTTTGGGGGGGCTCCCAGCTTTTATTCAAACATTTTGTAATTTAAAAACGATATCATTTTGCTCGCTGGGGGCTCCTAAATGTTAGTCTGATTCTTTGACATTTGAAAAACAAATTAGTTTTTGCACTTTGGGTCCCCCCCCCCCCAAATTTTTCCAAATAGTTTAGTGTTAACCTAATTGGAAAACCATCTACATGGCAAGTTTTACAAACACATACTGAATGCTATGTTTATAAATTTTCGTTGCGTGAGGGGCCCCCAAACATGAGTTGTACCTATAGAATCGGGCCCTGTCTGTGGCCATGAACGATATTTTTATTGAAAATTTACGTCGCTTTGTGAGTTAGTTTTTTCCAAAAATTAATAAATTTCTTGCATACTTTTTGCTTTTTGTATGTAAAAAATAAATAAATATATTACAATAAAACTAGATTTTCTGATAGTAACGATTCTAGAGCCCTGGTTCTTAACTTTTTTTCCTTGGGAACCCCTTCTAAGATTCGAAAGGAAATGGCGAACCTCCTTCTGTATTCGCTAGTAATAGGTAACAATACTATAAAATTTGCTAGCACATTTATTTTCCATGTCGTACAATAGTTCATAACAAAAAATGAAAATATAATTGCAAAATATATAAGTTTAATTAAAAACGAAAATTATTTTTTTATTATTTGATGTTTCGGAATTATTAATAGGGCAGTAGCAATATGTATTCGCAAAAAATATCTATAAAAATTATTTTCCTGATAGTGCAAAAAAGTTGTAGAAAGTCATGAGAAATATACATACAAAATTTTGAATTAATCAATAGATATCTTCCAGTTTCATTTTGGGTTCTATATATGAGAAATCGGCCGAATATAATGCAAAATTTTATATTTCAGTAAATATTCATTTTTTCGGCTCTTTCTTCGTGCTAGTGAGGAAGAAGTGGGAATTGGTAGGAGAAACAGAAGTTCAAAATTTAAAATAAATGGCTGAATATCTTTCGATAGCAGTTTTGAGATTCAGATTTTCGAAAAGAGCAGAAATAAGTGCATTTCACACTTTGTGTTTTCACAACAACTTTTACGCACTATCGCGAAAACAATTGAAAAAAAATTGCTCTCCTTCCTAATATCTATGTAAGTTATTTGGTTTTTCTTTTACGTTAGCAATTAAAAATTCCGCCAATGCAATGCTATTTTCGCTAACCCCCGTTTGATACCACACGAACCCCTGGGGGTTAGCGAACCACCAGTTGGGAAACGCTGTTCTAGAGCAGGGGTTTTCAACCTTCAAATCAACTGTTGATCTAATAGATGTCACAGCATTTAACTGATATATCATTGAGTACAGTAAGCACATTCATGTTTCCAGAGAAAAATACAATCTGTCATATATTCTACACTTGTTATATATTTGATCAGAATAATGTGTAATATTTTACCATTGGTTGGAATGGGGGGGGGGGGGTGTTTGATCAGTTTGAAATGATTGGTTCTTGGTTTCCTTTAGGAGGTTTATGGCTTCCCTTTTTTTTTTCTTTTTTTTTTCTCTGTGACCCACCAGATTTTTTCTGTGGCCCCCAAGAGCACCATATGGCTCCCGTTGCTAAACCCTGTTCTAGAGTAAGAATAGCAGACCTCTAACATAACAGGCGTCATTTTTTTTTTTACATGCAAATTCAGATGCGTCATACAACTAAAAAGTTTTCTACCTTCTTTTACCTTTATTGTTGGGGTTGACAAAGAAAGGTATGGTATGATCGCTACATGGTTTAGGGGAAAATTGATAACTTAAATACGGAACTGATGCAAATAACGAACAGAATGAACACTTTTACTCTCTCCGAAACTTTCACCTTAATTTCAACCAAAAATACCATTAAAATTTTCTACTTTTCCCTATACATCGGGGTAAAGCAATAATTTCGCACTTTCATTTTAACATATATTAAAAAGATTGTATTCAATACTAAGAAAAAAACGTTTTTCTTGCGCACTAAAATGGTAAAAAATATGATCGCAGCGGAGCTACTGCATTTTGGTCGCAATTTTCGGAACTAATCGCCATATTAATTTTATTTTATTGGAAATCAGGAACTCATCAAACCATGATCAAATTGGTAGAATATTGCATTGTCATCTGGTTCTGAGCTACATGTAAAGTTTCAGAACACTAGCTTATCGGGAAATGGTCGAAAATACGATTGCAAAATTCCGGGGACAGACAAGAAAGCGAGTTAAGAAAAACGTTGTAAAATTACTGCTTAAAGCACATTGACTGCAGCGCGCGTTTACAGTGAAATCTCCTTCAGGTTACGTATAGAATGATTTAAAGTTTTGCATTCTACATAATTTTCTTAATAAACCATTTTTGTATTACTTTTATAACAATTGTTTATACTAATGAATATTCTATTATAAATTAAAGTTACATCAATAAATGCAGTTTATCATCATATATATTATTTATCAAGGCCGTCGGTCGGTACGATATAACTTCTTTAATACTTCATTAAATTTCATGAATGAGGCATCATTTTAAAGCTTTTCCTTAACCGCTACACGGAAAAATATACAATTATATGTACCGCTTCTCTTAAATTTGAAATTTAAAATCATTTAAGAAGAGGTCCTTTAATGGATGCCATATTGGTGTTGTGTATGTTGGCTAGAGGCCGAGTGGCCGAACGGTTAGAGCGCAAGGCTGCTATACCCAACACCCGTGGTTCGAGTCCCGCGTTTCGTTTAAGTTTTCTCCAATTAATTGTTTTGCTGGACCGCTGATTTTTGATAAACTAAATATAACAAGAAGTTCCGTCTAGAACTAGACCAGCCTACTTTCCCGTATACACCGAATTCAAATTTATAATCTAGCTATCTCTCTCTCTCTCTGTCTTTCTCGTTTAGTTTTAGTTCTTAATTGCTTCAAATATACCTTTTTCAACAGTTAATATATATTGATTCAATCATTCATTTATTAAGTCATTCATGTATTTAGTCACTCATTTATTCATTCATTCTTTTGCTTATTCATTTAATCATTCATTGATTCAAAAATGTTCTTGAAAATCCCGATCAAAAAATTTCATAGGAAAATAGGCTCCTTAGTTCTGGATGAACTTCCTATTTGTGCATGTTCTACGTTATATGAGCTTTCCGATAAAGTTTGTTCCAAGCAAATCGGTCCGTTAGATCAGGAATTATATAGGATTGAAATTTTCCCGTAGGCGGTATGTTAATTTTTTTTTGAACTGTTCAAAAATGAACAAAAATTGCTCAAATCATTATTTCACGCCAAGATCTTCTTCCAGTGAGCTTGTTCATGGGAACTTATATCTTGTACCCAGAGTTTACATAATTTGCTTCATTTTCACCCATAGGCGCTAATGTTAAAATTTTTTGAACTGTTCAAAATTGAACAAAAAATTGTTCAAATCAAAAATTAAAATATGGAAATGAGATGTCCTCGACGAGATCTTTCGAATGCAAAAAGAATTTTTCGAATCGGACAATTCGTTCAAAAGTTATTAGGGGGGGGGACAGACCGACAGACAAACAGACCGACCGATACACATTCCCCCATCTCAAAACCCTACTTTCAAATTTTTTATTTTTCATTCTTTATTTAATTACTTAACTTATTTTCGACTTTTCTTGATTTTTAACGATATTATCACGATACATTAAGCCTTCTTTCATGCTTTATTATTATTTTTTTACTTTTAAGGGAAAGTAGGCTAAAAAGGGCTCTTTTATATTTTATTTGGTGTTTTAGTTTCATGCAGTAAATTAAAAAAAATATTTTAAGAATATATTTTTTAAATATGTATTTTAGGTAATGGAACTTTTACATTAGTGTACTTGAATGCAATGAGTACTACTAATAAAAATAATTATCCTTATTATTGTGATTATTTTATTATTTTGAATAGCTAAATAATAGTGGGGGAAAAATTGTTTCCGCTATTTGTACTGATGGTACTCAATGACATGTCGTCTTTTGTACCAACACCCTTTTGCCCTTTTTCTATTCTTCATAATACCCTATCTCCCAAATTAATGCGGATTTCAGCACGGGTCGACTAGTACTAAAATTAATGCGGAATTCCGCACGGGTCGACTAGTACTAAAATTAATGCGGAATTCCGCACGGGTCGACTAGTACTAATTAATATTCAGTAGTTTTGTTACTTCCTCTGCGAAATATCTTTTCAAACACATACGAATGTTATGCGCAAGTAGTCAAATAAGCGTCACCCCAATACGGGTGACGCCCCCCCCCCCCCCCCGATCAGAAACTTTACTATCACCCGAATACGGGTGTTGTAGCAGTCAACGTGTTAAAATAAAAAATAATGCTTCAAAACGGAAGTTCTGTTATGAAATACGTACTTCTTTCTTTAGGTACTGCTATTTTTTAAATAAATTTCCTATCTGTTTTTTTTTTTTTTTTTGAAAAAATGTAATTTTTGTTAGCTATTTCAGTTTTTCCCAAGTTCCCCTACGCATATCGCTTAAAGAAATGAACAGTATCATATCTGCAAAAAATCGTTTCTTTGGTTTTTAGCCTACTTTCCGGTAAAAGTAAAAAAAAAAAAGTAATAAAGCATGAAAGAAGGCTTAATGTATCGTGAAAATATCGTTAAAAATCAAGAAAAGTCAAAAATAAGTGAAGTAATTAAATAAAGATTGAAAAATAAAAAATTTGAAAGTAGGGTATTGAGATGGGGAAAAAGTGTGTCTGTCGGTCTGTCTGTCTGTCGGTCTGTCTGTCGGTCTGTCTGTCGGTCTGTCTGTCTGTCGGTCTGTCTGTCGGTCTGTCTGTCTGTCGGTCTGTCGGTCTGTCCCCCCCCCTAATAACTTTTGAACGAATTGTCCGATTGGAAAAATTCTTTTTGCATTCGAAAAATCTCGGCGAGGACATCTCATTTCTATATTTTACTTTTTGATTTGAACAATTTTTTGTTCAATTTTGAACAGTTCAAAAAATTTTAACATTAGCGCCTATGGACAAAATTGAAGCAAATTCTGTAAACTCTGGGCACAAGAGCCAAGTTCCTATTGCAAGCTTATTGAAAGGAGTTATCGGCGTGAAATATTGATTTGAACAGTTTTTGTTCATTTTTGAACAGTTCAAAAAATTAACACAGAGCTTACGGGGAAATTTCAACCCTATATAAATCCTGATCTAACGGACCGATTTGCTTGGAACAAACTTTATTGGAAAGCTCTTATAACGTAGAACATGTAGAAATAGAAAGTTTATCCAGAACTTACGAGCCTATTTTGCTATGAAATTTTTTGATCGGAATTTTCAAGGATATTTCTCAGTGACTCAATGAGTGAAATAATGAATGAATGAATAAATGAAAGAGTGAAAGAATAAATCAATGAATAAATGAATGAGGAAAAGAATGAATGAATAAATTATTGAATAAATGAAAATATAAATAAATGAGTGAATAAATGCATGAATGCGTAAATGAATGAATAAACACTTGAATGAGGTAACGAATGAATGAATAAATGCATGGCTGAATAAATGAAAGAATGAATGAGTGAGTGAATGAATATGTATTATCCGTTGAAAAAGGTATATTTTCAATAATTAGAACTAAAGATAAATAAGAAAGAGAGAGAAAGAGAGAGCTAGATTATAAATTTGAATTTGGTGTATACGGGAAAGTAGGCTCGTATAGTTCTAGACGGAACTTCTTGTTATATCCTAATGTTCAGATTTTTGCGTTCTTTATATTGGGGATACTGCTGTGAGAAAATGTTCAAAAATGAAGGCTAGAGGCCAGCTTTATTTTTTTGGTGCAATACTGTAATAACTACTTTTTACAGTTATTTTTAAATTTTTTGACATCATTAACATCCATCATGTGAGAGAAAACTAGGGCAATCGCTATTTTCTGAACAAAATCGATTATAATAATCATTGAAACAAATATATGGCAATTACATAAAACACATTGTAAAACGTTCAAACGCCTCTCTTGAAAAATGTCCATTTGGCGGATATGACACTGTTCATTTCTATAAGCGATATAATGAACGGTATTGATGAGTTTTTAAATCATTTCTACAACTATTAAAAAGTTATAAGCATTTTCTCTAATGTGGCCCCTACTACCTGTCTCCCCGTACATCATTTCTTGAAATTTTGTGGAATCACCCATGTAAATTGATAGGCATGTTACTTACCGGTAAACTCTTTCTTTCATAATTTTATTAAAATCGCGTTGAACTGTAATACGAGAACCTTCTGTACATATACTGCACATATAAATTATTTTACCGGGTGGAATGGAATGGGACAAAGCATGTACTGTGAGTTTTGGATGACGGGGACTCAGAAACCATGGATTCGCCTAATTCGAAATAAACTTAAGTAGTTAGATTGAGTTATTTATCTAGCCTGCTTTTCTGTAGCTCCGCGATATCTTCCTTATTCCTTTATCAAATTCCATGATTTAACAGTCATTTTAAAGCTTATCGTGCAGGCTAATGACGAAAAATAGACCCGTGGTCTAAAAATGTACTGCTTATCTTAAATTCAGATTTAAAATCATCTAGGAAGACGTCTTTTAATGGATGCCAAATTGGTGTTGTGTATGCTTGCGCCATCTGTTATCAAGAAAACAAACGAGAAACTTTTCGGTTTTCATTGTGCAGAAAGTGGGACAGTTTTAGCTGCGTCTGTGTGTTCAACTTATTCAATCGATAGGCTCTACACATTCATTTCTATTAGGAATGTGTATAGCCTAACCAACCGACAGTAACTATATTTTAAGTAATAGAACTGTTTTGTTATTGTAATCATTTTATTGTTATTGTAACAGTAAAATAACCACAAAAATAATTATCATTGGGATTGTGATTATTTTATTGTTTTGAATATCTAAATAATAATGGGAGAAAATTGTAACAGCTATATTTGTACTGATTTGTTCAATGAGATGCCTTCTTTTGTACCAACACCCAATTACTTTCTCTATTCTTCTTCATAATGTCCTAGATCTCCCAAATTAGCGCGTGATTCAACACGGTTTGACTAGTTAGATTGAATTAGTGTTCACGATTTGCTTCTCCGGTTGGGTAGTTCTTATACATAGACTTATCTTTCCCAAATAGCACATTTTTAAGAATATAATTAACATATTAACAGCTGATGCAGTTATCTTTTAGTACCGAACAAATCGTATTTCAATCAAAAAGATAGAATTGAAATGCTTTTAAAAGTTTTAGTTGCAAGAGCACAATCTTAGTAAACATTAATCATAGCCGCCGCTAATGTAAATTTACAGAAGTTATACTGACTAACATAGAAAAAGGTCTGTGTCCAGAAATGACTTTTGGAAACTGGCAACTTATGAAAAATACAAATGGTAAAATAATTTCAAACCAAAGTTTTCTTTTAGTAGGCAAAGGGTAAAAATAAATATTGACTTACTTATCGTTAGAAAATTTTCACAGAAATTTCTAAAAAATGACGTCAGATGAGTTACTAATATTTGTGCTTTGATCTTCGTAAAATCACACGAAGTTTTTATTATTGGAATATCGTACTCTTAACATACTCAAAATTGTTAAAATTATTGGTGAAATTCTTGCAAAATTTTTTTCTCGACTAAAAAATGTAAAATAAATAAGTAAATAGAAGCAGGAAGAAAGAAAGTGAAGAGGATCAATTTTAAAGGCACAAGGAGTTTTTTATTAAGGGAATACAGTACCCCAAAAAAATCATCAAAATATCGATTTTATTTTTGTAATTTGCTAATTTGGTACACTGAACTCTTCCCAGTGCTATCCTAAAATTTTAAGGTCCCCCGTTGTTCGTTTATATATATATATATATATATCATTTCCATTTCCCAATTTTAACTTAAATTTATGCAATTTACTAGCTAAGCTGTAATATTTCATCATTGTCCAATCTATCGAAAAGCGAGATTTTTGCCATTGTTGATGACGGAGGATTTGTTTGCTTCGAATTTCAACTTTTCACTTTGAAGTTTAATTTTGCTTACTGTCTTCTTTATTTTTGAAATTTTCATTTCTTTATTTATGTACATATTTATTGTACTTCCGTTACTGTTTTGTTGCTACATTGTTTCGCTAGATTGTAACATACCATTTTTAATGTTCGTATTAGTTTCGAAAATTGATGATTTGAACCAAATCAAAAAATTGTGTGATTGATTGATAGGATGTTCCTGTAAGCGACAGAAATCCAATTAGTTGATGCTCAAAGGCAGGGTTTTGCCACCAGCTGAAGACTGGATGAGAAGCATATCGCTTATAGAAATAAACAAGGTCATATCTGCAAAAAAATGTTTTTTTTTTTTTTTTTTCATTTTTATATTAAAATTTTCAGATTCCTGCGTTTTTTATATTGGGAATACTGCTGTAAGTAAATGTTCAAACATTGAGGCTAGAGATCAACTTTATTATTATTTTTTTGGTGCAATACTGTAATAACTACTTTTATAGTTATTTCTAATTTTGTTGACATTATTAGCATCCGTCATGTTTGAGAAAACTAGAACAATAACTATTTTCTGAACAAAATCGATTATAATAGTCATCTAAATAAATAAGGTAATTAAATAAAACAAATTGTAAAACGTTCAAACTCCTCTCTTAAAAAAATGTCCGTTTTGCAGATATGACACTTCATTCCTATAAGCGATATATGGAAATTCAATTTGAAATACAAACATCTAAAACTGGATATGAAGGATCATAAGCCTTGTGACGTTAACGTTCGAATCATTTTATTCAATAATGTGAGCTGTAAGAAATATGAAACAGCTTTTAAATTTTTCTTTTGTGTCTTATTACATACAATATATGACATACAATATACAAACATTACCATTTATTATGCTAGTTAAAGGTTCTTTTTTTGCTTATTTGTTTTAAACTTTATTTGCATTTTCTCAAAATTAAACTTTGTCAGTTTTTCTATTTTCAAATGCCTGAGTCTTTTTTATAATTTATGCAGAGATCTAAAATTTAGTCTGTGTGTTGTTTATTATGTGCTAAGTGAAAATTTGTATGGATTTAGCTGTAACTATTTTCGTTGATTAATTATGGAGAAGAATAGGAGGCATAACGCAATTTTTGCTTCTTTTTTATGACAAATGAGAGTAAAAAAAAATTTAAAACACTTTTATATGATTAGATTTCAATACCAATACAAATTTTCATTTTGAAGCTTTCAGAGAACTTGTAAAAAAATTGAAAGAAATATGATAAAAATTCAATTTAAAATAGTAATTTTTGAAAATGGATAAAAATTAAAATTTTGCTGAATTTGTTAGTGTTACAAGTTAAAACTTTTTAAAAGTGGCATAATATTTTAAATGTAACCGTATTAAAGCTTTATTTGGAATACTAGATGAAAAATGTTAAAATTTGTATTTGGGTACAGCGTAGCCCTAAATTCTTACACAAATTAGAAGTATTTTCAGAAATTTTACTCCTGATTTTGCATGCAATTTTACGGGCGATATTTTCTTTGTGAAACACTTCGTGCAAGAAATATCGCTGAAAGTATGTTAACTTTATTTTTTCACGATAAAGTATGTAAAAGATATTGACTTATTTTTTTAACTGCAATAAGACATTGGTTAAATCAAAAAAACTTTGTCTGCATAATGGACATAATTTGTTGAAAAATCATTACAATATTTAAAGCCAGATTGCGTATTAGAATGAAAATAATAGGAATGGTAATAACAACAATAATACTATAATATTTAAGGGGAATTTAAATTTGCAAAATATTAGGATGATTTTTCAGTGTCAAAATATTAAAGGAGAGTACCGAAAGTATGTGCATAAAATCAACGTGTTATTAAAATTGGTCAGTTACAATAAATTACTAACTACAACAACAGAAGATTTTAAGGTGAAAACAATATCTCTTTCCCTTTTTATTTACAAGATACTTGAGACAATACCTTAAAATGTCAGTATACCTTAAAATGTATAAATAATAAAATCGGGCAAACAATATTGAAATTATTGTTAAAAGAAATGCTTTCTAAGTTATGCACACTTTTTCCAGTTCTTACTTTAAATGGTGTCACAAAACACATCAGTATCCGTAAAATGGTATAAACGGTGGATCACGATCGTAACACCTACCTAAAAATCCAGCTTTCAGCAAAGGAACACTCTCTAGTGAGCGGAATTTTAATTTGGCTTCAGCGCCTGAAATCTTATAGTACCATTCCGATTTTGGCGCTAAGCGATGCCTGTTTTTAGAAACTGTTGGGTATATTCTCTCAGAGCTAAATTTCCCTCGCAACTCGAAAGATCTGAACACTGTCTTAGAGTTTGGAGGTTGTAGCACACAAGGTTTTCCTTCAAAGGCATCACATCTCATCAGCAGACACGTTTCTTCACACCAATGATAATAGCCCTTGACGTTATTCAACCCGCTAAAAGCTGTCAAGTAGAAATCTTCCTGCATATCATCCGCTGTATATGAAAGGGAACAACAGAATCCATTGTTACAAGCCTGTATTTTTCCGCTGGGATTTACCAGTTTGACAAGAGTGTAGTTTTCAGTTTGTGATTTATAGCATCTGTAATCTTTATACATATCTCTTGCTGCTCCGACAATCTTGTCGTAGCAAATATCAGGAAAGTGGGCACCCGTTTCGTCCTTTGCATGAACAGCTGTTTCACCAATTATAGTAATGGAGGGATTCGTGTCTACCTCTGCATCTTCTCGCATTTTTACGTTGGCTACCAGGAGTTTCGATTCACCATCGGGATCATACGTGTACACTAACGCACCGTCAGTTTTGGAAAATATGCCACTTCCCACTGATCCTAAACCGGGTATTTGCGCATTAGCCGCGAAAAAGTTTACTTTATTGGCTAAAGCCCATGACTGTGTCCATTCTGCAGAGTTTAAGGGCAGTTCGTCCTCAAACCAGAATGTCGGGTACAGAAGCGTGTCTATGCCCTGGTCTGCCAACATGACAGACTCTTTGAAAACGGAATCGAAACACACAATCATACCAAATACGCCAAATTCGGTCTTAAATGTCACAAATTCAGGTTCTTCTGGTGTGTTTAAGACCTCGTAATAAAGGTGCTGTTTGTGATACTTTGCCATTAAATTTCCTTCCCGATCGAAGGCCACATCGGTGTTGTACATGAATGCTTCGTCGGGCGGGCATTTCACGGAACATCCTTCGACACGTTCAGAATCGCATGTCCCTTCACAAGGCTGAATGTCACCCATATTGCCTACTACGTACATTTTGTTGTTTCTCGCTATACAGCTAAGAGTATACAAAATAATTCGATCTTTAGTCTCCTCCACGCATGGGTTGAAAACTTTTTTCTTAGGATCAGGTATGTATTCCATGAATCGCCGAAGATTTTCTCTGGTATCATTTTCTATGTAGGGAAATATACCATATTCATTGAACAAAATGATATCTGTACCCTGAAATGAAACGAATTAAAATATTTCAGTTGTTTCTTACATTCACTTTTTCCGAAACAGGAAAAATAGAGTTGTACTTATTATATAACAAACATACAAAAAACTATTAAATAATTGTTAACACTTTCCCGACCGCTAGCGGTTCAACAGCACACTCACGTCCAACCGGCAACTAATAATAAAATGCAGATGTATAGCAACGGTAATTGTTTATCGCCATGGCTACCGATTGATAGCCTTTTTTATTTAGCTCCGAGAAAAAAGCAATTAATAGATTATCGGCCGGTAGGCGCTGGCGATGAAAAACCGATTAATAGGCTATCGGTTGGTAAAGTGTTAAGAAAGAATCATTTACTTTATATTACGACATTTATGGAGTTACGCGCAAGTATGATGTAACATAAAACCAATTAAAATATTGCTCAAAATTTTTCAAAAGATATTAGAGATAAAGCATTCCAAAAGCATATACATCACTTAGGGGGATCAGAAGAAGTCCATTGTCCCCCTTCCCCTATCTTGGCTTTGAGAATATAATGTATTTTTACGAATGGGCATCTAATTTGTTAGTGTAATGTATAAGGAAAACATACCCTCTTCCCTCCCTTCCGCTTCCTGGAAAAATTCGAAATGACGGGCCTGTGCAGAAGCAGAACTTGGCTGTAATGGAAAAGCTATTTTGTCAGCTGTAAGTCAGAGTAGAAGTTGGTTGCGCTAATGTCGATTATTTTCTTGTATTTGTAAATATTTCTTTAAAACTACGGACTTTGAGACGAGACTTTGAAAATAATAATAATAATACATACATACCAGGGCTCGAAAATCATATTGCCACTACGGACTTTGAGACGAGACTTTGAAAATAATAATAATAATACATACATACGAGGGCTCGAAAATCATATTGTCACTACGGACTTTGAGACGAGACTTTGAAAATAATAATAATAATACATACATACCAGGGCTCGAAAATCATATTGCCACTACCGACTTTGAGACGAGACTTTGAAAATAATAATAATAATAATACATACATACCAGGGCTCGAAAATCATATTGCCACTACGGACTTTGAGACGAGACTTTGAAAACAATAATAATAATACATACATACCAGGGCTCGAAAATCATATTGCCACTACGGACTTTGAGACGAGACTTTGAAAATAATAATAATAATACATACATACCAGGGCTCGAAAATCATATTGCCACTACGGACTTTGAGACGAGACTTTGAAAATAATAATAATAATACATACATACCAGGGCTCGAAAATCATATTGCCCGACATGCCCGGGGCATGTAGAAATTTTGATGGTTCATGAATCTTCTATATTTACATGCCCGGTAGGGCATGTAATTTTTTAGTAAAGGATTTCTTTACAATACTTTTATATTTCCAATACTATTATTTCGTATTTTGTTGGGAAATTACCGCATCCTTACAGGAGCTCAAAATTGACATGTTGACGGACATGTATGTCAACAATAATTTTTGACTCTTAGTTTCCCCCTAGATGGCTGCACCTGAGCTCTCATTGATGCAACCTGCACTGGGAATTTAATTTAGCCTAGAGTATGCAAGCCAAACGGATACTCGGGGGATCTTTAGCATGCCGCATAATTATACGACATGGACGCTGTCGATTTTCTGCATCTTGAAAAGCCACCGACTAGGGCCAGGTCTGATCCAGCGAACTTATGCGTATGAGGCCTGCGACTTACTACTACTCCACCCTGAAGGCTAATTAGACTATCTGTCTAGGGAAAGTTTAAGTGGATCTGAACGACTGAGATATTTGAGTTGTAAAACAATAACTTCGCATTTTCCAACAGTCATTCGAACAATTATACTTACCCTCGTACAATTGTACTTAAAAAAATGAAATAAAATAAATAGAAGTCTACTACTGAAGAGTTCTATTGCCGATCGTGGTAAAGATTTCATCAGGTGGGAAGGGAAGCATGCTTTACTTTTTCTTATCACAGCACTACTAATAAATCCTAAAAGTTTTGTAAATCAAAAACTGTCGAACTTAAAAAAAAGTTTTAAAAAATGTGGGGTGTGGCCAGGGCTTTATTTACCAATAGGCCCGTGAGGCCCGGGCCTAGGGCCCCCACTTTGAGGGGGCCCACTAATTTTGGTTAATATTTTTGTTTTGTAATTTAAAATTTTTAGAAAAATATTTAAAAATAGCATTTTTCAAAAACAAAACTGTGAGTGTTCTGTTGCTTCACAGAAAATTTGTATTATTAAATTATTTTAAAACCACAAGGAATTTTCACTTTGGGGGCCCCCCAAATCTTGGTCTGACAATTTGAAATTTGAAAAAACAAAATCGATTTTGCACTTTGGGGCCCCCATATTTTATTCAAACATTTTGTAATTTTAAAACAAAATCATTTTGCACATTGGGGGCTTCCAAATGTTAGTCTGAGTCTTTGACATTTGAAAAACAAATTAGTTTTTGTGCTTTGGGGGCCCCCAAATTTTGGTGTGACTGGCAAGTTTTACAAACACATACTGAATGTTATGTTTAAAAAAACTTTGTTGCGTGAGGGGCCCCCAAACATGAGTTGTGCCTATAGTGATTCAAAATGTAAATCGGGCCCTTTGTGTGGCTGTGTCATGGACACGGCCGTGTGTTGTACGTGAATACGTTTATGCAACGGGTTATATTTTCAAATAAAATATTTTTTAATGTATTTAGCATAAAAGCAAGAAAACAAATAATTATTGTGTTGCAATTTAACTTTATTAATTAATAACTTTATAGTTTTGGCTTTTCGACGCGTACAAGCCGACACCTTATTATATTCACTGTCACTACTTTGAACTAATGTTTTATATACAATCGATAGATTTTGACGACAGCTGATGATTAAAACTTAAACGAACATCGTAGCTTCTCCAAGTCAAAAGCTATACTAATTGCAAATCTCGATACACAGCAAAATAACCTCAAAATGGCGGCGCTTCCTTCTTTGAACCCCCGCGATGCGTCACTGTTTTCGCTTATCGTAATGAATTCTTTGATCCTTTAGTTTTTCAGTGGTATAATTTAATTTTGGATGTAGAGGATAGATCCGAGACTACAACGCCAAACTGTATCCCCCGATTTTGTTATCATTAAATTTTTTGGATTGCTTCCGTATGGTAGCAAATTTAAAGACGTATTCACGTCAAAAATTCTTGATTAAGGACTTACCTTCTCGGCAGCTATTTTAGCAGCCTTCTCATAAAAATAGAGATTATTAACAATAATTGTTTTGGGTTCCTGGGGATATTCGCCTCTTGGTCTGTGCTCGAAAACAGCAGCCATGAAATAATCTTTACCAAATACTGCAGTAGGTAGTATTATAAAAATGAGACTAAAAGAGATTTTACCTAAATAAAAAGAGACAAACATGTAAAATTAGTAATCAGATTTTATTTTGGTCAGAAATGTTTTATGGAAATTGTATAAAATAATAAAATGAATAAGTAAACTAGTCGCGCGGATCCGTGCGTTAGTCCGAGCTGTTACAAATGTTTTCCCACTAATACTTAGAAATTCAAAATAATTAGATAACCACAATAATGATAATTATTTTTATTATTAGTATACATAGCATTGGAATACAATAAAGAAACAGCTCCATTACTTAAAATATAGTTACTGTTGGTTGGTTAGGCTCTACACATTCATAATATAAACAAATGTGTGGAGCCTAGCGATTGAATACGTTTAACACACAGATGCAGCTAAAGCTGTCCAATTTGCTACACAAAAAAAAAAAAAAAAAAAAAAAAAACATGAGAGGTTCTTGTCCATTTATTAGATAACAGATGGCGCCAGCAGAGACAACACCAAATTGGCATCCATTAAAAGGTGATATTAAATTTCAAATTTAAAGGTAGCGGTACATTTTTAGACTGTGGGTCTATTTTTCGTCATTAGCCGGTACGATAAGCTTTAAAATGAGGGGTAAGTCATGGAATTTGATAAAGGAATGAGGAAGATGTCGCGGAGCGACAGAAAACAGGCTAGAGAAATAATACCCTAATATAGATTAAGGTTTGTTTTTTGAAAATTTTTTTTCGATTTCAAGACCTGTTTGCCATTAAGTTCCTGCGCTGCAGCTCTAATTTGGTAGGGTACAGTTCTACCATCAAACAAAGTGATCTGCCTGGCAGAGTGCCAAGAAGAATCCTATCATGTTCAAAAGAGGAACTGCTGGTATAAGGAATGTGCCGTTTTTCTTCTTGTTCTAGTTCGTTTAGCGCATTTGATTTCTTCCGAACTGATACTATTTGCCAGTTTATAAAT
The DNA here is from genome assembly GCA_038502835.1 of Octonoba sinensis. NCBI lineage: Eukaryota > Metazoa > Arthropoda > Arachnida > Araneae > Uloboridae > Octonoba > Octonoba sinensis. The sequence continues at coordinate 20,547,342 of CM076603.1, forward strand.
TTAGTTGCTTTCAACAAACAGAGAAGCAAACATTCTGATTCGCGTACTCAACAAACTCACCTGCAAAACGAACTTCCCTAAAACTCGACTGGAATGGTTCTTTTCTGGCATGCGCAGAAGCCTCCAAATGTCATAATTCCATGGTTGAACTGTAGCTCATCTAGGATTTTGCTTTGGGGTGGGAGTGGATAAGGTCGGGTTTAGGAATACATCGCATATTGATTTTCCCGGATATCGGGCACCCAGTGTCCCTTGCATGAGTGATCCGTACCGTTAACCCGACTCAGGTGTTTGAAATCCATTAATTTTATACATATTTTGAAACAACTCAGTTTCCAAATACATTGTAATATTTAAGTTACAAATATTTTGAAAATGGATGATTATTATTTAAAATTTAAAAATTAACTTTTACATGCCAGATAACCGGATCTTTAGTACAGTGGTCGGATCAGATTCCGGATGCCGGAAAATTGGTCGGATATCGGGTGCTTTATAGTATTTTCTTTTTCCTATCGTCTTAGCTGATCAATGAGAAATTTTCAGAAAAAAACTAAGAAATATTTTAAAAGCTACTTAGAGTACCGATTCAGAGGATTAGTTTTTCAGTAAAATGAAGTAGATATACTTACCCATGTTGCTACTTGATACTTGTGGCATAATGAATGGTTTTTCCATTCATATGTCACAACTACGAGCAGGAAACATACACACGAACGGACAATCCTTTCAATCTTTGTACTTAATGATAAAAACAATGATAATATTGAATGCTTTTAAAAACAATTTGATAACACTTTCTTGAGCACCAAATTGAACTTGATTTTCTTTGGGAAAAAATATTTTTTAGATATAAACTTAAGTACATAATAGATAGTACTCAGTATCAGCATCTCGGCTTGTGTGGGAGAAAAGATGGGTGTCCTTGCTATGTGATGTGTTCTATGATTTAAAAGTAAAAAAATCGTCCAGAACTAAATCGGCCTATTTTCCTTGATACCAACATCGATTTTCGAACAATAGAATGTCTCTTTCTGAAATGGCTCCAAATTATTTCGCATATTTATTTTTAACAATTAGTATAGATTTATAGATTTTTAACAATTAGTATCGAAAGAGATGTGACTTTTTTACGTTAAAAAAGAGAAGGGAAAAAATAGTTATAAATAAAATGACATCAGACTTAGTTTCTTGAACTATTTGGGGTTAAGTTTTAGTAAATCCCAACCATTAAAATTTTTTTAATACAAACTTTTTCGTTCTTTTTTTCTTTTCTTTTACTTTTTCTCCCAAAATATAAGCATAAACAAGTAGACAAAATAACTGTAGAGCTGAATTACAACAAAAATTTTGCCCCACATAAAATTTTAAATCGTAAGTTATTAAATGGAGAAATAATTTGTTTTCCATGAATATGATTTTTATAGGCAGAATAAATCGATTGACTTCGTGGATTTCTATCGCTCCTAAGATGAAACTCTGCTTGGAGAAAAAACGGACGCCGCGCAGCCTAGAGAGAGGCACTGTTATTTATCATTTAGATAAAAAGGAAATAGATAACAACAAGTAGATTGCTGTTATCCAGGTAATCAGAAAAGCTCAAGACGGCACAATTACTATCAGCAATTCGGCACGATTTTCAAAAGGAAAAAAAACGACATGTGTGTTAGTTTATTGCAGCGGCTCCCAAATTGTGGTACGTGTACAATTAGTGGTACGTGTACCATTAGTGGTACGTGAAGCCTCTCTAGGTGGTACTCGTGCAGGCCAGAAAAAGAAGCTAGACTAAAAGCATTGCGTTGCTTTCTGTTTTGATGGTGCTCGAGCAATGACAGGAAAATAGAAACACGAAGGAGATATCAAACCTTACCTAAACACACATTTTTCTATATCCTCCTTAGACACGAGCAAAATAAACTACACATATTCTCTCGACTATTAGTTTTTTTGAACAATTGAGCATTAAAAGTGATGTTTTTCAAAAAAATTAACAAACTTGAATTTTTACATTTTTATTAGAGGGGGGGGGGGGGCACATCCATTTGAATGTATGTTGAGGTCATAAGTACAGTAGAACTATGCGCTACTTACACAAAAATAGATAAACAAAAAAATTTATTCATTACTTATAACATAAGAGAAGAGATTAAACTTGTATAAGAATCCTAGAACAATATTAAAAAAAATAATAATAATGTGAAAATCAAAACAACCGCGAGAGCGCCGAATTCCAACTTGACTCGCGTTCTTTGCCCATTGTAAACAAATGCACTACCGTTGCCGAATTCTCAAAGTTAAAAAGTGATTTCCTATTCCTCCTTTATAATTCCAGTCCAGGTCTTGCTTGCTAAAATAAAATCTGTTGAGAAAAAGAAAAACATCCATTTTATTGGATGCCAGGACTCAGAAGGATATAAGAAAGTTATATATTCGCAGTGGAACACAAATGGTTTGCAAGAAAAGTGGTGGTACGCGAATAAAGAAAGATTGGGAACCGCTAGTTTATTGGAATGCAAATATCAATGTAAATTGAATTGAATTCTGTATGGAAATGCACTGATAACCGCCTTGTTCGATCACTTAGGGAGAAATATTGACAAGCAAAAACTAAGATATCGAACTTTCAAAAAGAATAAAAATATAAGAAAAATCTTGGTTTATTTTCTAACTTATTATGGAATGTATTTTCCTGTTCCGAGAAAATGAGATTTGACCTTTGGAGTTTTATTTCTTGTGCAGAGGGAACTGTTATTGGCGCTGAATGAGTTTGGCTATACTTTGTTAATATTTTTCTCACTAGTGAAAAAATATATTTCTGTTGACAATAATAACGTTAATTTTTCCTTTAATCACCTCATGATATTATATTGTTTTAAAATGAAATAAATATTAAATCGCCTAAAATGTTTTAAGTTACACGGTTTTATTTAAATTGAAAACACCGTTGCATTATCCCAGTGGTGGGGAAACTTTTTTTAAGACGGGCCATTTGTAATAACTAGACAATCGTAGCGGGCCAAAGAATAATGCTTAATCGTTAAAAAATTTATGTGTTCTATAAACATATACATATATTATTACATACACTTATTATTTTAATAGTAAAAAAGCAAAAGGTGAGAAAATTATAAGCACAAAATATAAAATGAATTTAGTGTAGTTCTTGATGTGAAGTATTATCACTTTATTTTCTGGTGTCATTACTGGTTGATGGTGCGTGAGAAAAATGAAATTGAGACTGTTTCATCAAAATTTCATCATAGTCCGGTTCCATTTGCGAAGCAGAGATTCTTAAAACTGATGAAAGGTGCTCATCTGTAATTCTGTTTCTTAAAGAAGTTTTCCTGAGCTTCATTGTTGAAAAGATTTGTTCGCGTATATAAGATGAGCCGAACATTGTCATTATCTTCATTGCATGATTAATTAGATTTGGGAAATTATCTGGACCTTAATTTTTATAAAATTCTAGTAATGGTACTGTATGAAAAGTTTGTTTCAGGTGAGTATTAGAATACTATCAGGAGAGTATCAGAATACTATCAGGAGAGTATCAGAATACTATTGTGTTTTGGATATCGCCGCAGGTAGTTTTTATGCTGGTCGTCACATTACGAAGTAAGAACGCGTTCAAACATTCTCACGACGGCACTCTTAAACGGGCCAGATTAAACCTTTCCACGGGCCGGACTTGGCCCGCGGGCCGTAGTTTCCCCATCACTGCATTATCCAAACAAAACTATAGTTGCCAAATGAAAAATGATAATTCTGATCATTTCCTCAGAGCCAAAATTATTAATTTTTTCCTAATTAACGATATAATAAATTATAAAAGGGATGGATTATTGTATTGTCGTCGGAAGATAAGCTTGTGTGCAAAGTTTGAAGATAATTTATGCCGTAATAGTGGTCGGAAACCGCCTAACAAAATTCCGTGACAAGTCAAGTTAAATAAAACCATGCAAAAAGGATATAAAAAGTTTTTTTTTTTTTTTTTTTTTTTTTTTTTTTTTTTTTTTTTTGAGGGTTATGTGCTCTTAGAAATTTGTAATGTATGTTTTATATTTTTATTTGTTTATTAAATGTTCTTTTTTTTTTTTGTGTGTGTTTTCGGTTAAAAATCATTTGCCACTTATAACATACTTTCGCCCTCCTTCAACGAAGTCCAACCCTTCTAACTACAACTCAACTTAACGCTTTAATTTTTACTTTTTTTCCTCACGTTTCAGTGAACTCCCGAAGGGCCGCCTGAGTGGCATAGGCGGTAGAGCTTTCCGCTCCCGCCCCTTAGGGTCCTGGTTCGAATACCGCCAAGGACATGTCATTCAGTCGGTATATTGCACTGCTTCCAATCATCTCCTAGTGGTGCTAGGTCCACCTAAAATCGTAGATGTCCTCAACAATCCACAACACCTTCTGCAGTGCCAAATAAGCACTATAATGCCCAAGAGAGAGACGTCGTCTGTGTTAAAATGCTCTATAAGGAGCCAAGGGAACTTCATAAGAATAAGTCGAGTCTCTCAAGATCTGTGGCCACATCTTTCTAGTTCTATACAAACGCCACCTGCTCCGTGCGAAAGCTATCCTAATGCCTCGGCTAACAGGTAGGGGCCTGGTGGAGAAATAAGTAATACACACGAGAAAAAAGAGAAAATACGTTTTACAGAATGTAAAAAGTAACAACAGTTTACAGTTCTACCATCAACGAGAGTAAACTGGCTGGCAGAGGGCTAAGAAGAGTCCATTCATGTTCAAGGGAGGAACTACCCTGGTATATGCAATGTGCCGTTTTTGTTCGCGTTCTAGTACGTTAAACCCTTCTCTCTCGCTCCCGTGAAAATGACGGGCTGTGGTTTCGTCTTCTGTTTCTCGCTCCCTTAAAAATGACGGGCTGTAGTTTCGTCTTCTGTTTCTCGCTCCCGTGAAAATGACGGGCTGTGGTTTCACCTTCTATTTCTCGCTCCCGTGATATTTCCCGGCTGGAGTGTTTAAAATTTCAAAATAAAAACAAAATCAAATATTCAAAACGAATATATATATTGTTCATACACATATTTTTATATAATTTTCAGGGATAAAAAAATAGGCACTTTTATGACCATTTCTTGAAAATTACCCAACCGTTAGGAGGTTAAGGGGGTCTTCTAGTCTAGAATTTAAAAAAAATCGATTTTTTTTGCTACCTTCAAAAATATGCCTGTTAGAAATATGCAAAAATATGCCTTTTTAGACCTTCAAAAATATGCCTGTAAAAAGATTTTTTAAAAATTTAATTATTTTCAAAGTTACAGCCGTATTAGGGATCATTCATAAATGATGTCACGCCTCGAGGGGGGAAGAGGGTTCATGAAATTGTGACAAATTGTGAGGAGGGGAGGGGGTAACAAGAAGTGTGACATCATGCTTATGCAATATAGCGTGACACGTGACAAAGAGGAGTAGAGGATCCAATGAGGTCCGACATTTTGCGACAAAGGGGGAGGGGGGTCAAATATATGGGAAAAAACCGTGAAAACATTTATGAACGGTCCCTTTGTGACGTGGCAACTAAACTGGGTGGCTATTCCAATCTTTCGACGCGCGAGAAGCGAGATGACAGGACCGCAGAACCGGTCTGACGTCGGAATCCCGCCCATATGCATTCCAAGCGAAATGCGACACGACGGCTACCGGTCGAAAGAAGCGGGAATAGTCCATCCGGAGAAAATGGCAGGGGTGACAGGTTTCCGCGGAAAGAACCAATCAGAATGCTCCTTTTAGACGAGCGAAATTGAATTCAAAGCGCGCAGAGTTCAATCGTTTACTGCGCGCCTTTCTCTCTTCTGAGCTTGTTCGCTACCTTATTTTGTCACAATGGTAGGCGCGTAGGAAAGGCGGGGGGGGGGGGGGGTGCTTAAAGCCGCCCCTCCCCCCTTAGAAATCAGGAATTTTTCATTTTTATACCAAATGATGCAGATTTAAAACAAAAAAGTGTTACTGTTTGTTTTACATTAATCACATTTAATAAATGTATAGTTAAATCAACGATTCGTTGATTAAACTATACATTTATGTATAGTTGTGTAGTGTAGTGTTGATTAACTATGAATGCGTAAGGATTTCGGTTATTTTGTGAAAACTATGAATTTATTTTAATGATCTATAAAAATATTCATTAATTAGTGATTTTTTGTAATCACTGGCGTAGATAAGGACTTTGGGGATAAATCCCCTCCTAAAATGGTGAAGATTGTCTAGAATTTGACCAATTTTTCTATAAAACAATGAAATTAGCTCACTTTTACCGAAGAAACCCCTCTAATAAAGGTGAAAATTATCTAGAATTTGACCAATTTTTCTTAGAAAACAATGAAATTAGCTCACGTTTCCCGAAGAAACCCCCCTAAAATGGTGAAAATTGTCTAGAATTTGACCAATTTTCCTGTAAGACAATGAAATTAGCTAGCTTCTCTCGAAGAACCTTCCCTCCAAACCCTCCAAATCCGGGTCTAAACGCCACTGTTTGTAATTAATGTAATTAATATTAATAGCAATGAGTGAATACTAATTACTTTTTGATTGTTAATTGATTTTTCTTGGAAATAATTTCGAGCATTTGGAAATGAAATTATTTGAGCACCCCCCCCCCCCCCCCCCTGATTTTTAAATTGCTACGCTTCTGCACAATGGCACTGGATATATGAGCAAGGATCATATTGAAATGATTCTTGATTTCATGGAGGAAAATCCAGATGTTCAATAGAGCCCGCTTGTCGTAAAACTTTACGAGAGTTGATTTGAAAAACAAGGGTCGGAATTTGAAGGATTGTATGACATTTGTTTGTTTTATGACTGTAGAATGAAAAATTCATGGAAGTGTTATTTCTTTTATTTATTTTTTTAATGAATACATAGCAAACAAGATGCAAATGTGAAATTCTTAACTTTATGTCATGATAACTTTTGAATACACCACAATAACAAGTGAAGTTTTTAAATTTTGATAAAACTTAAAATTTTCAGAACAAAAGTATATACATAAAATAGATTTCTCACTTAACGAACTTAAATAACAGCAACAAAAATAAGCGAGTGAGATCCAAAAGTGAAAATGCAAACTCGAAGTTTAAACTGAGATGCTGCCAGCATAAGTAGGGTTATATTGGTCCATTTCTGTGGTCATAAGCTAACTGTGACAGAAAATATCTTTTACCTTTTAATGTTATGAATTAAGTTTTACCCATATTGTAGTAAATGACATTTGTAAACTGATAAACACACAGCCTTCTGGCAGACATTTTTTTTTTTTGTTTACTTTTAATGACAGCAGTTAACGGTAAATTTTCAGAAGTACTGTATTTTTTATTACAAATGGACGAAAAAAAAGTAAACAGAAAATTATAAAGTAATACTTAATATTTACCTATAACTTAGCTGACTGTTTTCAATTATGATATTTTGCAATGCTCTCGTGCAACATTTTAGAACTGGAGGATTTGCATCTGATATGACAATAGTTTCAATAATATTTATGGGCTTCATAAAATAATTTGAAAAATTCACACCAAAGTTGGTTAAAAAAATATATTCATAGAAAGAATCATCCTTGTCATATTTCACGCTGCTAAATTACATAAGCATATGTACTTGCAGCTTGCAGTTCAGGAACAAAACACCATTACGGGTCCCATTTCCAATTTTATTTTAGAACTTTAACTATGCTTCAATGACATTTGTAAGTATAACAATTAAGGCTCGACCGATGCATCGGCGCCGATTGTTCGACAAAGTTGCTATCGGCATCGGCGACTGATGTTAACTTTAGAAAAACATCGGCCCATCGGCCTGTAAAAACATCTAAATACACAATACTTTCCAGAAAACATTCTGTCTTTAACTTTCTTTTTTCTCCATAGCTAGAGATTTAGATTTCTATTTCCATATACAATAACAGGCAGCATATGAGTTTAAAAAAGCACAAAAATAATGTCATTCTACAAAGTATTTGACAAAAAATTCGGAAAAATAGTTTAAGCGATCGCTGCCCGAAAACCCTCATTATTAAAATTATTTCTCTTTACTCGCGAAATAGAATATGTTGAAATAAAAGCAATAGAATAAAAGCAAATTGTCTTATGAGTGCTATTTTTTTTTCGCACTAGGTTAATTGCCTCATTCTTGTCCGTTTTTCATTTAATAATGACTTAGTACATTAGATGTCATTGTGCAATAATATTATTCCATATGCTTTTAGTTTGTCATGTTTCTTATTATTCCGAAAAATTGTAAACAATACAAAGTCAACTCAAAGTACGATAATAATTTTAATTTTTTCCAGTGTAAACTTTTTTCAATTAGCGTTTTTTTTTTTTTGCTTCTTCGATCCTCCCACGTGTTACACTTTTCTGCAATTGTGCAGCAATCTCGTTGCGTCTGCTTTTAGTGTGCGGTTATTCTCATTATTTCACTTTTAGTTTATAACATAGAAAAGGTTGGTCAAAAATAAGAAACAATTTTCCAGTATAAATGTTTATTGATCGAAATTTATTGTGTCCAAGTTCGACTTACAATTTTTAAAAATTGATTTCTCAAAATTCGAGTTCGCGCGACAGGATTTCATAACATCTTAATAAAAATGCTAAAATTTCATTATTTTCAAAGATTGATCAATGCATATTTTTTTCAAAATACATCTTAACTTTTTTATACGATAAATATTTTAATCTTTAACCGTGTATACTTCGTTTTTTAGCGCATTTTTTTTGGCTTCTTTGATGCTACGTGTTAGACAGTTGACAGTTTTTCTGCTATTATACAAAAATCTCGTTGCATCTGCTTTCAGTTTAGAATATTTGTTCTTATTTTATTGCTAGTTTACAACATAGAACATATTGATAAAAAATATGAATAAATTTTTCAGTATAAATGTTTATTGATCGAAATTTTATGTGTGCAAGTTCGACTTGCAATTTTCAAAAATTTAATTCTTAAAAAACGAGTTCGCGTCACAGAGTGAAATAATAATAAAAATGCTACAATTTCATTAATTTTAAAAATTGACAACGTATATATAAATATATATATATTTTTTCAAAATAAATCTTAATTTTTATAAACGATCACGTGTTTTTCAGAAGATACTTGTCAACAGAAAACTGCTGGTGCTCAAAAATATTGGTTTATTTCGGTGACCTTACATTGTGCTCATGAAAATATAAAGAACATGTCAAGTATTTTGGTGTAATTTTCAACTCACAAGAAAAAAAGCTAATAAGATTAGTTCTCAAGAACCCCCCCCCCCCCCAGCATTCATTTGTACTGACAAAAAAATCTCACGTCTATGTTTTTAAAGCAATACTCAGTATTTCTTGGTTATGAACAGGGGGGTGGGTGGGGGGCGTTACTGCGAGCGAAATATTTTATTTTTATTTTAGAAAAAGAATTATTTTTAGTTAAAATAACTTTTATAATGAAAAATAAACATATAATCGTTCCCGCTTTTCTTTAAAAAGGGGGGGGGGGATTATGAAAAAATCTGAGAGGATTTCGTTAAAGATACAAACCCACATTATTTGTTAGTCTGTATTATAACATCTGCATTCCTCTCCATGAAAAAAATAAGAAAATAAAGGGCGCCGCACTTGGCATTTGCGGTGCAGGTGTTATAAAGAGAAAATGTTGAAGAAAAGGGAATTAGACCCGAGCCAATCCAATAGTTGTTGAGTTTTTTTTTTTGCAAAGATAAGAAAAAAGAATTAAAAATCCTCTGATATAGCAATTTTTAATTTTTTTTTAACCTCCAAATAGTTTATTTATTTTATTAGAATCGCGAGTGATTTTTTTAGTTTTAATAATTATGTAAACTTCCCCTAAACAGTTTTACGGCGTTTGAATAATGAATTTATGTTTTTACAAACATAAAAATAAATAAATGATTTAAATGACATTTTTGACAAGCATTCTACAAGTTTGTTTTAATGGTTTAAAGTTCAAAGCGACTTTTTTTTCCATCGGCCGATGGAAGAGGAGCATAATCGGCATTTGGCCGATCTCGGAACAATCGGCATTGGCCAAAAAATGCCATCGGTCGAGCCCTAATAACAATAATAAAGATGATGATGTGTGCACTCAATTTGAATAAAATGAGATAAGAGTTACAAAAAAACATAATATGACACAAAAAACCATAAATATAACAGTAAAAAATATTAATATTCAAGAGCAATTAAAAACAATTGCATTTTAGACCTTGCCGGCAGTTTACTTAGTGAAAAGAAACTTTATTTTAAGAACACAAAATGTTCTTGAAGAGATTACATTAAAAAAATAAATAAATAAAAAATAAACAAAAATAACTCTACATAACACCGAATAAATATATCATCCGGAAGACCAAAAGCATCTTCTCGTGTCCTATAGATTGGTCTTCTTCGAGCACTTCGGCGATTTAAAAGGCGCTGAATTAAAATCCCGTCGACAAACGCAGATATCTTGATCAATCTCGCCACCTCACTTGCCGGCGAGATTCGCTTCGACCAAAAGAGGCGCGCTAAACTCGTCCCGACCGGTTTGGAATGCATGAAGGCGAGATTTTTGCTCCGTACCTGTGAATTTCGCTTCAGCGCCATCTAGTGAAGAGTTTGGAACTAATCTCGACGTCGGGATTTCGATCTTGGAATAGGGGCCCTGGTTCGACCGTAGTGAATCAATAGCTAGCCGTAGGCAACTTCTAGCTACCTGAATGATCCCTGTGTCGTACAAAATCTTTTATTTTCAATATAAACAGCAATGAATCTTACAATTCGCTGCTCTGGACATTTGCACCCAAACACATACACGCTGGAAGTCGCACAATTGAGATTGATACTTACATAAGCTGGTGTGTATTTTTAATGAAGGTTTTATGACACTTTTAAAAATCTCGCAAACTATGTCTACAAAGATTGGTTCTGAAAGTCATGCAGTTGCTTATAAAAGAGATGAGCAAAGAATCAACCGCTCCGATCGACGGATTTCTGACGCTTTTAAAAGAAGGTAGATCTGCTCGTATGGTGAAAGAATGTCAAATAATGTTGGTTTTGAAAAGAAGGATGGGACATTATACGGTGCAGGAATCATTGATTAACACATGTAAGAATAAAACATTACATAAAATTACTTAGAACGAATTGCTGCAAGATATAAAATTGAGCCATTTTTGCATCATATTTAATTTTTACTTTCCATTTTTGTGAGAGTTGCATGCACGATGCAAGGTAGGCTACGGCCACCCTTGTTGATGAATAAGTTATTGAATTTAAGAAATCAGAACTGAGTTTAATAATAGTTTTTAAAAAAGTTAGATCATAATTTTATTTTTTCCCTCCTCATAACTGACTGCTAATCCTTCCTTTTATTATCAAAATTTCAAACGCGTTTTTCTCGAAACTATGTTTTTGAGTCTTCACTTTGCGGGCCTGTACTTTTTTGAATTTTGACTTTTTTTTTTTACTAATTTTTTTGTGCTCTTTAATCATAAATAAACAACGGATAAAAACCCGATGATAAGAATCTTTACCGTTTTTTACTTACGGCGTTTTAAACAGCACCTAAAACTTGGCCCTCCAGACTAGAATACCCCTTTAAGAATACTTGATTTCATCCCAACTGGTGCTATATGCCAGTTTATAAAGTTAGCTGCTTTCAACAAACAGTAAAGCAAACATGCTGATTCACATACTAAATAAAGGCGGCGAAACGAGCTTCCCTAAAACTCGATTGGATTCGTTCTTTTTCTGCCATGCGCAGAAGCGTCCAAATATCAAAAGTCCGTGGTTGAACTGTATTGACACAATGGAGGCAATTCACCGCTAGAGGGACTCCTGAGCGATCATCGTTGTCACGTGATATCCGTTCTTTGTTTACTGAGATTTTCAATTGAGTTCTACGTGGAGTTCACTAGGCAAAATGAGTTATCTTAAAATTAATTAGACTATTTTCACAGCTTTTTCTGATTATAACCCAGTATTTACATTTAATTTAATCATTATAAAAGAAATTTATTAATCATTAGAATAGTTATAATGTTTTATTTAGTGTTAATTTTATGTAATGTTGAAAATTTTTATTTAAGCCTAGTTTTTAATTTAATTTGTCGATCTCGATGTAAAGCGATGCTACGGCTTCCTTTGTTTACATTACTTTCATCGGTGCCACGTGACCAATGGCGTTGCTTGAATTGCCTCCATTGGGAAAAACAGTTTTGAGCGGAATCAGTGTCTCAAATTCAAGCAAAATATTGGTGAGTACTCTTATTATTATGGTCTTTTAAAGTCAAAGATAAAATATGCTCCTATTCTTCAATTATTTGAAAAATGTTTTATTTATAAGAGATTTAACTGTAATGCAACTGTGTTGAACGCTTCGTTGCTAACCTATATTGTCATTACAATCCAATCCTGTATTCGTATGCTTGTCCATTTCATGGTTAATAGGAAAAGCTCATTCATTCAGCTGCTATGAAATATTTTTAATGGGAAGACAATGTTGTGGTAGCTTTTAAAAATGTCAGCTACTAATATGAGTCGGTTTTGTCTGAGCTTGTGTGAACTTCTCAAACAAGTGATCATAACCAAAAGGTCCGTTTTATCTCTGATTGTGTGAACTGTGCAAACAGGTCATCAACCAAAAGGTCTTTCATCTGTGCTTGTGTGAACTACTCAAACAGGTCATCAACAAAAAGGTCTTGTTTTATCTGTGCTTATGTGAACTACTCGAACATGCTATGAACCAAATTTCGGCGACTAACAGGATGACAGCATTCGTGAATCATACGCAGGTAAACCTATTTTTAAAGATTTTGGTTGAAAACTGCATGATAGGTTGAGAATGTAAATTTAACTACACTTAAGTTTTAACAAGACATTTCTGCAAGATATAAAATTAAGCGGTTTTTGGTGTCATATTTAATTTTTACATTCTATTTTCGTAAGAGCTGCATGCGCGACGCGAGGTACGAAAAGGCCACCCTTGTTTTAGAATAAGTTATTGAATTTAAGAAATCGAACTGAGGTTAGTTTTTAAAAAATTTAGATTATAATTTTATTTTTTCCCTTCATTTTGCTGCCTGCTTTTTATTTCATTTCCTTTATTTATTTATTTTTATTTGACTGCATATATTCAACGATGTAAAACGACGAAAAATCTCTTGAAAATCCAAAAGCCACATTAATACCTTAAAATGACAGTGTACATACACACGATTTTACAGGCTGATAAAAGGTTTTTTGTATTGTATTATGTTTTAAAAATGTAGGCCTTTAATACATATTGCATTTTCTGCTACATTTGACTTTAAAATGCATTGCATTAGTCTGTTTCAAAACGTTTTTCTTTCTATTCTCTTGCCTTTTGCTGTGAACAGAACAATGATTTTAGAAGCCTCTCTTCATCAGGTGGTGAATTAAAAAAAGGCTAATCTATGCAGTTATAATTTACAATTATTTTTACCATTGTAAATTTCATTTCCTGATGTGAACAACATGCATACCTCAAGTCAACAAAGTCAAAGTTAGATTACTTATAAGAAAATGAAATTTATTTAATGACATCCATTCATCACATCATCAAACCAAATGAAAATGTTAATTTCATTAGTGCTAAATAGAAAATTACTATAATATAGTATCATTAATTAGCTTCTTATATTAGCAAGCAACCAAAAACTGTTAGCTTATTTACTGTACACGTGTAAATATAATTGCAGAGCACTTTTTTTGGATAAAATTACCATTTCTGCACCAGTTTTTTTCACCTGTTCTTTTGGAGCCAAAATACTAATCCAAATATCAAAATATGACCTCATAAAAATATAGAAATTATTCAAATTCGTCCCATTACAAATACTAAATGTCTTTTGTAATGTATTAGACTTATTTTTGTCTTCAAAAGGTGAAACAGTCGCAGTGATCACATCAAAATTGGTAAAATGGTATGAATGGCGGATCACGTTTGTAACATCTGCCTAAAAAGCCAGCTTTTAGCAAAGGAGTATTGTCTTGTGAGCGGAATTTCAATTTGGCTTCTGAGCCAGAGATCTTGTGGTACCATTCCGATTTAGGCGCCAAGCGATGCTTGTTCTTTGAAACTGTTGGATACAGTTTATCGGAATTGAACTTGCCTCGGACTTCCAAAGATCTGAACACTGTTTTAGAATTTGGAGGAAGCAACACACACGGTCTTCCTTCAAATGGATCACACCTTACCAAAAGACATGTTTCTTCACACCAGTGATAATAACCCTTGACATTATTCATCCCGCTAAAAGCTATGAAGTAAAAATCTTCCTGCATATCATCTGCTGTGTATGAAAGTGAACAGCAGAATCCATTGTGACAAGCCTCAACTTTGCCACTGGGATCTTTTAGTTTTACAAGAGTGTAGTTTTCAGTTTGAGACTTGAAGCAACTATAATCTTTATATAAGTCCTTTGCTCCTCCAACAATCTTGTCATAGCAAATATCAGGAAAATGGGCACCCGTTTCTTCCTTAGCATGAACAGATGTTTCTCGAATTACAGTAATGGAGGGATTCGTATCTACCGTTGCATCTTCTCGTATTTTTACATTGGCTACCAAGAGTTTTGATTCACCATCGGGATCATAAGTGTATACCAATGCACCGTCGGTTTTAGAAAAGATACCACTTCCCAGTGATCCTAATCCTGGCGTTTGGGTATTGGCCGCAAAAAAGTTTACTTTATTTGCTAAAGCCCATGACTGTTGCCACTCAGGGGAGTTTAGGGGTAGAACGTCATCAAACCAAAACGTTGGGAAAAGAAGTGTGTCTATGCCTTGATCTGCCAACATGGCCGACTCTTTGAAAACGGAATCAAAGCACACAATCATACCAAATACACCAAAATCGGTCTTAAATGTCACAAATTCAGGTTCTTCCGGGGTGTTCATTAGCTCGAAATAGAGATGTCCTTTGTGGTACTTTGCGACTAAATTTCCTTCCCGATCGAAAGCCACATCTGTGTTGTACATGAGTACTTCGTCGGGCGGGCATTTCACTGAGCAGCCTTCAACATTTTCGGCATCACAAGTCCCTTCACAAGGTTGAATGTCTCCCATATTCGCTGCAACGTACATTTTGTGGTTTCTCGCTATACAGCTAAGAGTATACAAAATAATACGTTCTTTAGCCTCTTCCATGCATGGGTTGAAAATATTTTTCTTGGGATCGGGTATGTATTCCATGAATGGGTACATGTTGTCTCTATCATCATTCTCTATGTAGGGGAATATACCATATTCATTGAATAGAATAATATCTGTTCCCTGAAAGAAACAAACAGAACAGTTTTTAGTTTCTTCTTACATTCATGATTTCAAACTGAATAGTACGCTCAAGAGCCAAAACATTATGACCACCTGTCAATAACGAGTGGGACGTTTGCTGCGTAGCCCCATATCCAACAGTTTGCTTCGATACTATTCTACTTGGCCCTGCATTGTATTGGGCTGTCAACTGAGGCACTGTCTGGCTCCGGTTTTGCTTCACCATGCGAGACAATCTCCGACGACCTTTTTCTTAGATAGCGTGTGGACGTCCAACACTATGTCGTCTACTGCTGGTTTCACCGTCATTCATCCACTATGCATAAGTACTAACAACTGTAGATCGTGAACAAACCACGAGTCGAGCAGTTTCGGAAATACTTGCTCCTAACCTTCGAGCCATTAGAATATGGCCTCTATCAAAGTCACTTACATCCGCAGCCTTTCCCATCACACAACGAAGTAAGTGAAAGAATGATTCTTTAGACTCTCCAGCAGCAGTTAAATACCACTTACACCTGATCACGAGCCTTACACGTCATCCAGGCGAGTTCATTGCGAAACGTTGGGGTGGTGATAATGTTTTGGCTTTTGAGTGTATATACGAGTCGTCTAGATTCAAAACCAGATACAACCACTTTTTTTCGATTTCCACTTTTTTGCACTTTAAAGTAATCTTCATATGGGGTTATTTTTTTAAGTTTCTAAAGCAGCTACATCATGCTAAAAAGTGTGTGTGAAATGTACCGGTTTGTTACAAAACCAGATTCCCCCATCGACCATGCTTGTCAGCTCTTCTTTTTTTGCCCTCCAAATATTTTCCAAGGAAAAATTATTTTTGTGTTAAAATTTCAGCAAGCTAAAAGTCTATCCCAATGCTCTTAGTTAGAAATTCGAATTGCTTAGATATTAGGTTTTTGCCTGCCGTGAACAATTTCATTTTTTGAACGTAACTGGTTTTAAAAATTAGACCACTCATTTGTCTGTTTCAAAAACGTTTTTTTTTTCTATTCTCTTGCTTTTTGCTGTGAATAGAAACAGTGATTTTCGAAGGTCTCTCTTCATAAGGCGGTAAATGAAAAAAAAAAAAGCCTGCTCTATGGAGGTATAATTTAAAATCATTTTTAATATTGTGTATTTCATATTCCGCAAGTTAACAAAGTCAAACATTGATTACGTTAAAGAAAATGAAATTTATTTAATGACATCAATACATCACATCATCAAACAAAATGAAAATGTTAATTTCATTAGTGCTTAAATAGAAAATCAGTTAAATTTCGTGACATTAAACAGCTTTTTTAATTAGTATGCAACCAAAATCTATTATCTGTATGTACACGAGTATTAATGTACACGAGTAAATATAGACGTACAGCACTTTTTTGGATGAAATAAGCATTTCTGCACCAGCATTTTTACTAGTTCTTTTGGAGCAAAAATACTCATCCAACTATCGTAATATGACCTTATAAATAAAAAACACTTGTAGAAATTATTTAAATTTTCCCCATAAAAGACACTATATGTCTTTTGTAATGTATTTGACTTATTTTGGTCTTCAAAAGGTGAAACAGTCGCAGTGATCACATCAAAATTGGTAAAATGGTATGAATGGCGGATCACGTTTGTAACATCTGCCTAAGAAGCCAGCTTTGAGCAAAGGAGCATTGTCCCGTGAGCGGAACTTCAGTTTGGCTTCTGAGCCAGAGATCTTATGGTACCATTCCGATTTGGGCGCCAAGCGATGCTTGTTCTTCGAAACTGTTGGATACAGTTTGTCGGAATTGAACTTGCCTCGAACTTCCAAAGATCTGAACACTGTTTTAGAATTTGGAGGAAGCAACACACACGGTCTTCCTTCAAATGGATCACACCTTACCAGAAGACATGTTTCTTCACACCAGTGATAATAACCCCTGACATTATTCATCCCGCTAAAAGCTATAAAGTAAAAATCTTCCTGCATATCATCTGCTGTGTATGAAAGGGAACAACAGAATCCATTGTGACAAGCCTCAACTTTGCCGCTGGGATCTGTTAGTTTGACAAGAGTGTAGTTTTCAGTTTGGGACTTGAAGCAAGTATAATCTTTATATAAGTCCTTTGCTTGTCCAACAATCTTGTCATAGCAAATATCAGGAAAATGGGCACCCGTTTCTTCCTTAGCAAGAACAGATGTTTCTCCAATTACAGTAATGGTGGGGTTCGTATCTACCTTTGCATTTTCTCGTATTTTTACGTTGGCTACCAAGAGTTTTGATTCGCCATCGGGATCATAAGTGTATACTAACGCACCGTCGGTTTTAGAAAAGATACCACTTCCCAGTGATCCTAGTCCTGGTGTTTGGGTATTGGCAGCGAGAAAGTTTACTTTATTTGCTAAAGACCATGACTGTTGCCACTCAGGGGAGTTAAGGGGTAGAATGTCATCAAACCAAAATGTTGGGAAAAGAAGTGTGTCTATGCCTTGATCTGCCAACATGGCCGACTCTTTGAAAACGGAATCAAAGCACACAATCATACCAAATACACCAAAATCGGTTTTAAAGGTCACAAATTCTGGCTCTTCTGGTGTGCTCATTAGCTCGAAATAGAGATGTCCTTTGTGGTACTTTGCGACTAAATTTCCCTCCCGATCGAAAGCCACATCTGTGTTGTACATGAGTACTTCGTCTGGCGGGCATTTCACTGAGCAGCCTTCTACATTTTCAGCATCACAAGTCCCTTCACAAGGTTGTTTGTCTCCCATATTTGCTGCAACGTACATTTTGTGGTTTCTCGCTATACAGCTAAGAGTATACAAAATAATACGTTCTTTAGCCTCTTCCACGCATGGGTTGAAAACTTTTTTCTTGGGATCGGGTATGTATTCCATGAATGGGTACATATTTGCTCTAGCATCTTTCTTTATGTAGGGGAATATACCGTATTCATTGAATACAATAATATCTGTTCCCTGAAAGAAACAAACAGAGTAACTTTTAGTTTCTCCTTACGTTCATGATTTCAAACTGAATAGTATTTTATTTTGTTGAACTTTTTTTAATACGAACACGATTAATACGAAATCACGGCTAAAACGAACATTTTATTCATTAAGTTTGGTTTTTCTATTAAATGACACTGAATATCTCAAGCATATTACGGGAAAGGGTAAAATACAAATTTCGACTAAGACGAACAAAATTTCTAACCTTTTTCACGGGAAAATTTTCTTGATTGCATGTAATTATTTCTTTAAAAGAAATTGTTGGTTATTTTGAGTCATTGTAAATCGCCAAATACGCATTTCGAATTATGCGTTGAACCTTTCTGTGTAGAGAATAGAGCTTTATGCACGTTTTTGGTTTTCGGACAGGTCAGTCGGCTTAGGGATAAAACTCTCTATCTTCGAATCCATCTTCTTCGAAATGATTCTTCAGCAGGTGTCATTGAAACAGGCTCGCACAATGAAAATGGCCGCCCCCGAGATGTGCGTATGATAAAATTTAATGTACCTAAAAAACAACTAACCAATTTAAAGGGTTTTTTCCAAAATTGTTAAATTTTAAAAAGGGAAATTCACTTTTTCTCAATGTACTAGTAAGATTTAAAAGCGTATATTAGCAAAAATAACTCGTTTTCACTATTTATGTTACTTTTTATTATAAATAGTAGTAACTTTTTTTTTAAATAGAAACATGCATTTCTAATACGTTTTTTAACGCAATTTTTCTTATTCACGGTTGTTTTCGAATGAAGGCTAAATTCGCAAATTTTTGGCATTTCGTATTACGCGAGTTCAACTGTATACAGTAGGGTGATCAGAAATGACTCAGAAAATATTTTTTCAAGTTGTGTATACCGCGGAAAAGTTGCAAATTTTCGAGACCAAAAGGGGAGGAATTGAAAGGAACAAAATGGGGTTTCATCTTCCGATCGTACATGTCCTATAAAGCAGCGGTTCCCAATCTTTTTTTTTTTTTTTGCGTACCACCATTTTTCCAGCAATCCCTTTGCGTACCACTGAGAATATAGCTTTATTATATACAATAGAATACTAGTAGATTATAAAAAAATGGATGACTAGTAAAAAATTACAACATTCGATGAAGGAACCCGACAAAATAAAATGAAATTTAATAACATTAGTTGAAGTTTGGGACAAAAAATGATTTTTTCAAAAAATTAAAAATTAATTTTAAATTTTCGGAACAGTATTTTGTTTTTAGGCTACCAAAAGGATGTGCAAATATTGTGCTTTCTACTACACGAGAAATAGGGGTCAAAAAATTTTATGTTCTACCTGAGGAAAGACATTTTAAATTGTTAAATCCCGCAATATTAAAAAGGAAAAAATATAAAAGCAAAAAAAGGAGAGGGAATTCCAAAGAGCGTTTTACACCGAAAACCCAAAGAAATCCCCAATTTCAAATTAAAGGCCCACCCAAATTTTTCCGGCTAAAATAAAAGCACCCAAGGAAGAAAAAAAACCCTTTTTTACCAGGCTGGGGGTTTGCGAAAAAGGATTGAAAAAGCCCGCAATATGAAAAAAAGAATTGAAATATTGAAATACATACCCCTGGCCCAAGCTTTTTTTAAAAAGCAAGGGAACAAAGGGGTTGGGGCTGTAAGAATTTTCAAAAATTCCTCCGGTTCCCTGTTCAGGTGAGCCCACAATTCGGGAAACCAAATTCCAGTCGTCCATCTTAATTTATTTGGGGTACCGACCAACCCGGGTTCGCGTCCACTGTGGGCGTTTTTTATAGCTGCACCCCGGAAAATTTGGAGTTACCGGCATAAATCTGATTAAAAATGCGGCCAAAAATAATGGTCCAAAATTTTAAAGGGAAAATTTTTTTTAAAGAAAACAAACAATTTTTCTGCCCAATTTTTACGAACAGTTTTCTTTAACGTTGGCCCATTGTACCGGAAAGGATGGAAAAAAGTTTTTTAGTTGTCAGTGGAATTTTACAAGTAGTGGAAGGAGGGAATTGCCGCACCACGCTGCAGCACACCCCTACGAATTGATACGCACAGAAATGAAAAACCTGTATATTGAAAACATTTTTTTGGTTTTTTCGTTCAACTTTTTTTTTGAGGAAAAGCTGTATGGTTGTCCACACAATGAAGGCTAAAGGGGTCTATTTATTTTTGCAAAGTTAACTACTTTTGAGTTATTTCCGGATTTTAGTTGTCCATCCACTGTGAGAAACCGCAAACACTTTTTTTTTGCTGTTTTAACCTTAAACAAAAAAACGGTAAAATGCAAAAGTCTACCGAAAAATCCAGCTTCAGAATGACCGATGGGTTATAGGTTCAAATGGGAAGTATTCAAAATCTGTAAATTTTTTTCCAAATTCTTATGTGTCCCTTTCCCCGGGTTTTTAAAGGCATAAGTAAAGGAATTTAGGGCCCTTTGTACCCAGCAGATTAGCACCGGGTTTCACCTAACGCCTTTGATACCCCCTGGCACCATTTATTGGGGATATCCGCATGTTCAGAGGCGCTACTACCTCTACCCATGCGTAAAAGGATCCTAACCTGGCTAAATATTTGGAGAAAAGTAAAGGCTACTTTGCATTTCCCAAAATTTTTAGGGTCCCCTCGGGGTAAAGTCCTTCAACGTTTCTTTTCAAAACATTCTAAAAGTTAAAATAAAATAGGAAGACTCGGAAAATTTTAAATTCAACAGTTTTGATTTTTGGGCAAGTTTTAGCTTCCCCGAGACAGAGCAAAATTTAAAATGCACATATTCTCCCAACTATTAGTTTTTCTGAACTATTGGGCATTAAAAGTGATGTTTTTCAAAAAATTAATAAACTTGAATTTTTAAATTTTTCTGGGAGGTGGCACATCTATTTGAATGTATGTTGAGGTCATACATTCAAATGAATGTGTCATAACTAGAGTAGAACTATGCGATACTTACACAGAAATAGATAAACAAAAAATTTTGTTTATTACTTATAACATACGAAAAGAGAACAAACTTGTATAAAAATCCTAGATCGATATTAAAAAAGAAAAAAATAATGTGAAAATCAAAACAACCGCGAGAGCGCCGAATTCCAACTCGACTCGTGTTCTTTGCCGTACTGTAAACAAATAAACTACCATTTCCGAATTCTCAAAGTTAAAAAGTGATTTCCTATTCCTCCTTTATAATTTTAGTCCAGTTCTTGCTTGCTAAAATAAAATCTGTCACAACGGGAAGAAAAAGCAAAACATCCATTTTATTGGATGCCAGGTCTCAGCAGGTTATGACAGAGAAAAGCGTTTATTGAAAGAAAGCTGTATATATAAAATAAAAAATATGAAATATAATAAAGTATATTTTATTGCATACCCTCTGCTGCCAACTGCTGTTTTGAATAATGCAATGAACAAAAGTGCAGTTTTCTGTCGAAGATTTTATTTTGGCAAAAATTCCTATGTGTTTCCCTGCCATTGGCTGAGCACCATCAGAGCAGAAAGTAACGCAATACTTCCCAGTCTAGTCTACATCTTAATTTTTGGCTTGTACGTGTACCACCTGGAGTTCGCGTACCACTGGTGGTACGCGTTTTGGTACCGCTGCTCTAAAGTTTGCCAGAGTTTTGAAAAATTTGATTAAAAATGTGCCTAAAAATACCATTAATGGTCCAAAATTTAAATTGGTCTTAAGCATTTAAATTTGTATTTAATAAAGGAAAATAAATCGAATTGTGATCTGCCCTTTTTGTACATTTCTATGAACATTCTTTAAACGTTGAAAGTAATGTGTCGCCGGAAAATGTTGATGGATTTAAAAAATGTTTATACATTATTACAAGTCAGTGGAATTTTAACAAGTCAGTGGAAGGGGTAATTGACCTACCCCCTGACTTTTAGAGATTTTTGCGTTTTTTATATTTTAAAACTGCTGTAAGTAAATGTTAAAAAATTAAGGCTAGAGGTCAACTGTATTCATTTGGTGCAATACTGTAAAAACTACTTTTTATAGTTATTTCTAATTTTTTTGACATCATTAACATCCATCATGTGAGAGAACCTGAACAATCACTATTTTCTGAACAAAATCGATTATAATAATCCAATTAAACAAAACAAACTGTAAAACGTTCAAACGCCTCTCCTGAAGAACGTCCATCTTGCAGATATGACACTGTTATAGCGATATATAGGTATAAGCGATATATGGGTAATGTATTCAATTTGTAGTTTTTTACCTATAATGTGCTGTGAATGTGTACCCATTGCCATCCCCCTGGAGAATTTTGAAATGGCGAGCCTGACCAGTAAAGGCTAAATGGGCCGTGGTAGCCCAGTGGTTAGCACGTCGGACTTCCACCTGGAAGGTCGCGCGTTCGATACCCACTGAAGACCACCATGTATACTTGGGGATATGTGCATGTAAAATCCGTAGACCCTACTACCTCTACCCGTGCGTAAACAATCCTAAGGCCTCGGCTAACAGGTAGGGGTCTGGTGGAGAAAAGTAAAGGCTAATTGCACTCATTCTAGTTACGGCTGCCAGTGCTAGGACGAGCGTAACAGTTCTAGAGTTAACAGTTTCTTTTCAAATTACATTCTAAAAGTTAAAATCAACATTGAAGTCTCGGAAAAAGTTATGGGCAAATCGAAGCAGGTGTTTAGACTTCTGATGGTCAAGTTTTGTTATCGCTGTCCGCCTTGAGGCGGAGTTAGGAATTAGAGGGTTAAACTAGGACGTTAAAACCGAGCTGGTTTAACCCTTTATCTACCGACGGTTCTTATAAGTACCATTCTCTATAAATTCCCTCCCAGCAACCATTTTTACCAATATTTTGATGGTACTTTGCCGGGACGGTCTTTAAATTCCCCCTTTTGAGAATACATGGCAGCAATTTAATTCTAAAAGTTAAAATCAACATTGAAGTCTCGGAAAAAGTTATGGGCAAATCGAAGCAGGTATTTAGACTTCTGATGGTCAAGTTTTGTTATCGCTGTCCGCCTTGAGGCGGAGTTAGGAATTAGAGGGTTAAACTAGGACGTTAAAACCGAGCTGGTTTAACCCTTTATCTACCGACGGTACTTATAAGTACCATTCTCTATAAATTCCCTCCCAGCAACCATTTTTACCAATATTTTGATGGTACTTTGCCGGGACGGTCTTTAAACTCCCCCTTTTGAGGATACATGTCAGCAAGGGATCTATAAAGAGTATTTTAGCGAGGAAAGGAACATAGGTAGTCTTGAAACCGATTCTGTGTTTTGAACATCCATTTTGTTCAGATTGCTTCCTTAGATAGAGTTTCGCTTCAGAAAAGCAATAAAATTCAAGAATCAAGTCACTGTTTTTTTTTTTTTTTAATGTGTTAGTTAAGAACTTAGAAAACTATTTGACGAAATATTTTGATTAAAAAGTGTATGTAATTAATTTCACAGGGTAAATACTGTGTGGCACTTATTAGATGTAAAGAAATAAATACCGCTAGACTGATCATTTTATTTATGTAAATCCCTTAATTTTCAGTCTAAATACCTAAACAAACAATTTCGGTAAAAAAAAAAAATATTTCAGATCATAATGCAGTAGATAAAATGTTAACTCAATTTCGCATAGTCTTTTCCAATGGGAATAGATGGAATCAACAGTTTGTTGACGCCCTTGACACATCGGTTGAAACCGATTCATCTGATGTAACCACTTTCCCTCCCACCTCACACCTAGTGTAATTTTTTTTTTACAATATTTTTTTTTTGTTTTTTCTTGTTGATCGATATTTTTACCATAGATTAATCCTTCTTTCCCCACATTTTTTTAAATTTATTTTTTTTTATTTTTGATAATTGGGTAGGAACTGTGGGATCGATTTGGGAGGGTTGGCAAGTAGAGGGCGAACTCCTTAGTGAAATTTATTTAAGCATAATTGGAAAAATATAAATTCTCTGCAGGCGACTATTTTTGCATTTTAGAAATATTCTTACTCATTTCATGCTATCTTGCTACATTCAGTGCAATGAATTTTGCTTCGAATTGAAGTTTGATACATAATGATTAGAAAATATGTCTTAACAACGTTCCTGTTTGAATGTAGCTTCCACAATTCTGTGAATTTTTATTTTCAGTATTGTAAATTGAATCCTGGAGTGAGTTTTGACAATGGCAAGCTGGAAATTTGATGCCTATTATAGTTAAGGTTACAGTTTTTATTAAAGCAGCAAAATTTTGTGCTGCATTATCTACTATCGCTCCCAAATTTCACCAATTATTTTTTCTAACGAAAAGAAAAACAAATTCTTGGTTCTTAGAAAATTTTCGAAGAATGCAAAATATAAATGATTATTAAATCTTGCCAATTAAGTCCCATTTCACACAGCACATATATTTTTCAACTGCTTTGCAATTATTTCTTGAAAATGACTTTTAAAGTATCATGACTACTAAGCATACATTATTATTAAGATTTTTGATTAAAGGCTTACTTTTTCGGCAGCAACTTTAGCTGCCTTTTCGAAGAACTTGAGATTGTTAGCGATAATTGTTTTTGGATCCTCAGGGTATTCTCCTCTTGGTCTGTGTTCGAAAACAGCTGCTGTGAAATAATCTTTTCCGAGTACTACCACAGGTAGTAGGATAAAAATTGCACAGAGAATGGTTTTTCCTAAAGGAATGGGAAACAGTTATTTCAAGAGCATAAAATAGGGGATTATACGATTTTGATAAGCTAAAATCATCATTTTAAAACAGCATTTCTCACTCTCTTTATTGTTACGACCCCCTTAAAAGTATAAAGAATGCATAAAAAGCCTTGCTACCTTCTTACTACAATATTATATTTTGTATCATGTTTAGTATTCTAATTCTTGAATGAAATTTTAAATACATTATCTAATAAAATGATGGTTCTTGCTGTTTTTGTTCAGATTCCAACACCCCTTATACTTGAAAGCGGCTCCCTCCCTCTATACTAACCACAATCCCCCCCCCCCTCTCTCTAGTCACCCCCTACAACTGAAATGCCAAAAACAATTTATACTATACCTTTATATATTTTCTGTCAATAACAAGTTCCGTCTAGAACTGTACGAGCCTACTTTCCCGTATACACCAAATTCAAATTTATAATCTAACTATCTCTTTCTCCTTTAACTATAGTTCTTAATTTTTTCAAATATACCTTTTTCAACGGATAATACAGATTCAGTCACTCAGTCATTCATTCTTTCATTTATTCATTCATTCGTTTACTCATTCATGTGTTTATTCATTCATTTACTCATTCATGTATTTATTCACCCATTTATTTTTTTTTCATCTATTCACTCATTTATTCATTGTGTTCCTCATTCATTTATCCATTGATTCATTCTTTGACTCTGTCATTTATTCATTCTTTCACCCTGTCATTTATTCATTCTTTCACTCCTTCATTTTTTCTAGATGAACTTTCTATTTGTTCATGTTCTACGTTATAAGAGCTTTCCGATAAAGTTTGTTCCAAGCAAATCGGTCCGTTAGATCAGGATTGATATAGTATTGAAATTTCCCCGTAAGAGCTATGTTAATTTTATGAACTGTTCAAAAATGAACAAAAACTGTTCAAATTAATATTTCACGCTAAGAGCTTCCTCCAGTGAGCTTGTTCATTGGAACGTGGATCTTACACCCAGAATTTACATCATTTGCTTCATTTTCGCCCATAGGCGCTAATGTTAATTTTTTTAAACTGTTCAAAATTGAACGAAAAATTGTTCGCATCAAAAAGTAAAATATGAAAATGAGATGTCTTCGCCGAGATCTTTCGAATGCAAAAAGAATTTTTCTAATCGGACAATTCGTTCAAAAGTTATTAGGGGGGACAGACCGACAGACAAACAGACCGACCGACACACATTTTCCCCCATCTCAAAACCCTACTTTCAAATTTTTTATTTTTCAATCTTTATTTAATTATTTCACTTTTTCTTGACTTTTCTTTATTTTTAACGACATTTTCCCGACACATTAAGCCTTCTTTCATGCTTTATTCTTATTATTTTTACTTTTACGGGAAAGTAGGCTAAAAAACGATCATTTTTTACCAGTTCTCTGAAAAAAACTCGTGCTTCAAGGGATTAAAAAACTTAGAATAATGTTTTGTAAAAAAAAATTTTTTGGTATTAATACTTCAGATTTTTCATTTAAAAAAATGATTTTTTTTTTTGTTGCTTATAAACGTGTACTGTGTGGGCTGGGGGCATCTTAGTATATATATTTTTTTTAAATTCGTTCTGCATTATTTTTCTGGAAATTTTGTATAAAGTTCAGAAAATTCTTTTTCACTGAGAAGCACCCATAGAAGCATGCTTTTTATATGAGCAAAACTACAGAACACTCTGTCATGTATTTCTCTATGAATTTGAAAAAATGCCTGAAATTGAAAGTGTCCGGTGGCTATATAGTGTAGGCTTACACCTTTAGGCTATATAGTATACTTTAATTGCAAGCATTATTTTATGCAATATAATAAGAGAAAGTACCTTTAAATGCAAGGAACATGGCTTCGTTCCTCTGTTCCCAACTAAAATTGATTTCCATACATTGCTACAGATAGTGTAAATACGAGGTGTGATTGAAAAGTTTTAAGAATGTGCATATAATTTCACAATGGCAGCACTTACATGCTACTGTGATGCATATCCTTCAAAATAGTCTCCTTCCGACTGAACACACCGACTCCAACGGTGTTTCCACTTTTGGAAACATTCCTAGAAATTTTTTTCCTCAAGTGTGTTAAGGACGCTCGCCGGATTCGCCTGGATGACTTCAATCGAGTCAAATGCTTCCCTTTCAGTGAAAATTTCTTGGATTTCCAAGTTACATTAGCAACAACAACAACTGTTATGTAAAATAGACCCAAAAGTGTAATTTGCATCAAAATATAATGCTTAATGTCCCCCCAAAATATTGGAAATAGGATAAATTTAAGTGTTTACAATTACCCCAGAGTACGAAATATATGGGGTAATTGTAAACACCTAACTTGCACATGAAAAATAACAGGGAGGATGAAATTCATAACTAAATGTTTTTAGCAGCATTTGATTTGACAAATAAAAATGGTGGAAACCGCTTACATCGCTTTTGTAGATGAGCTGGAGAGGAAAATGTAAGATCACTAAATTTTGTTAAACAACTTTTTCACTGTGCCATTTTCAAACAATAGTGACGCCTCCACAGTTATTTCGAAACTTATGAAACTGTTTCAGTGTCTTCCCTATGCCTCCAGTTTATCACTCACAAGCAGTTAAGTTTTCAAAACCACCACAAGTGTAGTTAGGAAGCTTGTTTACAATTACCCCATGTTCACAATTACCCGATGTTTACAATTACCCCAACTGACCCTAAACGGGTGTTGGTACAAAAGAAGACATATCATTGAACACATCAGTACAAATACCTGTTACAAATTTTTTCCATACTATTATTAAGATATTCACATTAATAAAATAATCATAATAATAATTACTTTTATTATTAATATACATAACATTAAAAAACAATAACGAAACAGCTCCATTACTTAAAATGTAGTAAATGTAGTTACTGTTGGTTAGTTAGGCTCTACACATTCATGATATAAATGAATGCGGAGAGCCTCACGATGTAATACGTTTAACACACAGACGCAGCCAAAACAATCCAATTTTCTACACAATAAAAACAGAAGAGTTTCTTGTTTGTTTACTTGATAACAGATGGCACTAGCATACACAACACATGGCACTAGCATACACAACACAAGTTTGGCATCCATTAAAGGGCCTCTCTTAGATGATTTTAAATCTCAAATTTGACAGAAGCGGTACATTTTTAGACCGTGGGTCTATTTTTCGTCATTAGCCGACATGATAAGCTTTAAAAGGAGGGGTAAATCATGCTAAAGGAATAAGAAAGATATCGCGGAGCGGCAGAAAAACAGGCTAGGGAAATAATATAGTATATAGATTTGAGGTTTTTCTTTTTATCCTCGTCCGTATGAAGAAAGAAAAGAGATACTGAAAAAGTTCATGTTTCTAATGTGAAAAGTTCAACGAAACGGAACGAAAAAAGTACCTTACGGAGAAAAGAACCAAATTCCCCTACGAATTTGTGGAGGGAATCTTTAAGGTTTCTAAAAACAAAAACTAAACATTTGAGAGTCGTAAAAAAAAAGAGGTCTTAAATACTAGAACAAAGCTACTCTTCATATTATGAACACACAGGTTTGGGATCTTTATACACTTCACCACGATCGCTGTCAAAAGCCAACTAAATAAAATATTCATCCCACTCTTAACACCCAATTAGGTTCGCTGATGTTATTTGGAAAGAACAAAGAAGTGGAAAATGAAAATATAGATTAGATCTACGCGTAACTCACACAAAAGACAAGAATTATGATGGTATTATAAAAAATTGTAAAGCAGTATTAGAGTAGCTTGATAACTTTTTTCACTTTCAGTAGTTAGATAACTTTTTCACTTTTAGTAGTTAGATAACTTTTTTCACTTTTAGTAGTTAGATAAGGTTTTTCACTTTTAGTAGTTTGATAACTACTTTCACTTTTAGTAGTTAAATAACTATTTTTACATTTAGTAGTTAGATAACTATTTTCACTTTTAGTAGTTAGATAACTATTTTCACTTTTAGTAGTTAGATAACTATTTTCACTTTTGGTAGTTAGATAACTATTTTCACTTTTAGTAGTTAGATAATTATTTTCACTAATTATAATCAACTCGATTCATGTGATACCCATGAATACGTTCTGTACAAGACAAATATGACTCAAACTACATTGAAGAGGAATTTATATTATGTATTATGTGGCAGGGTATGTGAACTTCTTCTTTTGTACGTGTTTAAAAATGAATTTAATGTAATTACTTTTCCTGAATAATCAAATTTTGCATTAAGCTTAAGAAATAATTAAAATGTATAATTTTAGCAGTAGGAAAAACAATTATTAATGTTATTTACCAACAATTCGAACATAACTCACGATAGACCTCGCATTTTTTACGTTACATTTTTTTCCCCACGCAGATGAACTGTTATAGCTTTCTTTACTTTCATTTTAAATGGAAATATGATAGATATGGACGATAAAGTGTACAATAGATGTTGATATTATTATTTTTATTCCTTACTGGTCATTTCCTACGTTAAAACCCAGTTATAAGGCTAAACAGCGCCCCCAGCGGCCATTTCTAGAAATATTTTTTTCCTTCATGATTCCTTGAGTACATCTCGTGTATAGTCCACATACCAATTTTGGTGTCAATCCGTTGAACGGTTTTAGCTGTAGGATGCCCTGAATAGAGGAAGTTTAATTATAGCCACCCGGTATATATATGTATACGTATATATTTCACTTAACGTGGACCAGTTACGATTAAACTTTGCGGAACGATACGATACTGACATCATGCGAAAAACAAACTACGGCAAAACGATATTTGAAAATGAGTTTAATGATTAGTATAGAAGCAGTAACATAATATTTGCATTGATTATCATAACTTACGGACTTTAACAAATTTATTTCTATTTCTTAAAAAGTACATTTCCATTCATAACTCAATTTTAAATTTCCGATTCTTTGGAGTGGCAACACCTTATTTTGTTTATATGGGGCGATCCTTCTCATGTTTATACCTAGCGATCTTTTCTGTATGTGGCTACCTTCAGAGCACTTTTTTTCAAATATATGAATTTTCAATTAATAGCACGTGTTTTTAATCGAAATTGGACGTAAAACTAATAATTTAAATGTATTTTCTGTAAGGTTATCATTAACTTTGGAAATATAGGCATTTTTTTGTAAAATTTAAGTGAAAAATTGTAGTTACGGAAAATCTTCTACTCCAAATTCTATTAAATGTATTTCAATAAAATTTATACTAGACATAAATAACATTTTTATCTGTGTTATGGATTAAAAGATTTACAATAGTTTGAAAAGTTTTTGAAATATAGGATATTTTGTGCCAAACCTCACTTTTTTGAAAAATACGAACTCTATTTCTTCACAAAAGAGGCAATAAAAAAATAAATACATCTATAATAGGTTATATATTAGTTCATAACACAGATAGAACTGCATAAAACATTTCCTCAAAATTTGAATTCAATATCTCTAAAAGATTTTTTTTTTAGTGACGTTTATCGCAGAGAAAAATATCGCAAAACAATATTTTTCAGAAAACACATTTAAGGATTTTAATAGACTACGAAGCATTGACTTCTGGTGTAGTAATTTCACTATATCTTTGCTTCTAATTATCGTAAAAACTAAAACGAAGCATTTTTGTAATCCTAAATGTTTAAGCTATAAAATGAATATATAAAAAATAATTCGAGAAATTTCGCCAGAACAAGGATTTTTGGGTAGTCGCATACCTTAAGCCTTTCGAATTAAAAAAAAAATGCGATTTTAAAATGGTTAATTTCCGGTTCTTCATTGTTGAACAGCCAGCAGATGTTCGATGCTAGTTTTACATTGTTTGTTTTTAAACGAGAAGACAACTGTTTTGAGATGGCCTTTTAACTATGAAAATAAGAAAAATTACGTCATGTACAAAATGAATTTCAGCATTGAGCACACACCAGTAACGTCACCACGGGGGCCGGATTGAGCGGTCCTCCCCGGGAGACACACTTTTGGGGTATGACACCCAAAATGAACTACAGTTTTGAAAAAATACATTCTTGGATCACACAATTTTACAATTTTACTGGTGCTGTTTGAAATTATGATAATTGTAAATAACTGTTACTGAATGTTACACCAAATAGATAAAACGGAATTTCTTAAGATTTTTTTCTTTTTTTTTTTTTTTTTGCACAACTGAAGAAATTGTAAACTACAAAACTACACTTTTTCTTTTTTGTGTGGTTTCGGGGGGAGGACATCACAAATTACCGCTGCAGGTGACACCCATGTTAGGTACGCTACTACATACACATGGTAAAAACATTTAGAGCACAAAATAACGATAAAAAATTGCATGGTCATGTTTTGGGGTTACAAAAACATTTTTTCAAGCCAAAAAAAGAGGGGATCTTATGAACGAAAAGACATCCGACACAAATTTTGACTTTTTAAAAAATTTCTAATTTTTTTTTCGAATTTTTTCGGAAATTTCTTGTGGGAAATTTTTTTAAGATAAAATATCTCAATACTAGCTGATCTCCCGCAGAACATCTGCGGGGTATAAGTGTAAAATTCAAAACGCTTAAGAAAAGATTGCTGGATATAAACAAACTAAGGTGTTGCCACTCCAAAGAATCGGAAATTAAAAATAAAGTTATTAATGGAAATACATTTTAAGCAATAAAAACAAATTTGTTATCCCGTAAGTTACGATAACAAATACAAATATTTTGTTAATTTTCTATATTAATCATTAAACAAATTTTTAAATATCGTTTTACCATAGTTTGTTCGTTGCATGATGTCAGTATCGTATCGTTTCTCAAAATTTAATCGTAACTGGTCCACGTTAAGTGAAATATATATATAGATTAATGCAATGTAAAATCTGATATACACAGTGTGTCAAAGAATTTTTGACTAGGTTTATGAAATAAAATTTAAAAAAACTAGTAATTATATTTTTAAAAGCATTTTTATTCAAAATAGGCTCTTTCGGTCGGCGTCAATGCATTTGTCACAGCGGTTTAACAACGAATCGAATCGCATGTGCAGTTCACATTGTGGCACTGCCTCCAAAGCTCGCGTCGAAGCTGTTTGTATATAGCGTCAATATCATCGAAGTAAACAAAAAAAGTAAACAAATGAACTGAAGATTTGGCAGTGGATCCGTTGATAGTTAAGGAGTTTCACGAATGCTCTATAACACAGGTACCGGAAATGTAAGCTTAGTTGCAGCTGTAGTCTTAAAAATTCCTTGACACTCTGTGTACAAACAGGTTCGACGCGAGCTTTGGAGGCAGTCCCACAATGTGAGCTTGAACAGGCATTCGAATCGTTGTTAAACCGCTGTAACAAATGCATTGAAGCTGAAAAAGCTTATTTTGAATAAAAATCCTTAAAAAAATATAATTACTAGTTTTTTTTTTATTTTATTTTGTAAACCTGTCTTAAAAATTCCTTGACACACTGTGCATTTTTCCTAAGGTATAGAGAAATATTTTAAATCGCTAAACTACAAAATTCTATTTCGTTCTATATGGGAGTAACATCACTTACCCATGTTTGCCAATTCGACACTTGTCACGGCAAGATGACCTTGTTCAGGGAGCACATATAAACGGGCTATCAGTCTAATCTTTGCACTTAATGATAAAATAATTGATATGAATGCCTTTAAAAGCAGGAATTGATAACAGAGGTTAAAATACCTAAGTGATCTTGAAAATTTACTTTTTGGACAAGGATTGTTCTTTAGATAGAAATTTCAGTTGGTAACATATTCTGCATGACCTTGAATTTTTAATTTTGGTAACGCTCCTTTTGGAGGCTATAGTTGGGTTTTCAATGTTAAGGCATGTTCATTTTTTCTTTTGAATGGGGGGCTGCGGGATATTTTAGTTTTCCCTATGGGGCAGCATGGAGGGAATGAATTCGGCCCTTTCTGCCATTAATTTAGGCAATTCAAGCAGCGTCATTGATCACGTGGCAGCGATGAAAGCAATGTAAGAGAAGGAAGCCGCAGCATCGCTTTACTTCGAGTTCGACAAATCTAATAAAAACTAGGCCTAAATAAAGTTCTTCTACATTACATAAAATTAACACTAAATAAAACACTATAACTATTGTAATAATTAATAAATTTCTTGAATAATGATTAAATTAATGTAAATACTGGGTTTTAATCAGGAAAAGCTGTGAATATAGTCTAATTAATTTTAAGATAACTCATTTCGCCTAGTGAACTCCACGTAGAACTCAATTGAAAATCTTAGTAAACAAAGAGCGGATATCACGTGATAACGGTGATCGTTCATGAGTCCGTCTAGCGGTGAATTGCCTGCATTGCGTAAATTACGTTCAGAAAATTGTCATTTACGTCAGATAGACCAAGTACAGTTCGACCGCACGGAATTTTGACACTTGGTCGAAATACTGATTATTTCCTTAAATTTACACCAGGCCGAGTAAAACCGTGATAAAGCAAATCATACCGAGTTTTCTCGGGGTAATAATTACCTGCAATATATACGAACCCGAGATAACTCGAGATAATCAGGCAAGCAAAAAAACATATATTCAAACCCTAACTGTGTAAGTTAATTTCAATGTGGATGAAGTTAAGCATATTTTGTCGAACATGATGCCAAAAGGCGTTTTTTGAAAACGTATTTGTTTCTATTTAGCCATTTACTTGAATTCTAATAAATTTTTTCGATTAAAAAATTTACGTCACGCAAATGACTTCCATATTCATGTTTCCTATGTGCCCTGAAAATGCGAAAATTTATTTTTATGAATGTAAAAGAAAATAATTTGCTTACAATTGTGTAAGCGTAATCAATGCTTGCAGTATGTGTGTGGAAAGTGTCAAAGCAGAAAAATCCCCGACTTTCCAGAGGAAGAAAGAAAAATGCAAGAAACAGGAAAAAGTGCCTTTTTCTTAATGCCAATGTCGAAAAAAAAAAAAAGAAAGCAAAAATACCTTAAGGCAGCGGTTCCCAAACTTAAAAGAGCAAAAAGGCCTAAGGCAGGGTTTCCCTAACTGTGGTACGCGTACCACAAGTGGTACGCGCCGCCTCTCCAGGTGGTACACATGCAGGCGGATCGAATTTGCCCAATTACTGTTAGGAGAATTTTAGCTCAAAATTAAAAATGAATTATCGTTATTGTCAAAGAAGCATTGCTGTTTTTAATTCGTTCACAACCACTTATCTATCTTTGTGAAACTGCTTTTTTTCAATATGATATTAATTAAAAATAAGTATAGAAGCAACTTAAATGTCGACCCAAATTTGAGGTCAAAACTAACTTGCGTTGCGTCACTTACTACTTTTTTTTTGTTTGCATAAATAATTGGCCTGACACCAAAGTATAACACACGTGTAGATCTTTTTAAGCATGCATTACTTTTTCATTTTCTTAAATAAAAATTTCCTCGTCACAAGTTCATAATTCAGATTTTTGAATTTGCTTTGTATTTACCAGTACATAGGTCGTTATCAAGGAGGGCCAGGTCCACATTAAGAGGTAGGGAAGCTGGGCTGGCGGGGTTGATGTACGCATATCAGTCCAGAAGAACTACCTCGGCGCAACTTAGGCCACCGACCGACGGCCATCGGCTCTCTACCTAAGGCTTCGGCTAAAAGGTGCAAGGGTGTCCGATGGAGAAAAGTACATAGGTCGTTTTTCCAGTGGACCCTTCATAAGTCACATACTACTTGATGAACTTTGCTTTATGTTTTATTATAAATTATGTATTATAAATGAACATAAATTATGCACTATAAATATATGTATTATACATTTGAATTTGGGTGTTACGGAAAAGTAGGCTCGTACAGTTAAAATTAACATTTATGTTATAAAATAATTGAATAAAACATAAAGCAAATTTCAAAAAGTAGTATGTGACATAGGTTGTTTTTCCAGTGGACCCTTCATATGTCTATTTCACGTTTCTTCAGTTACTGAAATGTTTTTACAGTTTTTTCTCATTATGAAAGTATTAAATATTAAAAAACTGTTTTATATTTAATACTTTACTTCTTATTCTAATTATTTAAAGTTAACTACTGATTCCAAGTGTTGCGTCAGTTATCTTTGATATCCTTTTGTCCGATAATGCGTAGAAATGTTGTTTTTCAGTCTTTTCAGCCAAACTAGCATTTAGCATTGAATCCTATCCAATATTTCCAGGGGTGTAATGAAGCCGGAACGCGCCGTTACCATGTTTCGGTATATTTCTGCTAAGCGGAAGGTGGTTCCGGAATGTATTTTATTTGAATATCTTAATTTCTCTCCAAAACAGATTTACTTTAACCACTTAACGCCGTTTGCCCGTGTCTGACACGGGCGAAAGTTACCGGCAAATTTGCACATGCCCGTGTCTCACACGGGTGATCTTGTATCTTGACGGATTTGCCCGTGTCTGACACGGGCGAAAGGTACCGGCAAATTTGCACATGCCCGTGTCTCACACGGGTGATCTTGTATCTTGACGGATTTGCCCGTGTCTGACACGGACGAAAGGTACCGGAAAATTTGCACATGCCCGTGTCTCACACGGGTGATCTTGTATCTCGCGTTATTTTATTTCTAATGGTCCTCTGAGATCCGCTTACAGTTGGTATAATAGTTTTTTCACATAACTTTTGCCTCACCCTCGCTTTCTAGTCACACACTGCAACTGAAATTTCAAAAACAATTTATACTATACCTATATATTCATTTACTGTCAAAAAAAAAAACTCCATCATTTTTTATAAGTTTTTCTGAAAAAAACTCGTGCTTCAAGGGGTTAATAACGACCTGACTAAAATGGAATTTTTCTTAAAATCTTTTCACGCCATTGTACTAAATAACGTCATTTTACTGCGCCCTAAGCACCACCTCATCGAAAAGGCAGGGTGCCGCGAAGCACACACATTAACAAATCTTCTTTGTTCCTAAGCCACATATTATGCAACTAGGGGTGTTGCGAGAGAATTCTAATTCCTCCAAGGGCGCCATGACTTGGAAAAGTTTGAGAAGCTTTGCTGTGCCGGATAACATTTGCATCATTTTAATTTTAGTATTGTGCCGGCAGGGGGGCGTTGTGGTAAGGCACAGGGGTCGTATGCCCAAGTTCCCAGAATCAAACCTGGCTCAAGTCGTGGATTTTCAAGATGCAGAAAATCGACAGCGCCGTCTGATTATGCGGCATGTTAAAGATCCCTTGAGTATCCGTTTGACATGGATACTCTCAGCTAAATTAAATTCCTGGCGCAGTCTGCATCAATGAGAGTTCATGTGCCGCCCTTTTGGGAGTAACTGAGCGTCAAAAATTCGCGGCTATGGTGCCACACTCATTGTGGTGCCGCTGAAAGAGTTGATACCAATCTCTGGGAGCGCACTAGGACTGCAATGGTTAAGAACCAATTAAGCGGACCGTTAGAAAAAAAAACAGTGTTGTTTGCTAGTAAGCAACACAACTTCTTTTATTTTAAATATATTTTTAAAAAAATGTTAATGATATGATTTTGCACAATTGTATTATTTAAGATTCATGCTTCTTTCTGGACAATGGAGGCAATTCACCGCTAGAGGGATTCATGAGTGATCATCGTTGTCACGTGATATCCACTCTTTGTTTACTTAGATTTTCAATTGAGTTATACGGGGAGTTCACTAGGCAAAATGAGTTATCTTAAAATTAATTAGACTATTTTCACAGCTTTTTCTGATTATAACCCAGTATTTACATTTCATGTAATCATTATAGAAGAAACTTATTAATTATTACAATAGTTATAGTGTTTTATTTAGTGTTAATTTTATGTAATGTAGAAGAACTTTATTTAGGCCTAGTTTTTAATTAGATTTGTCGAACTCGAAGTAAAGCGATGCTACGTCTTCCTTTGTTTACATTGCTTTCATCGGTGCCACGTGATCAATGACGTTGCTTGAATTGCCTTCATTTCCCTCCTCCACATTGATCAATGAATGAAGGATAACAATGACGGGTAAATGAATCTCCTCCCCCTCCCTCCGCTTTTACTCTTACTTTCCGGTATGAGAAAAATTAGCACTACAGCACTGCATATTTCTAAGGTTTCAGATGATAAATGATTCAGTAGTAGCAGTGCTTGTGCGCCTAACCACATTTTTAACTATAAAATTTTCAAAAATGAGGTATTTAATATTTTATTATGCTTTGAAATGGTCTACATAAATGGCGTGCAGCTAGATGTAAATCATTTTCAAGAACATTACTCCTCTTCTCCGCTACTTTCTTGGCAAGTACCCAAAACTTTCTGCAATAAGAAAAGGAAAATAAATTACATGGAATATTATATAGATTATTTGATTACATACTGTATGTATTATAAACTGTCATTAAAGTAAATAATCTTATTACTTTACGGATAATAAGGGGTTTCCCACCTCTGGATCAATGTTCTACCAATTGCACCAGAAGTCGTTAGTTTTAACGTAGCATTTTAAGGTATGGTAATTTAATCTGTATTGCATTTGAGCTCAGTTGTGTTTAATTCTGCTTACTCTTCAAAACAATACAGCCTTAGTGAAATTGATGTTTAATGAACAAAATGTTCGTTTTAGCCGTGATTTCTTATTAACCGTGTTCGTATCAAGAAAGTTCAACTGTATTTTTTTTTTTTTTTTAAGTAAGAAAAATGTATCAATATTAATAGCAGAAACTCCTTCAACCTTGCAAAAAGCCAAACATTTCTTCAAAAATAAATTACATAAAACATCAACAATTATAAACAGATAAAATATCAGCAATTAAGTTAATTATGTATTATAAATATATGTATTATACATTTGAATTTATGTGTTACTTAAAAGTAGGCTCGTATAGTTAAAATTAACATGTGTGTTGTAAAATAATTGAGTAAATCATAAAGCAAATTTCAAAAAGTAGTATGTGACTTAGGTCGTTTTTGAAGTGGACCCTTCAAGTATAAAGTTATGCTAGATTGAAAAAATAAATAAATAAATAAAAAATGACGAGTTGGGGCAAATTGTGTGGTTGCCAAACTAAAAGTTTTTGGAAAGGTTAGTCGTCAAAAGTGACGACTGGATGTGCAATCACGGTTGTCAACCGGGAATGTTTTTAGTTTGCAAAATACGACTAACGACCGCTAATTTCGAACCCTTCCAAGATATGTGTAAGAAAAGAGGCCAGTGTTCGAAAAGTAGAATTAAATTTCAATTTTTATTACGAAATGGCATCGCTGCATTGCAAAGCATTTATCTTCAATGCACGTGACTGAATTTTAAGAGTTCGACTTGATCATCCGCCATTGTATGCAATGATTTCACTTTCAAGTTCTAGTTTCAGGTTAAGTTCTAGATTCAGCTCAGGTTGTATGCCATGATATCCCTTTCAGGTTCTAATTTTCAGGTAAGAAGGTATCTTAATTTACATGTGTTCAAATGCGTAAAACTTTGAGTTATGATATGTTTTTTGAAAAGGTATTTGTTTCTATTTAGCCATTTGCTTGAATTCTAAGAAATTATCCCGATTAAAAAATTTACGTCACGCAAATGACTTCCATATTCATGTTCCCAATGTGCCCTGAAAATGTGAAAATTAATTTTTATGAATGGAAAAGAAAATAATGCGCTTACAATTGTGTAAGCGTAATCAATGCTTGCAGTATGTGCGTGGAAAGTGTCAAAGCAGAAAAATCCCCGACTTTCCAGAGGAAGAAAGAAAAATGCAAGAAACAGCAAAAAGTGCCTTTTTCTTAATGCCAATGTCGAAAAAAAAAAAAAAAAAAAGAAAGCAAAAATAAATTATATAAAACATCAACAATTATAAACAGATAAAATATCAGCAATTCAGTTAATTTGTGCCCTCTTCTAAATGGACATTGCTCAGAAGAACTTAGGCTTCGTAGACTTGGTGAGCAGCATTGTCCCTGTACGAAGTAGTGATCATTGGAAGAGTAACCGTGCTAAGGAATTTAAGTACGAAACCATTAGAAACCCCGATGTTTCATTCATTGCAACACATGTAGTGCAAAATGTCGGAGATTAAAAAAAGAAACGAAAAAAGAATTGAACTAGCGGACCAATTCTTCGACATCCATGAGAAGCAACAGTAGTCAAGTTTATCTGATTCAAAATGGAGTTTGGCGAAAGTGATGCGAAAATCACAGGTGTCTACCCCAATTCAGCCTGTCTACCACTGATTTATCTTTGTATTCAAACTTATATAAAGCTTTTCCCGCGTATCATTGCGTTTCGGAGTTTTTTCCAGCACTTCAGCAACAATGAAGGTCCTTGCTGTCTGTCTCGTTTTCGCAGTCGCTCTCGCGGTAAGTAAAGAATACATTGACCCCTTAACGTATTTGCCCGTGTCTGACACGGGCGAAAGGTACCGGCAAATTTGCACATGCCCGTGTCTCACACGGGCGATCTTGTATCTTGCGTTATTTTATTTCTAATGCCCGTCTTAGATCCGTTTGCATTTTGTTTGAAAATATTTTTTTTATGTAACTTTTACCCCACCCCCCGCTCTCTAGTCACCCCCTACAACTGAAACTACCAAAAACAATTTATACCATACCTATATATACGCTATCATACGCTATCATTATATCGGAGTCGTTTCTTATGCAATACTTACAAAAATATTCCAAAAGAACGCTATAAAAATGATGTACGTCATGCAGTTTTAGGTTTCTCGCCAGCATGGCGACCAGGTCGCCAAGTGAACAAATGCTGACATCGCGGAGGTCAAATTTGTCGCGAGAAAATCTTCATTAATTTTTAAAGTAAGTTATGTTAAGACCTCTGTCTGTTTAGACAATTAAATTGTGTGTGCTGTTACACAAAAATATAGGCAGTTCTTATACGGACAGAAATCGCACATTATATCTATGCGATTGTTTTTAAACATTTGTCTATTACCATTTATTTTTAAAGTATACTGAATCATAACCCACGGCTTCGGTTTCGATCTTTTAGTTCCATGGCTGGTGTCTACCTTACGTATTTTTAAGGACCAGAATTACAATTTTATATTAATTATATGAACAAACTTCTAAGGTACTTATAGACTGAGAGCTGGCTACATGAAAATGTCGATCACAAGGTACACGGCTCGTTTTCGCACAAAACGTCTCTATTAGTATGTCTGACTAGACTGACTAGATAGCCACAGGTTTGCCAGGCCGGGTGTGGGGCATTTAGCGGGGGCGGGCCCTCAAAGTCGACAAAATTTAGCGAAAAAAAATCATAATTTACGCGGATGGAAGTTTCACTAATATGTACATACTACTTATTGCTCTAAATGACGGGAAAATAATGGCAGACTGTTTACTAGGGGCGAAAGTGGCGGCAGACCACTTCAAAGGGGCGTAAAATTTCGAGGAAAAAAATCATAAGGTACACGGATGGAAGTTTTTTAGGATGGTTGTTTACGGGTCATGTGATCCAAGTGATCCAAGGAATTTTACCTCACCCTTTTTGATTTCTTTCAAATTTGGCTTATCAAGTGTACCCCTCAAGGTAATTAAAAATCCAAATTTTTAGATTTTTATCTTGTTTAGTTATTGAGTTATCAGTCTTTGATTTTGTAAAAAACTCACATTTTTACATGTATGCTTCAACATAAAACAGTCCATCACTCATCAACAAATAGAGATAAAAAGTTCTAGTAAAAGCATTTTTAAGTATATTAAAGGCCGTTTTTCATATAATATGTATCATAACAAATTTTTCAAAAAATTTAAATTTTAAAAAATGACCTTAAAATTTAATTTTTAAATTTCTCAAAACAGGTATAATGAAAATTTTTCAAAAAATTCTCAAATATTTGTGTATTTTATCTTTGTCTATGCAAAATTTCATTTGGGGACTCATTGGGATCATATTTTTTCAAATATTTGAATGTAATTTGATTTATCAAAGAATGAACATTTTTGTGATTCAAGCTATTTTAAGATGATGGTTCCTTAAAGGCGATGATTCAGTTAGCCTTCTTCACACATCTATGAATCAGTGAACAAGCATGGACATGTCTGGGCATGAAATGAACAGGTTCAAAATTTATTTGGGGGGGAGGGGCAACAAATACATACACATTTTTGTCTTATCATAGCTATTTTAAAGTATTGTTTTCAAATTATTCAATAATTACTTTAATATGAACAAATTGACTTATTGAGGAAAAAATTATTATGAATGCATAATCATTCATAATAATATTTTCCTGAATAATTCTTTGATTTCAGATATACTTTAATGAAATATTAATGATATGAGGGGGAAAACTCACAACCTATTCAGGGGGGTGGTAAGCTACATACTTTTTTTTTTTGTATTTCTTTGTCAAATATCAGCTCATAAGCGCAAATCCAGACTAACAACCAAAAGTGGCAAACTCTTGCAGGTCTGCCCCTTCCGTCACCATTTCAGATAAGTTTAGTTAAATACTTTTTCTCTCTCCATGCTTGTTCACTCATGCATAGATGTGTGAAGAAGGCTAACTAAATCATTGCCTTTAAGGAACCATCATCTTAAAATAACTTGAATCACAAAAATGTTCATTCTCTGGTAAATCAAATTACCTTCAAAAATTTGAAAAAATATGATCCCATTGAGTCCCCAAATGAAATTTTGCATAGACAAAGATAAAATAGACACAAATATTTGAGAATTTTTTGAAAAATTTTCATTATACCTGTTTCAAGAAATTTAAAATTTAAATTTTAAGGTCATTTTTTAAAATTTAAATTTTTTGAAAAATTTGTCATGATAGATATTATATGAAAAACGGCCTTTAATATACTTTAAAATGCTTTTTACTAGAACGTTTTATCTCTATTTGTTGATGGCCTGTTTTATGTTGAAGCATACATGTAAAAATGTAAGTTTTTTACAAAATCAAAGCCTGATAACTCAAACACTAAACAAGATAAAAATCTAAAAATTTGGATTTTTAATTACCTTGAGTGGTACACTTGATAAGCCAAATTTGAAAGAAATCAAAAAGGGTGAGGTAAAATTCCTTGGATCACTTGATATGGCATGACCCGCAAACAACCATCCTAAAAAACTTCCATCCGTGTACCTTATGATTTTTTTCCTCGAAATTTTACGTCCCTTTGAAGTGGTCTGCCGCCACTTTCGCCCCTAGTAAACAGTCTGCCATTATTTTCCCGTCATTTAGAGCAATAAGTAGTATGTACATATTGGTGAAACTTCCATCCGCGTAAGTTATGATTTTTTTTCGCTAAAATTCGTCGACTTTGAGGGCCCGCCCCCGCTAAATGCCCCACACCCGGCCTGGCAGACCTGTGGCTATCTAGTCAGACATACTAATAGAGACGTTTTGTGCGAAAACGAGCCGTGTACCTTATGATCGACATTTTCATGTAGCCAGCTCTTAGTCTATTACCAGAGAATGTTTTCATAAAAGTTTACGAACTAATTTACGAAAACTCTACCAAGCCGTATAAAATTGATTTATAATTGTGACGGATTTCGAATCCCCCAGAGCTGGTTTAAGTACAAATTAAAACAGGAACATACTATTCGTTTTTTTATCTGCAAAGAACTACATTTTGAATGCCAAGTAAGATCAATGTACTTTTCTCTATAGCACTTAGACCAGGGGTTCTCAACCTTTTTGTGCCATAGAGCACATACCAGAATATCGGTCGAGTGGTGGGCAGCATTTATTTTTTCAAGATAAATTTATCGTTGGTGAACATACTTAATCACACAAACAACATATAATGCACAAAAAATTTAATTTCAAAAATTAATTTAACTTATGAATATAATTAGCACTTATACTCTTGGGTAAAATAAATGATTACTAAATTAATTGCAAAACATACGAAGTATAAAAATATGTATGAAATATATAAAGTACAGTCAATGTGAGCTTTGGTATTGCATTTCACTGGCCAGCGCTTCATAATTGGGAGAATATGATGAAATTCCGGCTCCCAAAGCAATTCTCGACGTGTTCATCTGTAAGTGG
This sequence comes from Octonoba sinensis, assembly GCA_038502835.1. Classification (NCBI taxonomy): domain Eukaryota; kingdom Metazoa; phylum Arthropoda; class Arachnida; order Araneae; family Uloboridae; genus Octonoba; species Octonoba sinensis. The sequence continues at coordinate 20,590,271 of CM076603.1, forward strand.
TAATCTATATTTTGATTTCATGATATTCATCGTCATTTAGCATTATAGGGTTATTCATAATTATATGACCTTTTATTCATTTTTTTCTTAATTCTAAATGTTCTCTAGTTTAAAGTGGAAAACTGAAATATTTTATCGTTGGGCACAAGCAGCGGGTGCCTTTAGACCGATCGACGGGCTTCACGGTGCCCGCTGGCATAGGGTTGGGGACCCCTGACTTAGACAATAAAATAACCTTATTTTACTTAGCTATTTAGTTTTACATAGAGGTACCAATAAAATATTTTTCCGTGAGACTACTATTAGTTTGTATTTGACACATTTTACATAGAGCTCTTCAGCAAGTTTTTAAGGATGCTATATTATTTGAGCCGTTCAATGTACAATTTGATTAACGGCACTGGGAAAAATGCTGTTTAGGTTCCTGCAGCGTTTGGCGATCGTTTAGAACTAGATATTATTCAGTTCAACTATTCCTGGATAACAGGGGTGCCCATCCCTCGAAGCTCAATTGCGCAGATCTCCCCTCCCAGCTCAATATTGCAATATACCGGATAATACCGGATATCCGGCTCTGATGTTAAAAACATGTAAATTTTATACATATTTTTAACCACCCCACGGCTTGCAAACAAGTAAGTAGTAAGTTTATAATTTACATAAATTTTCGAAACTTTAATTAAGTTTTAATAATCAAATTGGGCATACCGGATAACCAGATGTTTCCTTATTCCGGATACTTAAAACTTGGTCGAATACTGGATATCCGATACCTTCGGAGGGGGGAGGGTTGACCGATCCTCCCAATCTCATGACAAAAAAGAAAACACTTCATGAAAAAATTCCCTCCCAAAAGGTCTTATACACACACACATCTATCTACGTATCTAGATATATCTTTCGCGCTATACATTATATATCTACACTATAATATTATAAAATAATTTTTGGAAAAAAAATAGAGCCGACTTCAAACTATAAATTGCTCTAAAAAGTAAAAAATAAAATTATTCTTTAAACAACTTCGATACGACTTTTAAACATAATTTTTGAAGTCGGTGCAAAATTATGACAGTCTAATTATAATTATGCCATGCGTTATTTTACGTTGAAACAACTGCAAACTCTACGCTATTTATATTTGTAATTGTTTCATAGTTACAAAAGGAATCATGCATCAAAATTCATCATAAATTTGCACCGACTTCAAAAATTATGTTTAAAAGTCGTATCGAAGTAGTTTAAAGATTATTTTTTTACTTTTTAGAGCAATTTATAGTTGGAAGTCGGTTCTTTTTTTTTTCCAAAAATTATTTTTTTTTTTTTTTTAGTGTAAATGCATTTTTATATAAATACGCTATCTTTAAAACATACATATCAAAGGGGAAACCTTCTTTGAGGGAATGACACTAAAAACTAACCGTTTCTATGATAAACTTCGTTTTGAAATCGATTCAGTCAAAATCTTGCTGAAATTGCATTTATTATTATAGCACAATGGCAACAAAAGCTTTTTCAACAATGAGTTTTATATTTATTAATAGTTTCCCCAACAAAGAAAAATTTAAGCCTAGCCTTTCCAATTAAAATTTTAAAAAATTTATTTTTCACCCATAACGTTTTTTCTAAAAAACAGATGTAGTCAAATTGATGTGCGATATTTGAGTTAGACGACCCTCTATCGATCAAAGAAAAAATAATCAAAATCGGTTCATTTAGTCAAAAGTTATGGATGAAAAAGCAAAAAAATGACCACATTTCAGCCCATATTTTTTTTTCTAATTATCGAATATGGTCAACCAAGGTATGGGACCTATGGGAAACCACCCTCGATCAATTAAAAAAAAATTCATGAAAATCGGTTCATCCGGTAAGAAGTTATGGACAAACAAACAAAAAAAAACGACATATATACAATCTGAATGTATAACCTCCTTCCTTTGTGAAGTCGGTTAATAAAGCCGAAGAGTTTGTTTTCTTGAACGCACTAACCTCAGGAACTACTGTTCCGATTTGAAAAATTCTTTCAATGTTAGATAGCCCATTTATCGAGGAAGGCTATAGGCTATAGATCACCACGCTAAAAGACCAATAGGGGCGGAGCACCGAAAATTGCATAAAATAGTCCCTTCTATCAGAAGAAATTATCGCATCCTTTTGAGCTAAATGCTGTACTTTCCATCCAGAGTTGATAAAATATTTACCGCCCAGAAACTGTACGCCAAATTTGGGTGGGAGTATTATAAAAAAACCTTTGTAAGTTGACCGCCTATTTATTAATATATTTATTTGTTTATCAATTTTTGGAAAGATAAAAAAAACTAAAATAGCTTCTCCAGGATATTTTTTATTTTATAATGTTAGACCAGTATTTGCCTGGATGGATGAAATATCAATATAAAGTTTGCCTAAACCTCTGTAAGTTGACCAAATGGGAAAACTATTATGAGCATTCTTTCATTCTCTAAATAAGTTTCTTCTTTTTTCTTTGATCTGAAATAGCCATTTTGAAAAATATATATTTTAAGAAAATCTTTAGCGTCATATAAGTAACTGACATAATTAATGCGATCTTTACCTTCATTTTAACTAAGTACTTTACTCTTGAAGTTGTATGAAATACACTGTGAGTCATTCGGGTTAAATTTCTTTAATGATATTTTAGATAATTGTGGGAAAAAAAGCTAACCACTATTTTGAAGTAACGTCATTACATAAAACTTTTAGTTAGATATAAATGAAAAAATGGTTAGTGTAAGAAATGGCAAAAATAAAAAAACGTCTCTACCCTCTATAAGTTGACCACCTGTGACCACTAAAGTGTTGCACCGCAAGTGGTCAACAGGGGCCTCAGTGGCTGAGCGGTCAAATCGACTGGCTCCGGTGCCTCCCTGCGCGGAGAGAAAGAGGCGTGGGTTCGATTCCCACCTTTGCCCTGGGTGCATTTCCTTCTTTGTATATTAAAATCTGTTGTGCTGTCTTGTTCTATCTGTCATATTAGACGAGAGTTTGAAGCATATCCTTGAGAATAGCAAATAAACTCGAATATTTATGTGACCTGAAATGGTCGTAAAAGAAACAAACAAACAAGCAAGTGGTCAACTTACAGGTTTCACTGTATATATATATTATATATATATATGTACTTATATATTTCTTCTGAAAAAATCCTAAAATTCCGATGTCACAAGTTGCGCCATGACCGCCCCCCCCCCCCCGGGGTGCACGATCAAATGCAGCAGTTCAATTGTATACTGTATTAAAATTTCTATAAAGTGCTGTTTTATACTTTTAATAATTAATGTACACAAAAACTGTTTGACAAAATTCACTTCCTTGAAGGAATTGATAAAAATAACTATATAAAAAAATAATAATTTAAGAAGTGCTAGTTACTGGTAGGAAGACATAATGGAAGCGTATTAAGACAAAAAGTGAAATTTAGATTTTCAAAAAAAAAAATGTGACGATTTTATTTTGAATGTAAAATAGATGGCGACGAAACAGCGTTTCTAAGAATAACTCACTTAGAATAAAAGTATTGACACAAAAAAAATTCATCCAGGCTAGTGGATAAGCGATCATTTAAAGCTGAGGTCAATGGCGTAACTACAAGTTCTTCTTATAATTTTTATCACTAAATAAGCATTTAATAACACTACTATCATTATTTGACATTATTTCAACGACTCAAGTCACTGTTTCAAAACAGTTTTTTTTCTGATTATTTAAAAATTACCTCCAGATATTTTTATAATGCAGGTAATATTTCTATAACCCCTTCTACATTTGTATCTAGAGAGCTAAGGTTTACTTTAAGTATAGTATAAAGTATGATCTGGTCAAAATATTGTCAGTACGAGCAATGTTATCGAACATGGTTCAACCATCCCCCAATCTACCATAAAAAATGTATAGGTCGTAACAAACTTTCTATGTAATTTAATACACTTCGAATATTGCATAGTTAAAAATTACATAAAAACGAAAACTGAACTTTCGCACTATTTTATATACAGTACGTTGAAAGACAGTGTACAAGTAAAATAATTTTAAAAAATAACATATTTTTTATTTTACAGGTGGCATCCGCTGCTTTGCCATGTAGGGGCGACAAAGGCGAGTGCGCCGAAGATGAGTGCTGTACTCTGTTTGGAAGGGTTAGCAGTTGCAAGAACCGTCCCCAGATCGGTAAGTAACTTAAAATTCGTATATGAACTTCTTAATAACATTTTTACTTAAACCGCAATGTTTCTGAATAGAATACAAGACCTTTCGCACTGCAGAAGTCACTGGGTCTAATAATAATAGGAAGTATAAATAGCGATAACAATAAGAGTAATATTAATAATAGTAACTGTCAGTTTTAGCCAAAAGGATCTTATTTCCAACAAAAACTCTTCCAACTCGATGAGGTTCTTGCTACTAAAAGTAAATCCTCTGGAAGTAGTCACTGAAGCTAATAATAACGGCAGTAAAAATAACGACAACAACAAGAGTAATATTGGTAATAGTGATTGCCAATTTTTGCCGATTGATCTATATTTGCAACAAAAACTCTTCCAACTCGACGAGATTTCAGCTGCTAAAATGAACTTCTCTGTGATCTATTGACGGAAAAGCACTCTTCGTTATGTAAACGCAATGCAATATATTATGCAAATGCAAAACTAAGTAAGAGAGGGATAATAAGAGTATTAACTCTTTAAATACAGGTAACGTCAATAGACGATTTGGCAAAACTTTCCTGTGGTACGGGCAACGTCAATAAGCGATTTGATGAATTATGCTGAAAATGTAGGTCTCGGAATAAACAGTTGAATAAATGGAAATAAATTCGTTCTTTACATTAAAAATAATAATTTATTCAATTGAAAATGGCAAAATTGGAGGTGTAGGAGGGGGTATTATGACCCCTCCCTTTTGATACAGTGTGCCGCCGATCTGAAATCAAGGACATTCATAAATAGTCCTAAGAAGGTCTTTTATTGGTTAGCCACCCTATTGGAAAAAAAATCCCGGTTTGTACTGGTTTTGTACTGGTTCCAGTATTGTTTGTACTGGTTCCAGTATAGTTTGTACTGGTTCCAGTATAGTTTATACTGGTTCCAGTATCATTTTGATACCGGTTTTGTGATTTTTTCCAATAGGGCAATAACTAAATCTGCTATAGCGAAAGCGTTTTTATCTCAAAAAATCGCCATAGATTTAAAGTGGGGCGTCTACGACTAATGTTGATTGGAACTCTCCAGTTTTGCCTTTTTCATGTAAGAAACTCATGACTTATACATAAGAAATAGATGTATCGCCATCTATGCAATTTTTGGATACTTTTTTTTTTGGGGATTTCAGACAAACAGATTTGTGAATATATTCCGGTAGTTAAAGGGTTAAAAAGTAATTAAAGTCCTCGTCTAAATACGAACTATAACTATTAGTTAGAAACAAAAATGGTGAAAATATTTTTAATGAAAGGTAAAGGCTGCCCTTCTAACTTTTTCAAAGTTTTGTTGCTATTTTCTTCACAGCTATCCCTCTTCAGTTGACTTGTTAATAAAAATACAGTAAATAAAGACCTGTTTGTGTAATGAATTTTAACTATTTTTTTTTTTATTCTTGATTTCCGTTCTTTCAATCCATTTTATCATTATACAAATGTTACCATTTTTGCGTCAAACTGAAGCTCAGCGAACTGCCTCTGAAGTTTCTCGGCAAAACATTACGTATTTCAGCTACAGCTCATATGTTAGATTTATGATAAGAATTTTTATTAAGGATAATTTATAAATCATGTCACTCTTCGAAGGGGGAGCGGGGTTCGTGAAATTGTGACGAAGTGTGACAAGGGGAGGGGTAACAAGAAGTGTGACATCCTGCATTATGAACATAGCGTGACATGTGACAAAGGGGGGAGGTGGGTCCGCTGAAGTGTGACATATTGTGACAAAGAGAGGGAGGGGGGTCAAATATATGGGAAAAAAGCGTGACATCATTTCTGAACGGTCCCTTATTGAAAGTTGTTTATAAGCAGGCTCATATTTCAAAACTTTCCTGTTTTCTTCTTCAGGCGAAATATGCGAAGTGTACCCTGAAAGAAAACTGCTGAAGGACCCCGTCTACTTAGTTATGTGCCCATGTGCAGAAGGTCTTAAATGTGTGCCAAGAATCGGTGGAGTAAGTTTCAAATAATACTTATTTAATCTATTTACGCCAGACACTAAACAGCGGAAATTTTGAACGCAAGTACAATATTTTGAAAGAATACACATGCACATTATCTGACACTTTCACAATAATTTTCACATACTGTGAAAAACTGTTGGAGGATGCACTAGGGGACGCCATCTTCTGTTATTGTCTTAAATTCAGAACTTAGTAATCATTCAATGAACTGTTCTATGTTTAATACGCTAAGCTAAAATGGGTTAGTGTTTAAATGATCATTAATTATTTCATTACTGATCGCGAAAAATCCAGAATTATATATTTCCTACTATACAAGGTGTGTATGAACTGTTCAGAATTCGAACAGTGTTATAAGGTAAATGTACCAGAAGTGGGCCACTTCCGCTAACATTTTTCGCGTTTCTTGGATTATTATCTAAATTTTATAGAACTTTTGCTAATATATATATTTTTTGTGATTGCCCAAATTCTTATCTAAAATAACAGTCACCTGAAATATATTAAACTAATATTATGGAATAATTAAAAAAATAAACACTTAGATTGCTCTGATGCACCTGAAGTGGGCATAGCAATTTTTTAAATGTGCTATTAGTTTGCGTAGGAAACTTTGAATGCGCCAGTAGTGGGCATACCAATAGTGGGCATAGGAAATTTTGATGTCCCAGTCGTGGGCATATCAAATGTTATGCACTAGAAGAAAGACATTGCAACCCTAATGCAAGAGGGCCATAATTTAAAAAAAATTTAAAATGGCAGGAAATCAACAAATAAGTATGTTTTAATGAGTTCTTCCTGAATTATTCAATCAAATCCAACTCATAGAAGGAACTGAAATATAAGATAATTCCATAGGGTCACGTGGGGTAAAGTGGTCATGCAACAAATAGAAAGCCATGGCTTTGAAATAAGTAATGGAACTTTTGTAATTTATTATTATTTTTTTTTTTTTAGATTTCAAATATTCAGAATTAAATTTTACATTCAAAATTATATTAATAACAACTCTTTAGCTGAAGAAAACAGTTTTTTTGCTTATACAGTATTTTGAAATCGGAACGTCTGTTTTAATTTCTCTCAGAAGCTTTGCTTAAAAGAATTTGCAACAAATTGACAGTGCAGAAAGCTTTACACAGATAGTAAATATACTTCGTCACTAACGGTTAAGCAAGGCTTTTTGCGTATATTATTTTACAGTAGTCTAATTAAGGAGTAAATGGTCATAGTATTAGGCTTAACATGCACCACTGTTCTAAAACTAGTTTATGTGGTAGACCGAGGCTTAATTTGTATAAGAATTCGCGGGAGCTCAGCTCCAACATCTCTTTCAATTTTATTACACGGTTTTATTTAACTTGCTTTGTCACGGAACTTTGTTATGCGTTTTTCGACCACTATTACTGCATAAATTATCTTCAAACTTTGCACACAAGCTTTTCTTCGATGACCAATACACTATTCTACCCATTTTATAATTTATTTTGACGTTAATTTGGAACAAAATAATAATTTTTGCTCTGAGAAAATTATCAGAATTATTATTTGTCGAATGGCAACGATAGCTTGGTTCGCGTAACGCAACGATGTTATTTAACTTGCTTTGTAGCTGAGTCTGTGGCGCAGGGGTTATAGCATTGGATTGTGGCACCGGAGATCGTCCGTTCTAAACCAGTCTCATCCATTTCATTCCATGCAACTTGATTTGTCATGGGAGCGTGTTACGCGGTTTTTGACCACTATTACTGAATTTTAGTTTTTTGTAAAAAATAAAACAGTGTAACTTATTTTTTATGGATTTAATGTATTATGATATTTTGCCCATTTAGGCTATTTCATGCATAGAAATAAGTTGAATACTATATGACTTCTCATTTCTTTTTACTAGAAACTAGTAAGCCTGGCGGTCATACGAAATGACCGCTGTTCTAGATATTGTAAATATACAATATCCAACATAATCATCGTCAAACAATAGTTTTAACGAAATTGGAAAAAGAGCGCTGCCACTTTAATATATATAAAAAGCGCCGACGATAAATAAATTAAAACAAAGAAAGAAGGATTAAATTAAATTCGCGTTTACATTCATTTTTAACGGAGATTGCAAATCTAGCGATGCCTCACTCAAAATGCTAGAGAAATGTTTTGATTATTAGTATATTTGACATGTGTTACAACAATGGCAGCTGCATTACAGTTACATTGTTCATTGAAAAATTAAAAAATAATTTACAAAAAACTAATTGAGTCGCAATTTTCATTTTTGCAGCGATGCGTTTCTCGGGTCGTAAACATTAACTGTGCCGAATGTGGTACCGATCGGTAAAACGGCCTAGGATTCTATAACCAACAATCAAACTAAACATGATGATCGCTCGATATGAGCAAACTAAGGTGCCGCCACCCCAAAGGATCGGAAATTAACCATTTTGAAATCATAATATACGCCCTTAAATTTAACGACTTCAGAAGACTTCAGAAATCTCTAGATATTCGCTCAATATAAACAAACTAAGGTGTTGCCATTCCAAAGAATCGGAAATTAAAAGTTGAGTTATGAATGTAAATACCTTTTAAGAAATAGAAATAAAGTTGTTCAAGCCCGTAAGTTAGGATAATAACTACAAATATTATGCTACTTTTCCATGCTAAACGTTAAAGAAATTTTTAAATAACTTTTTACAATTTTTTTTTTTTTTTTTTTTTTTGCATGATGTCAGTATCGTATCGTACCGCAAAATGTAATCGTAACAGTCCCCGTTAAGTGAAATATATATATAATCTATATAATATTCCATTTAATTTATCTCCTTTTATTGCAGCAAATGTTGGGTACTTGCCAGGAAATTAGAGGAGAAGAGGAGTAATGTTCTTGAAAATGATTTACATCTATCTGCAAGCCATTTGTGTAGACCATTTCAAAGCATAATAAAATAATAAATACCTCATATTTGAAAATTTTATGGTTAAAAATGGGGTTAGGCGCAGAATCAGTGTTATTACTGAATAATTTACCATCAAAAACCCCAGAAATATGCAGTGCTGTAGTGCTAATTTTTCTCTTTCCGGAAAGCAAGAGTAACAGCGGAGGGTGGGGGGAGGGATTAATTTTCCCGTCATTGCCATCCTTTATTCATTGATCAATATGAAGGGGAATGGAAGCAATTCAAGCAACATCATTGGTCACGTGGTAGCGATGAAAGCAATGTAAACAAAGGAAGCCGTAGCATTGCTTTACTTCGAGTTCGACAAATCTGATTTAAAACTAGGCCTAAATAAAGTTCTTCTACATTACATAAAAATAACACTAAATACAACACTATTCTAATAATTAATAAATTTCTTTTATAATGATTAAATTAAATGTGAATATTGGGTTATAATCAAAAAAAGGGGTGAAAATAGTCTAATTAATTTTAAGATAACTCATTTTGCCTAGTGAACTCCGCGTAGAATTCAATTGAAAATCTTAGTAAACTAAGAGCGGATATCACGTGACAACGATGATCGCTCATGAGTCCCTCTAGCGGTGACTTGCCTCCATTGTCCAGAAAAAAGCATGAATCTTGAATAATACAACTGTAAAAAATCGCTTTTTATTAACATTTCTTTTAAAATATATTAAAAAAAAAAAGAAGTTAAGCAATATTAATTTTTTTTCTTTCTAATGGGCTGTGTAATTGGTTCTTAACCATTGCAGGCCTTGTGCGCTCCCAAAGATTGGTACCAACTCTTTCAGCGGCATCACAATGAGTGTAGTACCCTAGCCGCGATTTTTTGACGCTCAGTTTCCCCCTAGATGGCGGCACCTGAGCTCTCGTTGATGCAAACTGCACTAGGAATTTAATTTAGCCGAGGGTATTCACGCCAAACGGATACTCAAAGGATCTTTAACATACCGCATAGTCATACGACATGGGCGCTGCCATTTTTCTGCTTCTTGAAAATCCACCGACTTGAGCCAGGTTTGATCCTGCCAACTTGGGCGTACGAGGCCTGTGCCTTACCACTACTCCAGGCACAATACTAAAATTAAAATATTGCAAATATTATCCGCTGCAACAAAGCTTCTCGCACTTTTCCAAGTCTTGCATGGCACTCTTGGAAGAATTAGAATTTTCTCGTGGCACCCCTAGTCAGGGCCTTATTTACCAATAGACCCGTGAGGCCCGGGCCTAAGGCCCCCACTTTGAGGGAGCCCCCTAATTTTGGTTATTTTTTTTTTTTTGTAATTTAAAATTTTTAGAAAAATATTAAAAAATAGCATTTTTCAAAAACAAACTGTTAGTGTTCTGTTGCTTCACAGAAAATTTGTATTATTAAATTATTTTAAAACCACAAGGAATTTTCACTTTGGGGGCCCCCAAATCTTGGTCTGACAATTTGAAATTTGAAAAAACAAAATCGATTTTGCACTTTGGGGGCCGCCATATTTTATTCAAACATTTTGTAATTTTAAAACAAAATCATTTTGCACATTGGGGGCTCCCAAATGTTAATCTGAGTCTTTGACATTTGAAAAACAGATTAGTTTTTGTGCTTTGGGGGCCCCCAAATTTTGGTGTGACTGGCAAGTTTTACAAACACATACTGAATGTTATGTTTAAAAAAACTTTGTTGCGTGAGGGGCCCCCAAACATGAGTTGTGCCTATAGTGATTCAAAATGTAAATCGGGCCCTGCCTCTAGTTGCATAATATCTGGCTTAGGAACAAAGAAGATTTGTTAACATGAAGTGCTTCGCGGCTCCCCATATTTTTGATGAGTTGGGGAATAGGGTGCCGTAAAATAACGTTATTTAGTACGATGGTGTGAAGAGATTTAAAAAAAAAATTACATTTTAGTCAATTCGTTATTAAACTAAACCTGGTGTTGGAGAGAAATCAAGGTTTGCAAATAAAATCAGTGTTACTCAAAACAACATTTCCGAAACTATGTTCCGCCTAGCAGAAATATAGCAAAACACCATGACGGCACGTTCGTTTTTGACCTAAGAGTGAAGGGAAGGGAAAATCTTCACCCTCCAATACCCTCGGAACTGCCTCGGGACTTCAGGGTTCACGGAATTTACATGCACATATCCCCAAGTGTACATGGTGGGTCTTCAGCGGCTCGGGTATCGATCCCGAGATCCCCCGATCCGAAGCTCGACATCCTAACCCACTGGTGTAGTCCTGAAAAAAAGTTGAAATCAAAAGTGGGAGGGACGCGTATGCATACGAAGATAAGCAATTGAAATCAAAAGTGGGGGGGGGGGGGACGCATATATTAAAATGTAAAAAATTTGGGGGTAAGCTTGTATTAAAATAAAAAGGTAGGGAGACGCCATTCCCACTCGACTACACCACTGTCCTAACCACTAGGCTGCCACGGCCCACTACTTCAAGTCTTCAGTATGTGAAAATAAAAAGTCTCAATTTTCACTCAGCCAAGTACAATGTGAAGTAAATTCAGTATGAAATGATTAATATTTCATTATTTAAAAAAAAAATCTGTACTGCACATTTTAAAATACTTTATACATATTTCCTTTTCAACGAAAAATGTTGAGCAATTTCTAAAATAGTGCAATTGCCGCTTCTATTTCGCTCTCAACTTTGCAAGCACTTGTGATCGATAGACAGTCATAAACACCACACAAAACTGTATTTTATACTTTTCAAAATTGAGTAATTTACACTATCTGTAGCAATGCATGGAAATCAATTTTAGTTGGGAGCAAAGGAACGATTTCATGTTCCTTACATTTGAATGTATTTTGTCTCTCGTTCTATTGCAAAAAATATTGCTTGCAATGAAAGTATACTGTATACCCTAAAGCTATAAGGCTATACTATATAGCCACCGGACACTTTCAATTTCAAGCATTTTTTCAAATTTATAGAGAAATACATGACCGCGTGTTCTGTAGTTTTGGTCATATAAAAAGCATGCTTCTATGGGTGTTTCTCAGTAAAAAAGAATTTTCTGAACTTCACACAAAATTTTCGGAAAAATAATGCAGAACAAATTTAAGAAAATATTATATAATAAGATGCACCCCCCGCCCCCCACACCCACACAGCTCAGGTTTATGAACAACAAAAAACAAAAAAACAATTTTTTTAATAAAAAATCTGAAGTATTAATATCAGAAATCAATTGTCCAGAAACATTACGCTAAGTTTTTTAACTCCTTGAAACGCAAGTTTTTGTTTTCGGAAAAACTGGCAAAAAAATGATCGAGTTTCTTTTTTGGGTAGAAAATGAATATATAGGTACAGTATAAATTGTTTTTGGAAATTTCAGTTGTAGGGGGTGACTAGAGAGTTAAATTACGTAAAAAATTATAAAACAAACAAAGTGCAAGCAGATCTCAGACGGGCATTAGAAATAAAATAATGCGAGATACAAGATCGCCCGTGAGAGACACGGGCATGCGCAAATGTGCCGGTACCTTTCGCCCGTGTCAGACACGGGCAAATGCGTTAAGAGGTTAAAGTAATAAAAGTTCTCATAATTAATAAATTTTCGGAACAGGTTCTCCAAAGATTTCGGATCAGAATCACCCCTATGTGCTTCACTCACACACAGCCAAAATTTCCTCACACGTGCATTTAGGAGGCAAACAAAATATTGAAGAAAAGTTAAACTATTTTCGACCAGCCTGTACCTTAACCCCTTGAAGCACGAGTTTTTTCGGAAAAACTGGTAAAAAATGATCGAGTTTATTTTTTCCGAGTTTTTTTCGGAAAACTGGTAAAAAATGATCGAGTTTATTTTTTTTGACAGAAAATTAATATATTGGTATAGTATAGGTTGTTTTTGGCAATTTCAGTTGAAGGGCGTGGCTAGAGAGCGGGGGTGGGGTAAAGTTATATGAAAAAATATTATACAAACCAAGTTCAAATGGATCTCAAACGGGTATTAAAAATAAAATAACGCGAGATACAAGATCGCCCGTGTCAGACACGGGCATGTGCAAATTTGCCGGAAACTTTCGCCCGTGTCAGACGCGGGCAAATGCGTTAAGTGGTTAAAATGCTAGAAATAAGCTGAAAATTTAACAAAAGAGTTTACTTGCTATGTACAACAACTCTACACATTTTTATAAAACTGGCATATTTGTGAAGTTATAAGCATTTCACTTCAAAATGTCAATTGTTTTTACATGGTTTTATTTAACTTGACTTGTGGCGGATTTTTGTAAGGTGGTTTTTGACAACTATTACTGCATAAATTATCTTCAAACATAAGCTTATCTTCGATGACAATGCAATAATCCATCCATTTTATAATTTATTATAACGTTAATTAGGAAGAAAAATAATAATTTTGGCTCTGAGGAAATGATCAGCATTATCATTTGCCGTTTGGCAACAATAGTTTTGTTTGGATAATGCAACGATGTTTTGAATTTAAATAAAACCATGTAATTTAAACCATTTTTGGCGATTTAATATTATTTGGCCTATTACTTGCAGAACTTTGCACGAAATTTCCCTAAACTTACAGAAAAGTTGCGAAGATACAAGAGAATCATTATGCTGAAATTTGAAATAAAAGACCGAAAATTAGATAAATTATGAATATTTAACCCCTTGAAGCACGAGTTTTTTTTTTCAGAAAAACTTGGTAAAAAATGATCGAGTTTTTTGTGGACAGAAAATGAATATATATGTACAGTATGAATTGTTTTTGGAAATTTCAGTTGTGGGGGGGAGTGGCTAAAGAGCGGGGGGGGGGAGATAAAAGTTACATAAAATATATTATACAAACAAAGTGCAAATGGATCTCAGAGGGAAAAAAGAAATATAATAACGCGATCGCCCTGTGCGAAACAAGGCAATGGACAAGGGCATGTGCAAATTTGCCGGTACCTTTCGCCCGTGTAAGACACGGGCAAATGCGTTAAGTGGTTAAAGGAATTAATTTTTTGCTGCACATGTTCGAAAGAAAGCAATTTTTAACTTTCATACCTTCATACCCAAGTATACCAAAGCAACTCTTAAAAAAAAATCAGTTGATTATCATGAAAATTCAGATAGATATTGACAATTTAATGATTCTTAAGAAGATAGATTGAAAGGAGTCGTTCACAAATTGGTTGCATGTGTTCTCAATTATTCATTGAGTGCATATATGCTGTGATTTTGATAAAAAGAAATTCTTTTAAACAAACCCTTACCATCTATGGTCTTGGTAAGGATGGTAAAGCACTCTTCCCAAATACTCAATTTCAAAAAAAAAAAAAAAAAGAAAATGAATTAATTAATTAACAAAAAGTAAGTCATTGAAAACAAAGAGAAATTTTTTCAATATTTCAAATATTTCCATACAAAAACACCATGTATTTCTTCATTGTCTTTAGTACAGAGGCCACAAGTATAAAGGGCTCGCAATCTGAACAAAAACAGCAAGAACCAACATTTTATTAAATAATGTTTTTAAAATTATATTCAAGTATTAAAAAGTTCTGTATGATACAAATAAGATATTGCAGTGAGAAGGTAGCAAGGCTTTTTGTGCATTCTTTATGCTTTTAACGCGTTGACTGCCGACACGCTAACTGCCAGCGCTGTGTTTAGTTTGTGAATCTCCAGACGATAGTTTAAATTAATTACAACATATCGTACAAAATATTTTATTAAGTAAAAAATGACTTACTTTCTATAAATGTATTAAAAACTGAAATAAAGTCAGCAACAACGAGACAACTTGTAATTTAGTCTCTCAACAAGTCACACCAACTACGAGTTATCTCGTAGATTGGCAGTCAACGCGATAACCAATTAAAGCACGAGTTTTTCACGAAAAAACTAGTGAAAAATGATCGAGTATTTTTTTGACCGTAAATGAATATATAGGCATATTGTAAAGTTGTTTTTGTGGGGGTGGTATAAAAGTTATAAGATAAAAAAATTATTACACAAGCAAAGTGTAAACGATTTAATGACATGTTTAATTTGAATTTCACATTGTTAAAATGAAATTAAAACAAATTACGAGATGCTAGATCGCCCGTGTGAGACACGGGGATGTCAAAATTTGCCGGCAAATGCGTCAAATGGTTAAAGGGGGTCGTGACAATGAAGAAGTTTAGAAACGATGTTTTAGAGTGATGTTGTAACTTATCAAAGTCGAATTTTGAAAATAATCCCCTATTTTATGTTCTTGAAATAATTTTCCCCCCTCTCTTAGGTAAAACCATTCTATGTGTAATTTTTATCCTACTACCTGTGGTAGTACTCGGAAAAGATTATTTCAGAGCAGCTGTTTTTGAACACAGACCAAGAGGAGAATACCCTGGGGATCCACAAACTATTATCGCCAACAATCTCAAGTTCTACGAAAGGGCAGCTAAAGTTGCTGCCGAAAAAGTAAGTCTGAAATCAAAAATTTTAACAATAATTTTTGCTTAGTGTTTTTTTAAGGCACTTTAAAAGTCCTTTTCAAGAACTTATTGCAAAGCAGTTGAAAAACGTATGTGCTGTGTGAAATGCGATTTTTAAAACTAATAGGCAAGATTAATAATCATATATACTTTGGATTCTTCGAAAATTTTCTAAGAAACAAGATTTTTTTCCTTCTCGTTATAAAAAGAAATAATTGGTGAAATTTGGAAGCGATAATAGATATTGCAACACAAAGTTTTGCTGCTTTAATATTTAACTGTAATCTTAACTATAACAGGCATCGAAATTTCCAGTTTGCCATTGTCAAATTCCCTCTCCAGGATTCAATTTACAATACTGAAAATAAAATTTCATAAAGTTGTGGAAGCAACATTCAAACAGGAACGTTGTTAAGGCAGTTTTTCTAATCATTACGTAGCGAACTCCAATTCGAAGCAAAATTCATTGCATGGAATGTACTATGATAGCATGAAATGAGCAAGTATATTTCTAAAATGCAAAAAATAGTAGCCCCTGCGGAGAATTTATATTTTTCCAATCATGCTTAAAAAATTATCACTAAGGAGTTCGTCCTCTACTTTCCAACCCTCTCAAAATCCGATCCACAATTCTCCGCAATTATCAAAAATAAAATAAATAAATAAATTTTTAAAATGTAGTGAAAGAAGGCTTAATCTATGGTAAAAATATCGATCAAGAAAAATAAAAGTAAATTAAATATTGTAAAATTTAAAAAAAAATTTTTCACTATAGGTGTGTGGTGGGAGGGAAAGTGGTTACATCAGATGAAGCGGTTTCAACCGACGTGTCAAGGGCGTCAACAAACTGCTGATCCCATCTATTCCCATTGAAAAAGCTATGGAAAATAGAGTTAAACCGCCTCGGTTTTAACGTGACAGTTTAAACACCTGCTTCGCTTTTAACATAACTTTCTCCAAGACTTTAATTTTCTTTTTATCTTTTTCAAGTAAAAGTCTTTAGAATGTAAACTAAAAAGAAATTGTTAACTCTAGCACTGTTACGCTCGTCCTAGCACTGGTAGTCGTAACTAGAATGACTGTATTTAGCCTTTACCCTCGGTCAGGCCCGCCATTATAGAATTTTCCAGGTGGATGGCAATGGGTACAGTAAAACCAGTTTTTGTGCGGTCCTTTTTTATGAGATTTTGCTTTTGTGCGATTGGTTTTGTGCGATTTTATTTTCGTGCGATTTATTTTTATGCGGTACATGAATCTTAGCGGCATTAGCACCAGTCTAATGTTTCCTATCGATGAACATATACATATTTAAAAATGACAACTAATTATAATGTTTATTTATACAGTAAGCACATGGTAAGTGCCATGTGCTTACTGTATAAATAAAAATGATAGGAGAAGGCTTTGATAATTTCGGCGAAAATGACCTTGACGAGATGATTGAGGACCAAACTATCGATGATGGTGACATTATCAATAGTTTGATTGATTATGAAAATGGACAAAAGGAACCGGAATCTATTACAGCAGATAAAATATATGCAGGGATCCAGATTTCTAAAAAAAATGGAAACGCATTTTCTTAAAATAGATACCAATGCTAGACGCTTTAAAATTCCAAAAGGAACCGAGATCATGCATGTCTCACTATCGTGACGTTTACAAGCAATTGACCAGTCGACTGTCGCCACAAAACTGATCACTGACTTTATGGTACCAAAAAAGACATCAATTGAAATCCTATCTTCAAGCGACGAAGGCGATTTTCAACCAATTCGTCACAAGGAGATGCTCGTTTTGGATTACGACGAGTAGGAGCAAACTATTTAATGTATAATTTGAAAACTTCTCCACGTATATGTACAATAAAGAATTAAATATTTTTACAATTTCTTTAGTCTAATTTCATTATTTAATTTAACTGAAAGCATTCTCTCATCTATTTCACAAATCATTGATGTATTTTCTAAGTCCGACTTTTTTTATGCGGTCCCTATCCACCGCATAAAAAGAAATTTAGGTAGTATATCGTACAAAGTTGTTTATTATATGTAAGAATTTATAAAATTTCCGAATATTTTGTTGTAAGATTTTTTTTATGCGGTCCCTATCCACTGCACAAAAACAGGTTTTACTGTACTAAATAACGTTATTTTACTACGCCCTAATCACCACCTCATCAAAAATATGGGGGGTGCCGCGACGCACTCACATTAACAAATCTGTTTTGTTCCTAAGCCAGATAATTATGCAACTAGGGGTGCCGCGAGAAAATTCTAATTCTTCCAGGGTTGCCACGACTTGGAAAATTTGAGAAGCTTTGCTGAGGGGGGGGGGGGCAGGCCTGTAGCCAGACTCTGACTCCAGGGGAGGCAAACTTTTGGACAGGAGGGACAGACTAGTTTTTCAATTTTTTTCTAACATGTTAGAATTTATGCTCCATTTTGGGCGTTTTCTTAAAATTTAAATTAATAATTTATTTAATAACACTAGTCGACAAAAAAGAACTTTTTTTGCCTAACACAAATACAATTAGCTATTTTCAACTAATTTTGTAGCGTAGAATTCGAATATAATTGTAAAAAAGCTGTAACACGTACAGTTTTTTTGTTATGACTATCGTATAGTACGAGAAGAAACTCAAAAATGCACTTAAATCACAATTTTTATCGTGATTAATATCCTTAATTCATCATGGAATTCTATTTCGAATGAGAAAAGATGTATATTTTTGACCAAAAAAAACATAAAACTATCAAACCTTAATAAATGCGATGAAATATTGTCATTTTTTTTTCTTATGTGACGTTAAATCTTTTCTCTTTATAAACCTGCAGTAGTCACCCATCACTGCTGGTTCCCAATGACATTGCTATTGGGTATCCATAATCTTAATGTCCTTGTGAAATCTTTCCCCTTGCTCATCGCTATGTTCACCAAGATCTTTTTGGGACAAAATTCAAATGTGAATGTAGAAAGGGAATTTTAAGTGACATCCCACACCCCATGGCTTAAAAAGATCTTAAATTAGGATTTTATAATTTTTTTTTTTGCTAAAAATCCTTTCACCACCTTCACAAACGATTTCCAAGCTGCTAACTATGTTTGATTAATCTTCCTTTCAAAATAAGGGTCGCAAATCACTTGTCTAATTTGAGGTTCAATAAAAACATCTTCTTTAAGTTTTGCTTCACTCAATTGTAGAAAACGCACTTTTAAAAATTTTAATCCTTATCCTTCTTTGTCCATGGCCTTCACAAGGTTTCTCATCAGTCGTAATTTAATGTGAAGTGAAGGGAGCAGAATTTTTCCCCTTTCAATAAGAGAGTTGTATTTAACATTACTAGCTCCAAGGTGAAGTGATGTTTCTGGGTGGTCATTCCTTTTTTACGAAATGCTGTGCTGTTGCTCGACTATCCCACAAATATAAAAAGCAACAATACTCAGTAAATCTCTCCTGAAGACCCATTAATATAGCTACGACCTTTACGTCTCCACAAATTCGCCAATTGAACTGTTTATATATTTGAATGCAATTAGAATAGTCAACACGTTAGCGTGCGTTTCTTTCATGGAAGCTGAATGGGCTATTGGTTTGCGAAGCAGATCATTCAGTTCATTTTGACGAATAAAATGGAGTTCGCTGTTTGGGTTACAAGTACCTTCAACAACATGTGTTTCAGTTGTGTCTTCAATGTCACTCACCTCTCTTGAATGTCAATATCTTTTCAATTCAATGGAACAGTTGGTACCATTAAGTGCTTGCCCTGAGGAACTGTCTGTGCAGATGGGATATTCGGACACTAAATTTTATGTGTTTGCTTTTTGGAATATCCTATGTTTGTAAGACAAAAGTAACAATCATCAAAAGCATTTGAAGTTCCTCGCCACACCATTGGAACAGCAAGTGGTAAAGAGCTTTTTTTGCCTTTCATCCACTGAGCAAGAACCACATTGCAACTTACGCAACACACGTGAGAAGCCCAATTTTCATCTTGGTCATCAACTTGGCACCCGAAGTACAAGAAACAAGCCTTATTCACATTTTTTACCTTGAGATTTAAAAATAAACCTCCCACAAATGTAAAAAAACGTATCTGGCATAGTTTTGCAATGTCTGCGCTCAAATTTTGCCATTTTTAACATGAACTATAATACAAAAACCCACAACTATATTCAACAAGGAAGGTTTACATAATGGGATGCCAGAAATAACTAGATACGGCGAGATTGTAGGGTACCAGAAGCGTTGGGTTGCCACATGCGACAAAAAAATCATAAAAAATAGCAGAAAGCTCCAATTTTTGTTACAGAAAAATGTGACGTGGTGGAACTTTTCTACTTGCAGGGTATTTGAATTACAATATGAATCAATAATAAAAATAGTAATTTGGTTGTTGTTAGCGAACCACTGTGGAGAAGTGTAATTAATGCAATTATTTAATTTTTTAATTGATTAATAGAACAATTAATTAATGAAACTAATACTAATTTAATTCAATACTGAAATCATTTTATCTTAAGAGAAATACTTGATTAAAACTTACAAAAGGCAGAATTGAATTTTCAAAGCTTATTCTAAGAATGCCTTTTGTAAATTAACAAAATAAATGAAATAACATAAAAGAGTGACCATTTTTTAAAGATAATTTTAATGTGAACGATCATTCAAAGTAAGATATTAAAGCGTGAAACATGTATCGGTATGTTACAGTAAAAAACTTGACTGCCCATGATCCTTTCATTAGCACCTGGTTTAGATTGAAAACATGAAAAAAAAAATGAGCTGAATAAAGGAAAAAGTTCATGCTTTTTATTTTTCTAAACTTTGAATTAAGAGATAAAGGTGCATGGGAGCAAGAATTTTTCGATATGACTTTGCGTTTAAACAAATCAAAAAGTTAAAAACAGAAATACCATTTGCATATTTGCATCATTTTAATTTTAGTATTGTGCCAGCAGGGTGGGTAGTGGTAAGGCACAGGCCTCGCACGCCCAAGTTTCCAGGTTCAAACCTGGCCCAAGTCGTTCGATTTTCAAAATGCAGCAAATCGACAGCATAATCGACAGCGTCGTCTGATTATGAGGCATTTTAAAGATCCCTCGAGTATCCGTTTGGCGTGGATACTCTCGGCTAAATTAAATTCCTAGTGCAGTCTGCATCAACGAGAGCTCAGGTGCCGCCATCTAGGGGGAAACTGAACGTTAAAAATTCGCGGCTAGGGTGCCACGCTCATTGTGGTGCCGCTGAAAGACTCGGTACCAATCTCTGGGAGCTCACTAGGCCCGCAATGGTTGAGAACCAATTGCGCAACTCATAAGAAAGAAAAAAATAGTATGGCTTATTAGTAAGCATTACTCAACTTCTTTTTTTTTTAAAGATATTTTAATAGAAAGTGATTTTGCACAGTTGTATTATTCAAGATTCATGCTTTTTTCTGGACAATGGAGGCAATTCACCGCTAGAGGGACTCATGAGCAATCATCGTTGTCACGTGATATCCGCTCTTAGTTTACTAAGATCTTCAATTGAGTTTTACATGGAGTTCACTAGGCAAAATGAGTTTTCTTAAAATTAATTAGACTATTTTCAGCTTTTTGTGATTATAACCCAGTATTTGTATTTTATTTATTAATTATTACAATAGTTATAGTGTTTTATTTAGCGTGAATTTTATGTAATGTAGAAGAACTTTATTTAGGCCTACTTTTTAATTAGATTTGTCGAACTCGATGTAAAGCGATGCTACGGCTTCCTTTGTTTACATTGCTTTCATCGCTGCCACGTGACCAATGACGTTGCTTGAATTGCCTCCACTCTCCTCGTCCCTATTGGTCAATGAATAAAGGATGACAACGACCGGATAAATGAATCCCCTCCCCCACCCTCCGCTTTTACTCTTGCTTTCTGGTAAGAGAAAAATTAGCACTACGACACCGCATATTTCAGTGATTGTGCGCCTATCCACATTTTTAACTATAAAATTTTCAAAAATGAGGTATTTATTATTTTATTATGCTTTGAAATGGTCTACAAAAATGGCCTGCAGCTAGATGTAAATCATTTTCAAGAACATTACTCTTCTTCTCCGCTACTTTCTTGGCAAGTACCCAAAACTTTCTGCAATAAGAAAAGGAGATAAATTAAATGGAATATTGTATAGATTATTTGTTTACATACTGTATGTATTAAAAACTGTCATTAA
Source organism: Octonoba sinensis (assembly GCA_038502835.1). NCBI lineage: Eukaryota > Metazoa > Arthropoda > Arachnida > Araneae > Uloboridae > Octonoba > Octonoba sinensis. The sequence continues at coordinate 20,612,035 of CM076603.1, forward strand.
AGTAAATAATCTTTTTTTTTTCGGATAATAAGGTGTGTCCCACTTCTGGATCAATGTTCTACCAATTGACTCCCACTGGGATTCATCGTCATTTAACCCCTTAAACGGTGAATTCTTTTACTACAAATGTTCCAAAGAAAACATATTTTTTATTGCATAAAGTCCTAACTTGGTATGAAAGGAAAATGAAAGAACTTTTTAAAAAATTTCATAAATAAAGAATTTAAGTATTTTTTTATTTTATAACTTTGAAATACAAATGTCCCTAAATGTTGGCTTTTTTCAATCGCAGAGTATATACAGTGTAAACTGTATTACAGATCTCGCGATCTATTAAAAACCATCTATTGAAATATTCTAATACTCTCTCTTTCAATCTATGTCCAGACGATAATTTTTAAAACGTTCGCTTTAAACATTATCGTCTGTACAGATATGCAAATAATGTTGCGGATATGTCCAATACGGTGTTTTTTCTTGCAGCGGCAGTGACGTCATACTTTGTTTTTCGTATTTTTCTCGTAAATTATGGATCGTACAGGAGCGCTTCTTTGGGCAGTTTTTATGTACTCCCAATGAGGAATCTAGCTGTGTAGAGTTTATGCGGTCGTTTCAGGACACCCTGTATATCTATATCAGCAAAAGTTCTATAAAATTTAGACAATAATTGAAGAAATGCGAAAAATAATAGCTTAAGTGGCCCACTTCTGGTGCATTTCCCTCATAACACCGTTCCAATTCTGAACAGTTCATACACACCTTGTAAGAATTATATAATTCTGGATTTTTGGCGATCAGTAATGAAATAATTAATGATCATTTAAACACAAACCCATTTAAGCCTAGCGCATTAAACAGAGAACACTTCATTGAACGAATACGAGGTTCTCAATTTCAGACAACAACAGAAGATTGCGTCCCCTAGTGCATCCTTCAACAGTTTTCTTAGTCATTGTAAGGGCAAATTCGCACTTTCCTTTAAAATAATAAGTTAACCCTCCCATGCATGAAAGCCTCATATGAGGTGACATAAAGTTTTGCTTCAAATCTTTACGCATCTTCGTTTTTTTTTTTGCTGAAATTTTCATGTAGTCCTCATCTGGAGACTCTAAACAGTTCTTGGAAGCCACAAAAAGTTTCATAGGGTATTTAAGATAGTTAAAAGATTAAGATATCTTTGGGAATCCATGGAGCGTTCAAGAAAGAAGAGAAAATCTCAGTTTCGAATCGAATTCTGTTTATTTGTTTTGAAGCGTGTATTACATCACTGAGAAGTTTGGTATTATTTTACAGCTTCTTATTCCTTATGAATGAAGTTTGAATGTTCAGTTTTGCCATGTTTGTTATTATATTGAATAAATATGGCAAAAAAGCATAAAACTCCTTCATACAAGAACACGAATATTTTACTGTACAGGACAACATTTCCGAAAATAAATTATCAAACAACAATGCTGAGATACTAAATTAGTTTGTAGCATGTGAAACTTTTTTTTATAACACAAATAAAGAAATGCATGCATGAGAGGGTTTTAAGCCAATCGTATTGAACATAGAACAGTTCATTGAACCATTACAAGGTTCCCAATTTAAGATAATAACAGAAGATGGCGTCCCCTTGTGCATCCTTCAACAGTTTTCTTAGTCGTGTAAGGGCAAATTCGCACTTTCCTTTAAAATAATAAGTTAACAGAAATGTTTTTTGGTATTGATTGTTTTAAGTTACATGTGAAAATTTTTGCAAAAGTGTCAGATAATGTGCATTCCTTCAAAATATTGTACTTGCATTCGAAATTTCCATTGTTTAGAATATTTGGCGTAAATAGATTAACACATTGACGGACAGTAGGAACGAGTGAAGTTCGAAAATTAACACTATATGTTTTTGTAATTTTCAGAAGATTAGAGGCATAGTTGTACTCTTTTTGCTTCAATAAACTTAATGTTGATTAATTCAGCAGCTTTAATTAGGTTGTGGTTATAACCGTCATGGCGCCAGCGGTAAATAATTACCAGTATGAACAATAAATATAGTTAAATGTATCAATAACAAGTAAAGGGTTCACTGGAAAAACGACCTAAGTCACATACTACTTTTTGAACTTTGCTTTATGTTTTATTATAAATTATGTATTATAAATGAATGTAAATATATGTATTATAAATATATGTATTGTAAGTTTGAATTTGGGTGTTACGGAAAAGTAGGCTCGTATAGTTGAAATTAGCATTTATGTTACCAAATAATTGAATAAAACATAAAGCAAATTTCAAAAAGTAGTATGTGACTTAGGTCGTTTTTCCAGTAGACCCTTTCTTGTGTGTTTTCACACAAGAAAGATCCAGATCTTGTTTTCACTACTATAAATTCAAGTGAAAACACGATCGCACTACTCCCTTCACAACCACGTGCATACTGAATCTGCAAGTCGTGGAAAACGAAATTCAATCTAAAAAATAGTTTCCAAAACATGACACCAGGCTTCTACTTGCACGCCGGTAAATGCACATTTGTGCCGCTATACCCGTAGTGTCTGAAAAAAAAACGACCGTTTCGTTTTGGACGCCTATTGCCGTCATGCCGCATAGTGAAATTCGCTTTGACGGCTATAGACGCAAGTGTCCGTCAACGTGTTAAATAAGTAATATTTGAAACTTACTCCGACGATTCCATCCTTTGGCACACATTTAAGACCTTCCACGCATGGGCACATGACTAAGTAGACGTGGTCCTTTATCAGGTTCTTTCCTGGGTGCACTTCGCATCTTTCGTCTGAAGAAGAAAACAGGAAAGTTTTGAAATATGAGCCTGCTTAAACAACTTTCAATAAGTCAAAATTCTTATCATAAATAACATATCGCCGATCCGGAAGAACAGTGACGTGAATGCAAAATCTTCACTTTTACAGGAGAGCAAAAAACGATTTGCAGTTGTATAAAACGTATAATTGAAAAGGGTGTAAGTGACAGAAAAGAATGGTATATTGAGAGTAACTATGCAGGATATATACTTTACTTTCACTTACCAGGGATTAGGATTTAATCACCCTTATTTCAACCCCTTAGTGCAGTTACGTCATTGTTTCTCTAAAAATTGATCGTTGTTCCAGAAGACACAAACTGTCGTTCTACAGTTACGTCCATGTTCCCCTGTGTAAGTGTTGTGTTTCTGATATTATCTATGGAATTATTTGCATTTTACACATTTTTGCAGTTACGTCATTGTTCTTCCGGGAGCGGCGATTTGAAATTGTAGCTGAAATACGTAATGTTTTGCCGAGAAACTTCTGAGGCAGTTCGTTGAGCTTCAGCTTGACGCAAATATGGTAACATTTGTATAATGATAAAATGAATTGAAAGAACGGAAATCAAGAATAAAAAATAGTTAAAATTCATTATACAAACAGGTCTTTATTTATAACAAGTCAACTGAAGTGGGATAGCTGCGGAGAAGGTAGCAACAAAACTTTGAAAATGTCGAGAGCAGCCTTTACCTTTCATAACAAATATTTCCAACATTTTTGTTTCTAACTAATAGTTCTATTTCGTATTTAGACGAGGACTTTAATTACCTTTTAACCCTTTAACTATCGGAATATATTCACAAAGCTGTTTGTCTGAACGCCAAAAATAAAGCATCCAAAAATTGCATAAATGGCGATACATCTATTTCTTATGTTTTTGTCATGTAATGAGATTCTTACATGAAGAAGGCAAAACTGGTGAGTACCAATCAACATTAGTCGTAGACGTCCCATTTTCGGCCTATGGCGATTTTCTGAGAAAAAAACGCTTTCGCCATAGGGTGATTTTCAAAAAGATTGACGGTTTGATGTCCGGAATATAAAATGTGAATTTCATGTCGATAAAACTATTATTCTGCCATTATAAAAACCAGTTGGGAAGCACCATTTCATAGCTAATTAAATGCATTCATTACATTTTTTCCAAGTTGTGAAATAGTAGGCTTTTTCTATTACTTTAGTTGGAAAGGAATGGAAAATCGCGTGTCCGGAGCAAAAAATTCACAGAACCAGAGTCTTTTTTTTATCGTTCGAAGTAATTTTTTCATTCAGTATGATTTAAAACATGAAATAATATGTGTTTACTTAACAAAAATGCAAGTGATTTTATTGAAATGTTTATCTAATATTTTAAAATTTAAAGAAAGTTTTTGTCCGGACATGCAGCTCATGAGTGTTATCTCGAGAAAGTTCCTGCCATTCAACTTTCAAAATATTTAAATATTGTAATTATTTTCTGTGGTAGGGAAGCGTCGTATGTTTCCTTTAACCTCGTACCAGCTAGAATAAGTTGGTTTTATTCCTTTACTGTTTTATAGTGGAACAAACAATTCAACATGATGAGTATTTTTATTACTTCTCAGGAGTGTTACCCATTTATTTCACAATATTTTTTACAGCATAAAAATAAGCAATTCAGCAATAGTGTATTTCTTGTATAGGAATCAATCGGTCCAATTAAATTTTCAGAAACACAGTCAGAATTTCTTTTAGTGAAGAATTTCTTAATAAATCTCATGGGTGTTACTTGTTAAGAGAAGGAAGTTACAATCATGATTGAAACAACCAAATAATAAATAAATCTACAGATATATATATTTTATGAGTAACTCAAGCTGATATTAGTTTTTTATTCAAGGTTATATTTTATTTCTTTCTATATATATTTTAAAAGAGACACCCTGACACAAAATTTTTACGTTGGCAGATGAGATTTTTGTGTGTTTTGTTTAAGATATGTTTTATTCTTAAGGGGTAAATAAAGAAAAACTCCCTTACTTGTAACCCCGCCCCCCCCCCTCCCAAAAAAAATAAATGAGTAAAAAAAAACACTTGTTCGGGTATGCCAGTTGTTACTTTATGTATATAAAGTAACCGTATAAGAAAGTGATGTATTGCAAACTATTATTTTCCTTTTACTTGCATTAAAGATATGGTTTGCAGAATTATAGCTATTTATTTCGATATTTTTACTGCTTACTTTGAAACTGAAATTAATTTTGTATTAGTTCTGTCTAAAAACATCTATTTCTGGATCAGAATCATGAGAGTAGTGATGTTTTATTACATTTTTAATGTTACATATCAATTAATGGGGTAAAATAAAATGTTGGTCTCTCTTCTTATAATTATTGTTATTATTATTACTATTATTCTTTTTGGTGCAATATTGCAAGAGGATTGCTTGTTTGTCTCATGAGTGTTACCATATCTCATGAGTGTTACCGTAGCTAAAAATTAGAATTGTATTAATATATTTGTTATTTAATAATTAAAAAATGGTTTGCTAATTAAGGCTGTCCAGATACTTCTTATACCTGCAGTGAAAGCAGTTAATTTTTAATAAAATATTTTTATTGAATGTTACATGCTTCATTTAAGAAACAAAGTAACACTCCTGAGATAAAGTGCAATTAAAATAGTTCAAAGATTTTAAATATGTCAATTTTAATACTATTTTTACTTCTTTCATAGTATTTACGATTACCTAAACAAGATCGTTTAGATAAATTATTGATAAGGATTATTTTACAGAATGTTTAATAAAGGTAACACTCATGAGAAAAACAATCACTTGTCAAGACTTTTTGAAATATCTAAAATATAAATAAATTAACTCGAAAAAAACTACTTGCTCAGAATGTAGTAAATTATGAGGAATTCATACGTAGGCAAGTTTTTATGTTTGATGCAACAAAAATTTTCAGATTGTGTCAAACCCAATCCGTCAACAAATTTGAAAATCACCCCATAGCAAAGTTCTTGCTTTCAGATCGGCGGCACACTGTATCAAAAGGGGGTGATCAATACAACCTTCTGCATCTCTAATTTTGCCATTTTCAACTGAAAATGGCTTATAAAATTATTACTTATAATGAATGAACGAATTCATTTCCATTTGTTAAATTTTTTATTCCAAAACCAAAATTTTCAGCATAATTCATCAAATCACTTATTGACGTTATTCGTACCCCGGGAAAGTTTCTCCAAATCGGCTATTGCCGTTACCCGTTTCAGCATAATTCATCAAATCTCTTATTGACGTTACTCGTACCACGGGAAAGTTTCTCCAAATCGGCTATTGACGTTACCCGTTTCAGCATAATTCATCAACTCACTTATTTACGTTACCCGTACTTACCACAGGAAAGTTTCGCTAAATCTTCTACTGACGTTACCCGTATTTAAAGAGTTAATACTCGTAGCATCCCTCTTTTACTTAGTTGTTTTGTATTTGCATAATATATTGCATTGCGTTTGCATAACGAAGAGCGTTTATCCGTCAATGGATCACCGAGAGGTTCATTTTAGCAGCTGAAATCTCGTCGAGTTGGAGGAGCTTTTGGTGCAAATAAAGATCAATCGGCAAAAATTGGCAATCACTATTACCAATATTACTCTTGTTGTTGTCGTTATTTTTACTGCCGTTATTATTAGCTTCAGTGACTACTTCCAGAGGATTTACTTTTAGTAGCAAGAACCTCATCGAGCTGGAATAGTTTCTGCTGGAAATACAGATCACTCGGCAAAAATTGGCAATCACTATTTCCAATTTATTACTCTTGCTATTGTCATTATTTTTACTGCCGTTATTGTTAGCCTCGGTGACTTCTTCCCGAGGATTTACGTTTAACAGCAAGAACCTCATCGAGTTGGAAGAGTTTTTGTTGGAAGTAAGTTCCTTTTGGCAAAAATTGACAGTTTCTATTATTAATACAGTAGCCCCTCGTTATATCGTGCTTGTCGGGGGACAGCAAAAAAGCGCGATGTATCCGAATGCGCTGCATAACCGATGCCGTTAGAAATAACTCAAAATGTACAAGTAAATTGAGTGTCAACGTAAAAAAGTTAATTTAACCTTACATAATGATAACTTTCATAATAAAAATAGCTTAATAATAAATCCATTGGGCAATTTACATGTCTCTTTCATTCTTTTGGCGTTAGGAGCAATACAAAAAGAAATATCAAATAAAACATCAACTGATTTGATTAGAATCATTCTGCAGGCATGTAAGTTGGGGAGTCGTGGGAGGAGAATTGTTGCAACTTTTAACTGCAGCAAATTCAGAAGAAAGGAAAACATTCCTGTTCGATGGCTTTGTTTAATAGGGAAAAAGGGCTTTACTTAGAAATGCAACATTTTAACTTTCGAGAGCTCAAACTTAAAATTTCGGGAGACGTGGAAAAAGCGCGATATATCCGAATGAGCGATATAACGCGGGGTTACTGTATTACTCTTATTATTATCGCTCTTCCAATTATTATTAGACAGAGTGACTTCTGCAGTGCGAAAGGTCTTGTATTATATTCAAAAACATTGCGGTTTACGTAAAAATATTATTAAGAAGTTCATATACGAATTTTAAGTTACTTACCGATCTGGTGAAGTTTCTTGCAACGGCCAACCATCCCAAACTGAACACAGCACTCATCTTCGGCGCACTTTTCTTTGTCCCCAAAACATGTCAAAGCAGCGGATGCCACCTGTACAATAGAAAATATGTTCTTTTTTTAAATTATTTTACTTGTACACTGTCTTTCGAGAAATAGTGCGAAAGTTCAGTTTCCGTTTTTATAAAATTTTTAACTATGCAATATTTGAAGTGTATTAAATTTAGTGTTCGGCAACTACTCGTCAAGAAGTAGTTAACTACCAACTACTAACTACTCGAAACAAAACTAGTTGCAACTATTAGTTAACTACTTTTTTCTGAGACTAGTTGTAACAGTTCTCCAAAAGTAGTTAACTACCAGTTAACTACTTTTAAGTACCATTCATTTGAATTTCCATTTTTAAGCTTGTTCTTGAATATTTAATCCTAATAATTCAACTCAATATTAGTTTTAATCATTAAAACAATTTTGAAGAAATTCCTGTAAAACATTCAAAGATTGAATATTTCCAAATAGCACTGAACAATAAATATATAAAGGGAAAATCAATCAAGACAACATTTATTAACAAAATATCTTTGTAACACGCATGATTTAGGATTTAGGTTATATTCTTTCAGATTTTCTTAAAGGAAGGGTTGGTGATTTTTTTTATTGCTTTTTTTAAATAAAAAAATAGGATATTTTGAAATTTAAATCAGATTTTTTGGATTTTTTAAGCAAAATATGTATGCAAACACAAATACAGTAACTAATTCAGCTAATTACTTATGTCTTCAAAGAATTTTAAGCTATTTCAGTTGGAATAATTATTTATTACTAGTTAAAAATTAATTATTAATTATATTATGTGAAAAATGTATGCTTAATAAACATAGAACATCAAGAAACAGAAGAAAAAACACGTAGTTCTGGACTAAATGTAATATAATTTCTTGAATATAATACAAATAAGCTGAATGAACTATTATAATTTTTTGCTATTTATAATTATATGCAAATTACTTGAATATATAAACAGAGATGAGAAATATCACATAAAATGTTTACCACAGCTTAATCATTTTTACTATTTAGATGTTTCATCGAGAATACCAGTTTTGATGCCTTATCAGCCCTCAGTCTGTTTCTAAATTTTAAGTGCACTATTCCAAACGTAGAAAAAATCCTTTCCAAAGGTGCTGTTGATGCTATATTGCAGTCAGCATGTCCAAAAACTTATACAAATACGAAAGGGACGACCAGCAACAGGCACAGGGCCCAGCTAGGCTGGCCCTAGTCAATTTAACAATCCCAATTGAACCCAGAATATATTGTTGTTGTTTTCGTCGTGTCCTCGTGCTTGGCGAGGAAGAATGGGTACGCTGCTCCCGAGTCTAACGGGGCCCTTGTAGGCAGGAGTCGGATTTCCGCCCCTTGGAAAGGAAAGGTCTCTTAATGTTTTGGTCCAGCTCCCAGATGAGAGACCGTTACCTTGGCTTGGCACCCCCAGAGGTATCGTTTCACGTGGAGGACATTGGAGCCACTACCTATTTAACGTGCACCAGCTCCCTGTAGCTTACACGGAGCGCAGCAACCAGCCGCGAGAGGTTGTCACCCCCCCCCCCCCCCAAACACTGACCTTAGTCAATGTTGCTTCACTTTCGGTGTTCTGCGGGAAACAATCTACTACCGACTGATCCACTCCCAGAAGATATTAAAATTTATAATAAAAGATGTCTATATTTTAATAATTTTGAAGAAGCTGATATAAATATATTTTTTTTAATCATAAAAATCAATATTTTGTCTAAAAAAGAATCATAAAAATCAGTATTTTCTTCTAAAAAATCCTAAAAATCAGTATATTTTCTTTCTTTTTGTGTTTTATGGTATCCCAAACGCATGCATGGTATTAGAGTAGATGTAAAGCGTCCACATAATGAAGATTTGGTCTTTAAATGAAGCTTCGTTGTGCTAGTGCGGGCGCTATTTATATATATTATATTAGAAAGCTTTTTCTAATTTGCGTAAATACTGCAATAAATATTATGATTTTTTGCGAGCACTTTTTCATTATATAACATAATATAAAAAATACATTTGTGTGAGTAATATTTATAAGCTAAAAATTTAAATAATTTAATGTTTAAAAAAGTTATTTATTTATTTATTTTTTTCAAAAATAAGATTTAAAAAATTTTTTTTCGAAAGTAGTTGGAATTTTGAAAGTAGTTGCAACTAGTAGTAGGGAAAAAAGTAGTTTAGCTAGTAGTTAACTAGTTCAACACAAAAGTAGTTACAACTAGTAGTTAACTACTTCTAGTTAACTACTGCCGAACACTAATTAAATTATATAGAAAGTTTGTTACTACCTAAAAGTTTTATATGGGAGATTGAGGGTTGGTTAAACCATGTTCGATAAAATTGCTCGTACTGACAATATTTTGACCCCATCATACTTTATGTTATACTTGAAGCAAACCTTAGCTCTCTAGATACAAATGTGGACGGGGTTATAGAAACATTACAATACAAAAATATCTGGAGGTAATTTTTAAATAATCAGAAAAAAACTGTTTTGAAACAGTGCCTTGAGTCGTTGAAATACTGGACAAATAATGATAGTAGTGTTATTAAATACTTATTTAATGATAAAAATTATAAGAAGAACTTGTAGTTACGCCATTGACCTCAGCTTTAAATGATCGCTTAGCCCAGGGGTCTCCAAACTACGGCCCGCGGGCCACATCCGGCCCGCGGACACATCAGCTTCCCCGTCGCTAATGGCATCTGGCAAAAAAGTAATCATATTTTACACCACTAGTGGACTGATTCAACTTTTTACCACCGGCAACAGTTAATGATAATATGGTTTTGGCCCTTGGAATTTACTGGAGTAATCAATATGGCCCTAAGGCTGGAAAGTTTGGAGACCCCTGGCTTAGCCAATAGCGTGGATGAATTTTTTTTGTGTCAACACTTTTATTCTAAGTGAGTTATTCTTAGAAACGGTGTTTCGTCGTGATCTGTTTTACATTCAAAATAAAATCATCACATTCTTTTTGAAAATATAAATTTCACTTTTTGTCTTAATACGCTTCCATTATGTCTTCCTATAAGTAACTAGCACTTTTTAAATTATTATTATATATATATATTTATTTTTATCAATTCCTTTTAAGGAACCAAATTTTTTCAAGTAGTTTTTGTTCTGAAATACCCCATTACGCTCCACATCATTTTGGACGCAGTGTGTACACTAATTATTAAAAGTATAAAAGAATATTTTATCGAAATTTTGATGTAGTATACAATTGAACTGCTGCATTTGATCGTGCCCACGGGGGGGGGGGGGGGATCATGGCACAAGTTGTGACATCAGAATTTTAGGAGGGATTTTTTCAGAAGTTTTTTTCTTAATGCAGAATTTCGGAATTCTTAGATGAAGAGGAAAAGTATATAAGTACACAGGTATATCTTATACATAAGCGGCTTAAGTGTCTGTCGCCGACAGCTTATTGGTTGCTTTACGTAACTGTAATGCAGTTGCCATTGTTGTAACGCATGTCAAAAACACTAAAATTCAAAACAGTTCTCTAGCATTTTGAGTGAGGCATCGCTAGATTTGCAATCTCCGTTAAAAATGAATGTAAACGCGAATTTAATTTAATCCTTCTTTCTTTGTTTTAATTTATTTATCGTCTGCGCTTTTTATATATATATTAAAGTGGCAGCGCTATTTTTTCCAGTTTCGTTAGAACTATTGTTCTGACGATGATTGTTAGATATTGTATATTTATAATATCTAGAACAGCGGTTATTTCGTATGACCGCCGGGCTTACTAGTATTGCATAACAAACGACTCCGATATAACGATAGCGCTATATTTCGAAGCATTTTATCTTACAAGAACACTTTAATGGTTAGCAAACGGGTTTAATATATTCTTTACTTACTGCGAGAGCGACTGCGAAAACGAGACAGATTGCAAGGACCTTCATTGTTGCTGAAGTGCTGGAAAAGAACTCCGAAACGCAATGATACGCGGGAAAAGCTTTATATAAGTTTGAATACAAAGATAAATCAGTGGTAAACAGGCTAAATTGGAGTAGACACCTGTGATTTTCGCATCACGCCAAGCGCCATTTTGAATCAGATAAACTTTACTTTCTGTTGATTCTCACGGATGTCGAAGAATTGGTCCGATAGTTCAATTCTTTTTTTTTTTCTTTTTTTTAATCTCCCACATTTAGCACTACATGTGTTGCAATGAATGAAACATCGGTGTTTCTAAAGGTTTCCCTTTTGGCTTCGGAAATACACTGTTAAAAATTTCCGCAAGAAAATAGTAATATAACCATTTATTTGATTGTTATTTTGCCATATTTAATTACAACAGTTGAATAACCATTAAAAAGATGGTAATCAATAAGGATGTAACGAATAGTAATTTGGCCGAATATTCGGCTATTTCTTCTAGGCCGAATAGACCGAAGCCGAATATTCGGCCAATGCCATAGGCCGAATACCGAATATTCGGCGGCCGAATATTAAAATTTATAGAAACTCGTTGTAGTATAAAGTATTTGACAAATTTAAAATTATTGACGAAGTCAAACACAAATCCCACACAATCTACGATGTATGATTTAATTTTGTTTGTTAAAGAATTTAAAACTTTTTAAAATTAATCTACTTTCTCTATTGTTTTGAATGTAATAAAACTAAGAATTTCATCCACAAGTGGAGTAGAAATGACAGATTTTATGGTAGTAAGCATTAGCATCATTTTACTAATTATTTAAGTCAAATGAAAGAACTATTATTGCTTAGTGAACTTTTACCTTGCTCAAAACTGTTTTATGGAGATATTTTAAAAGTTATAAAAGTTAATATTTTTATTTTATGGGTTTTTTTATATACATACCTACTCTTAAGAGCTCTATTAAAATTTAATACAATTAACTGGAATATATTTTTATTTTCAAAAACCCCAATAACTTATGCTATCTAAATATTCATGATATATTCTAGGCTTTTCATATTTCTCTCTTACCCAATAATCACAATAAATCAGTCTACCCAAACAAAGTGTGACTTCCACTTTGTTAATAATAACAAAATTAATTTATCATATATTATAATTAACTATTGTCAGCTTTGGGAGCAAATGCTAAATATAAAATACAATATTACAACTTTAAAATCTGTTTTTGCTCAGTCAAGCCTAAAACAAGGTTTAAAAAAAGTAGTTCTTTCCTAAATTATTTGTATTTATTATAGCTATAAAATAATGTACTCTTTTGCAATAATTATTATACAATTTTAAATGTTTAAAATCTACTAATTTCTTTTTTTTTTTTTTTTTTACATTTCCACTGCAGCAGAACTATTCGGCCGAATAGTCCATCAATATTCGGCCAGGCCGAATTTGACCTTACCCATTATTCGGCAAGGCCGAATATTCGGCTTGGTGCTGAAATTACTATTCGGCCAGGCCGAATACCGAATAGTGGCCGAATATTCGTTACATCCCTAGTACTCAAACCGCTGACTGTGAAA